>CM060913.1:658574548-659824548 GCA_030737875.1 Allium sativum
TTTTATCCAGTATATTCTATTGTTCGTTATCTGGTGTATTTATTTAATTCTGTTTCTGTGTTATATTCCAAAGATAACCCTTGTCTCCGTCTGTACGGGAAATGGGGTCGTCTCATCTTCCTTTGAATATCACTTCAAACTAGTCGGGATTAGCGAACCTTACCGAAGTAATCATTTGTTTTAATTTCCCAATCCCAACCTATTCATCCCATGAAGTAAAACAGGTAATACTTCATATCTAACACCACGGTGTTATCGGTAAATTCAATTACCATTTCACGTTCAAATCTAATTAAAGATTTAACTATCGCCTGGAGTAAAACTAGTGATACCCCATTCTCGATCTTTTCAATCTAATTAAAGATTCATTAAAACCCCACTTAGTTTTAATCTTTGACTGGGTTAAAGAATCGGTGTCACTTAAAAACACGGTTCACGATAAACCCCAAAATCACATCACATTTCAATCAGTCCCTAACCGTAAATTAGCAAGTGAGCAATTCCCTAAGTATTAACCCCAAAGGCCGAAACCAACATTAGTTCAATACCCCAAAAACCATTCAACTTAACTAATCTCCAGTTAGTTTCTGATTTTCTTAACTCCTTTGGGGCTAAGAACAGTATTATTGGAGATACCGTTCATGACCACCCAAAATCACATTTCATTAACTATCGGGTTAAATAACAAGTGTTATTTAAAACACTTTTCACGATAAACCCAAAAATCAATACCAATTCAATTCCAGTTAACTATTATTTAATTGGTACACTTCATTAAATCTAAATAAAAAGATTTAATCTTTTTCTCAACTGGGCTTAAGAACAGTGTTAATGAAAACACCATTCACGACAAACCCAAATCACATTTGATATTAAATACAAGGCTCTGAATAGAAAATATATCGGCTTATATTCAATATCAAATTCTACGACCAACAAATATCGTGTTGGAAAAAACGATATACATATATCTTTCAAATTTCCATAACAACATCTGTATAATCACGAAATCCAACATCGAAATATTCCAAAGACAATTTCGATTCACATCCCTTCCAATTCAATTATTGGAAATTCTGGTTACTTGTAAAACCCTTTTCAAATTCAATTTATTTATTTAAAAATAAATAGAATTAGAATTCTAGTTCAAAACTAGTCTATTTTGATAAAAAATCTATTTTTATCTTTTCAAATATGGAGTTTCTCATCCCAATTCTTCCCAAATCATTTCTTATGATTTTACACAAATTATTAATATTTTTAATAATTTTATCAAGGCCCGTACAGTCGATTTCCATCAACGGCCATCGAACTGCACCAATAGCGACCTTTTCCAAATTTCATTTGGACATAATTCCAAATCCAACCGTTAGATTTCAAATTACTAATATTCGATAGAAAGCCCTTTTCGATACAAACCCAACGGTTCTGGTTTTAGGAGAATCCGACGGTCGGATCTCCCGCAATATCCATTCGAAGTCAATGGTCGAAATTCACGAACTACAGCAGCGCGGCGCGTTCTATTCAGGCCATTATATTATATATATAATGTATATACTTCGTTGATTTCCTTTTAAAACGTATTATATAAATCATTTTAAATTCGTTTTCGAAACGATTTCAACCTCATTTTCAAATTCAAATCAAAATTGAATTTTTCCTTATAAATTCGTTTTAAATTCATTTCTAATTGATTTCAATTCAAATCGATTTTTAATTCAATTTCAGTTCGTTTTCAATTCAATTCAATTTCAATTCGAATTCATTTCTATTCAATTTCAATTCGAATTCCAATTCTTTTCAAAATATCAGATTTTGAAATCACTTTCGATATTCATTATAAAATGAATAAAATCGATATAAATATCGTTCACGTCAAAATGGCATCAATCTAATCAACACGACTTCATATATTTCTATTTTCAAATATTCAATTTCAAATATTCTATTTCAAATATTTCTTTTTCAAATATTTCTATTTCAAATATTTCTTTTTCAAATATTTCTATTCAAAACTGGAATGAGGCCCAATCAATTACCATAGATTTTATTTCTATGGATTTCCATACAATGCATGTATATATCAACAAGGAAGAATAATCAACCATCATCCAAAGTGCATTCTACACTGTATAAGCATCAAATATATATATATATATATATATATATAACACTTATAACAGTCTGTCAATCAATCGATCGACATATAACTAATTATTGGGATTAGTGTATGTCATATATCATCCCAATACCCGTGTGGGTTTCAAATCAACAAACACATATTTTATTTGTGCAGTTGGGCGATGTGTAAAATTTATCGCCCCAATCCATATCAGTCAAATGTGTGTATATAAACAAACTGTCCGGTTTGTAAATGAATATTTATTTATTCACATTCACGTTAAAAATTATATTTTTAACGATATAAATATTTTATTTCACATCACACAATCAATTTTCATCACAACAAACAATCAACATACAAGTCATCCATGGTCTGTGGACGACGGGTGTCGGGTGCTACTAAACACCGTCTGCATCCTAGTATATATTTATAACTAGAAAAGAAGATTTAAAGTGAGAAGTTCTCACAGAGGGTTCCACTCCGCCGTGCTTTGCTTTTGTACTGTTGAACCGTCTGGATCTGTTTGAAATTCTAATGCAGTCCTTGCCCCGCTGTTCACAATAAAAATTACATTTTTATTGCTTCATCCCGATAAATAAAAATCATATATTTATTTTTACCTCATATATTTTTTTCGACGCTTTATTCTATATAAAAATTATATTTTTATATTTCTATTTCATATATAAAGATCGAATTTTTTACTTCGCTACTCAAATAAAAATCGAATTTTTATTTTCTATACCTTATAAAAATTATATTTTTATAATCTCTACTATAAAAATCATATCTTTATTATTCCTATAATATAAAAATTATATTTTTATACTTCCTATTTTATAAAAATCCTATTTTTATAACGAACCATTTCATATAAAGATTATATTTTTATTCAAAGGATTTTCATATAAAAATCAAATCTTTTATATATTTAAAAATCAAATATCCTTTTTCTTTATAAAAATTCAAACCTTTATCATACCATAAACTTCATGTTCCTTTATATTAACAAAATTCATATTTTTATTACTACGTTAAAAAAAACTGATTTTATAATTTTAAAAACTAATTTCCATAGAAAATAAATAAAATAGATGAGGAAAAAAACTTACAGGGGTGAGTGGTTCGAGAGGGAGGTGGATGGCTGCGCTGGAACGGGTTTCTCGAACTAGGGGCGTCACGGTTTCTTGGAACGAGGAGGGATGAATCGAAGGGGGGCCTCGAGTTGACGGAGCTCGCGTCGGAGCTGTGGAGGGTCGGAGGGGGCCAGGCACGGGCGGAGGTCGGCGGCAGAGGAGCGGCGGGCCCAGCGTGGTTCGATTTGGGGTTGGCCTGAATGGGGAACGGTGGCTTTTGTTCGAAGAAGAGGAGAGAGTGGAAGAAGGGGATCAGAGGTGATGAAGAGGGGGCGGTGGCGATCTGCGGTGGCGATAGGTGGAGGATGGAAGGGCGACAGGTCAACGGAGGAAGGAAGGATCGAGGTTTTTTTTTTTTTTATCTCGTTTTTCTGAAATGGAGAGAGAAGGGAAAGGTAAGGGCTTAAATAAACATAAATTTTTTAATTTATTTATTTCTAAAAAGCAACATAAAAATTCGAACTCGAAATCGAACCCACCGCCTGTCGTCCCTAGCTAATTACCCTCATTCCGAACACAATGAGATATGTATCGTAAGTTGATTCGATTGTTTCGATCAGTTTTCGTTAAAATCAACATATAACTCTATATATTGAGTTTGAACGCACATTTCAATTTACCGGGGCCACATACAGACTCTAAAAATTCCCAAAAAATATTTTCTAGCTTCGTATTGACGATATAGTCCTAACAAAACTGGTTTCGTCAAATTCTGAGACTGCTTGAAAAATGGCCATTTTCCAGTCGATTAAAATCAACTAAAACTGGTCAAACGCGTTTTTCTTTGCCACGCTCACATTTTGATTCGAAAAATTATGAATTTCGGAATCTAGCAATAACTTGACATAACGGATCCAACAAAAGTGGTTTCATCGAAAAGTGAGGTCATTTGTAAAATTTCCATTTTTAAGGGCTAGAATTCCATAACGACTATTCTGAAATTTCAACAGGACATAACTTTTGATTCCCGCTATGAAATTTCAATTTTTCGGATTCGTTGGAAAGATATTTTCAAATAGATTCTAATATTTTTGGTTTCGCTAAAATCCGATTTATTTTGAATCGTGTACATTCATTTGAAGTTTGAAATCGAATTATCGAACTACCGTGCCATTTTCAATTCCTTTTATAATTTAAAATAAATATTTATATTCTAACGACGAACTATATAAATATATACGTTCTAATTCTATTCAAAATAAATTTCTCGTCGTTATTATTTAAGATAATCCATTTTAAATAATCAAAATTCGCTAAAATTGCCAAAATAAAAATTTTAAATTGGCTCGGATTTCCGGGTTACTACAATCTCCCCCACTTAAAACTTTTCGTCCCCGAAATGGAACGAAGCCGAAAGTTGTTTCACAAATCAACTCAACTTCCACTATTTTCATTATGGCTTAAGTTCTTCAACTTTTCAGTTTCTAAGAACTTTTCAAAAATTTGGCTAACACCCTAAATTTTCGAAAAATTTCGCCATAACCTCCCCTGCACCGGGGACTTCGGGATATTTCGTATAGCCTCCCATGGCTTTCTTCAATCAAAAAGAAAAAGAAAAAGCCAATCGGCTCACAAAATCATCATCACCCAAACAAAACAGTAAATGATGGTAAACATGTACCTATTTGTCGGGCAAACAATTTTAATTCTCTGCTCTAGCCTCCTTGCCATGACCTGTTCAATGCAAGTACAAGTATATGCATGCAAATGCGACAAATTTTCAATACAATTCACTATTTGGTTCAATTTGGCTAAAGGTTCCACATTTTAATTAATCAACCAATAATCAAACAACACAACCAGCAATCGATTAGTTGATTAACGTTTCAAATTCATAATTTTGATACATAGTCAAAAATCACATTTTTGATGCTAAATCACAACAATAAGCCCTATCTAGTTTCGGTTCTCACACCAGTCTATTGGAAATATATAAAAATCCCACTTTCGTCACTCGAATATAAATACTGGCGATGGTGCCCCGTCACCAGAATTATCCCCAGGCAACTAGAGTGTGATTCTATAACTATCCAGTACATTAAAACTTCGAATACATGTTTGCAAGGCGTATATGCAAAATATTTATATATTGGATTGTCCGAATTCAATATAAAATAAATATTCAAATACGTATAAAACGATTTAAATTTAAAAACAAAATCTGTTTTCACTTTAAAAATATACTCTTCACACTCGTTCTAGGATACAACTGATCCCATCTCTAACGGGTCATTTTCGTTGGATATTACTAATCCAATCTCTGATGAATCTTTTCGTATGGTTCTAATGTGTCTTGTTCTCTGAGCTTTGTAAACCAAAGCTCTGATACCAAACTATTACGACCAGGAATTTCGCTCGATCCGAATCAGTCGCTAAACCGACCCAGACCGTTCGAAATGCCTGATTGTTTTGAGAACACGACAAATCAGAATGCAGATAGAAGAACATTTCTTTGTTTATTACAACAATTCCATCAGATTATACGAATAAACAGAGTATAAGTCAATATTACACATTATAAAATATCAGAGATTACAATACATTACATAGCAGCGGAAAATAATACAATACACAACTGAAAGTAATACACGGATACAGAGCTTTCCGAGTATCGTTCCAGCTGTAAACCAGGATCCTGTGAACATAAATCTGCAAAACCAAAACTACTAGCTGCCCATGTCAAAATAAGGTCACCCAGAGTTTAGGTTAAAACAATAAACCCCAAGTCAGTCATGGGACTGGTGTGAGAACTAAAACAGTTATTTAAAACTTTACTTTAAAGCAGATATATCAAGGGACCACGCCGTATAACACGGAACGGGTTTCCTCCCAAGAATACCAGTGCATAAAACAACAGCAATGCTAAATAAAGAACAATGAATTTGGAACGATTTACAAAATGCATTTTAAATGGAAATCGATGAAATATATAATATATATATTATGGCCTGAATAGAACGCTGCGCTGCGGTAGTTCGCGAATTTCGACCATTGACTTCAAACGGACATTACGGGAGATCCGACTGTCAGATTCTCCTAAAACCGGAACCTTAGGTTCGTATCGAAAAGAGCTTTCTAACAAATATTAGAGATTTGAAATATAACGGTTGGATTTTGAATTATGTCTGAATCAGATTTGGAAAAGGTCGTTGTAAGTGTAGTTCGATGGCCGTTTATGGAAATCTACTGTACGACCCTTGATAAAATTATTAAAAATATCAATAATTAGTGTAAAATCATAAGAAATGATTTGGATGAAAAATTCCATATTTGAAAAGATAAAAATTGATTTTTATCGAAATGAACTAGTTATTAACTAGAATGATAATCCAATATTTTTAAATAATTAAATTGGATTTGAAACGGTTTTAAAGATAACCGGAGTTTCCAATATGTGAATTGGAATGGATTTGAATCGAAATTATCTTCGGAATATTTTGATATTGGGTTCCGTGATTATACAGATATTGTGGAGGAATTTGGAAGATATATATATATATATATATATATCGTTATTTCAATTGATTTCAGAATTTGATATTGAATATGAGCCGATATTTTTTTATTTAGAGACTTGTATTTAATATCAAATTGGATTTTTGGTTGGTGTGAACTGTGTTTTAAATGACACCGTTCTTAAACCCAGTATAAAAAGAATAAATCTTTTAATTAAGATTATTAGAGTTTCCAGTTAATTAACATTTAATTGGAATAAAATGGAATGTGAATTGGGTTTATCGTGAACTGTATTTTAACGACATTCGTTCTTTAACCCGATTTACAGTGAAATATGGTTTAGAATTTATAAATCTTTTGATATGATTTAAAGGAGATTTTCCAAAGTAAAGTTTTCCAATTTAACATATTATATTGGAATTGAATGGAATTCGATTTGGTAATAATCGAAGTGAGCTTCTGTAGAGGAAGACTGTTAATATATATGGAATTTAAAAGGCCTTGTCATTATTCCATTTATAATATCGGTTGGATATGGAAGTTCATATCGATTATATATATTGATCCGTTTTCCATGAAAATTCCATTGTTAATGGAATGTGATTTTGGGTTTATTGTGAGCTGTGTTTTAAATGACATTAATTCTTTAACCCAGTTAAAGAAAAAATTAATTTTTTGACTTTGAATAATCATTAAGTAATGATTTTTGGAAATTAAAACTGAATTTGAGTTTTAATAAATCTTTAAATAGATTGAAAGGTGAATTTGATAAATAAAATTATCAAATTCAAGAAATGATCGAGAATGGAGTATCACCAGTTTTGCTCCAAGCATTAGTTAAATCTTTAATTAGATTTGAACGTGAAATGACAATTAATTTTACCAATAACACCGTGGTGCTAGACATGAAGTATTACCAGTTTTACTTCATGGGATGAATATGTTGGGATTGGGAAATTAAAACAAATGATTACTTCGGTAAGGTTCGTTAACCTCGACTAGTTTGGATAAACCATAATTTAGTTTGAATTGAAATCCAAAAGAAGATTAAAGAATAAATTTAAAGAATTTATCTTTGATAAAATTAATGGGAACCTTTCCCAAAGTATAAGAGTATTTGAATAAAGGAATATTCTAAATTGGAATGAGGCGTATGTTGTATTTTTATAGCACTTGTTTATTGTATAAGCGAGTTATTCAGAAAGACCAAGTTTATCCCATTCTGAATAACTGATTCGACGATATGTCGAGGATGAATACGGTGGTCGAAGACCGGAGGTCTTCACATCATATGGATGATTACTGATGTCTTGATTGGGCAGTACACCCAAGACAAGGTAATAAGTGGTGATCGTCCAGACGTACTTGGAGATCGACTGGATATGCGAGGACCTCTCTTCTGTATTGGACATACGGTATGACTAATAAGGTGCCTCCGGTTTCGTTCAGACCTAGAACGAACTTGTAAATGGATGTGTGTCTGACATCGGATTTAACTCTGTGTGATTGATTGACATCGGTTGCATAGCATGAATTGCCTGTGCGACATGCTGAGATTTAAAAATTAGTAGTGAGTTTTATTTTTTATGATTTTATTTAATTTTCTTTTCAGTTTTACATGGATTGAAAGTCCGGTTTTTAATATGAAGTTGAAGTGATAAAAATCCAATTTTTAATTTGAAAAGATAGGATTTTTAATTTGAAAAGATAGGATTTTTAACTCTAAAAAGATGTTATTTTTATGTAAAGACAAAAATATGATCTTTATAAATATAGATTTGAAGTAAAAATATGATTTTTATTTTATAAACAACATTATAAAAAAAATATCATTTTTATTATATGACTAGACAGATAAAAATGTGGTTTTTAATTTAAAAAAAGTTGTTTTAACAATGGGATTTATATATATATATATATATAGCATTGTCTTAAAAAATATACAACATTGATAAGAATACAATTTTTAGTTCAATAAAAATATGATTTTTGGTAGATAAAAATATATAAACTTCATGATAAAAATGTGATTTTTATATATTTAGAAGCATGATAAAAATATGATTTTTATCCATAAAGCGTTGAAATGAAAATGTGATTTTTATGCGGATAGAACAATAATAAAAATGTGATTTGTACTATGAACAGCGTGAAAAGAATTGCATTGGAAATTCCGGCGAATCCAAACCGTTCAGAAATAAAGGATGGCAGAGTGGATCCCAAAGATGAGAACTCCTCACTATAATTTTCTTATACATTTATTTATTTTATAACTGCATATTTGAACTATTCCCCGTCGTCCACGGACCATGGACGACTTGTTAGATTGTTTGGTTTGGTTGATTAGATTATTTGGTTGAATTTGGTTGTTTGGGTGAAATGAATTGATTAGAATAGTTATGGGTGTATGGCGTGAGCCAATATCAGGAGATGGGTAATGCTAGACATTACCCGATTTTGATATCGTGCCGTTATGCCGCCAAAATTTTCTAAAATGTATTAGAACAATAAAAATATTATTTTTATTGTGTAAATGAATTGAATAAATATTTTATTGTTAAAAATATAATTTTTAACGTGTATATGAATAAAATAAATATTCATTTACAAATCAGACGATTTGTTTATGTACACCCATTTGACTGATATGGATTGGGACGATAAATTTTACACATCGCCCAACTATACAAATAAAATACATTGTTTGTTGATTGAAACCCCACACGGGTATTGAGATGATATATGACATACACTAGTCCCAATAATTAGCTGTATGTCAATCGATTGGTTGACATACTGTTATAAGCGCTGAATATTTATAATTGATGTTTATACAGTGTAGAATACACTTTGGATGATAGTTGACTGTGTTTGATTGTTATTGTATACATGTGCGTATGAATTCCATATAAATCAAATTGTATGGTAACTGACTGTGTCTGATTCCAGTTCAGAAAGAATGAATATTTTAAAATAACAAATATTCTAAAAAAATAATCAGAAAAGAATCAAAATCTGATTTTGATGTCCGATTTGGGATGGACACGAATATATATAAATGTATAAAGCCGTGTTGATTAGATTAACACCATTTTGACGTGAACGATATTTATATCGATTTTATTCATTTCTATAATGAATATCGAAAAGGAAATGATTTCGAAATATAATGATTTGAAAATACTATCATTTGTATATCGATGATATGAAATATTCAATTTTTATTTGAAATTGAATATAAAGTTGAAATCGTTTTGAAAACGAATTTAAAACAATTTATAGAATACGTTTTAAATGGAAATCGACGAAATATATATAATATTATATATATATATATATAATGTCCTGAATAGAACGCGCCGTGCTGCGGCAGTTCGCGAATTTCGACCATTAATTTCGAACGGACATTACGGGAGATCCGACCGTCGGATTCTCCTAAACCTGGAACTATTGGGTTCGTATCGAAAAGTGCTTTCTAACGAATATTAGAGATTTGAAATATAACGGTTGGATTTGGAATTATGTCCAAATTAAATTTGGAAAAGATCGCTGTAAGTGCAGTTCGATGGCCGTTTATGGAAATCGACTGTACGGCCCTTGATAAAATTATTAAAAATATCAATAATTAGTGTAAAATCATAAGAAATGATTTGGAAAGAATTTGGATGAAAAAAATCCATATTGGAAAAGATAAAAATAGATTTTTATTGAAATGAACTAGTTATTAACTAGAATGATAATCCAATATTTTTAAATAATTAAATAGGATTTGAAACAGTTTTAAAGTTAACCAGAGTTTCCAATATCTGAATTGGAATGGATTTGAATCGAAATTATCTTCAGAATATTTCAATATTGGGTTCCGTGATTATACGGATATTGTGGAGGAATTTGGAAGATATATATATCGTTATTCCAATACGATATTTGTCGATTTCAGAATTTGATATTGAATATAAGCCGATATATTTTCTATTCAGAGCCTTGTATTTAATATAAAATTGGATTTTGGGTTTGTCGTGAACTGTGTTTTAAATGGCACCATTCTTAAACCCAGTATGAAAAGAATAAATCTTTTAATTAAGATTATTGGAGTTTCCAGTTAATTAACATTTAATTGGAATAAAATGGAATGTGAATTGGGTTTATCGTGAACTATGTTTTAACAACATTTGTTCTTTAACCCGATTTACAGTGAAATATGGTTTAGAATTTATAAATCTTTTGATAAGATTTAAAGGAGATTTTTCAAATAAAAGTTTTCCAATTTGACATATTATATTGGAATTGAATGGAATTCGATTGGGTAATAATCGAAGTGAGCTTATGTAGAGGAAGACTGTTAATATATATGAAATTTAAAAGGCCTTGTTGTTATTCCATTTATATTATCGGTTGGATATGGAAGTTCATATCGATTATATATATTGATCTGTTTTCCGTGAAGGTTCCATTGTTAATGGAATGTGATTTTGGGTTTATTGTGAGCTGTGTGTTAAATGATATTAGTTCTTTAACCCAGTAAAAAATAAGATTAATTTCTTAACTTTGAATAATCATTGAGTAATGATTTTTAGAAATTAAAACTGAATTGTAGTTTTAATGAATCTTTAAATAGATTGAAAGGTGAATTTGATAACTAAAATTGTCAAATTCAAGAAATGATCGAGAATGGAGTATCACCAGTTTTGCTTCAAGCGTTAGTTAAATCTTTAATTAGATTTGAATGTGAAATGGCAATTAATTTTACCAATAACACCGTGGTGCTAGATATAAAGTATTACAAGTTTTACTTCATGAGATGAATAGGTTGGGATTGGGAAATTAAAACAAATGATTACTTCGGTAAGGTTCGTTAATCTCGACTAGTTTGGATAAATCATAATTTGGTTTGAATTGAAATCCAAAAGAAGATTAAAGAATAAATTTAAATAATTTATCTTTGATATAATTAATGGGAACCTTTCCCAAAGTATAAGAATATTTGAATAAAGGAATATTCTGAATTGGAATGAGGCGTATGTTGTGTTTTTATAGCACTTTTTTACTTTATGCGCGAGTTATTCAGAAAGACCGGGTTTATCCCATTCTGAATAACTGATTCGACGATATGTCAAGGATGAAGACGATGGTCAAAGACTGGAGGTCTTCACATCGTTGGGATGATTACGGATGTCTTGATTGGGCTGTACACCCAAGACAAGATAATAAGTGGTGATCGTCTAGACTTACTTAGAGATCGACCGGATATGCGAGGACCTCTCTCCTGTATTGGATATACGGGATGAGGAATAAGGTGCCTCCGGTTTTGTTCAGACGCAGAACAAACTTGTCAATGGATGTGTGTCTGACATTGGATTTCACTATTGTGATTGATACACATCGGTTGCATAGCGTGAATTGCCTGTGTGGCAAGCTGAGATGCAAATGATCAAAGTTTCTGTTGAAAAGAAGAGTCTTGTGGTTGATGATCAAAGCACGGCTTTAATATAGCATAGCTTTGTTAGCGTTAATTCGCGAGCCTCACACCCCGGTGTGAGCTAGAAACGGGAGAGGACATCTGGGAGGGCATGCGTTTCCTTCTAGCTAGGAGTAGTGTCAGCGTTTTACTATCCTTGACATTTTACTTATGTGTATGATGGATTGCGAGGCATCTCGGTTATTTCGGTCTTTGTGGAGCCGATGGATGGTCTTTATACAGACCAGATTGACGCCCCATAGGGCGGGGAAATGTAGTGTTCAGGCATTTTAATCCACATCGAGTGGAACGGCCCTGACAATCCAAAGGCTTATCTGCACGCTTGCCTGAGACATAGGCTAGAGTGGTAAGGACGATCCTTTGCCTTGGTTCACAGGTGGAAATCCCACTTCCAATACGACATTTTGCGATTTTGATTCTAGAGCCTAGTATGGCGACATAGTGGGATGGGGCACTCATGCCGTCTATGATTGGTACATTTATATTTGAAATTGTTTTGACACAATACACTTATAGTAATAGTAAAATATGAAATTTCACGTACCAAGCATTTTTGGCCATTATAAGGTAAAAACTCTATCCTTCGGTGTGAAAACCCGTAACTTCCCCGTAAAGGAAAGCGTCGGATAGTTCGAGAACAAACCACAACAGAACACATATAGAAGAACATTTCATTGTATATTACAACAATGCATCAGATTACAAGAATATACAGAGTATAAATGAATATTAAACAGAAATATCAGAGATTTAAATTACATTTAAATACATCGCAGCGGAAAATAATACAATACACAACTAGAATGAGATATACGGATACAAAGCTTTCCGGATAACGTTCCAGCTGTAAACCAGGATCCTGTGAATATAAATCTGCAAAACCAAAACTACTAGCTGCCCGTGTCAAAATAAGGGCACCCAGAGTTTAGGTTAAAACAATAAACTCCAGGTCAGTCATGGGACTGGTGTGAGAACTAAAACAGTTAATCTTCATTTTTAAAGTTAGGTAAATCAAGGGACCACGCCGTATAACACGGAACGGGTTTCCTCCCAAGAATACCAGTGCAATAAACAACAGCGCAATGCTAAATAAAGAAAAATGAAGCTGTTATAAGACCCAGGTCCTATCACACAATGCAACGCAAGCCGGGGGATAGGGTTTTCCCTTATAACAACCAAAGAATGCTTGATACGTTTAAAACAAATCATTTGATACTATTATAAGTGCATAGTGTATAAAACAACTTCAAATCATAAGTATCAATCATAGGCGGCATGGGTACCATATATCATGTCGCCACATATAGGTTTACAAATAAAACCGCAAATGTCACGTATTTGGAAATTGGATTTCCGTCTATGAACCGAGGCAAAAGATAGTCCTCAACCGATTCGAGACTGTCTAGCCCGAGTCTCAGGTCAGAGCTCGAGTGACCTTGGATCGTCAGGGCCGGTCCACCGATGTGGATTAAACTTAAACCCTGAACATGCGTTTCGCCGCCCTTTGGGGCATAAGTGAGCCAACTAAATGACTCCATCGGTTCGAGAACGACCGATCAATCCGAGGCGCCTCGCAACAGCAACAACCACATAAGTCAAACTCGTCAGGGCGTGTAAAACCACTGACGCCACTTTTTAGCTAGAAGGAAACGCATGCCCTCCCTGAGGTCCGTCTCCCGTTTTTGGTTCATACCGGGTGTGAAACTCGCGAGGTAAACGTTACACAAAGCTACGCCACAAAGGCCGTGCTTTGATCATCACCACAATACTTTTCTTTTCAACAGAAGCCTCGATCAATTGCCACTTAGGCATGCCACACAGGCAATTCACTCCATGCGTTTGATATCCATCAATATATAACCCCTGAGCTCGTACGTCTCAGAGAAGGGCGTTAAGCAAGAGAATAAATTCTCTGCCGCCAAACAGATATATATTTAATAGAGATCAATCACACGGACTAAAATCCAATGTCAGACACACAGTCCATTTACAAGTCCGTTATGGGTCTGAACGAAACCGGAGGCACCTAGTACCCCGCATATCCATCGATCTCCAAGTACGTCTGGACGATCACTAACTGTTTCCATCTTCTTGGGTGTACAGCCCAATCAAGATCATCAGAAATCACCCAAACGACGTGAAGAACTCCGGTCTTCGACCATCATCTTCATCTTCGACTTATCGTCGTATCAGTTATCCAGAATGGGATAAACCCGGTCTTTCCGAATAACTCGCGTATATTTTAAATAAGTGTTACACAAACACAACATACGCCTCATTCCAACTCATCAGTCACTAACCATAAATTAATCAAGAGAATAATTTCCCAAATATAAACCCCGAAGGCCGAAACCAACATCAGATCAATATCCAGAAAACCATTCTGCTTGGCTAACCGACAGTTAGTTTCTAAATTTCACATTCATAGGGAAAGGTTCCCATTAATTTTATCAAAGATAAATTCCTTGAATTTATTCTTTAATCTACTTTTGAATTTCGATTCAACTAGTCGGGATTAACGAAACTTACCAAAGTAATCATTTGTTTTAATTTCCCAATCCCAACCTATTCATCCCATGAAGTAAAACTGGTAATACTTCATATCTAACACCACGGTGTTATTGGTAAATTCAATTACTATTTCACGTTCAAATCTAATTAAAGATTTAACTATCGCCTAGAGCAAAACTGGTGATACTCCATTTTCGATCATTTCAATCTAATTAAAGATTCATTAAAACTCCACTTAGTTTTAATCTTCGACTGGGTTAAAGAATCAGTGTCATTTAAAACACAGTTCACGATAAACCCAAAATCACATTCCATTAATTATCGGGTTAAAGAACAAGTGTTATTTAAAACACTGTTCACGATAAACCCAAAAATCAATATCAATTCATTTCCAATTAAATATTATTTAATTGGTATACTTCATTAAATCTAAATAAAAAGATTTAATCATTTCTCAACTGGGTTCAAGAACAGTGTTAGTGAAGACACCATTCACGACAAACCCAAATCACATTTGATATTCAATACAAGGCACTGAATAGAAAATATATCGGCTTATATTCAATATCAAATTCTACGATTTACAAATGTCGTATTGGAAATAACGATATAAATATATATCTTTCAAATTTCCATAACAACATCCGTATAATCACGAATTCCAACATCGAAATATTCCGAAGACAATTTCGATTCAAATCCATTCCAATGCAATCATTGGAAATTTTGGTTATTTTTAAAACCCTTTTCGAATTCAATTTATTTATTTAAAAATAAATAGAATTATATTTCTAGTTCAAAACTAGTTCATTTCGATAAAAATCTATTTTTATCTTTTCGAATATGGAGTTTTTCATCCCAAATCTTCACAAATCATTTCTTATGATTTTACACAAATTATTACTATTTTTAATAATTTTATCAAGGCCCGTATAGTCGATTTCTATCAATGGCCATCGAACTACACTTACAGCGACCTTTTTCAAATTTGATTTGGACATAATTCCAAATCCAACCGTTAGATTTCAAATTTCTAATATTCTTTAGAAAGCTCTTTTCGATACGAACCCAACGGTTCCGGTTTTAGGAGAATCCGACGGTCGGATCTCCCGTAATGTCCGTTTGAAATAAATGGTCGAAATTCGCGAACTGCCGCGGCGCGGCGCGTTCTATTCAGGCCATTATATTATATATATAATATATATATAATATATTTCGTCGATTTCTGTTTAAAACGAATTATATAAATAGTTTTAAATTCGTTTCAAAAGCGATTTCAACTTCCATTTCAATTCAAATCAAAATTGAATTCCTCTTTATAAATTCATTTTAAAATTCATTTCTATTCAATTCAAATTTCAATTTAATTTGAATTCATTTCAATTCGCTTTCAATTCAATTTGAATTCGTTTTCAATTCAATTCATTTCGAAATCGTTATATATTCAATTCATTTCGAAATCGTTATATATTCAATTCATTTCGAAATCGTTATATATTCAATTCATTTCGAAATTTCGAAATCGTTATATATTCAATTCATTTCGAAATCGTTATATATTCAATTCATTTCGAAATCGTTTTATATTCAATTCATTTCGAAATCGTTATATATTCAATTCATTTCGAAATCGTTATATATTCAATTCATTTCGAAATCGTTATATATTCAATTCATTTCGAAATCGTTATATATTCAATTCATTTCGAAATCGTTATATATTCAATTCATTTCGAAATCGTTATATATTCAATTCATTTCGAAATCGTTATATATTCAATTCATTTCGAAATCGTTATATATTCAATTCATTTCAAAATGAATAAAATCGATATAAATATCGTTTACGTCAAAATGGCGTCAATCTAATCAACAGGGCTTTATAAATTTCTATTTCAAATATTTTATTTCAAATATTTCTTTTTCAAAATAGTTGTTATTATCAAAATATTTCGTTCAACACATGACCAATCTCAATGGATGAGTACTGTCAACACATGAACCGTTATTTTATATTATACTTTGTTTTCTAAATTGGAATGAGGCCCAATCAATCACCATATAATGTTAATTATATGGATTTTCATACAACACATGTATATAATAGCATTGAAAAATAATCAACCATCAACCAAAGTGCACTACACTGTATAAGCATCAAATATAGACATTTAACGCTTATAGCAGCCTGTCAATCAATCGATCGACATATTTAATCAATCAGGATGAGTGAACTTCAAGTTTCATCCCAACACCCGTGTGGGGTCTCAAACAATCAAACAAATATTTTATTCGTGCAGTTGGGCGATGTGTAAAATTTATCGTCCCAATCAATGTCCTTCAAATAGGTGTACATAAACAAACCGTCTGGTTTGTAAATGAATATTTATTTATTCACATTCACGTTAAAAATTATATTTTTAACGATAAAACATTTTATTCCAACATATGAATTTCTATTAAGTTCATTCTTTAAATAAAATGATATTTTTATTTTTCTAACACATTTTAGAAAATTTCGGCGGCATAACGGCACGATACTAGAAACGGGACGAGGCCTAGCCTTATCCCCGGTCTAGTGAAGGCCCACGCCATTCACACATCAATCATATCAATTTCATTTCACCAAACGATTCAAATCAACTCAAACAATCTAACTAACAACACAGCCAAACAAACAAGTCCATGGTCTGTGGACGATTGTGTCGGGTGCTACTAAGCACCGTCTGCATCCTAGTATATATATATATATATAACTAGAAAAATAAATTGAAAGGTGAGAAATTCTCACCGATAGCTATCCTAACTCCACGGCACTTCATTGATAGAAATCTTCTTCGTCCCCGCCCTTTTGTCACCTTCGTTGCCCGCTTTCACTACCTATGTAAAAATCGAATTTTTACTTCGCTATTCAATATATAAAAATCATATTTTTATTTTGAAGTTCAATATATAAAAATCCTATTTTTCTATCGAAGTTCAATATATAAAAATCCTATTTTTCTATCGAAGTTCAATATATAAAAATCCTATTTTTCTATCGAAGTTCAAAATCCTATTTTTCTATCGAAGTTCAATATATAAAAATCCTATTTTTCTATCGAAGTTCAATATATAAAAATCCTATTTTTCTATCG
The DNA here is from genome assembly GCA_030737875.1 of Allium sativum. Lineage (NCBI taxonomy): Eukaryota > Viridiplantae > Streptophyta > Magnoliopsida > Asparagales > Amaryllidaceae > Allium > Allium sativum. Next base: position 658,592,393 of record CM060913.1, read on the forward strand.
AAGTTCAATATATAAAAATCCTATTTTTCTATCGAAGTTCAATATATAAAAATCCTATTTTTCTATCGAAGTTCAATATATAAAAAATCCTATTTTTCTATCGAAGTTCAATATATAAAACCCTATTTTTCTATCGAAGTTCAATATATAAAAATCCTATTTTTCTATCGAAGTTCAATATATAAAAAATCCTATTTTTCTATCGAAGTTCAATATATAAAACCCTATTTTTCTATCGAAGTTCAATATATAAAAATCCTATTTTTCTATCAAAGTTCAATATATAAAAATCCTATTTTTCTATCGAAGTTCAATATATAAAAATCCTATTTTTCTATCGAAGTTCAATATATAAAAATCCTATTTTTCTATCGAAGTTCAATATATAAAAAATCCTATTTTTCTATCGAAGTTCAATATATAAAACCCTAATTTTCTATCGAAGTTCAATATATAAAAATCCTATTTTTCTATCGAAGTTCAATATATAAAAATCCTATTTTTTATCTATGCTATGTATATTTATCTTTCAAAAGAACACATTTTTATTTCAAACCTTATATTTATGAAGATCATATATTTTTTCTATGTTCTTCTTATATATATGAAAATTCAATTTTAATCCTTGTTATTTCTATAAAAAAAAATGCATTTTTATCAATGCTCTCCTAAATAAAAAGTTACCTTTTTATCAATGCTATTTATATTTATAAACAAGATTTTTGTTTAAAGCTATTTTTTTCTAATTAATATCCTAACTAAATAAAGAATTAAATTAATTACCTTTAACCTTACCAGCCACTGTTTCTTCTTCCTGGCGGCAACGAACCCCCCTCCCAAACTCATCTCGCTCAAATCGAAATCCACCTGCGCCTGCCTATCTCCGTCGCCGGAGCATGATCAAAGGACGCCACCACCTTCGCCATCGTGGCAGCTCTCCGCGCCACCCCACATTACTCCACTCGACGTAGTGTAGCTTGCTCAAAACCTGATTGAAGCGCGCAACTTTGCCGCACCGCTGGGGCCGCGGGGGTCAACTGGTGACGATCACCACTGATGGATAAGTAGCCTTCGTCGACCCTAGCTATTAGCCTTTGGGAGATGTCGAGAGGGATGCACGGATCTCGAGATTATGGAGGGGGAAGCTCGCAAGATGCTGATCGCCTGTTTTGTGAAAGGTGGAGGCGGGTATTTGGGTTGACCACGATTTTCCCCTTTTGACCGGTTGACCTAGGGTTAGGGGTTTTGTAAATATTTATTTTATTATTTAATTCGTTTATTAGTTGTTTAACGGTCTGAACTCCAAATCAAACCCAACGACTGTCACCCTTAGCTAATTACCCCCATTCCGAACACAATGGGATATGCCCGGTAAGCCAATTCAGCTGTTACGACCAGTTTCCGTTTAAAATCAAAATATAAATCTATATATTGAATTTGAACGCACATTTCAATTGACCGAGGCCGCATATTAACTCTAAAAATTCCCGAAAAATTATTTCTAGCCTCGTATTGACGATACGGTCCTAACAAAACTGGTTTCGTCGAAATCCAAGGTCATTTGCAAAATGTCCATTTTTAAGGGCCTGAATTCCATAGCGACTATTCAGAATTTTCAACTGGACATATCTTTTGATCCCTGCTATGAAATCTCGATTAGTCGGATTCGTTGGAAAGATATTATCAATTAGATCCTAATGTTTTTGGTTTCACTAAAATCCGGATTGTTTTGCACCCGGTACATTCAATTGAAGTTTGAAATCAAATTATCGAACTACCGCGCCATTTTCAATTCTATTTATAATTATATATAAATATTTATATTCTAACGACGACGCGTATAAATATATACGTTCGAATTATATTCAAAATAAATTTTCGTCGATATTATTTAAAATAATTCATTTTAAATAATCAAAATTCGCTAAAATTGCCAAAATAAAAATTTTAAACTGGCCCAGATTTTCTGGGTTGTTACAATCTCCCCCACTTAAAACTTTTCGTCCCCGAAAAGGAACAAAGTCGAAAGTGGTTTGATCAATCAACTCTACGTTCGATCTGGCTTCCATTCTCCAACTTTTCAGTTTCTGAGAATTTTCAAATTTTCAAAAATTTGGCTAACACCCTAAATTTTCGAAAAATTTCGCCATAACCTCCCCTGCACCGGGAGCATCGGGGAATTTCAAATAGCTTCCCCGGTCCTTCAGATCTCAAAAAGAAAAAGAAAAAGCCAAGCGGCTAGCCAATAGGCTCACAAAATCATCATCACCCAAACAAAACAGTAAATTATGTAGTAAACATGTACCTATTTGTCGGGCAAACAAATTTTATTCTCTGCTCTAGCCTCCTTGCTATGACCTGTTCAATGATATATATGTATATGCAAGCAAATGCGACCAATCTTCAATACAGTTCAATATTTGATTTAATTAGGCTAAATGGCTAAAAATTATCAAACAAATAAACATACAACACAAACATCAATCAATTAGTGAATTAGAGTTTCAAATTCATAATTTTGATACATATACAAAAAATCATGTTTTTGATGCCTAATCACAACAATAGGCCCTATCTAATTTTGGTTCTCACACCAGTCAATAGGAAATATATAGATATCACACCTTCGAAACTCGAACATAAACGTTGATGATGCGATCGCTATCATCAATATCATCTTCGGGCGACTAGAGTGTTATGCTATATCTATCCAATATATTAAAACTTCGAATACACGCGGATCAGACGTATACGCAAAATCTATATATACTGGATTGTCCACATCTATATAAATAAATAATCAAATACGAATAATTGATTTTAAATTTTCAAAACAAAAATTTGTTTTCACTTTCAAAAATATACTCTTCACACTCGTTCTAGGATACTACTGATCCCATCTCTAACGAGTCATTCTCATTGGATATTACTAATCCAATATCTGATGAATTCTTTCGTACGGTTCTAATGTGTCTTGTTCTCTAGCTTTGTAAACCAAAGCTCTGATACCAACTGTGAAAACCCGTAACTTCCCCGTAAAGGAAAGCGTCGGATAGTTCGAGAACAAACCACAACAGAACACATATAGAAGAACATTTCATTGTATATTACAACAATGCATCAGATTACAAGAATATACAGAGTATAAATGAATATTACACAGAAATATCAGAGATTTAAATTACATTTAAATACATCGCAGCGGAAAATAATACAATACACAACTAGAATGAGATATACGGATACAAAGCTTTCCGGATATCGTTCCAGCTGTAAACCAGGATCCTGTGAATATAAATCTGCAAAACCAAAACTACTAGCTGCCCGTGTCAAAATAAGGGTACCCAGAGTTTAGGTTAAAATAATAAACTCCAGGTCAGTCATGGGACTGGTGTGAGAACTAAAACAGTTAATCTTCATTTTTAAAGTTAGGTAAATCAAGGGACCACGCCGTATAACACGGAACGGGTTTCCTCCCAAGAATACCAGTGCAATAAACAACAGCGCAATGCTAAATAAAGAAAAATGAAGCTGTTATAAGACCCAGGTCCTATCACACAATGCAACGCAAGCCGGGGGATAGGGTTTTCCCTTATAACAGCCAAAGAATGCTTGATACGTTTAAAACAAATCATTTGATACTATTATAAGTGCATAGTGTATAAAACAACTTCAAATCATAAGTATCAATCATAGGCGGCATGGGTACCATATATCATGTCGCCACATATAGGTTTACAAATAAAACCGCAAATGTCACGTATTTGGAAATTGGATTTCCGTCTATGAACCGAGGCAAAAGATAGTCCTCAACCGATTCGAGACTGTCTAGCCCGAGTCTCAGGTCAGAGCTCGAGTGACCTTGGATCGTCAGGGCCGGTCCACCGATGTGGATTAAACTTAAACCCTGAACATGCGTTTCGCCGCCCTTTGGGGCGTAAGTGAGCCAACTAAATGACTCCATCGGTTCGAGAACGACCGATCAATCCGAGGCGCCTCGCAACAGCAACAACCACATAAGTCAAACTCGTCAGGGCGTGTAAAACCACTGACGCCACTTTTTAGCTAGAAGGAAACGCATGCCCTCCCTAAGGTCCGTCTCCCGTTTTTGGTTCATACCGGGTGTGAAACTCGCGAGGTAAACGTTACACAAAGCTATGCCACAAAGGCCGTGCTTTGATCATCACCACAAGACTTTGCTTTTCAACAGAAGCCTCGATCAATTGCCACTTAGGCATGCCACACAGGCAATTCACTCCATGCGTTTGATATCCATCAATATATAACCCCTGAGCTCGTACGTCTCAGAGAAGGGCGTTAAGCAAGAGAATAAATTCTCTGCCGCCAAACAGATATATATTTAATAGAGATCAATCACACGGACTAAAATCCAATGTCAGACACACGGTCCATTTACAAGTCCGTTCTGGGTCTGAACGAAACCGGAGGCACCTAGTACCCCGCATATCCATCGATCTCCAAGTACGTCTGGATGATCACTAACTGTTTCCATCTTCTTGGGTGTACAGCCCAATCAAGATCATCAGAAATCACCCAAACGACGTGAAGAACTCCGGTCTTCGACCATCGTCTTCATCTTCGAATTATCGTCGTATCAGTTATCCAGAATGGGATAAACCCGGTCTTTCCGAATAACTCGCGTATATTTTAAATAAGTGTTACACAAACACAACATACGCCTCATTCCAACTCATCAGTCACTAACCGTAAATTAATCAAGAGAATAATTTCCCAAATATAAACCCCGAAGGCCGAAACCAACATCAGATCAATATCCAGAAAACCATTCTGCTTGGCTAACCGATAGTTAGTTTCTAAATTTCACATTCATAGGGAAAGGTTCCCATTAATTTTATCAAAGATAAATTCCTTGAATTTATTCTTTAATCTACTTTTGAATTTCGATTCAACTAGTCGGGATTAACGAAACTTACCGAAGTAATCATTTGTTTTAATTTCCCAATCCCAACCTATTCATCCCATGAAGTAAAACTGGTAATACTTCATATCTAACACCACGGTGTTATTGGTAAATTCAATTACTATTTCACGTTCAAATCTAATTAAAGATTTAACTATCGCCTGGAGCAAAACTGGTGATACTCCATTTTCGATCATTTCAATCTAATTAAAGATTCATTAAAACTCCACTTAGTTTTAATCTTCGACTGGGTTAAAGAATCAGTGTCATTTAAAACACAGTTCACGATAAACCCAAAATCACATTCCATTAATTATCGGGTTAAAGAACAAGTGTTATTTAAAACACTGTTCACGATAAACCCAAAAATCAATATCAATTCAATTCCAATTAAATATTATTTAATTGGTATACTTCATTAAATCTAAATAAAAAGATTTAATCATTTCTCAACTGGGTTCAAGAACAGTGTTAGTGAAGACACCATTCACGACAAACCCAAATCACATTTGATATTCAATACAAGGCACTGAATAGAAAATATATCGGCTTATATTCAATATCAAATTCTACGATTAACAAATGTCGTATTGGAAATAACGATATAAATATATATCTTTCAAATTTCCATAACAACATCCGTATAATCACGAATTCCAACATCGAAATATTCCGAAGACAATTTCGATTCAAATCCATTCCAATGCAATCATTGGAAATTTTGGTTATTTTTAAAACCCTTTTCGAATTCAATTTATTTATTTAAAAATAAATAGAATTATATTTCTAGTTCAAAACTAGTTCATTTCGATAAAAATCTATTTTTATCTTTTCGAATATGGAGTTTTTCATCCCAAATCTTCACAAATCATTTCTTATGATTTTACACAAATTATTACTATTTTTAATAATTTTATCAAGGCCCGTATAGTCGATTTCCATCAATGGCCATCGAACTACACTTACAGCGACCTTTTTCAAATTTGATTTGGACATAATTCCAAATCCAACCGTTAGATTTCAAATTTCTAATATTCTTTAGAAAGCTCTTTTCGATACGAACCCAACGGTTCCGGTTTTAGGAGAATCCGACGGTCGGATCTCCCGTAATGTCCGTTTGAAATAAATGGTCGAAATTCGCGAACTGCCGCGGCGCGGCGCGTTCTATTCAGGCCATTATATTATATATATAATATATATATATATATATAATATATTTCGTCGATTTCTGTTTAAAACGAATTATATAAATAGTTTTAAATTCGTTTCAAAAGCGATTTCAACTTCCATTTCAATTCAAATCAAAATTGAATTCCTCTTTATAAATTCATTTTAAAATTCATTTCTATTCAATTCAAATTTCAATTCAATTTGAATTCATTTCAATTCGCTTTCAATTCAATTTGAATTCGTTTTCAATTCAATTCATTTCGAAATCGTTATATATTCAATTCATTTCGAAATCGTTATATATTCAATTCATTTCGAAATCGTTATATATTCAATTCATTTCGAAATCGTTATATATTCAATTCATTTCGAAATCGTTATATATTCAATTCATTTCGAAATTTCGAAATCGTTATATATTCAATTCATTTCGAAATCGTTATATATTCAATTCATTTCGAAATCGTTTTATATTCAATTCATTTCGAAATCGTTATATATTCAATTCATTTCGAAATCGTTATATATTCAATTCATTTCGAAATCGTTATATATTCAATTCATTTCGAAATCGTTATATATTCAATTCATTTCGAAATCGTTATATATTCAATTCATTTCGAAATCGTTATATATTCAATTCATTTCGAAATCGTTATATATTCAATTCATTTCGAAATCGTTATATATTCAATTCATTTCGAAATCGTTATATATTCAATTCATTTCGAAATCGTTATATATTCAATTCATTTCAAAATGAATAAAATCGATATAAATATCGTTTACGTCAAAATGGCGTCAATCTAATCAACAGGGCTTTATAAATTTCTATTTCAAATATTTTATTTCAAATATTTCTTTTTCAAAATAGTTGTTATTATCAAAATATTTCGTTCAACACATGACCAATCTCAATGGATGAGTACTGTCAACACATGAACCGTTATTTTATATTATACTTTGTTTTCTAAATTGGAATGAGGCCCAATCAATCACCATATAATGTTAATTATATGGATTTTCATACAACACATGTATATAATAGCATTGAAAAATAATCAACCATCAACCAAAGTGCACTACACTGTATAAGCATCAAATATAGACATTTAACGCTTATAGCAGCCTGTCAATCAATCGATCGACATATTTAATCAATCAGGATGAGTGAACTTCAAGTTTCATCCCAACACCCGTGTGGGGTCTCAAACAATCAAACATATATTTTATTTGTGCAGTTGGGCGATGTGTAAAATTTATCGTCCCAATCAATGTCCTTCAAATAGGTGTACATAAACAAACCGTCTGGTTTGTAAATGAATATTTATTTATTCACATTCACGTTAAAAATTATATTTTTAACGATAAAACATTTTATTCCAACATATGAATTTCTATTAAGTTCATTCTTTAAATAAAATGATATTTTTATTTTTCTAACACATTTTAGAAAATTTCGGCGGCATAACGGCACGATACTAGAAACGGGACAAGGCCTAGCCTTATCCCCGGTCTAGTGAAGGCCCACGCCATTCACACATCAATCATATCAATTTCATTTCACCAAACGATTCAAATCAACTCAAACAATCTAACTAACAACACAGCCAAACAAACAAGTCCATGGTCTGTGGACGATTGTGTCGGGTGCTACTAAGCACCGTCTGCATCCTAGTATATATATATAACTAGAAAAATAAATTGAAAGGTGAGAAATTCTCACCGATAGCTATCCTAACTCCACGGCACTTCATTGATAGAAATCTTCTTCGTCCCCGCCCTTTTGTCACCTTCGTTGCCCGCTTTCACTACCTATGTAAAAATCGAATTTTTACTTCGCTATTCAATATATAAAAATCATATTTTTATTTTGAAGTTCAATATATAAAAATCCTATTTTTCTATCGAAGTTCAATATATAAAAATCCTATTTTTCTATCGAAGTTCAATATATAAAAATCCTATTTTTCTATCGAAGTTCAATATATAAAAATCCTATTTTTCTATCGAAGTTCAATATATAAAAATCCTATTTTTCTATCGAAGTTCAATATATAAAAATCCTATTTTTCTATCGAAGTTCAATATATAAAAATCCTATTTTTCTATCGAAGTTCAAAATCCTATTTTTCTATCGAAGTTCAATATATAAAAATCCTATTTTTCTATCGAAGTTCAATATATAAAAATCCTATTTTTCTATCGAAGTTCAATATATAAAAATCCTATTTTTCTATCGAAGTTCAATATATAAAAATCCTATTTTTCTATCGAAGTTCAATATATAAAAATCCTATTTTTCTATCGAAGTTCAATATATAAAAAATCCTATTTTTCTATCGAAGTTCAATATATAAAACCCTAATTTTCTATCGAAGTTCAATATATAAAAATCCTATTTTTCTATCGAAGTTCAATATATAAAAATCCTATTTTTTATCTATGCTATGTATATTTATCTTTCAAAAGAACACATTTTTATTTCAAACCTTATATTTATGAAGATCATATATTTTTTCTATGTTCTTCTTATATATATGAAAATTCAATTTTAATCCTTGTTATTTCTATAAAAAAAATGCATTTTTATCAATGCTCTCCTAAATAAAAAGTTACCTTTTTATCAATGCTATTTATATTTATAAACAAGATTTTTGTTTAAAGCTATTTTTTTCTAATTAATATCCTAACTAAATAAAGAATTAAATTAATTACCTTTAACCTTACCAGCCACTGTTTCTTCTTCCTGGCGGCAACGAACCCCCCTCCCAAACTCATCTCGCTCAAATCGAAATCCACCTGCGCCTGCCTATCTCCGTCGCCGGAGCATGATCAAAGGACGCCACCACCTTCGCCATCGTGGCAGCTCTCCGCGCCACCCCACATTACTCCACTCGACGTAGTGTAGCTTGTTCAAAACCTGATTAAAGCGCGCAACTTTGCCGCACCGCTGGGGCCGCGGGGGTCAACTGGTGACGATCACCACTGATGGATAAGTAGCCTTCGTCGACCCTAGCTATTAGCCTTTGGGAGATGTCGAGAGGGATGCACGGATCTCGAGATTATGGAGGGGGAAGCTCGCAAGATGCTGATCGCCTGTTTTGTGAAAGGTGGAGGCGGGTATTTGGGTTGACCACGATTTTCCCCTTTTGACCGGTTGACCTAGGGTTAGGGGTTTTGTAAATATTTATTTCATTATTTAATTCGTTTATTAGTTGTTTAACGGTCTGAACTCCAAATCAAACCCAACGACTGTCACCCTTAGCTAATTACCCCCATTCCGAACACAATGGGATATGCCCGGTAAGCCAATTCAGCTGTTACGACCAGTTTCCGTTTAAAATCAAAATATAAATCTATATATTGAATTTGAACGCACATTTCAATTGACCGAGGCCGCATATTAACTCTAAAAATTCCCGAAAAATTATTTCTAGGCTCGTATTGACGATACGGTCCTAACAAAACTGGTTTCGTCGAAATCCGAGGTCATTTGCAAAATGTCCATTTTTAAGGGCCTGAATTCCATAGCGACTATTCAGAATTTTCAACTGGACATATCTTTTGATCCCTGCTATGAAATCTCGATTGGTCGGATTCGTTGGAAAGATATTATCAATTAGATCCTAATGTTTTTGGTTTCACTAAAATCCGGATTGTTTTGCACCCGGTACATTCAATTGAAGTTTGAAATCGAATTATCGAACTACCGCGCCATTTTCAATTCTATTTATAATTATATATAAATATTTATATTCTAACGACGACGCGTATAAATATATACGTTCGAATTATATTCAAAATAAATTTTCGTCGATATTATTTAAAATAATTCATTTTAAATAATCAAAATTCGCTAAAATTGCCAAAATAAAAATTTTAAACTGGCCCAGATTTTCCGGGTTGTTACATTCGGCTTGCGTTGCATTGTGTGATGGGACCTGGGTCTTATAATAGCTTCATTGTTCTTTATTTAGCATTGCGTTGTTTGTTTTATGCACTAGTTTTCTTGGGGGTAAACCCATTCCGTGTTATTCGGCGTGGTCACTTGATTTACCTAACTTTAAAATATCGATGTGTTTTTCGGTCGATGGGTATTAGCAGCCGTGACACTAGGGTTCGGAGTTTTGGGATCTTTTTGAGTATCAATGTTTGATTTGGGGTTTGTAATGGTGTTTGTGGCATTAAGAGGATGTTTTTATGAAATCTTGGTGATCTTTGGTGAAAATCGAGTTCGATGTTTTGTACAGTACTCACATGAGATACTGTCGCGCGATTCTGTCTTGAAGTGCGAGTCGAACAAGGAGGAAGTAGCCGGAAAGAGGGAGCAATGAGATGAACGACGGTGGAGTTCCTTTTGAAGTCTACTGTGTGTAGAGGGAGGATGAGCTATTATAAAGTTCGATATGGCAAGTGTACAATGTGGTTTAACCTGGAGATCGCGATGCTTTTATTGAGTTCGAGTCGAGCAGTGTGGGTATGGTTTGAAAGAGAAGTTGTTGAGAGTGTGATTTGTGGGTTTTGTTTGTGATCCGGTGGTCTAGTTAAGGGTTGAATGGAATGAATATGGTGTGGGCTTAGTTGAAAGTTTCAACGGGTTTGCTTTGAGCAATCGGAGAAGAAGATGCGGCCTGGGGGATTTAGGATGTGAGTGGGTTGGATCATATATGGGTAAAGCCCAGTGAATTCAATTAATTAAAGTTTAATTTAAGAAAAATAATGCATTAACTTGTAAAATCCATAACTATTGCATACGTTATCAGAATTATGAATGGTCAGATCTGTTGGGATCGTATGGACGGTGGCTACACAATGAAACTGACTAGGAGTGAATTCGAGCTCGTTACAATTTATAGCAAAATAAATTGTATGTCTGAATCAACCGACAATTATCGTTATTTAATGATGATAGTCCAATGTGAGTAAATCTCACTAACTCTGCTCAGTTTATATTTTTATAACGTATTTTAGAACTGATAGATGTTGGTTTAATTCTATGTGTTGACTGTTTGGATTAACTGCTAATTAATTGGCTGAAAATATAAATATAGTTATATATATAAATCATTGATTAAATGTTGATTCTGTTTATCAGAATATTTCATATTGAAATGAAATCGATGTTAATTATATTGTTTGACATCTTGGATGCAGGGATACAGGTTGGATGGATCCAGCTGGATTCCTCAACATTTATTTTACTGTTTTTCATATATGGTGATATATGATGTGATATATGATGTGATATATAATCTGTTGTTGATGATGTGTGTTAGAATGATATTGATCATTGTTATTTGGTATTTTAAATACCATAAGGAATACTGGAATATAAAAAGGGAATTTTCAATGTTATATTGAAAAAGAAATATATATAAAATCAAAGGATTTTATAAAAAGAGATATTTATAAAATCAAAGGAATTTATAAAAAGAAATATTTTTAAAATGAATAGAATTTTATAAAAGGAATTATTTATATAATAAATAAGATTTTATAAAAGGAAACATTTGTAAAACATTTACAAATAGAATTGAAAAGGAAATAATTGTAAAACATTTACAAATAGAATTGGAAAGGAAATAATTGTAAAACATTTACAAATAGAATTGAATGGAAAATATTTATAAAATAAATAGAATTATAGAAAAAGAATTATTGGGAAATAATAGGATGTTATAAAAGGAAGTATTTTATAAAATGAATAGAATTTTATAAAAAGGAAATATGTGAAAAATAAATATTAAATAGAAATATGAGTTAATCAAATAAGGTTAATCGAATATTAGTTATTCGAAGAGAGATAATCAAATATAGTTTATTCGAAGAAAAGATTATCGAATATAGTTTATTCGAGAGGGAGATTATCGAATATAGTTTATTCGAAAAGGAGTTATCGAGTATTAGTTATTTGAAAAGGAGTTATCGAATATTAGTTATTCGAAAAGGAGTTATCGAATATAGTTTATTCGAAAAGGAGTTATCGAATATAGTTTATTCGAAAGGAGTTAATCGAATATTAGTTATTCGAAAAGGAGTTAATCGAATATTAGTTATTCGAAAAGGAGTTATCAAATATAGTTTATTCGAAAAGGAGTTATCGAATATAGTTTATTCGAAAGGAGATTATTGAATATTATATATTCGAAAAGGAGCTAATCGAATACTAGTTTATTCGAAAGGAGTTAATCAAATATTAGTTATTCGAAAAGGAGTTATCGAATAGAGATTATTAGAGTGAGAGTTATACGTTGAAATTCGATTATATCGAATTTGGGAAAGTACTATTCACTTTTCGTTTTAATCAAGATTTATTTATTTAATAATAAATTAGTTATTTATCCAAATTAATAAATAAAAGTTATATTGAAGTTATTATATTTCAGAAGCACGAGATTTTAACACTATTGTTAAAATCAAATAATTTCTGTAAAAGAAGTGGATTCGTAAAAAGAATCTGAGATTTACGTAAGGAAGTTTATTAGAGGATTAAAAGGTGAGCCTTGTCTATTTCGAAGTTAGAAATGTTTTTCAGTTAAGGTCTGACAGGTAGTCATACCCCAACTTGATTGGCCTCGTTTTAAACTAAGGAATGGTTAAGGTTCGATAGTGAAGGTTGGTTAAGTGAAATTAGTTAATCAGTGTAATGTTTTGAGTTGGCATAACGATGTTTTATTTAAACATCTGTTTAAATCCAAATGTAGGATTTTTGGAAATGTTTTCCAAATAAGAATTAGAAATGTTTTTCTAATATAGAAAATAAGAAATGGAAAGGTCTTCCAATGTTAATAACAGATATTTTCTAAATTTAGAAAATAAGAAATGTTAACAGGAAATGAAAAAATTGAATAAATTAATGAACTAAAGAGATAAATGTTCAATAATGATTGATCGATAAAATTTCCATTTGGAAATAATATCGTTGTTTGCACATGTGTTTTTCTTTGATAGTTAACTCACCGACTATTGAAGTTTTTGACCATTTTTCCGTCATCAATATGGAGAGACCGGGATCAGATTCATTATCTGAAAACCACTATGTATGGGCGTTACCGTTGCGATCAAATACGATGAAGATGATTGAAGACGGAGTTTTTGCAAGGGTCATTCTGTCAAATCCTAGGTAGAAATTGCATAGGATGGATTTACAGAATAGTTCCTTCAGTTTGTCCAGTCCCAGGACAACCTGTATGGAAGAATGTCTGACAGAGTATATTTAATGGATCACATAAGTTGATATGTTCAAACGTATGTACGCTTGGTGGTAGAGGAATTCGTTTCTCTTAGCTGTATACCTGTTGTATTTTTTGGGAAATCAATTTGTGATTTGGTGGGTATGACGATGTGACATTCAAAGTGAATAATTGTGTGATCTGTCAGAGATAAGCGTGGCCTCTAGCCTCACAACTGGGAAATGACAAAAATCGGGCAGGCAACATGGCTATGTGGGTTGCTTCCATTAGGGTATATTTCACATATATAGAGATACTCATTTCATTCTTTAATCTATTCGATGCTATCCCATTCGGGAAACAGTTGTTGATCCCAACCATTGGTGATATACATTCGATACACTCAAGCGAAATGAGTGGTCGGTCATGTGTGGTCGGGTTGCAAGATGTTCTTGTTGAACCTAGTGTATTCCTCTCTAGAGGTACACTATCGGAAGGTGGTTCCATACCTTGTCATAGTTGGTAATCCATTATCCAATAAGTGCTCGTGATTTTGATTGTATACTATATGTGTAGAACATGAGATGAAAGCATTTCTGCTAGATGATTATTATATTGTGGTTGATAGACACTATCACAATATCAAAAGAATTTTGATATAAAGACTATTTTGGGTTCTCATAAGGGAAAAACCCGTTCCGTTATATGGCGTGGTCTTATGAGATATCGTTTAATTGCTCAAACTATTTTAAACAGTTTTACTCACATCAGTCCCATGACTGACCCAGAGTTTGTTTTGTTTTGTTTTCCCTAAACTCTTGGGTGCCCAATTTTGTACGGGCCGTTAAGTAGTCGGGATTTTTCAGATATACTTGGAGAGCTTGGAGCAGGAGGCTTCAGGATTATATAGCTATTGTTTACTCCACTGTGTTGTAAGTGTTATACTCTGATAATGTTACTGTATACATATACTGATTTTATTTCAAAGATAGGTTATCTATTATATGTTGTTCGTTCTACTGTGAGATTCGTGTTACTCTGATGTTGTTGTATGTTCTTCTTCTTCTCCTATTCTAATTTTCTATCTTATCTATTCTCACCCTCTATTTTCTTTTATGGACTATCTAGTATTTCCGATGCTTGGATAGTCAACATTGAGTTTATGTATATGTATTTGTTATGAGTATGTATCTTATTGTTTTGTATATGTATTTGTTATGAGTATCGTATTGATTTATATATGGTACTCTGTTTTGGGTTATTTAATCATATTGTTTTTATATATGATAAATGTCATGTGGATTTCATTAGTTTATGATACTCTAACTTAATTATTATGAGTATCCTATTAATTTATATATGATCTGTTGAGAGCTCTGCATCGATTTATATGCGATACTGTGTTTGATTTAGTTTATCATATTGAATTATATATGATATTTGTTAAGAGCATCGCATTAATTTTTTATGTGATACTTTGACTTGATGATTATCATATTATTCTATATTTGCTACACTACACCATAACAGCCAATTTGGCACACAACGCAGCAGAGATAAAATACGGGTTATAACCGTATCATATTTGATAGTACTTAGAGCCGTATCAAACTACATTTGCAATCCGCACCACCCTAAACACCCTAAATCTGACCGTCCATCTAGGAAGCTCTGAATCAGTTAATTTGACACGGCCTTTGGCCAAATCAAATGTGTATCATATTGTGCACCCCTTTAGGTACTCTAAACATAAATTTTGGTCGCTCCCTTTTCCTTATCTTTTAAATTAATGGTGACCGATCGAAAACCCAAATTAGGGTTTTCGGTCACCAAATCATGCCTCCACCTTTGTGACGATCACAAAACCCTGTATCATGGAATTAAGGATAATCATTGGAATATAACACATTAATCATCATTAGCAGAGAACTAGTAATAGCATATACAGAAAATAGAATAATTTACATCAATGTGACATCGGAATCATAATATGTAACAACATATAAGTAGCACAGTGTAGGATACAACTTAGTGCATAAAAAGAAATGATCAGTCTACATCAAGATCACTGGGACATATACATTATAGATACATAATAGAAGTAAATCTGTGTAACACCCCGGATTTTTCCGTTAACAGTAAATTAACAAATTAAAGTATAATTAAATTGTAACAGAAAAATTAAGGGAAACGGACATCACCATTGCGTTCGTCTCGGAATTCTGCTTGAGATAGAGTCCGAGTTTGCGCAAAACGGATAACGTATGAAGAAGATATCTTTAATTTAAATATTACAGCAAAAAAATGAAAAAAGAGAAGTAAGGAGAGGACAATAATTATTATTATTCTAAGACTTATTAACAAAAGCCTCTGTAGCTCAGTTGGTTAAGGCATTGGATTTGTAGCATGGAGGTCGGGGGTTCGAACCCCGGCGGCGACATAATTTTTATCTCTGTTTTAGAGAGGGCCAACTGAGCATGCAAATACATGTACGTATACAAATTCAAATTTTGAAAGGATAAGAACGTACATATAAGGAAATAAAGAAAATATATGTATATATATGAGAATATATATATATGCAAAAATATATGTATACAATAGATAAAATTCAAATAGACTAAAACAGCTCAATTTAAAGTTTAATTTTTGAAAATCGAACCCAGTCCCTCCTGGCTGGCCTGGTCTGTGTTTGGTCGAATTTCTGTGGGTTGCTTTGTCATTAGGGCTAGGTGGCAAGTTTTAATTGGTCTCTCTATCTAATGAATGGCTACGATCTAACCTAGCAACATCAATGGTTCTAATCAATTCCTAACCTCTATATAAACAACCCTAGACTAAACCCTAATCTATTCATTCAAATTAAGAGCATAGCCGCCATGTTGCTGAGGAACGACTAAGAGTAGCCGCCATCTAGAGAGAGAGGATTAGGGAGAAAGTTCTAAAGCCTAAAGCAATTCAAGCAAC
Source organism: Allium sativum (assembly GCA_030737875.1). Taxonomy (NCBI): domain Eukaryota; kingdom Viridiplantae; phylum Streptophyta; class Magnoliopsida; order Asparagales; family Amaryllidaceae; genus Allium; species Allium sativum. The sequence goes on from CM060913.1 coordinate 658,608,647, forward strand.
CTAAAGCTAATCAATTCAACAAAGGAATCATATCTCTTAATTAGAGAATTTGCCGCAACCATTGTAAGTAGAGTATTACTTTGGTATGAACAAATGATTGTGTAGATATGTATGCTTGAATTGTGGCAATGAAATTCGTATTTGTGCGATTTATATACTTTTGGATATTCTGAATTATGTCATTCAATTATAAAGAACTACATGCGGTAGTTCTATGCAAATATACGTTTGGAATATTGCATAAATTATGTAGTCTATGTTGAAGCTACATGTATGTAGTTGATTGAAATTCATGCAAGTTTGGGGCTTTGTTATTATGCCATCATGATATCTATTTTGTGCATAAATCATTTTGCAAGTAATTGAGACAAGTTTGGTTGTTATAGTTCATATGAAACTATGTTGGAATTTTGACACCATAATCCATGTATTAAGTCATGCTTTTGCAAAACTTATGAATATGGCTAGGCTATGAATGATATTGGGCATAATTGAAATTCATGATTAAGTCTATCTTGTTTAAAAGAATTATATGATGACATATGTGAGACATGGCTAAGTTAGACACAAAAATCCTTTTTTTGCAAGTTAAAAGCAAACACCATGATTAGGAATATTTATGCATAAGTATACCATCGTTATGTGATTAAATTTAATTAAGTTGAACTATGCTTTTGTGTTAGTAACAAAGTATCCTCTTTGTAAACATGTAGAAACCTTATGAACATGACTTGTTTATATTTATGCCATGAACAAATTTAACTATACCTATGCCATGTTTATGCTAGAAGTATTTATGCCATGCTTATGTTTGACATTATGCCATGTTTATGCTAGAAGTATTTATGCCATGCTTATGTTTGACATTATGCCATGTTTATGCTAGAAGTATTTATGCCATGCTTATGTTTGACATTATGCCATGTTTATGCTAGAAGTATTTATGCCATGCTTATGTTTGACATTATGCCATGTTTATGCTAGAAGTATTTATGCCATGCTTATGTTTGACATTATGTCATGTTTATGCTAGAAGTATTTATGCCATGCTTATGTTTGACAATATGTCATGCCTATGCTAGAAGTATTTTATGCCATGCTTATGTTTGACATTATGCCATGTTTATGCTAGAAGTATTTATGCCATGCTTATGTTTGACATTATGCCATGCTTATGCTAGAAGTATTTGTGCCATGCCTATGTTTGACATTATGCCTAAATAAGAATATAGGTTCATGTTGTAGTTAAACCTATGCAAGTTTACATGCCTTGATTTATGTCACCTATGTTTTATGACCAAAATACATGTCACCACTATGCAAGTACACCAATTTCTATTATGTATTTTCCAACGTCATATGCAAGTTCATGCGCTCACTTTCCCCTCTTCGTGTATACGCCATAAGCCTCCCCTTTTCGCATGGCTAAATTGGGCTTTAAAAGGCTAAGCCCAATATATATGAACGGACTTGTAAAACGGGGGAAGATAACGTTGGGTTAAAAATTAATTAATGAATGAAAATATAAAATAGAAGGGCCCAAGTTCAAGTATGGGTTGGGCCCGTGATTGGTGTAACCTTTACACCATTAACTTAATAATGGGCCGCAAATATTTACATATAAGAAATAAAGAAGAATGACAAGATATGTAAATGTAGAACATACGATGTGTTTAACCCGAGGTTGGATTGAGTTGTGATGTAAACCTGCCCGGAACCGCCCGGCTGTCCAGTAGTCACAACAATACCTATCCAATGTGGGAGGTTAAACATGGAGCCCAATAAGGACCCGAGGTTAGACTGAGTTGTGGCGTAAGACTGCCCGGAACCAACCGGCAACAGGCAGCCACAACAATACCTGTCTAATGTGAGAGGTCAGGGCCTTAATAAGACAATTAAGGCTGAGTCAGGATTGTTAGGATTAAGTGGACTAAGACTTAATCAAAATGAAACATGCTAAACTAAACGGACTGGTGGGGTTTAGGTTAGGAACACTTAACCAACTTAGCATGTTGGCTAGAGATAGAAAACCTAGTAACGGGGGACCCTTTTCAGCAGTAACCCTAAAAGGTGTATCAGGATACCCTGAAACTAGGCAGGGTGGGGCACGATTACTAGGCTGATTGTAAGAGGTCAAAGCGACGGCGGAGGTGTAGCAGTGTAGGTTCTAACGGTGTGCGGGCGTGCACGCACTCCGGCGCAGAAAAATAAAGCACTGGGCACCAGTAGCATACCTGTGCACTCTAAGGTTGTGTCGGGTTGCCACTATGGGACTTGATACACCCCATGGTGATACCAGCATAGGTAACTACAGACATCGGGGGCCGTAAGACACATGTAACTACGCGAGTAGGAGCCGATCATCATAGAATGGATCACATCACCCTGACTATGGGGTGCCAGTTGGAAACTAGTTTATATGGGTTCAGAGATTAACATGGGGTACGATAGTATATTCGACCCTAGGCAACTTAACCAAGTTATAGTGTTTGCCCACTTCTTGTTATTACTTATCATACCCAGTTCTTTATTCATAGACAAAGTAGTACAAGACTTACTCAGGCTAATGTCTGACTCTACTTTTCTTTCGTCTTCTTTCTTCCGTTTCCCCCCCCCCAGGTCCTCAGGGAGGGAACACAGCAGCTTGATCAGCTTTGACATCCAGCTTGAAGAAGAGAAATGTATTGCTTGGACTTTCCTGTTTTGAACTATGGCTTTGGACACACACTATGGGGCTTTTGCAGTTTATCTACGTTTTATTTATGCTTCTTTAAATAATGTACTCAAGACAGATTATGAAAGTGTTATGTTATGTTTTTGGAAAGGATGTTGTTGTAACACATATTTGACTTTATGAAATAAAAATTTGTTGTTCTTCCGCTGTTTGCAAAATATGTGTTCTTATATCTGTCTTGTATATCTGTGACTTGTACTTATAAATCTCCACCAAAATTAGGGCATTCCCTTTGAGAGTGACCCTAACGGAGGTGGGGTGTTTCACTTGGTATCAGAGCATAGGTTTACCAGATAAGATAAAAAGTTTTGGAAATTTATTTTTAAAAAGGCAAAAGTCCACTCCCCAAAGCCATAGGAACTATCTCTTATCCTTCGTTTTGAATCTATCCTTTTTTTGTTTCAGCATGTCCCAAGATCTTAACTTGCCTGAAGGGGTGCCAATACCTGGTTGGTTTAGACGGTTCTTAGAAGCAAGGGCCACTCAGCCAGGTACTACCGTTCCTCCTCCCCCAGCAGAAGGAAATCATCCAGCTGCAGCAGCACCTCTTCCTCCACCTCCTCCATGAGGAAACGCGTTTGCTAAGATATGTAAGGATTTTAAAGCTATGGGAGGAAGGGATTTCCATGGAACTGAGTCCTTCGTAGCAGCTAGAAATTGGCTGAAGGAAACTGAGGATCTATTCATCATCTTTGAGGTAGAGGACAGACAAAAAGTACAATTGGCGGTGTGGCTATTGAAGGGCGAAGCTTCCTACTGGTGGGAAGTCACTAATGCTGAAAGACCAGTAGAAACATGGGAGGACTTTAGGGCAAGGTTTGAGACCAAATTTCTCTCAGATGCGGAAAGAAGTTTGCAGTTGGAGAAATTCTTATTTCTTAAGCAAGGAGACAAGACTGTTAGAGAGTATGTGAATCAGTTTGATGAGCTGGCTAGGTTTGGGCTTGACCTAGTCAACACCCCGCACAAGAAGGCTCTCCGTTTCGTCAAAGGGTTAAATGAGCCATTACACAGTTTGGCCATGACACATATACCCATGGGGGCCACGTATGAAAGATTGGTGCAAATGGCATTGCTGAATGAGGAGGATAAGGGCAAGAAGGAGGCAAAGGCAGAAAGCTCTCAAGGGAAGAAAGAGGGTTTGCAGCCTAAGAAGACAGACTTTAAGAAAGGCGGGGAAGGCAACAAAGAGAAGAGGACGTGTAATTTCTGTGGCAAAGTGGGGCACTTAGTAAAGGACTGCCGGAAAAAGAAGGCCAAGGAGAATGGTGGGTGCTTTTCTTGCGGTCAGACAGGCCACAGAGCTAAGGACTGCCCAAAGAAACGAGGGCAGGGGCAGGGGTCTGGATCCACTCCAGGGGCACAGGTTCATGTGCTGGAAGCGCCACCTTTGCAACAGCGAGGTACAAACACTTCTGTAGAAAGTGTAGTTTATCTTTATGATCACCCCGTTCGCACTTTATTTGATTCTGGCGCATCACACTCCTTTATCTCGTCTGCTTTAGTAGAATCTCTGCACCTAAAAACTAGTATGGTAGAGGACCCCTTAATTGTTTCAAACCCAATTGGGGGCCCAGCTCATTTGTCTATGATCTGTTTGGATTTGAAAATTTCTATTCTAAGTGTAGAATTTGAATGTAGTGCCTTTGTTTTGGGCTTTGCGGGGTATGGTTTGATTTTGGGTATGGATTGGCTATCCAGTAATGGGGCCATCCTTGATTGTGAGAAAAGGGTTGTTAGGCTCCTAACCCAGCTCAGTAATACTTTGGAAATTTCTTGTAATCCCTCGTATGCGGTTATGCTTAGTTATCTTGAGTCGCTAGATGCCTCTGTTGAAAATTTGCAATCAGTTAGAGTGGTCCGGGAATATCCGGATGTCTTCGAAGAGGTGAAGGGCTTGCCTCCGAAGCGGGAAATAGACTTCCGCATATATCTTGTAGATAATGCAAAGCCCGTTGCGTTGCCCGTAGACACATGGCTCCACGAGAAAGAAAAGAGCTCAGTAAACAGATTAAAGAGCTTCTAGAGAAGGGGTTCATTAGGTGGAGCATTTCAGAATAGGGCACTCCAGGAGTGTTCGCCACTAAGGCTGAAGGTTCATTTCACTTATGCATGAGTTGTAAAGAATCACCTTAGTAAGTACATTTGGCAACATAGTTGGACTTAGGAAGGGACTCCCTTGTGACCTAAAAGGAGTCCATCATGCTTAGTTTCCTAGAATCATATGTGGTGGTTGGGTTGATTAATTCTTTGGGTGTCAGTCTGATGTTGATTTCGGTCTTCGGGGCTGATGCTTAGAGAGTTCTTCTCCTAATCAATATATATGTGGCATAGATTTCCAGTTTTGACATTGCCTAATGGGCAAAAAAATTTTACTTGCTTCTATCATTCGACTATACCTTTAGGTAGGACCATTTCCTATCATTGAGAAAATTTGGAAAATGACCTATAGATTAGAGCTACCCGAGAAATTGGCCGGAGTCCACAACGTTTTTCACGTTTCACATCTCCGAAAATGTCTACATGAGTCTGCTGAAGTGGTAGAGCCAAATATCCTCGAAGAGGCCGAAGTGGAACGCGAAGCAACCATAAGAAAAGTTCCAACCCGCATACTAGGAACGGAAGTGAAGAAGCTACGCAACCGCGAAGTCAAACTCGTCAAAGTTCAGTGGAGCGACGCCGAGAGAGACGCGACTTGGGAAACTGAAGCTAGAATACGCACTGCTTACCCTTTTCTTTTCGAGGGTACGTCCTTGATCTTTCTTTTTCCTTAAGTTGCGCTTTTATCTATCTTTTTAGGAATATCTCCTCGACCTTATCTTTTAGATAGAAACCTTTTGGATGAAAACATGTAATTGAAACATGTTATGTATGATGGTTGCAAGTGGTTGCAAGTGATTGCTAGTAGTTGCTCGTGGCTGCATATACACACACAATCTAGGTTTTAGATCGGCTCAGTCACTTCATATTGCATATGCATATATGTTTGCACTCGTATATGGTTGAATTGTAATGTGTTGTCATATGGATGTTGCATTTGTATGAAAGATTGTGCACCCATGTAGAATCATGAATAGGAAAAATCTGCATACATAATGGATACATGGCACTTACATGATTCGCATTAAGGAGGTCAACTGAATCAGTAGACCGCCTGATTTTGCATTAGATAAGTTCATGAACACACACACTTCGCATATGATCATGAAGCATTAGAAGTCTTTTAAGGACAATGGATGCTCGTGTTTGATGGATGAGTAGATGGATGATTGAATGTTAGGATTTACATTCTTCCTAAACTTGAAGATTTCGGGGACGAAATCCTTTTAAGTGGGGGAGAATGTAACACCCCGGATTTTTCCGTTAACAGTAAATTAACAAATTAAAGTATAATTAAATTGTAACAGAAAAATTAAGGGAAACGGACATCACCATTGCGTTCGTCTCGGAATTCTGCTTGAGATAGAGTCCGAGTTTGCGCAAAACGGATAACGTATGAAGAAGATATCTTTAATTTAAATATTACAGCAAAAAAATGAAAAAAGAGAAGTAAGGAGAGGACAATAATTATTATTATTCTAAGACTTATTAACAAAAGCCTCTGTAGCTCAGTTGGTTAAGGCATTGGATTTGTAGCATGGAGGTCGGGGGTTCGAACCCCGGCGGCGACATAATTTTTATCTCTGTTTTAGAGAGGGCCAACTGAGCATGCAAATACATGTACGTATACAAATTCAAATTTTGAAAGGATAAGAACGTACATATAAGGAAATAAAGAAAATATATGTATATATATGAGAATATATATATATATATATATGCAAAAATATATGTATACAATAGATAAAATTCAAATAGACTAAAACAGCTCAATTTAAAGTTTAATTTTTGAAAATCGAACCCAGTCCCTCCTGGCTGGCCTGGTCTGTGTTTGGTCGAATTTCTGTGGGTTGCTTTGTCATTAGGGCTAGGTGGCAAGTTTTAATTGGTCTCTCTATCTAATGAATGGCTACGATCTAACCTAGCAACATCAATGGTTCTAATCAATTCCTAACCTCTATATAAACAACCCTAGACTAAACCCTAATCTATTCATTCAAATTAAGAGCATAGCCGCCATGTTGCTGAGGAACGACTAAGAGTAGCCGCCATCTAGAGAGAGAGGATTAGGGAGAAAGTTCTAAAGCCTAAAGCAATTCAAGCAACCTAAAGCTAATCAATTCAACAAAGGAATCATATCTCTTAATTAGAGAATTTGTCGCAACCATTGTAAGTAGAGTATTACTTTGGTATGAACAAATGATTGTGTAGATATGTATGCTTGAATTGTGGCAATGAAATTCGTATTTGTGCGATTTATATACTTTTGGATATTCTGAATTATGTCATTCAATTATAAAGAACTACATGCGGTAGTTCTATGCAAATATACGTTTGGAATATTGCACAAATTATGTAGTCTATGTTGAAGCTACATGTATGTAGTTGATTGAAATTCATGCAAGTTTGGGGCTTTGTTATTATGCCATCATGATATCTATTTTGTGCATAAATCATTTTGCAAGTAATTGAGACAAGTTTGGTTGTTATAGTTCATATGAAACTATGTTGGAATTTTGACACCATAATCCATGTATTAAGTCATGCTTTTGCAAAACTTATGAATATGGCTAGGCTATGAATGATATTAGGCATAATTGAAATTCATGATTAAGTCTATCTTGTTTAAAAGAATTATATGATGACATATGTGAGACATGGCTAAGTTAGACACAAAAATCCTTTTTTTGCAAGTTAAAAGCAAACACCATGATTAGGAATATTTATGCATAAGTATACCATCGTTATGTGATTAAATTTAATTAAGTTGAACTATGCTTTTGTGTTAGTAACAAAGTATCCTCTTTGTAAACATGTAGAAACCTTATGAACATGACTTCTTTATATTTATGCCATGAACAAATTTAACTATACCTATGCCATGTTTATGCTAGAAGTATTTATGCCATGCTTATGTTTGACATTATGCCATGTTTATGCTAGAAGTATTTATGCCATGCTTATGTTTGACATTATGCCATGTTTATGCTAGAAGTATTTATGCCATGCTTATGTTTGACATTATGCCATGTTTATGCTAGAAGTATTTATGCCATGCTTATGTTTGACATTATGCCATGTTTATGCTAGAAGTATTTATGCCATGCTTATGTTTGACATTATGCCATGTTTATGCTAGAAGTATTTATGCCATGCTTATGTTTGACAATATGTCATGCCTATGCTAGAAGTATTTTATGCCATGCTTATGTTTGACATTATGCCATGTTTATGCTAGAAGTATTTATGCCATGCTTATGTTTGACATTATGCCATGCTTATGCTAGAAGTATTTGTGCCATGCCTATGTTTGACATTATGCCTAAATAAGAATATAGGTTCATGTTGTAGTTAAACCTATGCAAGTTTACATGCCTTGATTTATGTCACCTATGTTTTATGACCAAAATACATGTCACCACTATGCAAGTACACCAATTTCTATTATGTATTTTCCAACGTCATATGCAAGTTCATGCGCTCACTTTCCCCTCTTCGTGTATACGCCATAAGCCTCCCCTTTTCGCATGGCTAAATTGGGCTTTAAAAGGCTAAGCCCAATATATATGAACGGACTTGTAAAACGGGGGAAGATAACGTTGGGTTAAAAATTAATTAATGAATGAAAATATAAAATAGAAGGGCCCAAGTTCAAGTATGGGTTGGGCCCGTGATTGGTGTAACCTTTACACCATTAACTTAATAATGGGCCGCAAATATTTACATATAAGAAATAAAGAAGAATGACAAGATATGTAAATGTAGAACATACGATGTGTTTAACCCGAGGTTGGATTGAGTTGTGATGTAAACCTGCCCGGAACCGCCCGGCTGTCCAGTAGTCACAACAATACCTATCCAATGTGGGAGGTTAAACATGGAGCCCAATAAGGACCCGAGGTTAGACTGAGTTGTGGCGTAAGACTGCCCGGAACCAACCGGCAACAGGCAGCCACAACAATACCTGTCTAATGTGAGAGGTCAGGGCCTTAATAAGACAATTAAGGCTGAGTCAGGATTGTTAGGATTAAGTGGACTAAGACTTAATCAAAATGAAACATGCTAAACTAAACGGACTGGTGGGGTTTAGGTTAGGAACACTTAACCAACTTAGCATGTTGGCTAGAGATAGAAAACCTAGTAACGGGGGACCCTTTTCAGCAGTAACCCTAAAAGGTGTATCAGGATACCCTGAAACTAGGCAGGGTGGGGCACGATTACTGGGCTGATTGTAAGAGGTCAAAGCGACGGCGGAGGTGTAGCAGTGTAGGTTCTAACGGTGTGCGGGCGTGCACGCACTCCGGCGCAGAAAAATAAAGCACTGGGCACCAGTAGCATACCTGTGCACTCTAAGGTTGTGTCGGGTTGCCACTATGGGACTTGATACACCCCATGGTGGGACCAGCATAGGTAACTACAGACATCGGGGGCCGTAAGACACATGTAACTACGCGAGTAGGAGCCGATCATCATAGAATGGATCACATCACCCTGACTATGGGGTGCCAGTTGGAAACTAGTTTATATGGGTTCAGAGATTAACATGGGGTACGATAGTATATTCGACCCTAGGCAACTTAACCAAGTTATAGTGTTTGCCCACTTCTTGTTATTACTTATCATACCCAGTTCTTTATTCATAGACAAAGTAGTACTAGACTTACTCAGGCTTATGTCTGACTCTACTTTTCTTTCGTCTTCTTTCTTCCGTTTCCCCCCCCCCCCCAGGTCCTCAGGGAGGGAACACAGCAGCTTGATCAGCTTTGACATCCAGCTTGAAGAAGAGAAATGTATTGCTTGGACTTTCCTGTTTTGAACTATGGCTTTGGACACACACTATGGGGCTTTTGCAGTTTATCTACGTTTTATTTATGCTTCTTTAAATAATGTACTCAAGACAGATTATGAAAGTGTTATGTTATGTTTTTGGAAAGGATGTTGTTGTAACACATATTTGACTTTATGAAATAAAAATTTGTTGTTCTTCCGCTGTTTGCAAAATATGTGTTCTTATATCTGTCTTGTATATCTGTGACTTGTACTTATAAACCTCCACCAAAATTAGGGCATTCCCTTTGAGAGTGACCCTAACGGAGGTGGGGTGTTTCAATCTGTCTACATCGCGATAAGCGGAATCATATACATAAGGTACTAATGGCGGAATATCAAATAGCCAAAATACTGAGAAGTCAAGTCCTCGCCGTACAAGCCAAAAGGTGCACTCCATGCTGCAGTGCGAAAGCCAAAATATACCCTATCACCTGTCACTAGGCTGCCCGTGTGAAAATAAGGGCACCCGAGTTTGCAAAGTGAAACAAACTACAAGTCAGTCATGGGACTGGTATGAGAAATCTACTTAACTGGATAAACAACAATAATAAGGCAAATTATAGGACCACTCCACTTTCGCGGAACGGGTTCACTCTAGTGATTGCCAGTGAATTAAATAAGTTATATTATTTAAACAACGCAATGCTTTTTTATAAAAATGCAGCCTTTACAAGACCTAAGTCCCGTCATGCAATGCAACGCAAACCGAAGGATAGAGTTTTACCTTATAATGGACAAAATATGCTTAATACGTGTAAAGCAAAATCATTTGATATTATTACTAGTGAATATATGTCTCAAAAGCAATTCAATCATAAATATCAATCCTAGGCGGCATAACTACCATCTACTATGTCGCCATATATAAGTTACAATCAAATCTGTAGTTTCGTATTGGAAATTTGGATTCCATCATGAGTCGAGGCCAAGGATGGTTCCTCACCGCGTCGAGACACTCTAGCAAATGTCTCAGTACTGCACACTTTGGGCAACCCCTGGATCTTCAGGGTCGGTCCTCTTACGTTTGAGGATTAGTTATTCCTGAACACACGTTTCCCGGTCCTATCGGACTTATCCATCGGCTTCATAGAGACCGATATATCCAAGGTGCCTCGCATTCCAACATCCACAAAGGGTAAAATAATCAACAATGTCAGGGCTGGTAAAACGCTGACCCACCCATAGCTAGAAAGAAACATCGTGCACTCCCTGAAGTCACGATCCCATTTTTGACTCATACCGAGGGGTGAGGCTCGTGAATCAACGCTATACACAAAGCTACGCTATATTAAAGCCATGCTTTGATCATCTACCACAAGTCTCTGCTTTTTAACAAAAGCCTTGATCATTAGCATCTTTGCTTGCCACGCTGTCAGTCCACACCATACCACTGATATCTACCGATATATAACCGCTGAGCTCGTACGTCTCAGAGAAGGGCGTTAAGCAAGAGAATGAATTCTCCGCCGCCAAACAGATGTATATTTAGTAGAGATCAATGAATACAACACAGAATACGCGTCAGACACACATCCAATTACAATTCCGTTCTAGGTCTGAACGAAACCGGAGGCACCTTATTCCTCGTCCCGTATGTCCAATACAGGAGAGAGGCCCTCGCATATCCGGACGATCAACAAGTACGTTCAGACTACTACCACTGTAGCCTCATCAAGGGAGCTACCCATCTCAGAGGCATCAGTAGTAATCTACACAATGTGAAGATCACCGGTCTTGCACCGTCTTCGTATCTTCGACATTTATTCCTCAATCAAATATTTGAAATGAGAATTACTCGGCCTTTTCAAATAATTCACGTATATCAGAATTCAAATCAATTCTGCCCATGGTTAAATTATTCGACATCCACATTTACGTTCTTTATATAATTTTAATGTCAAACACATTCAACCATCAAATATCAAGCAAACCAAGTAAAATTGGTTTATTTCCATTTCATATCGCCTATAATATTTTATAACGATATTTCGCTATTTTTATTTATTCAAAAATAGTACCATTTAATTAAACGACGTTTCAGGCCATAACGTGGCCCTGGCGATGTTTTTCTCTAATTTTAATCTACACATTTCTCAAAATCTAACCATCGAATCTTAATTTAGTTAAGTTCGTTGGAAAGATCTCTTCAAAGCGAACCCAACGGTTCCGGTTTTGGGAGAATCCAACGGTCGGATCTCTCGATATAATCGTTTAAAGTTACGATTTCAAAATACGAACTGCAGTGTACAAGTTTTATTTAATTTATATATATATAAAATTCATTCTGGCGCTATTTTTATTCAGATTTGAATTAAACATTTCACACAATCCAACCATTGGATTTTAACAAACTTTATATTGTTGGAAAGATTTTTCCACAGCGAACCCAACGGTTCCGGTTTCGGGGAAATTCGATGGTTGGATTTCTCTATATAATCGTTTAAAATTACAATTCCAAAACACGAACTGCCGCTGAGCGATTCGTTTATTTAATTTATATTTATATATATAAATATAATTAATTCGACGATTTCCATATCGTTTTTCACTTCAAATATTTCACTAACACCTTTAAATTTCAGAAAATTTCGCCATAACCTCCTTTGTACGGGGAGGGGTTTGGAAATTTATTGGGCTGTATTAGGCACCCAATAAATCCTAAAAAAGCATGCACATATTTATAGTGATATATTCTGGGGTCCACAGGGGAGTGTGTATAGATCATAACTCCAGAGAACAAATTCTCGTCACCCTATAAATGGTTTTTGTGCCTTAATGATTAGAGAGACGTGTTTATTGTCATCTCCAGACCCGTGTGGGGTTTTTATTAATCTGGCAATTTACCATTATATTTTATATAGTCTATATCAGTCTTTAGTTCAACCTGAAATATAGTCATCGCCATAAAAGCTTCTCGCTTGTATGGTAAATCTTCCACCTCGTCACATAAGCTCCAAATGCTTATGTGGTATATGATAGGGTATGCTATCTTCAAGAGGTATGCCATGTAATGTAGTTCAAAATTAATTGTTACTATCCTATGGCGACGTTTATTATTTCACACAGAACAACCAGCACTACACATCTAATGGCATTCACAGGAGTTTATATAATAATAAAATCACGCGGCCAACTCATTAAGGCTTACCTATTTGTCGGGCACGCAAATATATTCTTCACTCAACAGCTAATCCATATTCCTATCCAACACACACAAACACACACACGCACATACACACACACACACACACACACACACACACACACACACACACACACACATATATATATATATATATATATATGCAGAACTAAACTAAAAATAATATTTCTAGTGAACAATTGTTTGTTTCAACACAGGGTTATTTTTAACACATCATACATAGGATTAAAGTGATATTTTTGGCGAACAAAAATATGTTTCAACACGTGTATTTTAACACATCATACATAGGATAAAAATGATATTTTTGCGAACAAAAATATGTTTCAACACATGTGTATTTTTAGCACATCTTACATAGGATAAAAATGATATTTTTATCGTTCAAAATATTTATTCCACACATGAATGTTTTTAGCACTTCATATTCACAATAAAAGGTTAGTTTTATTGTTCAATCTTTTTATTCAACACATGAATCCTTTTCAACATATGAATATTTTAATTAGTTCATACATATAATAAAAATGATATTTTTATCGTTAAAACAATTTATTTGAAACACGAATATTTTATATACTTCATACATAAGATAAAAATGTTGTTTTTGAAATTAAAATAATTTATTTAAAACAATAGTATTTTATATAGTCCACATATTTGATAAAAATGTGATTTTTATCTTTCAAAGTATTTATTTAACACATGAATGTTATTCAACACACGAATATTTCATATACTTCATACGCATAATAAAAATGTGATTTTTGTTATCTAAACAATTTATTCGTCACATCAATACAATTCAACACATGAAAATAATTCAAACACATAGATATTACCGAAAATTTCGGCAACATAATGGTAGGGGGTCAAAAACCGGCACTGTCCCGAGTACGGCTCCTCGCACTATCTTAAGCCTCGCGGCGTTGCATAAGGGGCTTATCTAAATGATCTAAGATCATTTTAATATCATATGAATTTCCCACAACAATTCCCATTGTTTCAACCACAACCAATTTCTTTCAACCACAAACAATTATTTCCAACCATTCGCATTTCAACTAATTTTCAACCATTCACATTATCAATCAATTTCACGTCAATCACAATCAATTCATATCGTCCATGGTCTGTGGACGAGGGGAGTATATACATATATATGTATATGTATGTATGTATGTATATAAATATGTTTCATTTCCATTTCAACACATATATGATTTTTACAACGCATGTATAATTTATACATCGCTCATATAACTTATACAATGCTCATACATGAGATGTAAAACGCATATATAATTTATATTTCGCTCGTATAATTTATACAACGCATTTCCATTCCATATTTGAATTTAGAAGTCTCACATTGATTTTAATCCTTCTGAAATTTGTAGCGATCTCGGAATACATTCTAGCTTCTTCTAGAATGTAATAAGGTCACTACGAGTCCGATGTTCCCTGTTTCATCGAATTTCGTCAACATAGCAAAAAGATACAATTTTTATACTAAAATCATCATTAGTAACGCTTAAAAGCGTTATAAACCATTTAATTCACTTCAGCCTTTACCTGACTGAAACCTTCAAAACTAGGTTTTTGATTTTCTCGAAATCGGTGCATCATTGTGTCGATCAGACCAGACCACGTCGTAGTGCTAGGAGCTGTGCACCAGTGCCTGGAGGCGGTGCTCAGATCGAGGCACGGAGGAGGGCGCGACGGCTCTCTGAAGTCGCGTACTTTGAGGGGCTCGTTCTCTGCGATGGAGCGACGAGAGGAGGTGAGGTTTGTTTTGATATGAAGAGGGGAGGAAGATCTTCAGAAATTTCCAAAGGGGCTATGGGTTTTGGCAAACGGAATCGCCAGAAATCAGCTGGGAAGGATGGTGCAGCTTTCGTCTTCTAGATACTTGGAGAGGGGGGAGGGGCGGGTTTTTCTGAGTTTTTTTAATAAAATTAAATAATGAAAGGACTTATTTAATTGGTCCATATTTTTTTTTTAAAAAATTAGGATTTCTTCAAACGAACTCCAATCCAAACCCAACGACTGTCGCCCCTAGCTAAATACCCCCATTCCGAACACAATGGAATATGTTTCGTAAGCCAATTCCACTGTTACAGTTAGTTACTTTTCAAATTAAAATATAAAACATTCGAATTCTATTTTGAACATACATTTTAATTTTTCGGGGCCGCATACTGATTCTAAAAATTCCCGAAAAATAAATCTAGCTGTGTTGGGACGATACGGTCCCAACAAAACTGATTTCGTCGAATTCTAAGACCGTTTGAAAAATGGCCATTTTCTGATCGATCCAATTTGACTGAAATAAACCAAACACATTTTCCTTTGCCACACTCACATATTAATTCTGAAAATTATGGAATTTGAAACCTAGCAATAAATTGACATCCCAGATCCAACAAAAGTGGTTTCATCGAAAACGGAGGTCGTTTGCAAAATGTCTATTTTCAAGGGCTATATTTATTCCATAGCGACCATTCTGAATATTCAACTGGCCATAACTTTTGATTCCCGCTATGAAATTTTGATTTTTCAAATTCATTAGAAAGATATTCTTAAACAGGTTTAAATATTTTTAGTTTCGCTAAAATCCTTTTTATTTTGCATCCTGTATGTTCAGTCAAAGTTTGAATTCCAATTTTTAAACCGCAGCACTATTTCTAACTTGTTGTTTAATTGAAATATTTTATTTCAATTACTACAAATTCATTAAAATAACCAAATTGAAAATTTTAAATTGGCTCGTATTTTCCAGGTTGTTACAATCTCCCTCACTTAAAACTTTTCGTCCCCGAAAAGGAAACAACAGTAAAGTAGGAAACAAAACGGATATGCAAAGTATTGTAAATGTACCTTGCACCGGAGTTAGTCAGAGATGTCCACTCTGCAGTTGGGATAAGCTTGCTTAATGCTTTCTTCTATCTCCCAAGTACAGCCTCTAGGATCTCCACTCCACTGCACTTTAACTAAATGAACCTTCTTGTTCCTTAGCTCTTTAGTTTCTTTGCCAATAATCTTTATCGGCTCTCTTTTAACTGCTAATTCTGGGGTAATTTCCAAGTCCTGTTGCGCTGCTTCTTCTACAACAAGATTTGGGTCATGCACATGCTTTCTAAGTTGAGATACGTGAAACACATCATGAACTCCAGGCAACCAATTAGATAATTGAACCATATAAGCAAGAGTTCCAATTCTTTCAAGTATAGGAAAGGGACCAGTAAATCTGGGTGCCAACTTCTAAGTTTTACCAAATCAGACTACTCCTCTCATTGGAGAAACTCTCAAATAAACATAATCACCAACAGCAAATGCTAAATTTCTTCTTCTAGAATCCGCACAACTTTTCAGTCGGCTTTGGGCTGTTTGCAATCGTTTCTTAATGAAATCGACTTTGTCTGAAGTTCGCGAATCATATCGAGACCCAATACAAGTCTATTGCCAGGTTCTACCCAACATGCGGGAGATCTGCACGGTCTACCATATAATGCTTCAAATAGCGACATTTTCAAGCTTTCCTGATAACTGTTGTTGTATGAGAACTCGGCCAAATGCAGGTGGTCTTCCCATGATCCGCCAAAATCTATAACACAAGCCCTTAGTAAATCTTCCAGAATACGGTTCACCCTCTCAGTTTGGACATCTGTCTGAGGGTGATATGCAGTGCTCACGTTCAGCGTTGTCCCCAGTTCTACTTGAAATGCCTCCCAGAATTTGCTAGTAAATATTGGATCTCTGTCAATAACTATGTTGATCGACACTCCATGTAGCTTAACAATTTCTCTGAAATAAATATGTGCTAGACATTGAGCGATTCTATTGGATCTGACAAGTATGAAATGGGCGGCTTCATGAAGCGATCTACGATAACCCAAATACTGTCATTTTCTTTCCTGGTTCGGGGCGAACCATCTATGAAATCCATGGAAATTTTCTCCCACTTCGAATTTGGAATTTCCAATGGTTGCAACAATCCGGCCAGTTTCTGTTGGTCACTTTTGACTAGTTGGCAAGTAGAGCACCTGCTAACATACATAGAAATGTCCATTTTCATTGCCCTCCACCAGATGGTGCGTTTGAGGTCATTATACATCTTGCTCACACCCGGATGGATATTAAGTTTGGACTTGTGACATTCGTCCATCGCATCTTTTCGGAGCTCAGAAATATTGGGGATGCAAATTCGGCTTTTCAACCTCATAACTCCCTGGTTATCAATCTGGAAACTCCAGGGTTCACCTTCCTTGATCCTTTTGCTAATCCTCTGAATAAAATCATCGTCTTTCTGAAGTACAGAGATCTTATCAATCAATGACGGCGTGATTATAAGGTTGGCGATGATTGCGGTCTTTTTGCTAAGCGCGTCCGCTACCACATTGGCTTTTCCGGCGTGTACAGAATACCTAGATCATATGTTGCAAGAAATTCCAGCCAACACTGTTATCTCATGTTCAAGTCTTTCTAAGTGTATAGATATTTCAATGATTGGTGGTTTGTATATAATTCGAATTTCTCACCCAATAAGTAATGTCTCCAGATTTTCAAAGCAAATACGACGGCTAGCAACTCAAGATCATGAGCTGCATAATTCTTCTCATGCAGCTTCAACTGACAGCTAGCATAAGCAACTACTTGGCCTCTTTGCATTAATACTACACCAAGACCCCTGATAGAAGAATCCATCCAAACCGTCAAATCCTGATTGCCATCGATAATTATTAATACTGGAGCGGTCGTCAATTTTAATTTCAGTTTTAGGAAAGCTTCCTCACATTCTGGAGTCCACTTAAATCTTTCGTGCTTCTTTGTAAGCTTCGTTAATGAACAGGATATCTTCGAAAAATCCTTAATGAATTTCCGATAATAACTAGCTAATCCAAGAAAACTTCGGACTTTTATGGGTGTAGTGGGCTACTTCCACTTTTGAATTGTTGTTATCTTGCTTGGATCTACATAAATTCCTTTCTTTGACACGACGTGGCCAAGGAACTTCACTTCATCTTGCCAGAAGATGCATTTAGAGAATTTAGCTTTGAAGACATTCTTTCTCAGAATTCCCAACACTTGTTCTAAAAGTTTTTCATGCTCGCTTTCTGACTTGGAGTAGATTAAAATATCATCATGAATACCAAAACAAATTTATTCAAGACTTCTCTGAACACTCTATTCATTAAATCGACAAAGTAAGCTGGAGTGTTACATAAGCCGAAGGGC
The DNA here is from genome assembly GCA_030737875.1 of Allium sativum. NCBI lineage: Eukaryota > Viridiplantae > Streptophyta > Magnoliopsida > Asparagales > Amaryllidaceae > Allium > Allium sativum. The sequence continues at coordinate 658,626,712 of CM060913.1, forward strand.
ATTACTAACCACTCATAAAATATGTCAGGACCTCTGAAAGCTGTCAAAGGAACACATTCTTCGGCAATTCTAAGTTGACAAAAACTTGTAGCTAGGTCTATTCTTGAAAATATTCGCGCTCCATTCAATTGATCCCACAAATCATCGATGCGGGGTAATGGATATTTGTTCTTGAGCGTCTTCTTGTTGAGGTCTCGGTAATCAACACACAATCGGAGAGTACCGTGTGACTTTGGAACAAACACTACAGCTGCACCCTAATTAGAAAAACTAGGTCTGATCATACCCTTCCATAGCAGTTGATGAGTTTGATCACCTAATTCTTCTTTTTCTTTTAGAGTCATTCTTCGAATTGAATGCACTACGGTTCTGGCATTCAGAATTATATCGATCCTGAATTCAATTTCTCTTTGCGGAGGTAAATTATCGACTTCTTCGAACACATCCGCATAGTGTTTAACGACAGGAATACTTTCTAATAAGGAGGGTGTAACTTCTAGTGTAGACCAAAACTCTTTTCTATCTGAGTCTGAGTCATGGCACGGTATGACAATATTTTCGAGCTTCGTTTTAACTTTAACGACTCTTTCGGCACATTTAACTTCAGCCTCATAGTTCGTTAACCAACCAGCCCCAGAATAATATCGAACTCAGGAAAATTCATGACGATTAATTTAAAAGGAAACTGGTAACAAGAATAAGAGATGGGCACTTTACAACATGAACTGAGAACAATAGAGCCTCCTATCGGATTATGAACTCTAACCGTTTCTTTAAGCTTTCTTAGATTTAACTTTAGCCTTTTAATAGTGTTACTTGCAATAAAACTTTGTGATGCACCAGTGTCAAATAGTACAGAACATGAATATTTTTAATAGTAAGGGTACCTCCCAAAACATCGGGTTTACCTGCTCCCGGAGTAGTAGCTGGCGGGTTCGCCTCGTCATATACATGTGCAACCTGGGCATTCTTCAGCAAAGGACAATTCCTTCTGATGTGCCTCATCTGGTGGCAGTTGAAACACTCAACTGGGTTGCGGGTGTTCTGACTTGAGCTGGGTTGGTTGGTCTTCTGCTGCTTTGGAGCGGTGCATACATTGGAGTAATGGCCAGCTTGACCGCAGTTGTAGAAACTTCCCTTGGGTAGCCTATTTGTTTATGGCTTGGCATTTGTTGCTGCATTGCTTGATTCGGGATGCCTTTCTGAAGTCTTGCGCTTGTTGCCCGCTTGATTCTTTGCGCGATCTACTTGCATGTTCTTCAAGTCCAAGCTCTCATAATTACACACCATATCCACCATGTCGGCGAATGCAAGCATAACGTGGCTCATGGCCCTATTCTGGTACTTGCGCTGAAGTCCATGTATAAACCTCTTATTCTTCGCCTTAACTGTCAGAAGGAGCTCTGGAGCATAGCGGGATAGCTGAGTAAACCTGTTAAGATATTCTTGGACGGTGTTATCTCCTTGTTAGAGATTGACAAACTCATCATGCAAGCGCTCCATCTCTTTCTCTAGAACGAACTTCTCTTTGAACAGTGTTTTGAATACATTCCATGTCATCTCTACCTCTTCCTCATTCAAGGTGATGGCGTCCCACCATAGTCGTCTTGCAATAACCAAGCACCCATAAAGCTTTTCTTGTGATCCTCAAGACCCATGCCCCTGAAGATCTTCTCACAAGTTTTCAACCAACCTAAAGCTTCAATTGCAGTACCGGTGCCCGAGAATGTCTTGCCTCCAAGATTCTTATATGTCTTTCCCACTAGGTCTAAATCAAATGGTCAAGGGGATTGTGGTGGCTGAACCGAAGGCTCTGGGACAACGGGGATATTCCCCCGCCCTACACATCGACCTTCTAGGCCTGCTCTAACTCTAGTTGTAGCTGCTCGGGTAGCCATCTAAGTCATTTTTGCATAAGCAAGAAAAGAGTCAAGCTCACAGAAATGATAATTTTAAGATATGGTAAAAGCAGAAGAATATATGAAAAGATAACGATGTACTAATCAAGTTATTTTGGTATTCTGCTTAGCTCATTCTAGGACATTACTAATCCTATCTCTAATGAGCTACTCGCCCTAGAACACTACTGATTCTATCTTGACGAGGTGTTTAATGTGTTAAATTCCAGAACTAAGATTAACCAAAGCTCAGATACCACCTGTTACGATCTCAAAACCCCGTATCACGGAATTAAGGATAACCATTGGAATATAACACATTAATCATCATTAGCAGAGAACAGATAACACCATATACAGAAAATAGAATAATTTACATCAATGTTACAGCGGAATCATATTATGTAACAACATCAGGGTAACACAGTGTAGGATAAAACTTAGTGCATAAAAAGAAATGATCAGTCTACATCAAGATCACTGGGACATATACATCATAGATACATAATAGATGTAAATCTGTCTACATTGCAATAAGCGGAATCATACATAAGGTACTAATGGCGGAATATCAAATAGCCAAAATACTGAGAAGTCAAGTCCTCGCCGTACAGGCCAAAAGGTGCACTCCATGCTGCAGTGCGAAAGCCAAAATATACCATGCCAACTGTCACTAGGCTGCCCATGTGAAAATAAGGGCACCCGAGTTTGCAAAGTGAAACAAACTACGAGTCAGTCATGGGACTGGTATGAGAAATCTTCTTAACTAGATAAACAACAATAACAAGGCAAATCATAGGACCACGCCACTTTCGCGGAACGGGTTTACTCCAGTATTGCCAGTGCGTTAAATAAGGTATATTATTTAAACAACGCAATGCTTTTTATAAAAATGCAGCCATTATAAGACCCAAGTCCCATCATAGAATGCAACATAACCCAGAGGATAGAGTTTTACCTTATAATGGCCAAAATATGCTTAATATGTGTAAAGCAAAATCATTTGATATTATTACTAGTGCATATATGTTTCAGAAGCAAATTCAATCATAAATATCAATCCTAGGTGGCATAGCTACCATCTACCATGTCGCCATATATAAGTTACAATCAAATCCGTAATTTCGTATTCGAAATTTGGATTCCATCACGAGTCGAGGCCAGGGATGGTTCCTCACCGCTTCGAGACACTCTAGCAAATGTCTCAGGACTGCACACTCTGGGAGACCCCTGGATCTTCAGGGTCGGTCCTCTCTTACGTTTGAGGATTAGTTATTCCTTAACATACAATTCCCAGTCCTATCGGAACAATCCATCGGCTCTGTAGAGACCGATATATCCAAGGCGCCTCGCATTCCAATATCCACAAAGGGTAAAATAATCAACAATGTCAGGGCTGGTAAAACGCTGACACCACCCATAGCTAGAAAGAAACGTCGTGCACTCCCTGCAGCCACGATCCCCTTTTTGACTCATACCGAGGTGTGAGGCTCGCGAATCAACGCTATACAAAAAGCTACGCTATATTAAAGCCGTGCATTGATCTTCTACCATAAGACTCTGCTTTTCAACAAAAGCCTTGATCATTAGCATCTTTGTATGCCTTGCTGTCAATCCACACCATACCACTGATATCTACCAATATACAACCTCTGAGTTCGTACGTCTCAGAGAAGGGCGTTAAGCAAGAGAACAAATTCTCCTCCGCCAAACAAATGTATATTTAGTAGAGATCAATGAATACAAACAGAATACACGTCAAACACACATCCATTTACAAGTCCGTTTTGGGTCTGAACGAAACTGAAGGCACCTTATTCCTCGTCCTGTATGTCCAATATAGGAGAGAGGCCCTCGCATATCAGGACGATCAACAAATACGTTCAGACTACTACCACTGTAACCTCGTCAAGGGAGCTACCCATCTCAAAGGCATCAGTAGTAATCTACAAGATGTGAAGAGCAACGGTCTTGCACTGTTTTCGTATCTTCGACATTTATTCGTCGATCAATTATTTGAAATGAGAATTACTCGGCCATTTCAAATAATTCATGTATATTAGAATTCAAATCAATTCTATCCATGGTTAAATTATCCGACATCCATATTTATGTTCTTTATATAATTTTAATGCCAAACACATTCAACCATTAAATATTAAGCAAACCAAGTAGAATCGGTTTATTTCCATTCCATATCGCCTATAATATTTTATAATGATATTTCGCTATTTTTATTTATTTAAAAATAGCGCCATTTAATTAAACGACATTTTAGGCCATAACGTGGCTCTGGCGCTGTTTTTCTCTAATTTTAATTTACAAATTTCTCATAATCTAACCGTCAGATCTTAACGAAGTCAAGTCAATTGGAAAGATCTATTTAAAGCAAACCTAATGGTTCAGGTTTCGGGAGAATCCAATGATCGGATCACTCGATATAATCGTTTAAAGTTACGATTTTAAAATACGAACTGTAGCGTCGTTATTCGTTTTATTTAATATATCTATATATATAATTCATTCTGGCTCTGTTTTTATTTGGATTTGAATTAAAAATTTCACACAATCCAACCATTGGATTTTAACAAACTTTATATCGTTGGAAAGATTTTTCCAAAGCGAACCCAACGGTTCCGGTTTCGGGGAAATCCGATGGTCGGATTTATCTATATAATCATTTAAAGTTACGATTCCAAAACACGAACTGCAGCTGCGCGATTCATTTATTTAATATATATATATATAATTAATTCGATGATTTCCATATCGTTTTTCACTTCAAATATTTCACTAATGCCTTTAAATTTCAGAAAATTTTGCCATAACCTTCTTTGTACAGGGGCGGGATTGGAAATTTATTGGGTCGTATTAGGCACCCAATAAATCCTAAAAAGCATACACATATTTATACTGATATATTCCGGTGTCCACAGGGGAGTGTGTATAGATCATAACTCCAGAGAATAAATTCTCCTCACCCTATAAATGGTTTTTGTGCCTTAATGCCTAGAGAGACGTGTTTATTGTCATCTCCAGACCCGTATGGGTTTTTTATTAATCTAGAAATTTATCATTATATTTTATATAGTCCGTATCAGTCTTCAGTTCAACTTGAAATATAGTCATTGCCATAAAAGCTTCTCGCTTGTATGGTAAATCATCCACCTCGTCACATAAGCTCCAAATGCTTATGTGGTGTATGATAAGGTATGCTATCTTCAAGAAGTATGCCATGTAATGTAGTTCAAAATTAATTGTACTATCCTATGGCGACGTTTATTATTTCACACAGAACAACCAGCACTCTGCATCCAATGGCATTCACAGGAGTTTATATAATAATAAAATCGCGCGGCCAACTCGTTAAGGCTTACCTATTTGTCGAGCATGCATATATATTCTTTACTCAACAGCTAATCCATATTCCTGTCCAACACACACACACACACATACACACACACACACATACACACACACACACACACACACACACACACACACACACACACATATATATATATATATATATATATATATGCAGAACTAAACTAAAAATAATATTTTTAGCGAACAAATGTTTGTTTCAACACACGGTTATTTTTAACACATCATACATAGGATAAAAGTTATATTTTTGGGGAACAAAAATATGTTTCAACACATGTGTATTTTTAACACATCATACATAGGATAAAAATGATATTTTTGGCAAACAAAAATATGTTTCAACACATGCTTATTTTTAACACATCATACATAGGATAAAAATGATATTTTTATCATTCAAAATATTTATTCCATACATGAATGTTTTTAGCACTTCATATTCACAATTAAATGTTAATTTTATTGTTCAATCTTTTTATTCAACACATGAATCCTTTTCAACAAATGAATATTTTAATTAGTTCATACATATAATAAAAATGATATTTTTCTCGTTAAAACAATTTATTTGAAACACGAATATTTTATATACTTCATATATAAGATAAAAATGTTATATTTGAAGTTAAAATAATTTATTTAAAACACTAGTATTTTATATAGTCCACAAATTTGATAAAAATGTGACTTTTATCTTTTAAAGAATTTATTTAACACATGAATGTTATTCAACACACGAATATTTCATATACTTCATAGGCATAATAAAAATGTGATTTTTATTATCTAAACAATTTATTCGTCACATGATTATAATTCAACACATGAAAATAATTCAAACACATAGATATCACTGAAAATTTCTGCAGCATAACGGTAGGGGGTCAAAACCGGCACCGTCCCGAATACGGCTCCTCGCACTACCTTAGACCTTGATGCTTTCCATAAGGGGCTTATCTAAATGATCTATGATTAATTTCATATCATATGAATTTTCCACAACAATTCCCATTGTTTCAACCACAACCAATTTCTTTTAACCACAAACAATTATTTCCAACCATTAGCATTTCAACTAATTTTCAACCATTAGCATTATCAATCAATTTCACATCAATCACAATAAATTCATATCATCCATGGTCTGTGGACGAGGGGAGTGTGTGTGTGTGTGTGTACATATATATATATATGTATGTGTATAAATATATTTCATTTCCATTTCAACACATATATGATTTTTACAACGCATGTATAATTTATACATCGCTCATATAGCTTATACAACGCTCATACATAAGGTGTACAAAGCATATATAATTTATATTTCGCTCATATAATTTATACAATGCATTTCCATTCCATATTTGAATTTAGAAGTCTCACATTGATTTTAATCCTTCTAAAATTTGTAGCGATCTCGGAATACGTTCTAGCTTCTTCTAGAACGTAGACGATGTCGCTATGAGTCTGATGTTCCCTGTTTCATCGAATTTCGTCAACATAGCAAAAAGATACGATCTTATACTAAAATCATCATTAGCAACGCTTAAAAGCGTTATAAACCATTTAATTTACTTCAGTTGTTACCTGACTAAAAGCTTCAAAACTAGGTTTTTGATTTTCTCGAAATCGGTGAAGCGTTGCGTCGATCAGACCAGACCACATCGTAGTGCTAGGAGCTGCGCACCAGCGCCTGGAAGCGGCGCTCAGATCGAGGCACGGAGGAGGGCACGACGGCTGTCTGAAGTCGCGTACTTTGAGGAGCTCGTTCTCTGTGACGGAGCGACAAGAGGAGGTGAGGTTTGTTTTGATTTGAAGAGGGTAGGAAGATCTTCAGAAAGTTCTAAAAGGGCAGTGGGTTTTGGCAAACGGAATTGCGAGAAATCAGCTAGGAAGGATGGTGCGGCCTCCGTCGTCGAGATACAGGGGGCAGGTTTTACTGAGTTTATTTAACATAAAATTAAATAATGAAAGGATTTATTTAATTGGTCCATATTTTTTTTTTGAATATTAGGGTTTCTTCAAATGAACTCCAATCCAAACCCAATGACTATCGCCCCTAGCTAAATACCTCCATTCCAAACACAATGGGATATGTTTCGTAAGCCTATTCGATTATTACAATCAGTTTTTTTTTCAAATTAAAATATAAAACATTCGAATTCTATTTTGAACGTACATTTTAATTTGCCGGGGCCACATACTGATTCTAAAAATTCCCGAAAAATAAATCTAGCTAGGTTGGGATGATACAATCCCAACAAAACTGATTTCATCGAATTCTGAGACCGTTTGAAAAATAGCCATTTTCTGGTCGATCCATTTGACTGAAATCAACCAAACACATTTTCCTTTGTCACGCTCACATATTAATTCCGAAAACTATGGAATTTGAAACCTAGTAATAAATTGACATCCTGGATCCAACAAAAGTGGTTTCGGGGAAAACGGAGGTCGTTTGCAAAATGTCTATTTTCAAGGGCTATATTTATTCCATAGCGACCATTCTGAATATTCCACTGGCCATAACTTTTGATTCCCGCTATGAAATTTTGATTTTTCATATTTGTTAGAAAGATAATCTTAAACAGATTTAAATATTTTTGATTTCGCTAAAATCCGTTTTATTTTGCATCCTGTACGTTTAGTCAAAGTTCAAATTCCTATTTTTAAACTGCCGCACTATTTCTAACTTGTTATTTAATTGAAATATTTTATTTCAATTACTCCAAATTCATTAAAATAACTAAATTAAATTTTTTAAATTGGCTCGTATTTTCTGGGTTGTTACAACCTTTCTCTGAAATCTCCTCCTCCAGCAGAGATGAACAACCCTCTCCAGCTTTGCGCTAGTCAGATAATTGGCATCATTCCAATATGCTAATCAACCTTCATCAAAGTATCAGGTGTAATTATAAGTAGCCGTGCTTTACCTAATTCATCTATAAAGTGGAATTTCATTTGCCACTGTAAATGTAAATGATGCCCATGATTTACTAGCACAAAGCAAGATTTGCCAAATTTGGGTAATCTGAAGATTGTAGTAGATTGTTACATTCATGTAATTCTACTATCACAAAGTTATCATTACATTCAGGTAATTCTACTAACACAAAGTAATGATTGTTACATTCGGGTAATGATTGCCAAATTTGGGTAATCTACTATCACAAAGCTATCATTACAATCAGGTAATTCTTTTTACTTGTTCATATTCTCATAATGTCACTCTAGCTTTTGATTTTGTTACTTATTCATATCTCAACATACTTAAAGAGGTTCCTAGCTTTTGATTTTGTTACTTGTTCATATCTCAACATACTTACAGAGGTTTCTAGTTCGATGCTTAATGAGATACTACCATTCATGTAGTAATGATGCTAGGATATATGCATGCTTAATAAAACACTCTTATTTTATTATTTATGCTTTCTATGGATTTTTATTGAACCTATGAGATGATGAGCTGAGAGTGCAATGCCATATGGGAAGGAGTCGAAGGAGGAATTGGTAAAATTAGTGGAAGGAAAGAGGCTCAAGGTTAATATCAATGGTAGTGATCAATATGGTCATTTTGTTGGCGATGTCTATTTCATTAACATTTTTATTCAGGTAATTCTATCATGGTACAACCCTTCATGTAAAACGAGAAGTTTTTAGTGTTTTGAACCGTGTAGGTTATAACTATGCAGTAAAACCATAATTGTGCAGGGTCTGCTGGATTGGGATTTCTATCATGGTACTTAGCAGTAAAAATCAGAGCATTTTTTATATAAACTTCAGGTAATATCTCGCTTTGTTCCATCCTCTCATCTCGGATACACTACATTAGATAAGGGTGATAGAATAGAAAGAGTAAGGCTATAGCAATGTTATATCTACATTGCAGCCAAGTGACAAGGAGAATTATAATAATTTTGTGGTTTAATAGTTTTAGAGTGAATTAGTGAGTCCTTACGTGAAAATCATGTTTGCGGAGATTTCAGAGAATGAAAAATAAACTGGTTCAAAGCAAAGGAATTGTTTTGGAGAATGAAATCATGTCAATAGCATTACGTAAACATGCTATACATATAATTACTTCTTTTTTTCCTGTAGATTTTGGTGCTTTTGTGCTGCTGGAACTCATGCGCTGGCTATCACGATCCAGTTACTGCCAATCATCAGGTTGGCCTTTTAAGCTTTTTTTTTAAACTGTGTGCATATATAAATATTTATGCTATTATATATAAAACTTTATGATCAGCATCATGAGCCAGATTATTCTCATACTACTGCTGTGATTTACAGCAAATACAATGATTTAAATGGCCTCGACTGGAGTTATATATATCAGGTTGATCATATGTTTTTACATTTTTTTGTTAGTTCGTACTGTTATGGAAACCTTTGACAGATTCCTTTGTGTATATTTGTATGTTATACATTGTGTTCGTGTTATGAAAAATCTTGTAATGCTTTGAGTATGTGTGTGTGTATATATATATATATTGTGTTATTCTTGTGTATAAATTGTGGTATATATGTTGTGTTATAAAAACTATATGCTACAGTTTATGTTTATATATATATATATGTGTGTGTGTGTGTGTGTGTGTGTGTGTGTGTGTGTGTGCGCACAAATATAATTATATATGGTCAAAGGCCGTGTCTGAATTCGGTTTAGATACGGCTGTAAGCCGTATGTTATTACTAGTGAGATACGATTTACAGCCGTGTCTAAAAATTTAACACGCCATTTTTTGATATGGCTTTTGGCCGTGTTTAAGAGCGTTAGATACAGCTAAAAACACAGCTTAATTAGAATATATGGTGTAGTGCTATTTTGTATTATATTAGTTTATATGTGATACTCTAACTCGATTTATTTTATCATTTTATTTTACATATGATAATTAATGTTGGTATTGTATTGAGTTACATACAATATGTATGTTTGGAATTATGGCTTATTTAAATGAGAGGATTATGTTAAAATTTACATATATATAGTAACATTCATACGCCTCTCGTTGACCTATACATGTGACATCATTTATCTTTTGTTTTCAAATTTTGATATCCATAGTTTCTTACTTCACTCACACTAGACATAGTCTGGCCCATGTGATTTGTTTGTTTTTAAAAACAATACTCGGGTCATATTGAGGTTGTTTGCAGGTTAGGTTGCGTGGACTGTAGCAGCATTCTTATCCTTTTCTACGTTCGGGGTTTATGATATGCAGCTTTGGACTATCAATAGCTAGTAGTTTGTCATGGTATTTATGTTATTATGTACTTTGGAAGTGATTATGTATTATGAACATCACTATTATGATATGAATTATGTATTCCACTGTTGTCATTGTGACGCGATTGATTCTATTGTATTTTGTACTATGCAACTTGGGAAATTTTCTTATATCATTACTTTGAACCTAGACTGAGCATGAATGGAAAGTTGAAAGGTTTTAAAATTTTCGTGCCAGTGTTCGTTCAATGGAATGAGTATAGCATTTAGCCCTATCAAGTTCTACTCTCCGTTCTTTCTAACAGTAATACTTAGTATTGCTCTTGGTTAGCATGGGTATAGGGGCTGGATGTTACACATTCATCCAAAGCATCAAACAATCACTAAGCCCTTAATTAATATTTCATTAATTAAATCACTTCTCTATTTCCTTATGAATATTTGTTAACCTAATATTTTCAACAATCATCTTGGCCTCTTACGTTATTTGGAAAACATTTTCATATATCACCTTCTTCTATTTTCTATACTTAGAAAATATCTTTTATTTATAATTGGAAACATTCCAATCACTTATCTCTTCCTCGGACTCATTTATTTCTATACTTAGGAAATATTTATTATTATATTTCCAAAATTTCACTTACTTGGGTTAAAACGAATGTTGTGTACAATGTTGTTATAATAACCCAAAATATTGCATTCAACTAAATCTTATTTAAAACATTAATCTTCGAGACTGAATTTTCTATTTATGATTAGTAATGAAATCAATTAAGTTGGGGTATAACTACCTCTCAGACCTTGATTGAATAACATTCTTAACTTCAAAACGGATAAGACTACTTATCTCGAATCATATAAAACTAGTTATCCATTTTTTTATGTATATAAGTTTCATTTTCTATTCTTACCAGACTAAAATTTATATATTTCCTTTTTGTTTATAATATTCTATTTTTAAGTTCGTTTCCTTATCGAATTATATATATATATATATATTGATTTCTAGTTATCAATTTTTCTTAAAAATATTCTAACTTCTTAAATTTCCAGAAAAAATCATCAGCACCTCCTTTGTATGACTCAATAGCTCAAACCCCAACTCGCCTCTTTAGGCCCTTTCCATTCAAAAAGAAAATCAAAAAGCCAAGCGACTTGCCCAATAGGCTCATAAATTCTCATATGCAATATAAATATGTACCTTTTTGTTGGGCACTCGAATTATAATCTTCATACACTTCATTCCATACCTGTCTAATATAGATATCATTCCCACTTTATTCCAACTCCATTCAATTCTTCATTTAACCCATTCAATTCGCTAATTTATACTTTAATTAACCCATTTGCCCATTTCACCTTTATTTGGAATCAACCGTGTTTAATCACATTGTTATTAACTGATAAACAAGTTGGATTCACTTTCCATATTCGATTCCAAATTTAATTCAGGTTAGCATATTCAATTACCAATTTTTAATTCACCAAACCAATTCACTTAACTAAAATTAAATTCGATCCAATTCCACTAACTAATTATTTGTCTAATTAGTTAACTTCATTCAATAACTTAAAATCTAATTTTCGTTTCAAAAATCAATTTCATTAGTCCACTAGAGTTCAGATATATTTTATAACTCAAGTCTGGATTTTTCTAATGTAAATCTAAGTTTTACTTCTTAAAATCCTTGTATAAATTTAAATAAACCGTTATGGGGTTTAAACGATCACGGCATAGTTTTCCAGAAATTTGATTTTGACATAACTCAAAATCTATGAGGCAAAATTCAGATTTTTCTCTTCTATTAGAAAAATATTATTCAATCGTCCCTAGTGATTTATATTTCAAATAATTCTGACTTAAATTGAGTTCTATTTACACAACTGAATTTCGAAATGTCAAATTACGAACTACAGCGATGCGGCGAGTTCGTTTTAATTATATTTAAATATATAAATGTTTAAACTTCGTTTAATTTAAATTTCAATCTCGTTCTTATATTTTTTATATATTAATCCAGTTTTCTAAATCCAACTTAATGTTTCCGATTATCCCTAATCGTCGATTATTTCATTACTCGGTTATCAATTCAATCAAAACTTCATTTCCATTTTTAATTTCTAGTTTCACTAGAAACAAATTATTTAATAAAACTCAATGAAATCGAATTCCAAATATAATTTCTTAGATTTGTCTCATCTCAGTTTATATTCCAATTTCTGGAATAAAAATTCGTCGTTGCCTCTTTGAAACAATTTCCAATTCACTTTTAAATTCATACTTGAATTTAAACTTCTAAATTATCTAATGATAATTTATTGCACTAGATTTATAAACAACGTTTATAAATTCAACTTCCTAGTTTTATATATTAAAACAAGTTTCATTTCAAAATCTATTTGAAACTCAATTCTTATTTTGGAATATTTTATTGATTATTACACACATATATATATATATATATATATATAGTGACTCTATTTTCATATTTAAATTTAATCTTCTAATTAATACAATCCTAATATCTTTTAAGAAAATATGTTATTTAAATAAATTCGATCTAATCAAATTCAAGTCATAAATCCATACGGATTTATTTTAATTCAATTTACATTCTGAACATCAGAATAGATTTCATCATTTCTTTTTGAAACTAATTTCAATTCCCCTTTTTAAATTCACATTTGAATTTACATTCCCCACATTATCCAATGAAAATTATTCCATTTCATTTATAAACAACATTTATAAATTCATTTCAATTTCCCGCATTATCCAATGAAAATTATTCCATTTCATTTATAGACTCACTACTTGTTATTATTCAAAACATGTTAATATTTCGTAGCCCATTCGAAATTTAAATTCTATTTTTAGAAAAAATATATTTTCCCTTTTTAAACCTCAAAATCCCTTTTCATGGCATTTTTATATATCAACATTAGGGCCAGTGATATTCGAACATCCAAAACACTCAATTATCAATCACAGGTTTCTAACACATCATATATGATAATATATATGAAAACAAACAAATAATAAAACAAAAATTGTGCAATCGAGTTGGAATCCTCCAACCTGTGTTCCTGCATCCATAGATGTTAGCAAACCTAAATAACACCCGTCCTGCTTCAAGGCAGGATATCGCGGTATAGATAGTCATCCACTATAATATATTGTGGGGAGCTGTGACGACCCCAAACCCCGTACTGACGGTGGTAAGGGTAATCTTTGGAATATAACACATAAACAGATAATAGCAAAACAGAATTAAATAAATACACCAGATAATGCACAATAGAATATACTAGATAAACGTAATCATCAGAGTTACACAGTATACAGGATCATACTTAGTACAAATACAGTTCAGCTATACATATATGTCTACAGCGGAAAAAAAAACATAATGTACAATGGGAGCTGAACAACATAAAAAGAGATAAATGATAGAATCCATCTTCAGCTCCAGCTATCCAGAGAAAGCCAGCTAAAACCTGAATACAAGGCTGCCCGTGTAGAAAAAGGGGCACCCGAGTTTGAAAGTGAAACAAACTACGAGTCAGTCATGGGACTGGTATGAGAAATCTACTCAACACATTTATAATATGGCAAATCACAGGATCACGCCACTTTCGTGGAACGGGTTTACTCCATTGGATTGCTAGTGCTTTAAAAACAAATCTTTCTTTTAAACATCACAATGCTTTTTATAAAAATGAAGCCATTACAAGACTCAGTTCCCATCACACAATGCAACGCAAACCGGAGGATAGAGTTTTTACCTTATAATGGCCAAGATATGTTTGATACGAATAAAACAAAAGCATTTGATATTACTACTAGTGTTTATATGTTTCAAAAACAATTTCAAATCATAAGTATCAATCATAGACGACATTAATGCCCCATACCACTATGTCGCCATATATAGGTATACAATCAAAACCGCACAGTCACGTATTTGGAAATTGGATTTCCGTCATGAACCAAGGCAAAAGATAGTCCTTACCGACTTCGAGACTCTCTAGCCCGAGCCTCAGGATCAGAACGCATCAACCCTTTGGATCGTCAGGGCCAGTCCACCGATGTGGATTATTATGCCTGAACACTACGTTTCCCCACCCTATGGGGCGTAAATGAGCCAACGAATGACTCCATCGGTCCCGGAGCGACCGATATAACTGAGGTGTCTCGCTATCCATCATCCACATAAGTAAAATGTCAGGCCGTGTAAAAGCACTGACACAACTCCTAGCTAGAAAGAAACGCAGGCCCTCCCTGATGTCCTCTCCTGTTTCTGGTTCATACCGGGGTGTGAGGTTCGCGAATTCACATTATACACAAAGCTACGCCACACAAGCGGTGCTTTGATCATCAATGTAACGACCCGGATTTTTATCGACTTTGGTTATCGACATAAGCTCGATGTCGATAACCAAAACATCGAAAAATCATGGTAATTAATGAAAGAAATTAGAGGGTGAGGATAGATAAGATAGAAACTTAGAATAGAAGAAGAAGAAGAAGAACACAACATCAGAGTATCACGAACCTCACAGCAGAACGAATAACATATAATAGATAACATAACTTTGAAATATAACAGTTATGTATACAATAGCACTTATCAGAGTATAGCACTTACAACACGACGGAAATAACTATAACTATATGATCCAGAAGCCTTCTGCTCCAAGCTCTCCAAGTATATCTGTAAATTCCTGACTACTTGACTGCCCGTACAAATTTAGGCACCTAAGAGTTTAGGGAAAACAACAAAGTAAACTCCGGGTCAGTCATGGGACTGGTGTGAGTAAAACAGTTTAAACAGGTATATGAACAAGTAAACGGTATCTCATAAGACCACGCCGCAGAACGGAACGGGTTTTTCCCTTATGAGAATCCAAAATATCTTTATATCAAAAATCTTTTGATATTATAATAATCTCTATCAACCACAATATAATAACCATCTAGCAGAAACGCTATCATCTCACGTTCTACATATAGTATACAATCAAAACCGCAAGCACGTATTGGGTAATGGATTTCCAACTATGACAAGGTATGGAACCACCTTCCGATCAGTGTACTCTAGGAACGATACACTGGAGTTCAACAAGAACATCTTGTAACTCAGCCACACATGACCGACCACTCATTTCGCTTGAGCGTATCGAATGTATATCACCAACGGTTGGGATCAGCAACCGTTCCCGTATTTATATGGGACAGCATTGATAGATAAAAGAAGCAAGTGAATATTCTCTAGATAGGTGATTATACACCCTACTTCGGTGCGACCGACTTAGCCATGCTGCCTACCCGATTTCTGTCATTTACCGGTTGATGAGGCTAGAAGCTACGCTTTATCAATACATCAGATTCACTTCAAATGCTACATTGTCAAATCCATCGAAATCACTAATTGACGTTTACAACAGTACATTACGTGTCAGCTAAAAGAAGTTTCCTTCTCCGCTTTCACTCTTGGTACGGTTGAAGAAATCAATGTACGTGACCTTTCTGGAAATACTCTGTCAGCCATCCATCTTCATTCACTTAAAATGTCACATCGTCATACCCGCCAAATCACAAATTGACTTATCCAAAAATAACACGGGAATACAGCTAAGAGAAACGAATTCCTCCGCCACAAAACGTGAATACGTTTGAACAGATCAACTTACGCGGTCTATTGGATATACTCTGTCAGACCTTCGTCCATACAAGTTGTCCTGGGACTGGACAAACCGAAGGCACTATTCAGTATATTCATCTTAGTCACTGTTATCTAAGACTTATACAACAGCCCTTACATTTTACTCCGTCTTCAATTATCTTTGGCATATATGATTCGCAACGCTTATGCCAATACAGAGTGGTTCTTCGGATAATAATCCAACCGGTCTCTCCATATTAACAACGTTAAAATGGTCAAAACTTCGATAGTCTGTGATTTAACCATCAAAGAAAAACAAGTGTGCAAACAACGATATTATTTCCAAATGGAAATTATATCGGTAAATCATCAACATATATCTATATATATATTCACATTGCCTTATTTTCTATGTTTAGAAAATATATGTTATTAACACTGGAAAACGTTTTCCATTTGCTTATTTTCAAATCACTACTCTTCCCCAACTATCAGTCCCTGACTGTGAACTAGTATGAGAACAATTCCCTAAGTATAAATCCCGAAGGCCGAAACCAACATCAGATAGACACTTAGAAAACCATTCAATTTACTAATCTCTAGTCAGTTCTAATTTTACTTAACTCTATTTGATTAACTCTGATTGATTAACTCTAACTGGTCAACCTTAATTAATTAACTCTAACTGGTTTTACTTGGTTTGACTAACTCAATTTATTAACTCGACTGACTAATTCAACTCGATTAACCTAACTTGATTTACTTATCTCGATTAACTGAGCTAATCACTTTGATTAACTCGACTAATTCACTCTAACTAGTCAACCTTAATTAATTAACTCTAACTGGTTTTACTTGGTTTGACTAACTCAATTTATTAACTCGACTGACTAATTCAACTCGATTAACCTAACTTGATTTACTTATCTCGATTAACTGAGCTAATCACTTTGATTAACTCGACTAATTCACTTTGGTTAACTTAACCAATTCACTTAACTAATTCACTTAGTTTAACTTAACTAATTCACTTAACTCCTGTCGAATAAACTATATTCGATAACTCCTCTTACTCTATTCGAATAAACTATATTCGATTAACTCATTTACTCTATTTGAATAAACTATATTCGATTAACTCCTTTTCTCTATTCGAATAAACTATATTCGATTAACTCCTTTTCTCTATTCGAATAAACTATATTCGATTAACTCCTTTCCTCTATTCGAATAAACTATATTCGATTAACTCATTTGATTTAACTCTAATCGATTAACTCCATCGAATAAACTATATTCGATAACTCCTTCGATTTAACTAATATTCTATAACTCACTTCGATTAACTAATAATCGATAACTCCTTCGATTTAACTACATTCGATAATCTCCTCTCGAATAAACGATATTCGATAATCTTCCCTTTCGATTTAGCAAATCGATAACTCCTTTTCGAATAACTAAATTCGATAACTCCTTTCGATTTAACTAATCAATAACTCCTTTGTGTTTAACTCTATTCGAATAACTAATTCGAATCACTCTTATTTGTTTAACTCTATTCGAATAACTAATTCAATTAACTCTATTTAACTCCGTTTAACTCTATTTAACTCCATTCGAATAACTAATATTCGATAACTCTATTTAACTCCATTGGCTTGACTCTAGATGCAGCGATCACAATGGTTACGCCTGATTCCCTCAGGAAACATCCGACCGTCGTAGGTTATTTACAGCCCTGCGAATTTCGCTAGCAGTCGTATGAAATGGCAACTCATTTATATTAACACTTATTTGATTAACTCTAACTGATTAGCTCTAATTGGTTAACTCTAACTGATTAACTCTAACTGGTTAACTCTAACTGATTAACTCTAACTGGTTAACTCTAACAGATGGTTAACTCTAACTGGTTAACTCTAACTGATGGTTAACTCTAACTGGTTAACTCTAACTGATTAACTCTAACTGATTTACTCTAACTGATTTACTCTAACTCGACTAACCCCCTTTTTAATAACATATTCGATTAACTAACTTTCGAATACCATATTTGATTAACTTACTTTCGAATACCATATTCGATTAACTCCTTTCTAATTACGTTTACCCATTTAAAAGGATTTCCTTTTTAACAACGTTTATCCATTTATAAAGATTTACTTTTAGTAATTGTTCTTCACTTTACAAATGATTTCCTTTTCAATTCTATTTGTAAATGATTTTACAAATATTCCTCTTTCTATTCTATTTGTAAATGTTTTACAAATATTTCTCTTTCTATTTCATTGGTAAGTGTTTTACAAATATTTCTCTTTTGATTTCATTTGTAAGTGTTTTACAAATATTCCTCTTTCTATTCTATTTGTAAATGTTTTACAAATATTTCCTTTTCAAATTTATTCTTGAAATATTCTAACTCCTTAAATTCTCTGAAAAATTTGCCATAACCTCCTTTGTAACGGGAGCATCGGGAAAATCCCCAAACCCGCCACACAGGCCTTTCCATTCAAAAAGAAAATGGTTTGTAATTATTTCCTTTTTGAATATCTCCTATTTATAAATATTCCAATTTATAAACATTTCTTATTTGTAAATATTCCACTTTATAAATATCTCTTAATTATAAATATCCCATTTTATAAATATTCTATTTTCAATATCACTTTGAAAATCCCCTTATCAACATTTCGGTATGTTATGGTATTCAATCATATCAAATCACGATGTTCAATATCGTCCAAGCACATATAATCGCCCATAGGTTTTATATCACATCATATAACAATATATGAAAAACAATAAAATAACTGTTGAGGAATCCAGTCGGATTCCTCCAACCTGTTTCCCTGCATCCACAGATGTGTAATGGCGCGTTTTGTTAGCTGTCGAATAATTAATTTATTTAATGATTTATATATCGATTTGGTGATATCGATAACTTAAAGTACAACGTTCGAACTTATAATTTATAATTATAATTAAAACGAACCTGAAACGTCGCGGCAGTTCGCAATTTGGCAATTTGAACTTCAACTGAATGTACAAGATTCGTTTTAAGTCAGATTTCTGTGAAACAAGAAACGTGTGGAGCTGGTGGAATATATCTTTCTAGTGGAAGAGAAAAATCAAGATTTCGTCGTATAGATTTTGAGTTATGTCCAAATCAAATTTCAGAAAAGTCGTTGTAGAATTCCTTTATAATTTGCGACGCTTTATATACGTTATAAAAGAGATTTTCAGTATAAACTGAATACCGGGATAATCTGGAATCTGAAATATCAAACTGTATATTCTGACATGATATTCCGGAGCTGTACGATATCATATGTGAATATATACGATAATATAAATTTATTTATATTTAATTTATTTTTTATACTTAAATATATTTATATATTTAAATAGGTTATTTAGAACGTTAAAAATAGCCACTTTTGCAAACGAAGTGGGAATTCGACGAAACCAGTTTTGTTGGATCCGCAATATCAAATAGTTGTTAGATTTCCAGTTTCGTGATTTTTAGAGTCACTGTGTGGCCGTACGGATTTTTAGAGTGAGAAACATACAGTATTTTGACAGTTAAAAATACGCTGTGTGAGCATACGAAGTCGGAATTCGATGAAACCAGTTTCGTTGTGACCGTAATGTCGAACTCTAGCTACATGTCCAGTTTCGTAATTTTTGAATATCGTGTGTGATCACATGGATTTTTAGAAGACTGGAACGAATATAAAACAATAAAAGAAAATATCTAAAACTAAATTAGTGGTCCTAAACAAGGCCACACGTTCATTATTTCAGCCACCGGTTCTGTGTGGTTTCAAACAAGAAGATGTGGAAGAAGAAAATCCACACGAATTAAATTAAAAAGCTATAAATACTCCTTAAAAGCTTTCTAAACCTAAAACATTCTTCTCTGCTTTGAACAATAAGCAAGCCGCCAATTTTTAATTTCTTCAATCAAGCAAATCGCGAGCTGTAGTTGATGAAATCCTGAGATGTTAGGTCCGTTCAACTTGAATGTGTATGAGCTTCATTTTTGTGTGCTTAGTTTTCAGTTCGACGTCGATCCCTGATACCCCACTGTTGCTTCAGCGACGCTAGGGCAAGAGGTGGAAGCGAAATGGGTTGGCCGAAGGGTGTCTCGATGGTATAGGTGTATTCGCGGTGGTGAGCACTTTCAGATGGCGGAGTTTGGTGAAATTCCGACACAAAAAGTGTCGATGCTGACACTGAGGCATGGACAAGGTCTGAAATCAAATGGGAATCGGTGAGTTCGAGTTCGACAATACGGGTATCGGGCTGACGAGGATTCGAAGAGAAGAGGGTTGGAGAATTCAATTTGAAGTTTAGTGGTGAAACGCCGGAGAGATGGGGGATCGAACGGGTGAGGATGGCGTTGGTTTTTACTGGAGTTCGGTGTATAGGTCTCGGTGGAAGAAGAATGAATAGGAGCAGGTACGGGTTTGTTAAGACGGGATGGGCCAGGGTTAAACGGGTGAGGCCCGAAATCTTTATAAGTTAATTTATATTTAATCTAATATGTATTCGAACTTGTAAATGTAATATCTCGGTCATATGAAATCAGAATCGAGAACCGTAATATCCGTTGGGATCGTAAGGACGGACACTACACAATGGAACTGACCGCGAGTCAATTGGAGTCCGTCACAATTTATAGCAAAATAAATTGTCTGAATCAAGCGATGGTTATCGTCATTGACGATGATCGTCCAAATGTGAGTAAAACTCACCAATTCTGAACAGTTATATTTTTATAATGTATTTTTAGAACTGTTAATCATCTGTTGATTGTTGTGTGTTGGTTGATTGATTGAACTGCTAGTCAGTTAGTTAAATTTCTATATTGATTCTGTTTAACAGAATATATCATATGGAACTGAAAGTGATGTTATCTATATTGTCTAACATCTGTGATGCAGGGAAACAGGTTGGAGGAATCCGACCGGATTCCTCAACAGTTATTTTATTGTTTTTCATATATTGTTATATGATGTGATATAAAATCTGTGGGCAATTGTATGTGCTTGGACGATATTGAACATCGTGATTTGATATGATTGAATACCATAACATACCGAAATGTTGATAAGGGGATTTTCAATGTTTATATTGAAAATGAATCTTATTTATAAAATCGATAGGATGTTATAAAAAGGAAAACATTTATTTAATTAGAAAATAAATAAATGAAAAAGGAAACATTTATTTAGAAAATAAATGAAATAAAATAGAAACATTTATTTGGAAAATAAATGAATTAGAATATAAAGGAATATTTATTTAGGAAATAAATAAAGGAACATTCATTTAGATTATAAATAAATGGAATAAAGGAATATTTATTTAGGGAATAAATAAAGGAACACTTGTTCAGGAAAATAAATAGAATTATACCAGGATAGATTTAAACACGTGCTTCACACACAAGTATAACACGGTTTGGATTTTAAGGAGATATTAAATAGGAAATCTATTTTAAATAAAATATTTATTGTTTGATAAATGGGATATATAAGTTTGAACTTATATAGAGAAGTAGAAATTGTTTTTAACACCGATAAAGTAAATAAACGCTGTAAAAGGAAAATCCTCAGAAAGGGAGAAACGTTATTAAAGGAACATTTATAAAGTGAAGAACCATTACTAAAAGTAAATCTTTATAAATGAATAAACGTTGTTAAAGGAAATCTTTTAATGAATAAACGTTATAAAAAGGGAAATCTTTATAAGCAAATAAAGTATTCGAATAATAGTTATTCGAAGGAGTAAATCAAATAAGTTATTCGAATTAGTTATTCGAATAGAGTTAAGTTATTCGAATTAGTTATTCGAATAGAGTTAAACACATATAAGCTATTCGAATTAGTTATTTGAATATAGTTAAATACATATAAGTTATTCGAATTAGTTATTCGAATAGAGTTAACCACATATAAGTTATTCGAATTAGTTATTCGAATAGAGTTAAACACATATAGGCTATTCGAATTAGTTATTCGAATATAGTTAAACACATATAAGTTATTCGAATTAGTTATTCGAATAGAGTTAACCACATATAAGTTATTCGAATTAGTTATTCGAATAGAGTTAAACATATATAAGTTATTCGAATTAGTTATTCGAATAGAGTTAAACAAGCTAGAGATATTCAAATTTGTTATTTGAATAGAGTTAAATTAATAAGAGTTATTCGAATATTAGTTATTCGAGAAGGAATAAATCAAATCAAGTTAATTGAATATCAGTTATTCAATTTGAGTAAATCGAATATTAGTTATTCGATAAGAGTTAATCCATTTAAGTAAATCGAATATTAGTTATTCGATTGGGGTTAATCCATTTAAGTAAATCGAATATTAGTTATTCGATAGGGGTTAATCGAAATAGAGTTTATCGAATATCAGTTATTAACAAGGGAGTTAACCAAATAGAGATTACTCGAAAGAGAGTAATATGTCGAATTCAATTATATCGAATTCGGGAAAGTACTATTTACTTTCCGGGTTTTAAATCAAGGTTTAGTTATTGATTAAGAAATTAGGTGTCCGTTTAATTATTCAAGTTAGGAGATAAAGTTATAATTTAGGTTAGATATTGTAGAAGTAGGAATTATAAAGTTATAGTTATAATCAAACGTTTTCATATAAGAAGTGGATTCGTAACCTGAATCCGAGAATTTGCGTAAACAGATGATTGGAAAAAGTGAGTGATGAGCTTCATCTATTTCACAGTAAAGGACGTTGTTAAATTTAGGTCTGAGAGGTAATTATACCCCAACTTGATTGACTTCAGAATTGACAAAGGAATAGTTGTGGTTCGATAGAAAATTTGATTTGAAATATAGTTAAGTAATAAGCGATTAATGGATTAAGCGTAACGATGTTTTATACAACGTTCATTTGAAATCCGTAAATGAGTTTTGGGAACGTTTTCCAAATATAATCAGATATGTTTTCTAAACATAGAAAATAAAATGTTTTCATGATAAGAAATTAAGAAATAGAGTTAAACAAATTTAGAAACTGACTGGAGATTAGTTAAGTTGAACGGTGTCCTAAGTGACGATCAAATGTTGGTTTCAACCTTCGGGATTTATACTTAGGAGTTGTTCTCTTAGTGGTTTACCGTTCGCGACTGATAGTTGTGAAATAATAGTGATGCGTAAATAAGCTATGGAAATGTTTTCCAATGATTAATAACATATATTTTCTAAATACATGAAATAAGGAAATATGAACATATATATGTGTATGATGATTGATCGATCGAATTTCCATTTGGAAATAAGATCGTTGTTTGTACACCGACATGTTTTCATTTGATAGTTGAATCACAGACTATCAAAGTTTTGACCATATTTACGTTGTAAATATGGAGAGACCAGTTGGATTATTATCCGAAGAACCACTCCGTATTAGCATAAGCGTGGTGAATCAAGTACGCTGAAGATAATTGAAGACGGAGTGAAGTGCAAGGGCTATTGTGAAAAGCCTAGGTAGGATGGATTCACTGAATAGTGCCTTCGGTTTGTTCAGTCCAAGGACAACGTATATGGACGAGTGTCTGACAAAGTATTCTTAACGAATCATATATGTTGATCTCTTTAAACGTATTACGTTGGTGGCGGAGAAGTTCGTTTCTCTTAGCTTTTATACCCGTGATGCCTTGAGAAATCGATAATGATTTGACGGGTATGACGATGTGGCATTCAAAGTAATTGAAGAAATAATCTGTCAAAGTGATAGACGTGACCTCAAAACCTCACAACCGGGAAATAACAGAAGTTAGGCTAGGCAGCATGGCTAGTTGGGCCATACCCAAGCAGGGTGTATTATCACCATCTAGAGAATATTAAATTGTACTTCTTTATAATCTATTTCAATGCTGTCCCGTATCGGGAAATATGGTTGCTGATCCCAACCATCGGTGATAATATATACGTTACACTCAAGCTAAATGAGTGGACGGTCATGTGTGGCCGGGTTGCAAGACGTTCTTGTTGAACCCTAGTGTATCTCCTCTAGAGTACACTGATCGGAAGGTGCTCCCATACCTTGTCTGTTGGAATCTAATCTCCAATAAGCGCTCACGGTTTTATTTGTATACTATGTATGTGGAACGTGAGATGCAAGCGTTCTGCTAAATTGATATCTATTTGTATTTAGACATTATTATAATATCAGAAAGATATCCTTTATTTAACCAAGTGTTGGAGTTTTATTCACACCAGTCCCATGACTAACCCGGAGTTTATTTTGTTTGTTTTCCCTAAACTCTTGGGTGCCTAAATTTGTACGGGCAGTCAAGTAGTCGGGATTTTACAGATACACTTGGAGAGCTTGGAGCAGGAGGCTTCAGGATTATAGCTATTATTATTCCGCTGTGTTGTTAAGTGTTGTACTTTGAAATGGTATGTATATACGAGTACTGATTTGTATTTCAAAGTTATGTTATATTTTATTCGTTCCGCTGTGAGATTCGTGTTTACTCTGATGATATAAGTTCTTCTTCTTCTTCTTCTATTCTATTAGTTCTATCTTTTCTTCCTCACCCTCTACTTTCTTTCACTAACATCTCGGAATTTTCGACTCTCGAGGAGTCGAAAATTTCCAGGCGTTACAGTTGGTATCAGAGCTTAAGTTAAGTGATTACCTTGGCTCTGTGGCATAACTCGATAGAGATGGGATTAGTAATATCCTAGATTGAGTTTGAGTGTATATATATGAGCGCGTAATTGTTATTCAATATAAAATGGTTTTATATTGTGGAGACCCATTGGTTGAGTGGCTTATGAATTCTGGTCGATCAGTTTGATCCACTGTATCGATAAGGGTTACTAAACACTCGAATACGATGAACCGTCATGGTATGTTTTGAAAGAGGGTAAATGAAATAATTTTTCCCAAAATATATTAGTTTATAGAAGAAATATATATATTGAAATTATTATAGTATATTGATTGTGTTGGTTGTTATTATAATCAAATAAGATTATAAAAGGGTGAAATGGTTATAAATGACCAATCAGAATTCATATGAATGTAATATATGAAATAGTTTGAATTAAATATGAATTTAAATCAGAATTTGGAATTTAAAATAAGGAAATTTTAAGTTCCTGGGAGATTTTGAAAATGTTTTTCAAATTGAAAAACATATAGTATTGAACTCACTTCGATAGCTGGAAAATAGATTATGATGATGAATCTAGACATCATCAGTGTTCATTTTCGAGTTCTAAGTGACGGATTACTACAAAAGGTTTTGTTTTTGAATTGTTTTGAGAAAACAAGTTGTTTAGAAATTCAAAGGTTTTGAATTGGCATTATGATTTCAAATTGATTTGAAAGAAACCCAAGAACTTAAGTTCTGGAATTAAAATTTAACTAATGAAGTTAAATAAAATGAGATGGTAAAAATAAATTGAAATTTAACTTGAACCGAGTTAAATAAAATTGAATTGGATTAGAGATAATCTAGAATGGAACCAAATTGATAAGTCAATAATTTGGAATTTGATATTAGAGTTCGAATGAAATTCGATTTGGATTTGAGGATATGAACTGATTGGAGATCAATTGGAATGGATAACATTGGTATATGTTGAAGTGGTAGCATATGAAAGGGATAGAGTTAAATGCCCGACAAAAAGGTACAAGTTTATATCATATATGAGTTTGGGTTTTATGAGCTGAATTGGCAAGCCGCTTGGCTATTTTGATTTCCTTTTGGATTGGAGGAGGCCTAGAGAGGCAAGTTGTGGTTTGACATATTGAGCCGTACAAAGGAGGTTATGGCGAAATTTTTCGAAAATTTAAGGTGTTAGAAAATTTTCAGAATTTTTGAAAATTTTAGTTGGTCGGAAATGAATTAATAAATTAATTAAAATTAAATGGGTCCAGTCGAAACTGAAATTTAGAGGTAAAAAAAAAATCTAGTTAGTAGAGTTAGTAGCATTTTTCTAACTTAGCAATTTCGAGGACGAAAATATTTTAAGGGGGGAAGTCTGTAATGGCGCGTTTTGTTAGCTGTCGAATAATTAATTTATTTAATGATTTATATATTGATATGGCGATATCGATAACTTAAAGTACAACGTTCGAACTTATAATTTATAATTATAATTAAAACGAACCTGAAACGTCGCGGCAGTTCGCAATTTGGCGATTTGAACTTCAACTGAATGTACAAGATTCGTTTTAAGTCAGATTTCTATGAAACAAGAAACGTGTGGAGCTGGTGGAGTATATCTTTCTAGTGGAAGAGAAAATTCAAGATTTCGTCGTATAGATTTTGAGTTATGTCCAAATCAAATTTCAGAAAAGTCGCTGTAGAATTCCTTTATAATTTGCGACACTTTATATATGTTATAAAAGAGATTTTCAGTATAAACTGAATACCGGGATAATCTGGAATCTGAAATATCAAACTGTATATTCTGACATGATATTCCGGAGTTGTACGATATCATATGTGAATATATATGATAATATAAATTTATTTATATTTAATTTATTTTTTATATTTAAATATATTTATATATTTAAATAGGTTATTTAGAACGTTAAAAATAGCCACTTTTGCAAACGAAGTGGGAATTCGACGAAACCAGTTTTGTTGGATCCGCAATATCAAATAGTTGTTAGATTTCCAGTTTCGTGACTTTTAGAGTCACTGTGTGGCCGTACGGATTTTTAGAGTGAGAAACATACAGTATTTTGACAGTTAAAAATACGCTGTGTGAGCGTACGAAGTCGGAATTCGATGAAACCAGTTTCGTTGTGACCGTAATGTCAAACTCTAGCTACATGTCCAGTTTCGTAATTTTTGAATATCGTGTGTGATCACATGGATTTTTAGAAGACTGGAACGAATATAAAACAATAAAAGAAAATATCTAAAACTAAATTAGTGGTCCTAAACAAGGCCACACGTTCATTGTTTCAGCCACCAGTTCTGTGTGGTTTCAAACAAGAAGATGTGGAAGAAGAAAATCCACACGAATTAAATTAAAAAGCTATAAATACTCCTTAAAAGCTTTCTAAACCTAAAACACTCTTCTTTGCTTAGAACAATAAGCAGGCCGCCAATTTTTAATTTCTTCAATCAAGCAAATCGCGAGCTGTAGTTGATGAAATCCTGAGATGTTAGGTCCGTTCAACTTGAATGTGTATGAGTTTCATTTTTGTGTGCTTAGTTTTCAGTTCGACGTCGATCCCTGATACCCCACTGTTGCTTCAGCGACGCTAAGGCAGGAGGGGGAAGCGAAATGGGTTGGCCGAAGGGTGTCTCGATGGTATTGGTGTATTCGCGGTGGTGAGCACTTTCAGATGGCGGAGTTTGGTGAAATTCCGACACAAAAAGTGTCGATGCTGACACTGAGGCATGGACAAGGTCTGAAATCAAATGGGAATCAGTGAGTTCGTGTTCGACAATACGGGTATCGGGCTGACGAGGATTCGAAGAGAAGAGGGTTGGAGAATTCAATTTGAAGTTTAGTGGTGAAACGCCGGAGTGAAGGGGGATCGAACGGGTGAGGATGGCGTTGGTTTTTACTGGAGTTCGGTGTATAGGTCTCGGTGGAAGAAGAATGAATAGGAGCAGGTACGGGTTTGTTAAGATGGGATGGGCCAGGGTTAAACGGGTGAGGCCCGAAATCTTTATAAGTTAATTTATATTTAATCTAATATGTATTCGAACTTGTAAATGTAATATCTCGGTCATATGAAATCAGAATCGAGAACCGTAAGATCCGTTGGGATCGTAAGGACGGACACTACACAATGGAACTGACCGCGAGTCAATTGGAGTCCATCACAATTTATAGCAAAATAAATTGTCTGAATCAAGTGATGGTTATCGTCATTGACGATGATCGTCCAAATGTGAGTAAAACTCACCAACTCTGAACAGTTATATTTTTATAATGTATTTTTAGAACTGTTAATCATCTTTTGATTGTTGTGTGTTGGTTGATTGATTGAACTGCTAGTCAGTTAGTTAAATTTCTATATTGATTCTGTTTAATAGAATATATCATATGGAACTGAAAGTGATGTTATCTATATTGTCCAACATCTGTGATGCAGGGAAACAGGTTGGAGGAATCCGACTGGATTCCTCAACAGTTATTTTATTGTTTTTCATATATTGTTATATGATGTGATATAAAATCTGTGGGCAATTTTATGTGCTTGGACGATATTGAACATCGTGATTTGATATGATTGAATACCATAACAAACCGAAATGTTGATAAGGGGATTTTCAATGTTTATATTGAAAATGAATCTTATTTATAAAATCTATAGGATGTTATAAAAAGGAAAACATTTATTTAATTAGAAAATAAATAAATGAAAAAGGAAACATTTATTTAGAAAATAAATGAAATAAAATAGAAATATTTATTTAGAAAATAAATGAATTAGAATATAAAGGAATATTTATTTAGGAAATAAATAAAGGAACATTCATTTAGATTATAAATAAATGGAATAAAGGAATATTTATTTAGGGAATAAATAAAGGAACACTTGTTCAGGAAAATAAATAGAATTATACCAGGATAGATTTAAACACGTGCTTCGCACATAAGTATAACACGGTATGGATTTTAAGGAGATATTAAATAGGAAATCTATTTTAAATAAAATATTTATTGTTTGATAAATGGGATATATAAGTTTGAACTTATATAGAGAAGTAGAAATTGTTTTTAACACCGATAAAGTAAATAAACGCTGTAAAAGGAAAATCCTTAGAAACGGAGAAACGTTATTAAAGGAACATTTATAAAGTGAAGAACCGTTACTAAAAGTAAATCTTTATAAATGAATAAACGTTGTTAAAGGAAATCTTTTAATGAATAAACGTTATAAAAAGGGAAATCTTTATAAGCAAATAAAGTATTCGAATAATAGTTATTGGAAGGAGTAAATCAAATAAGTTATTCGAATTAGTTATTCGAATAGAGTTAAGTTATTCGAATAGAGTAAAACACATATAAGCTATTCAAATTAGTTATTCGAATATAGTTAAACACATATAATTTATTAGAATTAGTTATTCGAATAGAGTTAACCACATATAAGTTATTCAAATTAGTTATTCGAATAGAGTTAAACACATATAAGCTATTCGAATTAGTTATTCGAATATAGTTAAACACATATAAGTTATTCGAATTAGTTATTCGAATAGAGTTAACCACATATAAGTTATTCGAATTAGTTATTCGAATAGAGTCAAACATATATAAGTTATTCGAATTAGTTATTCGAATAGAGTTAAACAAGCTAGAGATATTCAAATTTGCTATTTGAATAGAGTTAAATTAATAAGAGTTATTCGAATATTAGTTATTCGAGAAGGAATAAATCAAATCTAGTTAATTGAATATCAGTTATTCAATTTGAGTAAATCGAATATTAGTTATTCGATAAGAGTTAATCCATTTAAGTAAATCGAATATTAGTTATTCGATAGGGGTTAATCCATTTAAGTAAATCGAATATTAGTTATTCGATAGGGGTTAATCGAAATAGAGTTTATCGAATATCAGTTATTAACAAGGGAGTTAATCGAATAGAGATTACTCGAAAGAGAGTAATACGTCGAATTCAATTATATCGAATTCGGGAAAGTACTATTTACTTTCCGGGTTTTAAATCAAGGTTTAGTTATTGATTAAGAAATTAGGTGTCCGTTTAATTATTCAAGTTAGGAGATAAAGTTATAATTTAGGTTAGATATTGTAGAAGTAGGAATTATAAAGTTATAGTTATAATCAAACGTTTTCATATAAGAAGTGGATTCGTAACCTGAATCCGAGAATTTGCGTAAACAGATGATTGGAAAAAGTGAGTGATGAGCTTCATCTATTTCACAGTAAAGGACGTTGTTCAATTAAGGTCTGAGAGGTAATTATATCCCAACTTGATTGACTTCAGAATTGACAAAGGAATAGTTGTGGTTCGATAGAAAATTTGATTTGAAATATAGTTAAGTAATAAGCGATTAATGGATTAAGCGTAACGATGTTTTATACAACGTTCATTTGAAATCCGTAAATGAGTTTTGGGAACGTTTTCCAAATATAATCAGATATGTTTTCTAAACATAGAAAATAAAATGTTTTCATGATAAGAAATTAAGAAATAGAGTTAAATAAATTTAGAAACTGACTGGAGATTAGTTAAGTTGAACGGTGTCCTAAGTGACGATCAAATGTTGGTTTCAACCTTCGGGATTTATACTTAGGAGTTGTTCTCTTAGTGGTTTACCGTTCGCGACTGATAGTTGTGAAATAATAGTGATGCGTAAATAAGCTATGGAAATGTTTTCCAATGATTAATAACATATATTTTCTAAATACATGAAATAAGGAAATATGAACATATATATGTGTATGGTGATTGATCGATCGAATTTCGATTTGGAAATAAGATCGTTGTTTGTACACCGACATGTTTTCATTTGATAGTTGAATCACAGACTATCAAAGTTTTGACCATATTTACGTTGTAAATATGGAGAGACCGGTTGAATTATTATCCGAAGAACCACTCCGTATTAGCATAAGCGTGGTGAATCAAGTACGCTGAAGATAATTGAAGACGGAGTGAAGTGCAAGGGCTATTGTGAAAAGCCTAGGTAGGATGGATTCACTGAATAGTGCCTTCGGTTTGTTCAGTCCCAGGACAACGTATATGGACGTGTGTCTGACAAAGTATTCTTAACGAATCACATATGTTGATCTCTTTAAACGTATTACGTTGGTGGCGGAGAAATTCGTTTCTCTTAGCTTTTATACCCGTGATGCCTTGAGAAATCGATAATGATTTGGCGGGTATGACGATGTGGCATTCAAAGTAATTGAAGAAATAATCTGTCAAAGTGATAGACGTGACCTCAAAACCTCACAACCGGGAAATAACAGAAGTTGGGCTAGGCAGCATGGCTAGTTGGGCCATACCCAAGCAGGGTGTATTATCACCATCTAGAGAATATTCAATTGTACTTCTTTATAATCTATTTCAATGTTGTCCCGTATCGGGAAATATGGTTGCTGATCCCAACCATCGGTGATAATATATTCGTTACACTCAAGCTAAATGAGTGGACGGTCATGTGTGGTCGGGTTGCAAGACGTTCTTGTTGAACCTTAGTGTATCTCCTCTAGAGTACACTGATCGGAAGGTGCACCCATACCTTGTCTGTTGGAATCTAATCTCCATAAGCGCTCACGGTTTTATTTGTATACTATGTATGTGGAACGTGAGATGCAAGCGTTCTGCTAAATTGATATCTATTTGTATTTAGACATTATTATAATATCAGAAAGATATCCTTTATTTAACCAAGTGTTGGAGTTTTATTCACACCAGTCCCATGACTGACCCGGAGTTTATTTTGTTTGTTTTCCCTAAACTCTTGGGTGCCTAAATTTGTACGGGCAGTCAAGTAGTCGGGATTTTACAGATACACTTGGAGAGCTTAGAGCAGGAGGCTTCAGGATTATAGCTATTATTATTCCGCTGTGTTGTTAAGTGTTGTACTTTGAAATGGTATGTATATACGAGTACTGATTTGTATTTCAAAGTTATGTTATATTTTATTCGTTCCGCTGTGAGATTCGTGTTTACTCTGATGATGTAAGTTCTTCTTCTTCTATTCTATTAGTTCTATCTTTTCTTCCTCACCCTCTACTTTCTTTCACTAACATCTCGGAATTTTCGACTCTCGAGGAGTCGAAAATTTCCAGCCGTTACAAGATGTTACACAATAAAATCTACATCACTTTCAGTTCCATATGATATATTCTGTTAAACAGAATCAATATAGAAATTCAACTAACTGACTAGCAGTTCAATCAAACAGTCAACACACAATCAATCAGTCAATATTTAACAGTTCTAAAAATACAACATGAAAATATAAACTGTTCGGAGTTAGTGAGATTTACTCACATTGGACTATCATCATTAATTAACGATAATTGTCGTTGATTTAGATCGGACAATTTATTTTGCCATAAATTGTAACGAGCTCCGATGGACTTTCAGTCAGTTCCATCGTGTAGTGTCCGTCCATACAATCCCAACGGATCTTGTTTCGCTGAATTCTGGTTACGTATGAATAAGATATTAAGTTAACAAGTTAAGAGAATATTTTAAATTAAAATAAAGCTATTTATTTTAATTGGGCTTCCACCTTTTAGTTGATCAGCCCACTAAGGAAAAGAAGCCAGTCGCATCTTGTTAAAGCCCAGACCCCATCCTTGTCTTCCCCAAAAATCAACATCGCGTTTTCCTCTTTTCACAGACCGTTGACCTCAACTTTTGACCGACGATGGCCTCTGCTCCGACCACCCATCTCCGGCGCCGACGCCATCAATCTCCCCAGCGTCCAACGCTCCACCCGCCAGTCACCCTGAAGCCTCACTCGATGAAACCCTTAAAACCCGACCTGCTACCTCTTCCTTCGACTTTACCCGATCGCTTTCCACCACCGTTCACCGACCACCGTCGAACCACCCCTGCTCGCATCTCCTTCCAACCCTGAGTATACCCACACACCCAGTTTGGCCTTCGACATCACCCAATCGCCGGAACCCAAAAACCAAGCCTCGCTGTGTCCAAGACCACAACAGAAATTGTAGCCGCACCAAAAACTTAAGGTATCTTCTCGAAACTCTCCATCACCCGAGTCTAACGGATCCGATATTGAGAGAATTCATGGAGTAGTTCGCCGGATTTAATTGTTTGAAGAAATCAAAATGTGACGGCCTCTTTTGATTGTGTACAGGAGCTGAATTTTAGGTCTTAAGGATTGTAAATGAAGTTTATTTATAGGCTTGAGGACTTAGATATTTGTACAAGATATTTTGGTTTTAATATTCGTTTATTTTATCATTAACTATTTTAATGTTTCACGAACACTCCATCCGTTCGATCATCGCGGAAATTGGCGCTCCGCTATATTACACTATTTCGAATTCAATGAATTTGGTTTCATCAAATTCCAATACTGTTTGCGAAAAATATAATTTTCTCAAGCTCAAAATAAACCCATTTATATATATATATATATATATTCAAAACAATTGGATTAAATATCAATAAATTAATATTATCGTATATATATTCACACAGAATATCATACAGCTTTAGAATATTCCTATATAAATTTCTAAATTGATATTTCAAATCCCGATATAAATCGATATTCGATTTATAATGAAATTCCTTTTTAAAATATAAATAAATCGTTATAAACTATAAAGGAATTCCACAACGACTTTTCTGAGATTTGATTTGGACGTAAATCAAAATCTACCCGACGAAATCCCGATTTTTCTCTTCCACTAGAAAGATATACTCTACCAGCTCTACACGTTTCTTGTTTCATAGAAATCTGGTTTTAAACGAATCCTATACATTCATTTGAAGTTCGAATCGCCAATTTACGAACTGCAGCGCCATTTCGAGCTAAATTTTAATTATAATATAATTATACGTTCAAACTGTCGTCGATTGAATATATTCGTCAATACAATTCAACTCCTAACTGATATATATATTTTAAATAACCCAAATTACACCATTCTGTGAATTCACTATTTTAAATTATTTCCAAATTAAATATATTATTTAATTATTTAATTTAATTAAATATTCCATATTATTTAATTAAACGATGATTTAATTCACTATATCACTGTTTATATAATTAAATAAATAAATTATAATACCTCTGACAATGCGGGTCATTACAATCTTCCCCACTTAAAATAATTTCGTCCTCGAAATTGCTAAGTTAGAGGACGACCCTATCTATTGGAATTCCTAAGATTTGTTTACCCCTTATTTCTGATTTCAACTGAACCAATTAATATCGACTAAAATATTTATTCATTCCGACTAACTAAAATTTTCAAAAACTCTGAAAATTTTCGAACACTTTAAATTTTTGGAAAATTTCGCCAGCACCTCCTTTGTACTGGTCAATAGCTCAAACTCCAACTCGCCTCTCTGGGCCTTCTTCAACCCAAAAGAAAATCAAACAGCCAAGCGGCTTGCCAATTCGGCTCATAAATCTCATGCTTATATCAAATATAAACTTGTACCTTTTTATCGGTATATCAACTCTATCACTTTCAGCTGTTATCAATCCAACATATACCAATGTATTTCCAATCAAACTCCAATCAAATCTTATCCACAAATTCAACCATTCGCTTATACCTAAGTCGAATTTCATTTCAAATCAAAGTCCAATTCTTGATTTCAAATTCGTAACTCATCAATCCAATTTGTCTTGATATCATTCAACCCAATTTAATTCAGTTTTCACTTAATTGATTTCAATTTTAATTCCAATTGCTTTTCCAACCTTCAATTCAAATTGGTTTTAATTCAACAATCTTTTCCTGGGAATTTTAAATCACTTTATCATATCAAAAATCAAAGTGTTTATTTCAAAGTACCAAAACAATTTGTTTTTCTCAAACAATTCAAAAACAAAATCCTCGGTAGTAATCTATCACTTATCAACTCGAAAATGAACACTGATGATGCTGCAGTCATCATCAGAATTATTTTCCAGCAATCGAAGTGAGTTCTATACAATAAAATCATTTCTAAATATTTCCACTTTGAAATTCATTTCAAAATATAATTCACACGACTTGTAAAACAATTTAAAATCTCCCAGGATCTTAAATTTTCCTTATACTAAATCCAGATTCATTTACAAACTTCTTTTCCAATTTCCAGAGTTTGAATTTCAATTCTGATTTAAATTCTGATTCAATCCATCTGATTTCACGTATTTCACTTATGTGAATTCTGATTGGTTATATATAACCATTTTACTCGATTATAATCACAACCTATATATGATAATATATCACATATCCATACTGTGTCGGTCCATCGTATTCAAGTGCTTATAAACCCCTACCGATACAGTGGATCAAACTGATCGACCAGAACTCATAAACAACTCAACCAATGAATCTCCACAATATGAAACAAATTTTTATATCAAATACAAATACGTTCACTCGTATATATACACTCAACTCAATCTAGGGTATTACAAACCCTATCTCTACCGAGTCACGCCACAGAGCCAAGGTAAACTTAACTTAAGCTCTGATACCAACTGTAACGACCCAGATTTTTAGCGACTTTGGTTATCGACATAAGCTCGATGTCGATAACCAAAACATCGAAAAATCCTGGTAATTAATGAAAGAAATTAGAGGGTGAGGATAGATAAGATAGAAACTTAAAATAGAAGAAGAAGAAGAAGAACACAACATCAGAGTAACACGAACCTCACAGCAGAACGAATAACATATAATAGATAACATAACTTTGAAATAAAACAGTTATGTATACAATAGCACTTATCAGAGTACAGCACTTACAACACAGCGGAAATAACTATAGCTATATGATCCAGAAGCCTTCTGCTCCAAGCTCTCCAAGTATATCTGTAAATTCCTGACTACTTGACTGCCCGTACAAATTTAGGCACCCAAGAGTTTAGGGAAAACAACAAAGTAAACTCTGGGTCAGTCATGGGACTGGTATGAGTAAAACAGTTTAAACAGGTATATGAACAAGTAAACGATATCTCATAAGACCACGCCGCAGAACGGAAAGGGTTTTTCCCTTATGAGAATCCAAAATATCTTTATATCAAAAACCTTTTGATATTATAATAATGTCTATCAACCACAATATAATAACCATCTAGCAGAAACGCTTTTATCTCACGTTCTACATATAGTATACAATCAAAACCGCAAGCACGTATTGGGTAATGGATTTACAACTATGACAAGGTATGGAACCACCTTCCGATCAGTGTACTCTAGGAACGATTCATTGGAGTTCAACAAGAACATCTTGTAACTCAGCCACACATGACCGACCACTCATTTCGCTTGAGTTTATCGAATGTATATCACCAACGGTTGGGATCAGCAACCGTTCCCGTATATATATGGGACAGCATTGATAGATAAAAGAAGCAAATGAATATTCTCTAGATAGGTGATTATACACCCTACTTCGGTGCGACCGACTTAGCCATGCTACCGGCCCGATTTCTGTCATTTACCGGTTGATGAGGCTAGAAGCTACGCTTTATCATTACATCAGATTCACTTTGAAAGCTACGTCGTCAAATCCATCGAACTCACTAATTGACGTTTACAACAGTACATTATGTGTCAGCTAAAAGAAGTTTCCTTCTCCGCTTCCACTCTTGGTACGGTTGAAGAAATCAATGTACGTGACCTTTCTGGAAATACTCTGTCAGCCATCCATCTTCATTCACTTAAAATGTCCCATCGTCATACCCGCCAAATCACAAATTGACTTATCCAAAAATAACACGGGTATACAGCTAAGAGAAATGATTCCTCCGCCACCAAACGTGAATACGTTTGAACAGATCAACTTACGCGGTCTATTGGATATACTCTGTCAGACCTTCGTCCATACAAGTTGTCCTGGGACTGGACAAACCGAAGGCACTATTCAGTATATTCATCTTAGTCACTGTTATCTAAGACTTATACAACAGCCCTTGCATTTTACTCCTTCTTCAATTATCTTTGGCATATATGATTCGCAACGCTTATGCCAATACAGAGTGGTTCTTCGGATAATAATCCAACCGGTCTCTCCATATTAACAACGTTAAAATGGTCAAAACTTCGATAGTCTGTGATTTAACCATCAAAGAAAAACAAGTGTGCAAACAACGATATTATTTCCAGATGGAAATTATATCGGTAAATCATCAACATATATCTATATATATATATTCACATTGCCTTATTTTCTATGTTTAGAAAATATATGTTATTAACACTGGAAAACGTTTTCCAT
This sequence comes from Allium sativum, assembly GCA_030737875.1. NCBI lineage: Eukaryota > Viridiplantae > Streptophyta > Magnoliopsida > Asparagales > Amaryllidaceae > Allium > Allium sativum. Next base: position 658,663,847 of record CM060913.1, read on the forward strand.
TTGCTTATTTTCAAATCACTACTCTTCCCCAACTATCAGTCCCTGACTATGAACTAGTATGAGAACAATTCCCTAAGTATAAATCCCGAAGGCCGAAACCAACATCAGATAGACACTTAGTAAACCATTCAATTTACTAATCTCTAGTCAGTTCTAATTTTACTTAACTCTATTTGATTAACTCTGATTGATTAACTCTGATTGATTAACTCTAACTGGTCAACCTTAATTAATTAACTCTAACTGGTTTTACTTGGTTTGACTAACTCAATTTATTAACTCGACTGACTAATTCAACTCGATTAACCTAACTTGATTTACTTATCTCGATTAACTGAGCTAATCACTTTGATTAACTCGACTAATTCACTTTGGTTAACCTAACCAAGTCACTTAACTAATTCACTTAGTTTAACTTAACTAATTCACTTAACTCCTGTCGAATAAACTATATTCGATAACTCCTCTAACTTTATTCGAATAAACTATATTCGATTAACTCATTTACTCTATTTGAATAAACTATATTCGATTAACTCCTTTTCTCTATTCGAATAAACTATATTCGATTAACTCCTTTTCTCTATTCGAATAAACTATATTCGATTAACTCCTTTCCTCTATTCGAATAAACTATATTCGATTAACTCATTTGATTTAACTCTAATCGATTAACTCCATCGAATAAACTATATTCGATAACTCCTTCGATTTAACTAATATTCTATAACTCACTTCGATTAACTAATAATCGATAACTCCTTCGATTTAACTACATTCGATAATCTCCTCTCGAATAAACGATATTCGATAATCTTCCCTTTCGACTCCTTTTCGAATAACTAAATTCGATAACTCCTTTCGATTTAACAAATCGATAACTCCTTTGTGTTTAACTCTATTCGAATAACTAATTCGAATCACTCTTATTTGTTTAACTCTATTCGAATAACTAATTCGATTAACTCTATTTAACTCCGTTTAACTCTGTTTAACTCTATTTAACTCCATTCAAATAATTAATATTCGATAACTCTATTTAACTCCATTCGCTTGACTCTAGATCGCAGCGATCACAATGGTTACGCCTGATTCCCTCAGAAAACATCCGACCGTCGTAGGTTATTTACAGCCCTGCGAATTTCGCTAGCAGTCATACGAAATGGCAACTCATTTAGATTAACACTTATTTGATTTATTCTAACTAATTAGCTCTAATTGGTTAACTCTAATTGATTAACTCTAACTGGTTAACTCTAACTGATTAACTCTAACTCGTTAACTCTAATTGATGGTTAACTCTAACTGGTTAACTCTAACTGATGGTTAACTCTAACTGGTTAACTTTAATTGATTAACTCTGTAACACACAACGTCCATTAATGTCACTCACCAAGGGAATGCATTAACTTCCATGGGGGTCATTAGTGAATATATAACAGAGAAATTACAACTTGACAGATAATAAATAGCACTTGAAAATCTAAAACTTCATTTCATTGCAGCGGAAATTAAATATGTCTGTTACATCATAAAACCATAGATCATAACCAAGTACAATATCCGTCTTCACAAAAACAAAATACATAATCCCATAAAATAAATAGCCATTAAAAAGAAAGATAACAAGCTGGACTTTACTTCTGCAGTCCAAGCTTTCCAAGAGATAAGCGATCCAACTAGACTCCACTAGAACTTAGCCCAACCTGAGGACCTGAAGAAAAAGAAAGATGGAAAAGAGGGGGTCAGACATAAAGTCTGGCGAGTATGATAATTCTACAATACTATTATCAAAATAACTGGACTAAGGCATAAGCTGGAAAACAAGGAAGTGTCTATGAAAGAGCAGATTAAGGACATAGACAACCGCTAAAGGCAACGTTATAGGCACTCCTAAATACTAAAGGATAATCACTATACTGCACCACACCAGTCACCCTAAAGATTGATCCCACTTAGCTTCACTTAGAAACTTTCTTAATGGCTTTACGTACTCCTAGCTGACTACATAGGTGCCGCCTGCCCCTATCTCCACTAGGTGTACCCCACTTTCCATTTTTCGATCGGCTCCCTACTCGTAGATACCCGTGCTGGCCCCACAGTGGGGTGTATCATTCCCCTAAAGTGGCAACCCGATATAATGGAGATGCACAGCTTATACCTACACGATGCAACAACGTCTTACCTACCAGCCCGGGTCCACACACGCATATGAAACCCGTTGGACTTGCGTTGCCACCGCTCCCTGTTTTGGCCTCTTATAGTCAAACCCAGTATGCGTGTCCCGTCCTCGACTTGGGTCGAGCCCACAAAGATACGTTTTGGGATACTGGTTGAAATGGGCCCCCATTATTTCCCACAAGCATTCCACCTATGCTTGTCCCATTAGTCCATCCACTTAACCCACTTAGTCATGTTCATTTACATGTGTATTTGGTTAAGTCTAATCGTATTTCAAATGCCTCTAAAGGCAACCACTAGATTCCTCATGCCACCCAAGGCACCTACTTAACCCCCATGTCCTACCTTACATGATTATCTGGCTAAGTATTTCTTAATTCATTAAGGCCATAACCTCATAAAGACCTCTCACATTAGACTGGCATTTATGGCAGCTGGATTTGCCGGGCGGGTCCGGGCAGTCTTACACCATAAAAGAGTCTAACCTCGTGTCTTTACAACTGTTATGCTTTAGTTTGGGCCTAGGACCTCTCACATTGGGCCGACATTTGTGACTACTGGATTTGCCGGGCGGGTCCGGGCAGGTTTACGTCACAAACGGGTCCAACCTCGTGTCCTAAGCATTGATTATTATTAATAATCCACTTTCCCCAATTTTAATAATTCCCTATTTGAATTATTAATTAATTCCAAGTTTAGCAATGTCCATAATTGATTCAATTATGGACATCCATTTAAGGCATGCAAAATCGTATCAATTGCACCCCAATTTATTAATTTCCTAATATTACCCCTACCCCACGTTTGAACGTTTATTCACAAAATGTATGCTAGACCCGATTAGTCTAACTCATAGCATAAAAGAAAATATTCACAACAACAACATATATATGTGACTAAATAAATCATAACAAGGGGTGAAACTTGCATACATCCAAAATTACAACTTGCATAAGGTTATACATGTCATGGATCTAAGGGTGTCAACTTATTCATAATTCACATAATATGATTTTGATCAAATTTCATAAACTTGTATAGGACATGTGTGAGTCAACATCATTAACAATATGGTTTTATATGGGTACACCTAACTCAATAGGCAAATTCCCAAAAATCAAAATTCATTTAATCATAGATTCATGTATATGGGTACACCTAACTTAATAGGCAAATTCCCATATTCAAGATCCAATTAATTTGTAGATTCATGTATATGGGTACACCTAACTCAATAGGCAAATTCCCATAATCAAGATCTATTAAAAAAACATAAACTTTAAACATGATCCAATTCGCATAAATAATAACATCATGATTTTACAACTTGTATGATTCAACACAACTTAACATGACATCATTATCATATAACATAAGTATTTCAACATATGTGATAATATGAGATCTACCACATATATAAGATTTACAACATAGCATATCATAATTTGCAACATAGCATGATATGATTTACAACATAGCATAGCATGATTTACAACATGGCATAACATGATTTATAATGTAGCATAGCATGATTAATCACATATGACATAGCATAGGATTATTTACAACATAATCACTACAACATAACAACATATACATGATAACATAATAACATAACAAGAGATCCACAATAAAGAATTTACAATTACAATTCACATCACTTTCTTGTGATCCATTCATAACTTAATCGAATTATCTTATAATAACATTGTGAGAATCAGCATACTCACTATTTTAAAGAAGAGAAATAGGAAGAGTCTTTGATTTAATTTGTTTGTTGAGTAGATTTAGTTGTAGGCTAGGCTTTCTCCTTCTTCTTTAGTTTGTGACGGCTACGCTGAACTCCATGGCAACGGCATGTCGGTAGCTCTCCAATTTTTCAAGTGATTTAGGGTTAGAGTTTACCCACTTATTTATAGATGTTAGGATGCATTTAGGCCATTAGATTTACCCTAGAATAGATTAGAGCCATTAGATTTCATCCAGCGTTCAAAACACAGCCCGAAAACCCAACCAGATGCACCCAGGTCACCTGGGCTCGACCAGGGAGGTCGACACCCAGGTCGAATCCCAAGTCGACCTGCCCCCCCCCCCCCCCCAGGTCGACTCCCAAGTCGACCTGGTCTGGGCGGGAGTTTTCCCGCTTGCCTCCATTTCTATGTTTTTGAAATCTGTTTTAAAATTTGAATTTTTCGTGAAACTTCTCGAGGCCATATCTCGGTCATACGAACTCCGATTCACAAAATTTCGGACTCTATTTCGCGTATTATTCCGAGACGAACACAATGGCGCAGCCTGTTTCCCAATATTCTTATATTTGAAATTAATTATTCTTTCATTTGTGAATATTAGTATTAACTGATTTACGGGGTGTTACATTCTCCCCTCCTTAAAGGATTTCGACCCCGAAATCTTCAAGTCAAGAAGAATGTTTAACCTAACATCCAATCAACCATCTACTCAATCATCAAACACTGGCATCCACTGTCCTTATAGACTTCTAATGCTTTTATGTTTAAATGCATAGTGTGTGTATATGTCCGTATCTAATGCAAAATCAGGCGGTCCACTGATTCAGTTGACCTCCTTGATGCAATCCATGATAGTGCCATGCATCCATTATGTATGCAAAAGATCCTAATTGCTTACATACTACTTCTATATGCGTGCACATCCATTCAACCGAATGCAGCATCTATATGATGGTACAACCATTATACATCCATTATACTAAATACATTCATTTATGCAATATGCAATATGCAATATGTAGTGACTGAGCCGATCTAGTGCCTAAAGTGTGTGTATATATGCATCCACGAGCAACCACTAGCAAACACTTGCATCCATTTTGCATCCATCATACATAACATGTCTCAAACACATGTTTCAACCATAGGATTATCCTAACTAAAGGTCAAAGATACTAATGAGAGGACATACTAAAGATAAGATAAGATAAGCTAAGCGATAAAGGAGAAATTAAAAGACATACCCTCAAAAAGAAAAGGGTACAATGAACGCATCTTCTCTTCTGTCTCCCAAGTAGCGTTGCTCTCATCATCTCCCCATTGCACTTTAACTAGTCTGACCTCTCGATTCCTCAACTTTTTGATCTCCGACCCAAGAATGCATGTAGGAGTTCGTCTAATTGTTGCATCACGCTCTATTTCCACTTCTTTAAGCAAGCTCGGCTCTACCACCTCCACGATCTTGTGCAAACACTTTCTCAAATGTGATACATGGAATACGTCGTGTACTCCACTAAGTTTCTCAGGCAACTCCACCCTATACGCCATCTTCCCAATCCTGTCTTTTATAGGAAACGGCCCTACAAACCTTGGCGCTAATTTCCCAACGGACCCAAAGCGAACAACATTCCGTAACGGAGATACTTTGATAAAAACCATGTCCCCAATGTCAAACTCAAGATCTGTCCTCCTCTTATCAGCATACGATTTCTGCTTATCTTGTGCTTCTTTCATCCTCCTTCGAATCAAATCAATCTTCTCCAAGGTTTCCCTAACCATATCGGGCCCAAGTAGGATTCTATCGGTAGATTCCCACCAACATGTAGGCGAACGGCAAGGCCTTCCACAAAGAGCTTCGAAAGGTGCCATTCCAATACTAGACTGAAAGCTATTATTATATGCGAATTCTACCAACGGAAGGTGCTCTTCCCATGTACCCCCAAAGTCTAGGATACAAAGCCTTAAAAGATCCTCTAGAATACGATTCACCCTCTCGGTCTGGCCGTCCGTCTGAGGATGATATGCGGTGCTCAAACATAGCTGAGTCCCTACCGCCTCTTGTAAACTCTTCCAAAATTCGCTAGTGAAGATGGGATCACGGTCGCTTACTATACTAGAAGGAATACCGTGCAAACGAACTATCTCTTTAATGTATACAGAAGCCAACCACGGAGCAGTCCTCTTACTTTTCACGGGAATAAAATGGGCGCTCTTAGTAAGTCTATCTACTATAACCCAAATCCCCGTATTACCCTTCCTTGATCTTGGTAATCCATCCACAAAATCCATTGAGACGCTTTCCCATTTCCATAGTGGAACTTCCAATGGGTGAAGCAACCCACCGGGTTTCTTTTGTTCCGCTTTTACTCGTTGGCACACCAAGCATCTAGCGACGTACTCGGCAACATCCTTTTTCATACCGGCCCAAAAGAAAACCCGCTTCATATCTTTGTACATCTCGTCTCCGCCGGGATGAATGGTCATCTTTGAGCGATGAGCATCATCAAGAATGGCCTTCCTTAAGTCTTCGTCTTGTAGTACACAAAGTCTATTATCCCCTCGTAACCAACCCTTATCGTCTAGGGTATACCTATGAAGATGGCTAGACGACTCCCCTCCTTTGAGCTTTTCTACTATCTCAACCAACAGTGGGTCATCTTGCTGTGCCTCACCAACTCGTCCTAGAAGTGTAGGTCTAACCTCCAAGGATGCTAACAAACCAGGTACTAGGTCAACGGAGGGTCTAAAGTCAAACATGGAGATGAATTCTAAGCTTCGTCGTTCAACAAACAACGGACTCAATTACAACCTTTTCCTACTTAAGGCGTCTGCTACCACGTTACCCTTGCCCGGGGTATATGCTATTTCAAAATCGTAGGAGGCTAAGAATTCCATCCACTGTTGCTGCCTTAAATTCAAATCCTTCTGAGAGAATAAGTATTTTAATGATTTGTGGTCAGTAAACAGTTCGAATTTCTCACCAAGAAGATAGTGACACCAAGACTTAAGTGCGAAAACAATTGCGGCTAACTCAAGGTCATGCGTAGGGTAATTCTTTTCATGAACCCTCAACTGCCTTCCACCATAGGCTATTACTCTTCCCTCTTGCATGAGGACCGCGCCAAGTCCCGTCCCACAAGCATTAGTATAGACGGTAAACGGTTTATTCCCGTCTGGCAGCACTAAGACTGGGGCTGAAGTTAAGGCTCTCTTTAAACATTGGAACGCATCATCACAATCTTCGTCCCACGTAAAAACCAGGTTCTTCTTCATTAACCGTGTTAATGGAGCTGATATTTTTGCGAAGTCTTTGATAAACTTCCTATAATAGCCAACCAACCCCAAGAAACTTCTTACTTCGGTTACATTTTTAGGGACCTTCCAATCTTGGATGGCCACCACCTTTGCGGGATCCACTGCTATCCCTTCCTTGGAAACCACGTGCCCTAAGAACCGTACTTCTTTCCTCCAGAAGTGACACTTAGAAAATTTTGCCTTAAGGTTATGCGCTCGAAGGGTTTCCAACACTTCCCTAAGATGTAGGGCATGCTCTTCTTCATTCTTAGAAAAGACTAAGATGTCATCCACAAAGACTACCACGAATTTGTTAAGGTACTCCCTAAACACCCTACTCATCAAATCAACAAAATATGCGGGGGCGTTTGTCAAACCAAAGGGCAACACTAGCCATTCATAGAATCCATCAGGAGTCCTAAAAGCAGTCTTATCTACACTATCCTCAGCCACTCTCAGTTGATGAAAGCTAGTGGCTAAGTCCAACTGCGAAAACACTGAGGCGCCAACTAACTGATCAAAGAGATCGTCAATCCTCGGCAGTGGGTGTCGGTTCTTTTTAGTAAGCTTGTTTAGTTCTCTATAGTCCACACAAAGTCTAAGGGACCCATCCACCTTTGTGGCAAATACTACTGGAGCACCCCACTCCGATATACTACGTCTTATGAACCCCTTCTCAAGCAACTCCTTCACTTGCTTATTGAGTTCCCTCCTTTCACGAGGAGCCATGTGGCGCACTGGCAAAGATACGGGTTTAGCATTATCCACAAGATAAATCCGAAAGTCTATTTCCCGCTTTGGAGGTAAGCCCTTCACCTCCTCAAACACATCCGGATATTCCCGGACCACCTCTACCGATCGTAGATTCTCTACAGACGCGTCAAGCGATTCAAGATAACTTAGCATAATGGGATTTATGGTATTACAAAAGATGTCGAGAGCATTACCAAGGAGAGTCACAAGCCTAACTACTCTCCTTTCACAATCAAGAATGGCCCCATTTCTAGATAACCAATCCATTCCTAAAATTAGCCCATAGCCCGTGAAGCCCAATACATAAGCATCACATCTAATTTCAACGCTAAGTATAGAGATTTTCAAATCCAAACATATCATGGTCAAATGAGCCGAACCCCCAATTGGATTTGAAACAACCAAGGGATCCTCTACTAAACTGGTGTTCAAGTGCAGTAATTCAACTAATGATGCAGAGATAAACGAATGAGATGCGCTAGAATCGAATAAGGTACAGACAGGATGATCAAACAGAAAAACTAAGCTTTGAACAGAAATTGTTCTACCTCTTTCTTGCAGCGGTGGGGCCGCAATAGCCTGAACTTGCCCCCTTGCCTGCCCTGGTGCCATAAGAGCCTGCACCTGTCCTCCCGAGGTAGACCCTGCCCTCTGCCCCTTCTTTGGGCAGTCCTTCACCAAATGTCCCGCATCTCCACAATGAAAACAACCAGTCTTCTTTTTCTTTCTACAATCTTTGCTGAGATGGCCAGGCATCCTACAATTGAAGAATCTCTTCTTCCCTTTGCCATTATTGTTTTTACCACCCTTCTTATTTTGCTGTTGGAGTTTCTTCTGATCCCCTTTCTTTTCAACTGCCTTATCCTCATGCATAAGTGCGATTTCTACTAGCCTTTCAAAGGTGGCTCCCATAGGGATGTGGGTCATAGCCAACCCTTGCAACGGTTCATTCAAGCCTCTAACGAACCTCAAAGCTTTCTTCTCTGGCGTGTTCACCAACTCCAAGCCAAACCTTGTTAACTGATTAAATTTATTGACATGTTCCTTCACTGATAAGCTCCCTTGTTTTAATGTCAGGAATTTTTCCATATTTAAATTCTCCTCTGCCCTTGAAAGAAACTTTGCCTCAAACCTTTGTCTGAAATCCGCCCATGAATCAACTGGACGTTCCCTGTTAGTGACCTCCCACCAAAACGAGGCCTCTCCCTTCATTAACCAAGCAGCTAAACGGACTTTCCTCCCATCTTCCACTTCAAAGATATCCAACAATTCCTCAGTCTCCTTAAGCCAATCTCTGGCCTCCACAAACGTCTCAGTCCCTTGAAAATTTTTTCCTCCCATAGCCTTAAATTCCTTGCACGTCTTTGCAAAAGTGTCAACACGAGGAGGAGGAATGGGTGCAACTGGGGGTGGAGGAGCATCTGCTGGGCCTGCAGTGGTGGCCCTAGCCTCCAAATACCTCCTAAACCACCCTGGAACCGTCACACCTTCTGGGAGATTAAGATCTTCATCCATGCTGAAACGAAAAAGGAAAGATTCAAAATGGAGAATTCGAAAGATAAAGATAAGGATATGGCTATTTGGGACTATGTTTTTCATAAAAACTCTCTCTAAATAACATGTTTTTGAAAGCACTTCTTCCAAAAATACTTTAGAAAACTATTTTTCTAAATTTTTATCTGTTCTGGTAACCTTATGCTCTGATACCACGTGTAACACACCACGTCCATTAATGTCACTCACCAAGGGAATGCATTAACTTCAATGGGGGTCATAAGTGAATATAGAATAGAGAAATTACGACTTGACAGATAATAAATAGCACTTGAAAATCTAAAACTTCATTTCATTGCAGCGGAAATTAAATATGTCTGTTACATCATAAAACCATAGATCATAACCAAGTACAATATCCGTCTTCACAAAAACAAAATACATAATCCCATAAAATAAATAGCCATTAAAAAGAAAGATAACAAGCTGGACTTTACTTCTGCAGTCCAAGCTTTCCAAGAGATAAGCGATCCAACTAGACTCCACTAGGCCCAACCTGAGGACCTGAAGAAAAAGGAAGATGGAAAAGAGGGGGTCAGACATAAAGTCTGGCGAGTATGATAATTCTACAATACTATTATCAAAATAACTGGACTAAGGCATAAGCTGGAAAACAAGGAAGTGTCTATGAAAGAGCAGATTAAGGACATAGACAATCGCTAAAGGCAACGTTATAGGCACTCCTAAATACTAAAGGATAATCACTATACTACACCACACCAGTCACCCTAAAGATTGATCCCACTTAGCTTCACTTAGAAACTTTCTTAATGGCTTTACGTACTCCTAGCTGACTACATAGGTGCTGCCTGCCTCTATCTCCACTAGGTGTACCCCACTTTCCATTTTTCGATCGGCTCCCTACTCGTAGATACCCGTGCTGGCCCCACAGTGGGGTGTATCATTCCCCTAAAGTGGCAACCCGATATAACGGAGATGCACGACTTATACCTACACGATGCAACAACGTCTTACCTACCAGCCCGGGTCCACACACGCATATGAAACCCGTTGGACTTGCGTTGCAACCGCTCCCTGTTTTGGCCTCTTATAGTCAAACCCAGTATGCGTGTCCCGTCCTCGACTTGGGTCGAGCCCACAAAGATACGTTTTGGGATACTGGTTGAAATGGGCCCCCATTATTTCCCACAAGCATTCCACCTAAGCTTGTCGCATTAGTCCATCCACTTAACCCACTTAGTCATGTTCATTTACATGTGTATTTGGTTAAGTCTAATCGTATTTCAAATGCCTCTAAAGGCAACCACTAGATTCCTCATGCCACCCAAGGCACCTACTTAACCCCCATGTCCCACCTTACATGATTATCTGGCTAAGTATTTCTTAATTCATTAAGGCCATAACCTCATAAAGACCTCTCACATTATACTGGCATTTATGGCAGTTGGATTTGCCGGACGGGTCCGGGCAGTCTTACACCATAAAAGAGTCTAACCTCGTGTCTTTACAACTGTTATGCTTTAGTTTGGGCCTAGGACCTCTCACATTGGGCCGACATTTGTGACTACTGGATTTGTCGGGCGGGTCCGGGCAGGTTTACGTCACAAACGGGTCCAACCTCGTGTCCTAAGCATTGATTATTATTAATAATCCACTTTCCCCAATTTTAATAATTCCCTATTTGAATTATTAATTAATTCCAAGTTTAGCCATGTCCATAATTGACTCAGTTATGGACATCCATTTAAGGCATGCAAAATCGTATCAATTGCACCCCAATTTATTAATTTCCTAATATTACCCCTACCCCACGTTTGAACGTTTATTCGCAAAATGTATGCTAGACCCGATTAGTCTAACTCATAGCATAAAAGAAAATATTCACAACAACAACATATATATGTGACTAAATAAATCATAACAAGGGGTGAAACTTGCATACATCCAAAGTTACAACTTGCATAAGGTTATACATGTCATGGATCTAAGGGTGTCAACTTATTCATAATTCACATAATATGATTTTGATCAAATTTCATAAACTTGTATAGGACATGTGTGAATCAACATCATTAACAATATGGTTTTATATGGGTACACATAACTCAATAGGCAAATTCCCAAAAATCAAAATTCATTTAATCATAGATTCATGTATATGGGTACACCTAACTTAATAGGCAAATTCCTATATTCAAGATCCAATTAATTTGTAGATTCATGTATATGGGTACACCTAACTCAATAGGCAAATTCCCATAATCAAGATCTATTAAAAAAACATAAACTTTAAACATGATCCAATTCGCATAAATAATAACATCATGATTTTACAACTTGTATGATTCAACACAACTTAACATGACATCATTATCATATAACTGAAGTATTTCAACATATGTGATAATATGAGATCTACCACATATATAAGATTTACAACATAGCATATCATATTTTGCAACATAGCATGATATGATTTACAACATAGCATAGCATGATTTACAACATGGCATAACATGATTTATAACATAGCATAGCATGATTAATCACATATGACATAGCATAGGATTATTTACAACATAATCACTACAACATAACAACATATACATGATAACATAATAACATAACAAGCGATCCACAATATAGAATTTACAATTACAATTCACATCACTTTCTTGTGATCCATTCATAACTTAATCGAATTATTTTATAATAACATTGTGAGAATCAGCATACTCACTATTTTAAAGAAGAGAAATAGGAAGAGTCTTTGATTTAATTTGTTTGTCGAGTAGATTTAGTTGTAGGCTAGGCTTTCTCCTTCTTCTTTAGTTTGTGACGGCTACGCTGAACTCCATGGCAACGGCATGTCGGTAGCTCTCCAATTTTTCAAGTGATTTAGGGTTAGAGTCTACCCACTTATTTATAGATGTTAGGATGCATTTAGGCCATTAGATTTACCCTAGAATAGATTAGAGCCATTAGATTTCGTCCAGCCTTCAAAACACAGCCCGAAAACTGAACCAGAGGCACCCAGGTCACCTGGGCTCGACCAGGGAGGTCGACACCCAGGTCGACTCCCAAGTCGACCTGCCCCCCCCCCAGGTCGACTCCCAAGTCGACCCCTTGGTCGACCTGGTCTGGGCGGGAGTTTTCCCGCCTTCCTCCATTTCTGTGTTTTTGAAATCTGTTTTAAAATTTGAATTTTTCGTGAAACTTCTCGAGGCTATATCTCGGTCATACGAACTCCGATTCACAAAATTTCGGACTCTATTTCGCGTATTTTTCCGAGACGAACACAATGGCGCAGCCCGTTTCCCAATATTCTTATATTTGAAATTAATTATTCTTTCATTTGTGAATATTAGTATTAACTGATTTACGGGGTGTTACAAACTCTAACTGAATAACTCTAACTGATTTACTCTAACTCGACTAACCCCCTTTTTAATAACATATTCGATTAACTAACTTTCGAATACCAGATTCGATTAACTTACTTTCGAATACCATATTCGATTAACTCCTTTCTAATTACGTTTACCCATTTAAAAGGATTTCCTTTTTAACAACGTTTATCCATTTATAAAGATTTACTTTTAGTAACGGTTCTTCACTTTACAAATGATTTCCTTTTTAATTCTATTTGTAAATGATTTTACAAATATTCCTCTTTCTATTCTATTTGTAAATCTTTTACAAATATTTCTCTTTCTATTTCATTGGTAAGTGTTTTACAAATATTTCTCTTTTGATTTCATTTGTAAGTGTTTTACAAATATTCCTCTTTCTATTCTATTTGTAAATGTTTTACAAATATTTCCTTTTCAAATTTATTCTTGAAATATTCTAACTCCTTAAATTCTCTGAAAAATTTGCCATAACCTCCTTTGTAACGGGAGCATCGGGAAAATCCACAAACCCGCTGTTAGACCAAAAAATGGTCCTAACACCCCAATCGTCGTATTTTGAGCATAGGATATGAAGAAATAACTGAAAAATATAGAAAAAGTGAGACAACAAGATTTTTATAGTGGTTCGGCGTTAACGAGCCTACGTCCACTTCATATTTTCTCATTTCATTCATGGATTACAATTACAATGAATATTCTCTCCGAATTCATTGAATTTTTATTGAGGAAGATGATAGATATTCATGGAGAAGTGTTAGCCATGGCAGCCATGGACAAGGAGATGCCGAAAGTCCCTTGAAAATGCCCTCTGAAGGTGTATTTATAGCTGATTCTGTCAGGCGGATCGCGGTCACACGTGGCGCAAATCCCGAGAATATCGAACCGGATCGAGGCTTGATGAAGAATTGGTCAATATGACAGTTGTGGACAGGTGTCGCGAGATCCATGCATCTCGGATCGTGATGGACTTAGTCAGGAGCTTCGCCACGTCCTCGGGGATCGGATCGGATCGCGTAGGCAAGGGCGGATCGGATCGCGTAGGCCAGGGCGGATCGGATCGCGTAGGTAAGGGCGGATCGGATCGCGTAGGCCAGGGCGGATCGTGATCATATGCCAGCTTACACCCGTTCACGGAAATGGGCATAACTCTCAAACCGTAAGTCCGATTGAGCCAAACCAAAGCTCAAACTGAAGCTAATTCAAAGTGCTACAAGTATATGGTGTGAATAGATCCAAATGAGGTCATTTGATAGGGGTTTCGGGCCAGTTTATACTGATGTTGTGATTTTGACCAAATTGCCTTGTGTCTTCTGACGATGCTTCCAATGCCAGAGAGCGGTGTTATCCAGAGATTCCATATGAGACAGCATTTACCCAGAGGTGTGTCAACATGATCTTTGCTTTGGGTAGCCTGGTCACAAAGCAGGCTAACACCCGCCACATAGACCTTTCCATTCAAAAAGAAAATGGTTTGTAATTATTTCCTTTTTGAATATCTCCTATTTATAAATATTCCAATTTATAAACATTTCTTATTTATAAATATTCCACTTTATAAATATCTCTTATTTATAAATATCCCATTTTATAAATATTCTATTTTCAATATCACTTTGAAAATCCCCTTATCAACATTTCGGTATGTTATGGTATTCAATCATATCAAATCACGATGTTCAATATCGTCCAAGCACATATAATCGCCCATAGGTTTTATATCACATCATATAACAATATATGAAAAACAATAAAATAACTGTTGAGGAATCCAGTCGGATTCCTCCAACCTGTTTCCCTGCATCCACAGATGTTACACAATAAAATCAACATCACTTTCAGTTCCATATGATATATTCTGTTAAACAGAATAAATATAGAAATTCAACTAACTGACTAGCAGTTCAATCAAACAGTCAACACATAATCAATCAGTCAATATTTAACAGTTCTAAAAATACAACATGAAAATATAAACTGTTCAGAGTTAGTGAGATTTACTCACATTGGACTATCATCATTAATTAACGATAATTGTCATTGATTTAGATCGGACAATTTATTTTGCTATAAATTGTAACGAGCTCCGATGGACTTTCAGTCAGTTCCATCGTGTAGTGTCCGTCCATACGATCCCAACGGATCTTATTTCGCTGAAATCAGGTTACGTATGACTAAGATATTAAGTTAACAAGTTAAGAGAATATTTTAAATTAAAATAAAGCTATTTATTTTAACTAGGCTTCCACCTTTTAGTTGATCATCCCACTAAGGAAAAGAAGCCACCCGCATCTTGTTAAAGCCCAGACCCCATCCTTGTCTTCCCCAAAAATCAACATCGCGTTTTCCTCTTTTCACAGACCGTTGACCTCAACTTTTGACCGACGATGTCCTCTGCTCCGAACACCCATCTCCGGCGCTGACGCCATCAATCTCCCCAGCGTCCAACGCTCCACCCGCTAGTCACCCTGAAGCCCCACTCGATGAAACCCTTAAAACCCGACCTGCTACCTCTTCCTTCGACTTTACCCGATCGTTTTCCACCACCGTTCACCAGCCACCGTCGAACCACTCCTGCTCGCATCTCCTTCCAACCCTGAGTACACCCACACACCCAGTTTGGCCTTCGACATCACCCAATCGCCGGAACTCAAAAACCAAGCCTCGCTGTGTCCAAGACCACCATAGAAATTGTAGCCGCACCAAAAACTTAAGGTGTCTGCTCGAAACTCTCCACCACCCGAGTCTAACGGATCTGATATTGAGAGATTTCATGGAGTAGTTCGCCGGATTTAATTGTTTGAAGAAATCAAAATGTGACGGCCTCTTTTGATTGTGTACAGGACCTGAATTTTAGGTCTTAAGGATTGTAAATGAAGTGTATTTATAGGCTTGAGGACTTAGATATTTGTCCAAGATATTTTGGTTTTAATATTCCTTTATTTTATCATTAACTATTTTAATGTTTCACGAACACTCCATCCGTTCGATCATCGCGGAAATTGGCGCTCCGCTATATTACACTATTTCGAATTCAATGAATTTGGTTTCATCAAATTCCAATACTGTTTGCGAAAAATATAATTTTCTCAAGCTCAAAATAAACCCATTTATATATATATATATATATTCAAAACAATTGGATTAAATATCAATAAATTAATATTATCGTATATATATTCATACAGAATATCACACAGCTTTAGAATGTTCCTATATAAATTTCTAAATTGATATTTCAAATCCCGATATAAATCGATATTCAATTTATAATGAAATTCCTTTTTAAAATATAAATAAATCGTTATAAATTATAAAGGAATTCCACAGCGACTTTTCTGAGATTTGATTTGGACGTAAATCAAAATCTACCCGACGAAATCCTGATTTTTCTCTTCCACTAGAAAGATATACTCTACCAGCTCTAACGTTTCTTGTTTCACAGAAATCCGGTTTAAAACGAATCCTATACATTCATTTGAAGTTCGAATCGCCAATTTACGAACTGCAGCGCCCTTTCGAGCTCGATTTTAATTATAATATAATTATACGTTCAAACTGTCGTCGATTGAATATATTCGTCAATATAATTCAACTCCAAACTGATATATATATTTTAAATAACCCAAATTACACCATACTGTGAATTTCACTATTTTAAATTATTTCTAAATTATATATATTATTTAATTATTTAATTTAATTTAATATTCCATATTATTTAATTAAACGATGATTTAGTTCACTATATCACTGTTTATATAATTAAATAAATTAATTATAATACCTCTGACAATGCGGGTCATTACAATCAATCACAAGACTTTGCTTTTCAACAGAAGCCCTAATCACTGCATCTTAGCATGTCACACAGGCAATTCACACCATGCAACTGATGGCTATCAATCACATAGGATAAATTCCAATGTTAGACACACAATCCATTTACAAGTCCGTTCTGGGTCAGAACGAAACCGGAGGCACTATATACCTCGCAAACCCATCGATCTTCACGTACGTCTGGACGATCACCACTCATTATCCATATTTCGGGATGCCTCCCAATCGGGACATCAGTTACCATCCAAACGAGGTGAAGATTTCCGGTCTTCAACCACCGTCTTCATCTTCGATTTCTTATCGTCGATTTAGTTATTCAAAGTGGGATAAACCCGGTCTTTCTGAGCAACTCGCGTATATAATAAACAAGTGCAACACAAACACACATACGCATCATTTCAATTCATTAGTCGCTAACCGTAAATCAGTGAGGGAACGATTTCCCAAATATTAACCCCGAAGGACGAAACCAACATCAGATCAACACCCAGGAAACCATTCGACTTAGCCAACCTTTAGTTAGTTTCGAAATTTCACATTCATATCATTTATAATATTTTATAACGATTTATCGCTATTTTTATTTATTTTAAAATAGCCAATTTATTCAAAACGACGCTTCGGGCCATAACGCGGTCGTGGCCCTGTTTTTCTTCAGATTTGATTTACACATATCTGAAAATCTAACCATTGGATCTTCACAAAATTTATATCATTAGAATTATCTTTTCAAAACGAATCCAACGGTTCCAGTTTCGGGAAACTCCGACGGTCAGATCTCCCGGTATAATCGTTTGAAGATTCGATTTCAAAATACGAACTGCATCATCGTTATTCGATTTAATATAATTATATATATATATAATCGATTATGGCGATGTTTTTCTTCATATTTGAATTAAACATTCCAGACAATCCAACCGTTGGATCTTTACAAAGTTGGTGCCGTTGGAAAGATATTTCCAAAGCGAACCCAACAGTTGCGGTTTCGGGAAAATCCGATGGTCGGATCTCCCACACTAATCGTTTGAAATCACGGTTTCAAAATACGAACTGCAGCTTCGTTATTCAATATATTTCAATTTTATTTATATATTTATATCGATTCTTCGATTTCAAAGCTATATTCTTTTCATACATTTGATAAAAATGATAATTTTATCCAACAAACATTCACTTCGTCACTTCACAATTTTTAACAACTCTTGTGTACAGTAGAAATGTGATTTTTATTGTAAAACAATTCATTTCAAATTATGAATACCATTCAACACATGAATTTCAATTCAACGAATGAATTTCGATTCAACACATGAAGGTTTTCTATAGTTTATATATATAGATAAAAAGGTGATTTTTATATTAAAAACACGAATACCATTCAACACATGAATTTCAATTCAACGAATGAATTTCGATTCAACACATGAAGGTTTTCTGTAACAACCCGAAATTCTGAACCAGTTTAAAATTTTTATTTTGGCAATTTTAATGAATTCTGAATATTTAAAATGAATTATTTTAAATATTATCGACAGAAATTTATTTTGATTATAATTATAACGTATATATTATATACGTCGCCGTTAGAATATAAATAATTATATATAATTATAAATAGAATTGAAAATGGCGCGGTAGTTCGATAGTTCGATTTCAAACTTCAAATGAATGTACCGGGTGCAAAACAAACCGGATTTTAGTGAAACCAAAAACATTAGGATCTATTTGATAATATCTTTCCAACGAATCCGAAAAATTAAAATTTCATAGCGGGAATCAAAAGATATGTCCAGTTGAAAATTCTGAATAGTCGCTGTGGAATTCAGGCCCTTAAAAATGGGAATTTTGCAAACGACCTCGGATTTTGACGAAACCACTTTTGTTGGATCCGCAGTGTTAAATTATTGCTAGATTCCAAATTTCATAATTTTTCGAATCAATGTGTGAGCGTGGCAAAGGAAAACGCGTTTGACCAGTTTCAGTTGATTTTGATCGACTGGAAAATGGCCATTTTTCCAACGGTCTCAGAATTTGACGAAACTAGTTTTGTTAGGACCGTATCGTCAATACGAAGCTAGAAAATATTTTTGGGGAATTTTTAGAGTTAGTATGTGACCCCGGTAAATTGAAATGCGCGTTCAAATTCAATATATAGAGTTATATGTTGATTCCGACGAAAACTGATCGAAACGATCGAATCAGCTTGCGATACATATCCCATTGTGTTCGGAATGGGGGTAATTAGCTATGGACGACAGGCGGTGGGCCTCGTCTAGAGGTCGTATGAAAAAGTCAACTTTTTGAATTAAATAATTAAATAAAATAAAAATATATATCCTCCTTTCTCCCTCTTCTTTTACCTCTGCCCCCCCCCCCCCCCGTTCTTCATTAATCAGTTCGAATGAAAAAAGAAAAGAAAAGAAAAGAAAAAACTTCGTCGACCCCTCCCTCCTCCAGGCGACGCCATCGCAGGACCCCCATCCCCTCGCCGTGCCTCCCATCGCCGAGCACACCCCCCACTCGATCGCCGTCGAACCTCCAACCGCCACCCTCTTCGATTTTCCCCAAACCCTAACGCCCGCGCGAGCAAGCCCCACCGTGCCTCCATGTCTCTGCCACCGACCGAAGCCGACACCCCCCCCCCCTCTAATCGCACCACCGCACGAGGCAGACCCCCCCTCTAATCGCGCCGCCGCGCGAGGCAGACCCCCCCTGGCCTGACCTCCGCCCTCCCTTCCACCTCCTTGACCTCCGACGAAGGAGCACAGCCCCCCCCCCCCCCCGCCGCGCGAGGCAGACCCCCCCTCGCCTGACCTCCGCCCTCCCTTCCACCTCCTTGACCTCCGACGAAGGAGCACAGCCCCCCCCCCCTTCAACCAAAATCTGTAAATTTTTAATTTTATTTTTATTTATGAAATTAGCTTTTTTGTGAATTAACATTTATATAATCTGATAATAAATTATATGTTTTTGTAATTAAAATATGATTTTTTTTGTTCATTAACAATAGAAAAGACAGGATTTTTAAAATAGAAAAGACAGGAATTTTATAATGGGAAAGATTAGATTTTTAAAATAGAAAAGGCGAAATCTTTTAAAATAGAAAAGGAGAAATCTTTATATTTGAAAAGGCGCGATTTTTATATATTCAATAGCTAGATAAAAATTTGATTTTTATATATTGAATAGCGAAGTAAAAATTCGATTTTTATATTCAAAGTAGCGAAGTAGAAATTCGATTTTTATATATTGAATAGCAATGTAAAAAATTCAATTTCTATATATTGAATAGCAATGTAAAAATTCGATTTTTATATATTGAATAACAAAGTAAAAATTCGATTTTTATATATTGAATAGCAAAGTAAAAATTCGATTTTTATATATTGAATAGCAAAGTAAAAATTCGATTTTTATATATTGAATAGCAAAGTAAAAATTCGATTTTTATATATTGAATAGCGAAGTAAAAATTCGATTTTTATATATTGAATAGCAATATAAAAATGTGATTTTTATATATGTAGTGATTACGGGCAGCGAAAGTGACCAAAGGCGAGAACGACGAAGATTTCTATAAATGAAGTGTCGTGGAGTTAGGATAGCTATTGGTGAGAACTTCTCACTCTTCAATTTCTTTTTCTAGTTATATATATATATATATATATATATATATATACTAGGATGCAGACGGTGTTTAGTAGCACCCGACACCCGTCATCCACAGACCATGGATGGCTTGTTTGTTAAATTGTTTGGATGTGTAGTTGGTTAGTTTATTTGGTTTGAATTGAATTGTTTGGTGAAATGAAATTGATTTGATTGATGTGTGAATGGCGTGGGCCTTCACTAGACCGGGGATAAGGCTAGGCCTCGTCCCGTTTCTAGTATCGTGCCGTTATGCCGCCGAAATTTTCTAAAATATGTTAGAAAAATAAAAATATCATTTTATTGAATAAATGAACTGAATAGAACATTCATAGGTTGAAAAAAATAATTTGGTCGTTAAAAATATAATTTTTAATGTGAAAGTGAATAAATAAATATCTATAAACAAATCGGCCGATTTGTTTATATACACTGATTTGACTAATATTGATTGGATCGATAAATTTACACATCGCCCAACTGCACAAATAAACTCCGTGTTTGATTGTTTGAAACCCCACACGGGTGTTGGGATGAAATTTGAAGTTCACTCATCCTGATTGATTAAATATGTCGATCGATTGATTGACAGACTGTTATAAGCGTTAGATATCTATATTTGATGCTTATACAGTGTAGTGCACTTTGGTTGATGGTTGATTATCTTTCAATGCTATTATATACGTGTGATGTATAAAAATCCATGTAATTAATATTATATGGTGATTGATTGGGCCTCATTTCAATTTAGAAAATAAAGGATATTATAAAATAAAGGTTCATGTGTTGACCGTACTCATCCGTTGAGATTAGTCATGTGTTGAACGAAATATTTTAATAATAAAAATATTTGAAATAGAAATATTTTAATAGGAAATATTTGAAAAAGAAACATTTGAAATAGAATATTTGAAAATAGAAATATATGAAGCCGTGTTGATTAGATTGACGCCATTTTGACGTGAACGATATTTATATCGATTTTATTCATTTTGAAATGAATTGAATATAAAACGATTTCGAAATGAATTGAATATAAAACGATTTCGAAATGAATTGAATATAAAACGATTTCGAAATGAATTGAATATAAAACGATTTCGAAATGAATTGAATATAAAACGATTTCGAAATGAATTGAATATAAAACGATTTCGAAATGAATTGAATATAAAACGATTTCGAAATGAATTGAATATAAAACGATTTCGAAATGAATTGAATATAAAACTATTTCGAAATGAATTGAATATAAAACGATTTCGAAATGAATTGAATATAAAACGATTTCGAAATGAATTGAATATAAAACGATTTCGAATTGAATTGAATAGAAAACAAATTTGATTTCAATTGAATATATAACGAATTTGATTTGAATTGAATAGAAAACCAATTTGAATTCGAATTGAATAGAATTGAATAGAAAACGAATTGAATTTAAATTGAATAGAAAATGAAATGAATTTGAATCGAATTAAAAATCGATTTGAATTGAAATCAAATAGAAATGAAAGTAAAAAGGATTTATAATAGGGAATTCAATTTTGATTTGAATTTGAAATAAAGGTTGAAATTGTTTTTGAAACGAATTCAAAACTATTTATAAAATTCGTTTTTAAGTAGAAATCGACGAAATATATATTATATATATTATATATATAATATAATGGCCTGAATAGAATGCGCCGCGCCGCGGCAGTTCGTGAATTTCGACCATTTATTTCAAACGGACATTACGGGAGATCCGACCGTCGGATTCTCCTAAAACCGGAACCGTTGGGTTCGTATCGAAAAGAACTTTCTAAAGAATATAAGAAATTTGAAATCTAACAGTTGGATTTGGAGATACGTCCAAATCAAATTTGGAAAAGGTCGCTGTAAGTGCAGTTCGATGGCCATTGTTGGAAATCGACTGTACGGGCCTTGATAAAATTATTAAAAATAGTAATAATTAGTGTAAAATCATAAGAAATGAATTGGGAAAAATTAGGAGGAAAAACTCCATATTTCAAAAGATAAAAATAGATTTTTTATCGAAATGAACTAGTTTTGAACTAAAATTAAAACCCATTTATTTTTAAATAAATAAATCGGATTTGAAATGGGTTTTAAATAGAAATGATTTGTGGGTTTATCATGAAGGGTGTTTTAACTAACACTTATTCTTTAACCCGATAGTAAATAGAATGTGATTTGGGTTTGTCGTGAAATGTGTTTTAAATGACATTAGTTCTTTAACCCAGTAAAAGGAGATTTAAAGAATCTCCAATTAAATTGAAGTGTGAATTGATAATTTAAATTATCAAATTTAGAAAGTGAGCGAGGATGGAGTATTACCAGTTTTGCTCCAAAGTGATAGTTAAATCTTTAATTAGATTTGAACGTGAAATGGTAATTAATTTTACCAATAACACCACGGTGTTAGATATGGAGTATTACCAGTTTTGCTTCATGGGATGAATAGGTTGGGATTGGGAAATAAAATAAATAATTACTTCGGTGTGGTTCGCTAATCTCGACTAGTTTGGAAAACCATAATTTGGTTTGAAACGACATCCAAAGGAAGATTAAAGGATAAATTTTAAAGAATTTATCTTGGATAAAATTAATGGGAACCTTTCCCTAAGGATATGAAATTTAGAAACTAGCTGTAGGTTAGTTAAGACGAATGGTTTCCTGGATATTGATCTGATGTTGGTTTCGGCCTTCGGGGTTAATATTTGGGAAATTGTTCTCTTGCTAATTTGCGGCTAGTGACTGCTGAATTGGAATGAGGCGTATGTTGTGTTTGTGTAACATTTGTTTTAATATATGCGGGTTGTTCGGAAAGTCCGGGTTTATACCCATTCTGAATAACCGATTCGACGATAAGTCGAAGATGAAGACGGTGGTTGAAGACCGGAAGTCTTCACATCGTTTGGATAATTACTGAGATCCTGATTGGGTTGTACACCCAAGAGGATGGAAATAGTTGGTGGTCGTCCAGACGTACCTGGAGATCGATGGATATGCGAGGAAAGTGCCTCCGGTTTCGTTCAGACCCAGAACGAACTTGTAAATGGATTGTGTGTCTGACATTGGATTTTATTCTGTGTTGATTGATTTCTGTTAAATATATATCTGTTTGGCGGCAGAGAATTTATTCTCTTGCTTAACGCCCTTCTCTGAGACGTACGAGCTTAGAGGTTATATATCGATAGATATCAATCGCATGGCATGAATTGCCTGTGTGGCACGCTAAGATGCAATGATCAAGGCTTTTGTTGAAAAGCAGAGTCTTGTGGTTAATGATCAAAGCACGGCCTACGTGGCAGCTTTGTGTATAACGTGAATTCGCGAGCCTCACACCTCGGTATGAGTCAAAAACAGGATACGAACTGCAGGGAGAGCGTGACGTTTCTTTCTAGCTTTGGTGGTGTCAGTGACTTACCAGCCCTGACATTTATATACTTTTCACCTTTGTGGTTGTTGGATGAGGCGCCTCGATTTTAGGTCTATAAGGACCGGGAAACGTGTGTTCAGGAATTGCCAATCCTCTAACGTGAGTGAGGACCGGCCCTGAAGATCCAGGATTGCCCAGAGTGTGTAGTCCTGAGACATTTGCTAGAGTGTCTCGAACGCGGAGAGGAGCTTGCCCCTTGCCTCGACTCATGACGGAAATCCAATTTCCAATACGTGTATTGTGGCTTTAATTGTAGAACTAGTATGGCGACATGATATATGGTACCCATGCGGTCTATGATTTATATTTATGATTGAAATTGTTTTGACACTATACACTTATTATAGTATCAAATGATTTGTTTTAAACGTACCAAGCATGTTTGGCTATTATAAGGGAAACCCCTATCCTCCGGCTTGCGTTGCATTGTGTGATGGGACCTGGGTCTTATAATAGCTTCATTTTTCAAAAAAGCATTGCGTTGTTTATTCTATGCACTGGTATTCTTGGGAGGAAACCCGTTCCGTGTTATACGGCGTGGTCCCTTGAATTACTCTCTTTTAAAGTAAAGTTTTAAATAACTGTTTTAGTTCTCACACTAGTCACATGACTGACCTGGAGTTTATTGTTTTAACCTAAACTCTGGGTGCCCCTATTTTCGACACGGGCAGCTAGTAGTTTTTGTTTTGCAGATTTATATTCACAGGATCCTGATTTACAGCTGGAACGATGCTCGGAAAGCTCTGTATCCGTGTATCACTTTCAGTTGTGTTTTATATTATTTTTCTGCTGCTATGTAATTTATTGTAATCTCTGATATTTGTCGAATGTAATTTATTCATTCATACTCTGTATATTCTTGTATCTGATGGAATTGTTGTAATAGCAATGAAATGTTCTTCCGTCTGCGTTCTTTTGTGTGTTGTTCTCAAGGTAATCCGGGCTTTCCTTCACGGGGAAGTTACGGGCTATCACATTTTCTATAGTTTCTACATATAGATAAAAAGGTGATTTTTATATTTAAAACACGAATACCATTCAACACATGAATTTCAATTCAACGAATGAATTTCGATTCAACACATGAAGGTTTTCTATAGTTTCTATATATAGATAAAAAGATGATTTTTATATTTAAAACAAGAATACCATTCAACACATGAATTTCAATTCAACGAATGAATTTCGATTCAACACATGAAGGTTTTCTATAGTTACTATATATAGATAAAAAGGTGATTTTTATATTTAAAACACGAATACCATTCAACACATGAATTTCAATTCAACGAATGAATTTCGATTCAACACATGAAGGTTTTCTATAGTTTCTATATTTAGATAAAAAGTTGATTTTTATATTTAAAACATGAATACCATTCAACACATGAATTTCAATTCAACGAATGAATTTCGATTCAACACATGAAGGTTTTCTATAGTTTCTATATATAGATAAAAAGGTGATTTTTATATTTAAAACACGAATACCATTCAACACATGAATTTCAATTCAACGAATGAATTTCGATTCAACACATGAAGGTTTTCTATATTTTCTATATATAGATAAAAAGGTGATTTTAATATTTAAAACACGAATACGATTCAACACATGAATTTCAATTCAACGAATGAATTTCGATTCAACACATGAAGATTTTCTATTCAACAGACGAATATAATTTCAACACAGGAAAATAATTCTAACACACGAATATTATTCAAAATTTCGGCAGCATAACGGCAGGGTAGTTAAAACCGGGACCGTCCCTAGTACGGCTCCTCGCTCTACCTTAAAGCCTCGCAGCTTTTGACAATGGGGAATCATGCATCTAGTTCGCACGCAGGCGGCATGTATATTTTTTTTTCATTTCCACAAACTAATCCTATGTGGTTTCAACCAAATATTTCTCAACCACAATCAATCAATTTCAACCAAAAACAATTCTAATCAACCATTCGTAATCAACCAATTTTCACACCAATCACAACCAATAAATATCATCCATGGTTTGTGGACGAGGGGCGTATATATATATATATATATATATATATATATATTTATATATAAGCATTTCACTTCGATTCAACACATATATAATTTTTACAATGCAAATATAACTTATACATCGAACGTACAACTTATATAACGCTTATACATGAGGTGTAAAATGCTTATATAACCCATACATCGACTATATAATTTATACATCGTCGTTTTCCATATCGTTTATAATTTAGAAATCTCACATTGGGTTCCACTCCACCAAAAATAGCAGAAGGCTCAGAAAAATATGCGGTCTCTTCTAGAATGTAGAAGACGTCCACACGAGTCCACTGTCTCTTGTTTCACTGAATTTCGTCAAGAAACGAAAAAGATATGATTTTTACAGTGAAATCAAAAACCGTAGCGCTTTAAACTGCTATAATATAGTTTAAAATTAAATAGGCCGTATACCTTTTTAAATGATTCAAAACTAGGTTTGAATCCCTTTCCCAATCCGCTGCACGAGGTCAAGATCAGATGGTTTAGCGTCGAAGGGCTTGGAAAGAGCTTCCCGACGCCGTGCACCACCCTCAGTTCGACGCTGTTCTCGAGGTGCGGCGGCGGCCTGAAACGGTCGACTTCGAGCTGGTGGATCTCGCTCCACACGACACGGTAGAGGGCAAGGGTTATATGGATTTGAAGGTGGAAGAAAACTCTATAAAAACTTTAACTGGGGCGTTGAATTCTATTGAGTGGATTAGGAGAAAACAAGGAAAGAAGGAAGGAAGCTTCCGCCACCGTATATCGATAGTTAATCGGGGAGAGGGAATAAGCTTGGGCCAATGATTTTTTTTTATTAATTTATATATTTTTAAATCTCTAAAATACCCTCTTACACACACGAACACCAATCCAAACCCAACGACTGTCGTCCCTAGCGTTTTACCCTCATTCCGAACACAATGGGATATGTTTCGTAGGCCCATTCGACTGTTTCAGTCAGTTTTACTTCAAATTAAAATATAAATCATTTAATATTTAATTTTAACGTACATTTCAATTTGCTAGGGCCACAAACTGATTCGAAAAATTCCAGAAAAATAAATCTGACTATGTTTTGACGATGCGGTCCCAACAAAACTAGTTTCGTCGAATTCTAAGATCGTTTGCAAAATGGCCCTTTTCTGGTCGATCCAATTTAACTATAATTGACCAAAACACATTTTCCTTTGCCACGCTCACATACTAGCTTCAAAAATTCTGAAATTTGAAACCTAGTAATAACTTCACATCCCGGATCCAACAAAAGTGGTTTCGTCGAATCCCGAGGTCGTTTGCAAAATGGCCATTTTCACGGGCTATATAATTTCTATAGCGACCATTCTGAAAATTCATTTGGCCATAACTTTTGCTTTCCGCTTTGAAACTTCGATTTTTCAGATTCGTTAGAAAGGTATTCACTAACAGATTTAAATATTTTTGGTTTCACTCAAATTCGTTTTGTTTTGCACCCGGTACAGTCAGTCAAAGTTTGAATTCAAATTTTGAAACTACCGCGCCATTTCAGGCCTTGTTTATAATTAGAATTAATTATATTCGTTTCCAAATGTCGATTCAAACTTACTTTTCATCGTTATTATTTAAAATATTTATTTTAAATATTTTAAATCCATTATTTTTGCCAATTTAAAATTTTTAAACTGGTTCAGATTTTCCGGGTCGTTACAATCTCCCCCACTTAAAACTTTTCGTCCCCGAAAAGGAAAAAAGTCAAAAGTGGTTTGATTAATCAACTCAACGTTCGATCTGGCTTCCTTTCTCCAACTTTTCAGTTTCTGAGAATTTTCAAATTCTTCAAAAATTTGGCTAACACCCGGAATTTTCGAAAAAATTCGCCATAACCTCCTTTGTACGGGGAGGGGTTTGGAAATGTATTGGGTCGTATTAGGTACCCAATAAATCCTATAAAGCATACACATATATATAGTGATATATTCTGGTGTTTACAGGGGAGCGTGTATAGATAATAACTCCAGAGAATAAATTCTCGTCACCCTGTCAAAGCCTGAGGGAGTGTGTATTTTTAATTGCTCCAGAGGATAAATCCTCGTCACCTCGTCCCGTTTGGGAAATAAATAACACATGTGCTGTATTTAATGACTAGAGAGACGTGATTATTGTCAACTCCAGACCCGTGTGGTTTTTTTTATTAATCTGGCCATTTATCGTTACAAATTTTATATGGTCATATCAGTCATCAGTTCAACCTGTAATATATAGTCATCGTCATACAAGCCTCTCGCTCGTATTGTAAATCTTCCACCTCGTCACACAAGCTCCAAATGCTTATGTGGTATATGATGAAGTATGCCTATCTTCAAGAAGTATGCCATGCAATGTAGTTCAAAATTAATTGTTACTATCCTATGGCGACGTTTATTATTTCACATAGAATAACCAGCACTCCGCATCCAATGGCATTCACAGGAGTTGATATAATAATATTTCGCATCCAACTCATTAAGGTTTACCTATTTGTCGGGCACGCAAATAATTTCTTTACTCAACAGCTATCCATTTACCTGTTCAAACATATATAACGCACATGTATATATATTTCTATCTATTTTCTAATCAGTTCAATGTGTGATTTAATCGAATAAATTCTACCATTCATTCTATTATTGATTAAATTAACTATTGTTTCAATAATTTTAATTGATCCAATCTACTATCACACAACACAAACAACACTCAATTTTTTTTAACTTTTCAAATATATATCTTTTATATATTCAAAAATTATATTTCTAAAACCAGACTTTATATATAATCACAAATACGTTATTTAAAAACATGTAACTCTCGACTCGTTCTAGGGCACTTCTGACCCTATCTCTAACGAGTTGTTCTGATTCTGCTATACTCATACTAGGATATTGCTGATCCTATATGTACTGAGTTACCCGTCCTAGAACACTACTGGTTCTATTTCTGACGAGTTCGTTCATATGTTATATTCCAGAACTAAGCTTAACCAAAGCTCTGATACCAAATTGTGACGTCCCCAAACCCCGTACTGACGGTGGCAAGGGTAATCTTTGGAATATAACACATAAACAGATAACAGCAGAACATAATTAAATAAATACACCAGATAATGCACAATAGAATATACTGGATAAACGTAATCATCAGAGTTACACAGCATACAGGATCATACTTAGTACAAATACAGTTCAGCTATACATATATGTCTACAGCGGAAAAAAGACATAATGTACAATAGGAGCTGAACAACATAAAAAGAGATAAATGATAGAATCCATCTTCAGCTCCAGCTATCCAGAGAAAGCCAGCAAAAACCTGAATACAAGGCTGCCCGTGTAGAAAAAGGGGCACCCGAGTTTGAAAGTGAAACAAACTACGAGTCAGTTATGGGACTGGTATGAGAAATCTACTCAACACATTTATAATATGGCTAATCACAGGACCACGCCACTTTCGTGGAACGGGTTTACTCCATTGGATTGCCAGTGCTTTAAAAACAAATCTTTCTTTTAAACATCGCAATGCTTTTTATAAAAATGAAGCCATTATAAGACTCAGTTCCCATCACACAATGCAACGCAAACCGGAGGATAGAGTTTTTACCTTATAATGGCCAAGATATGTTTGATACGAATAAAACAAAAGCATTTGATATTACTACTAGTGTTTATATGTTTCAAAAACAATTTCAAATCATAAGTATCAATCATAGACGGCATTAATTCCCCATACCACTATGTCGCCATATATAGGTATACAATCAAAACCGCACAGTCACGTATTTGGAAATTGGATTTCCGTCATGAACCAAGGCAAAAGATAGTCCTTACCGACTTCGAGACTATCTAGCCCGAGCCTCAGGATCAGAACGCATCAACCCTTTGGATCGTTAGGGTCGGTCCACCGATGTGGATTATTATGCCTGAACACTACGTTTCCCCGCCCTATGGGGCGTAAATGAGCCAACGAATGACTCCATCGGTCCCGGATCGACCGATATAACCGAGGCACCTCGCTATCCATCATCCACATAAGTAAAATGTCAGGCCATGTAAAAACACTGGCACAACTCCTAGCTAGAAAGAAACGCAGGTCCTCCCTGATGTCCTCTCCCGTTGGTGGTTCATACCGGGGTGTGAGGTTCACGAATTCATGTTATACACAAAGCTACGCCACACAGGCGGTGCTTTGATCATCAATCACAAGACTTTGCTTTTCAACAGAAGCCCTGATCACTGCATCTTAGCATGTCACACAGGCAATTCACACCATGCAACTGATGGCTATCAATCACATAGGATAAATTCCAATGTCAGACACACAATCCATTTACAAGTCCGTTCTGGGTCGGAACGAAACCGGAGGCACTATATACCTTGCAAACCCACCGATCATTATCCATATTTCCGGATGCCTCCCAATCAGGACATCAGTTACCATCCAAACGAGATGAAGATTTCCGGTCTTCAACCACCGTCTTCATCTTCGATTTCTTGTCGTCAATTTAGTTATTCAGAATGGGATAAACCGGGTCTTTCTAAGCAACTCGCGTATATAATAAACAAGTGCAACACAAACACACATACGCATCATTTCAATTCATTAGTCGCTAGCCGTAAATCAGTGAGAGAATGATTTCCCAAATATTAACCCCGAAGGCCGAAACCAACATCAGATCAACACCCAGGAAACCATTCAACTTAGCCAACCTTCAGTTAGTTTCTAAATTTCACATCCATATCGTTTATAATATTTTATAATGATTTATCGCTATTTTTATTTATTTTAAAATAGCCAATTTATTCAAAACAACGCTTCGGGCCATAACGCGGCCGTGGAGCTGTTTTTCTTCAGATTTGATTTACACATATCTGAAAATCTAACCGTTGGATCTTCACAAAATTTATATCATTAGAAAGATCTTTTCAAAAAGAATCCAAAGATTCCTGTTTCGGGAAAATCAGACGGTCGGATCTCCCGGTATAATCATTTGAAGTTTCGAATTCAAAATACGAACTGCAGCGTCGTTATTCGATTTAATATAATTATATTTATATATATATATATATATATAAATATAATCGATTCTGGCGCTGTTTTTTTTCTTTAAATTTGAATTAAACATTCCAGACAATCCAACCATTGGATCTTTACAAAGTTGGTGCCGTTGGAAAGATATTTCCAAAGCGAACCCAACGGTTGCGGTTTCGGGAAAATCTGATGGTCGGATCTCCCGCACTAATCGTTTGAAATCACGGTTTCAAAATACGAACTACAGCTTCGTTATTCGATATATTTCAATTTTATTTATATATTTATATCGATTCTTCGATTTCAAAGCTATATTCTTTTCATACATTTGATAAAAATGATATTTTTATCCAACAAACATTCACTTCGTCACTTCACTATTTTTAACAACTCTTGTGTACAGTAGTAATGTGATTTTTATTGTAAAACAATTCATTTCAAAATATGAATACCATTCAACAAATGAATTTCAATTCAATGAATGAATTTTGATTCAACACATGAAGGTTTTCTATAGTTTATATATATAGATAAAAATGTGATTTTTATATTTAAAACACGAATAGCATTCAACACATAAATTTCAATTCGGCGAATGAATTTCGATTCAACACGTGAAGTTTTTCTATAGTTTCTATATATAGATTAAAAGGTAATTTTTATATTTAAAACACGAATACCATTCAACACATGAATTTCAATTCAACGAATGAATTTCGATTCAACACATGAAAGTTTTCTATAGTTTCTATATATTGATAAAAAGGTGATTTTTATATTTAAAACACGAATACCATTCAACACATGAATTTCAATTCAACGAATGAATTTCGATTCAACACATGAAGGTTTTCTATAGTTTCTATATATAGATAAAAAGGTGATTTTTATATTTAAAACACGAATACCATTCAACACATGAATTTCAATTCAACGAATGAATTTCGATTCAACACACGAAGGTTTTCTATAGTTCCTATATATAGATAAAAAGGTGATTTTTATATTTAAAACATGAATACCATTCAACACATGAATTTCAATTCAACGAATGAATTTCGATTCAACACATGAAGGTTTTCTATAGTTTCTATATATAGATAAAAAGGTGATTTTTTATATTTAAAACACGAATACCATTCAACACATGAATTTCAATTCAACGAATGAATTTTGATTCAACATAAGAAGGTTTTCTATAGTTTCTATATATAGATAAAAAGGTGATTTTTATATTTAAAACCCGAATACCATTCAACACATGAATTTCAATTCAACGAATGAATTTCGATTCAACACATGAAAGTTTTCTATAGTTTCTATATATAGATAAAAAGGTGATTTTTATATATAAAACACGAATACCATTCAACACATGAATTTCAATTCAACGAATGAATTTCGATTCAACACATGAAGGTTTTCTATAGTTTCTATATATAGATAAAAAGGTGATTTTTATATTTAAAACACGAATACCATTCAACACATGAATTTCAATTCAACGAATGAATTTCGATTCAACACATGAAGGTTTTCTATAGTTTCTATATATAGATAAAATGGTGATTTTTATATTTAAAACACGAATACCATTCAACACATGAATTTCAATTCAACGAATGAATTTCGATTCAACACATGAAGGTTTTCTATAGTTTCTATATATAGATAAAAAGATGATTTTTATATTTAAAACACGAATACTATTCAACACATGAATTTCAATTCAACGAATGAATTTCGATTCAACACATGAAGGTTTTCTATAGTTTCTATATATATATAAAAAGGTGATTGTTATATTTAAAACACGAATACCATTCAACACATGAATTTCAATTCAACGAATGAATTTCGATTCAACACATGAAGGTTTTCTATAGTTTCTATATATAGATAAAAAGGTGATTTTTATATTTAAAACACGAATACCATTCAACACATGAATTTCAATTCAACGAATGAATTTCGATTCAACACATGAAGGTTTTCTATAATTTCTATATATAGATAAAAAGGTGATTGTTATATTTAAAACACGAATACCATTCAACACATGAATTTCAATTCAACGAATGAATTTCGATTCAACACATGAAGGTTTTCTATAGTTTCTATATATAGATAAAAAGGTGATTTTTATATTTAAAACACGAATACCATTCAACACATGAATTTCAATTCAACGAATGAATTTCGATTCAACACATGAAGGTTTTCTATAATTTCTATATATAGATAAAAAGGTAATTTTTATATTTAAAACATGAATACCGTTCAACACATGAATTTCAATTCAACGAATGAATTTTTATTCAACACAAGAAGGTTTTCTATAGTTTCTATATATAGATAAAAAGGTGATTTTTATATTTAAATCACGAATACCATTCAACACATGAATTTCAATTCAATGAATGAATTTCGATTCAACACATGAAGGTTTTCTATTCAACAGGCGAATATAATTTCAACATAGGAAAATAATTCTAACACATGAATATTATTCAAAATTTCGGCAGCATAACGGCAGGGTAGTTAAAACCGGGACCGTCCCTAGTACGGCTCCTCGCTTTACCTTAAAGCCTCGTAGCTTTTGACAATGGGGAATCATGCATCTAGTTCGCACGCAGGCGGCATGTATATTTTTTTCATTTCCACAAACTAATCCTATGTGGTTTCAACCAAATATTTCTCAACCACAATCAATCAATTTCAACCACAAACAATTCTAATCAACCATTTGTAATCAACCAATTTTCACACCAATCACAACCAATAAATATCGTCCATGGTTTGTGGACGAGGGGCGTATATATATATATATATATATATATATATATATATATATATATATATATATATAAGCATTTCACTTCTATTCAACACATATATAATTTTTACCACGCATATATAAATTATACATCGAACGTATAACTTATACAATGCTTATACATGAGGTGTACAACGCTTATATAACCCATACATCGATATATAATTTATACATCGTCGTTTTCCATATCGTTTATAATTTAGAAATCTCACATTGGGTTCCACTCCACCAAAAATAGCAGAAGGCTCAGAAAAATATGCGGTCTCTTCTAGAATGTAGAAGACGTCCACACGAGTCCACTGTCTCTTGTTTCACTGAATTTCATCAAGAAACGAAAAAGATATGATTTTTACAGTGAAATCAAAAACTGTAGCACTTTAAACTGCTATAATATAGTTTAAAATTAAATAGGCCGTATACCTTTTTAAATGATTCAAAACTAAGTTTGAATCCCTTTCCCAATCCTCTGCACGAGGTCAAGATCAGATGGTTTAGCGTCGAAGGGCTTGGAAAGAGCTTCCCGGCGCCGTGCACCACCCTCAGTTCGACGCTGTTCTCGAGGTGCGGCGGCGGCCTGAAACGGTCGACTTCGAGCTGGCGGATCTCGCTCCACACGACACGATAGAGGGCAAGGGTTATATGGATTTGAAGGTGGAAGAAACTCTACAAAAATTTTAACTGGGGCGTTGAATTCTATTGAGTGATTAGGAGAAAACAAGGAGAGAAGGAAGGAAGCTTCCGCCACCGTATATCGATAGTTAATCGGGGAGAGAGAATAAGCCTGGGCCAATGATTTTTTTTTAATTTATATATTTTTAAATCTCTAAAATACCCTCTTACACACATGAACACCAATCCAAACCCAACGACTGTCGCCCCTAGCGTTTTACCCCCATTCCGAACACAATGGGATATGTTTCGTAGGCCCATTCGACTGTTTCAGTCAGTTTTACTTCAAATTAAAATATAAAACATTCAATATTTAATTTGAACATGCATTTCAATTTGCCAGGGCCACAAACTGATTCGAAAAATTCCAGAAAAATAAATCTGACTATGTTTTGATGATACGGTCCCAACAAAACTAGTTTCGTCGAATTCTAAGACCGTTTGCAAAATGGCCCTTTTCTGGTCGATCCAACTTAACTATAATTGACCAAAACACATTTTCCTTTGCCACGCTCACATACTAGCTTTAAAAATTCTGAAATTTGAAACCTAGTAATAACTTCACATCCCGGATCCAACAAAAGTGGTTTCGTCGAATTCCGAGGTCGTTTGCAAAATGGCCATTTTCACGAGCTATATAATTTCTATAGCGACCTTTCTGAAAATTCATTTGGCCATAACTTTTGCTTTCCGCTATGAAACTTCGATTTTTCAGATTCGTTAGAAAGGTATTCACTAACAGATTTAAATATTTTTTGTTTAACTCAAATCCGTTTTGTTTTGCACCCGGTACAGTCAGTCAAAGTTTGAATTCAAATTTTGAAACTGCCGCGCCATTTCAGGCCTTGTTTATAATTAGAATTAATTATATTCATTTTCAAATGTCGATTCAAACTTACTTTTCATCGTTATTATTTAAAATATTTATTTTAAATATTTAAAATCCATTATTTTAGCCAATTAAATTTTTTTAAATTGGTTCAGATTTTCCGGGTCGTTACAGGAGCATATGATCATCTGCTAATAATACTGCGGGCATCCGCTAATGGTACTGCGGGAAATATCCAACCACCAATATATAAATATAATAGCCACAACCACCAAGCCTAAATAACTAATATACATACATATATATATAGCCAAAATAATATTTTAATGCATCCAATCAACGAACAAACAGCATATGACATTATATTAAATAAATATTCATTTATAATAAATTATAAATGAATCTAGAGAGTGAGTTTACTCACTGTGATTCAATTTGCAATCCATCTAGTTTCTTTTTAAACTTAGATCGAACATTAGTTCAATTAAATTGGAAAATTCTTCTTAACTCCAATAAATCCCAAACCAGATTCCATTGCAAGCTTTTACCAGTTCAAATCCAACTTAATCAATATCATTTGATTCTGGAAATGTATAAGAAGGTTATACATTTTATAATTTAACTATATATATACGATAAAATTAATTTGATTTTAATCACTATCATAAACCTTAGTTGCCTCATTAACTATTTAATTTAATAAAAATAAACTTTCCTTAATTTCATACTCAAATGGTTAGTTACCATTTAAATTTTGATACTAGCTATTGTATATGGTTTTACCGATTTCTTTAATCAAATTATTAATTGCCTAATTTATTTTTCATATAAATTACAAATCTAAAATATACTTCAATCCATGTCTTCTCATGTAAAAGGGTTTGAGGCCATTTCCTTCATACTATCATCGCAAAAATCCCATTCCCATTCACCGTTTGAACTTGAACCTCAACCCAACCATTCTCTATCATCACCATCAATAACTCGATAAACGTTATGCAAGCCCTAACAATCTGTCATGAACGTTACCGGGTAGTGACCCAAACTTCACGAAACAACTCGCACAACCATCACCACTCTTCTCCAGTGACCTCTGCTATCACCTTGTCTCCATATTCAAAGTCCGCAGAATCGCGACCTATAGTTGTGGATTTTTAGTAGCAGGTATCGCGTTTTACGATGGTCGACTAGAGCTCGTCCAAGCAGTGCCACAGCCTACGCTTGTGATCCAGAAACCATCGTTAACTTATCCAATTTTTGTAACGTCCAGAAATTTTAGTGATTTGATAATTAAGTAATTTAATTATTTTATAATGGTTTGGAATATTAAATAAAGATGTTTTGATATAAAATAAACGTATGTCGCAACCAGAAATGTGCATACAAAAATAATGGTGTACATTGAAATGCTAATGCACAAATTCCATGGTAAACATGATCCCAACATTAAATATATTGATATATGCTTTTGGATAATAGGTGCTTTGGAAAGCAACAATGAGAAAAAATATAAAGTAAAAAGGGTTCATAGGTGAAAATAGCTGGCAATTGAATATGACCAATATCAAATTGGAAGGATGGTATTTTAAGTAATCATAGAACATAAAAGGCTTATTTACGGACAAACTAAACTTGCTAAATTTTTAGTTCATATAGCGAGAAAAATAAACTGAGTTTGTTAAATTATAAAATTATTGATTAGATCAACTAACTTTCAAGGCCATCAACCATGTGCCTACTGAATGTGACCGTGTAATGTGATTTGCATCCATTTTCTTTTTTTCTTTTTGTGTAATGGATTTCCATTATATTAAAAACCCAAATTTTCTGATCATATAAAGAAAAGCTGCTGTGTTGAAAATGGTACCTATCCTAAGCTAGAAGCAGACTTCTACCTGCCTAAAATAACAAATGAAATACTTCATCCTTAATTAAGTTCGAGTACTGCTAACCATACTGTGTACTAACCTTCCTTCATATGCCTACGCCATGTGTTTTCAAATCAGTAAAATCTCGTAAAAATCCAACTCCATCTTGCACATGCTATTAGCTGAACCCACCTACCCTAATTGTAATCTAAATATATATAGCCTTAGCGTATTTCGAAACATATGAAGGGAAAACTCCATGAATTTTCAAATCTAAGGCCATACTCTTTCTTTTCAACGACTACTGTAGCCATTTATTTTTTCTTGGAAATGAAAAGCACTGCTGACCTATACGAAATTGGCAGAACTACCTAATGGCCTATTACTTGCACATGAAGGAATTCAAAAATCTATAAATAACTACATATGCGAGTAACCTTTGTTCTTGCTCTCAGAAACGAAAGCATTCATCGCTTTTATACCACCCCCTGAAATGAAAACTGTGAGAGAAATATTAAAAGAAAACTAAAATCGAAACAGGAAATCCTCCACTAAAATAATACTGAAAAAAGAAAGGGACGATGGTCACTATGGAGGTGCTGTGGCATTCAAAATCTACTGGAGGAGCTGACCTGCGGGTTGGCTCTGGTGATGATGGCGGTTGTAGCTCACATGGGGTAAAGAGTCGGTAAAATTATGGGTGGGTTCGTGAAGAAATAAAAGTAAGTGGAAATGACGCTGAAAGGAATGAGAATGGTGAATATATATAGAGCTATTAATGGGGAGCGTGACTTTCTGTTTGCGTAAAGTGGAGGGAAGCTTGCCGATAGGTGATGGGAGTGAGATACATGGGTTTGGGAAGTGGAGGCTACACTTTCAACATGGGTTAGAAATGGAGCGGTTACAGGAGACTATCGGGGGATGGGATTTGCATGGAGGGATGGTTTGGCAAACAAGCTGGCAGTCGGTTTTGTATGGAGTATATTTTCCTAGAGCTGTAAACTTGAAACAGGGAAGCTACAGGGCAAGAGAGTATGTTTTACTTGGGAAGAAACTGCTACAGTACAGCATGGTAATGGGTTTCCTGTTGACGTACATAATTCTGATTGTTTCTTGAAGTAAGGAAACGTGTGGAATTATATGGTGTATTGTTTAACTAATGATTACTAATAAGCTTAATAACACAATTAGGGGTTTGAACATACTGTTGAAATTAGGTTAGTGGGGCATGGATTAAAGTCGGTTTTTGTTGGAATCATTACTGGAGTTTGCATTTCAAATTGTGGACAGGAAGAAAAGAACTGGAATAGGTTGGTTAAGTGGAAAGTTTGCAATATTGGCTTCGAATAGTATGCACTGGAGCTACCACTTCAACAGGGGAGGGAAGATAATGCTTCTGTTAAACTGGTCATGGGCTTCTTCTTAGTATACGTTAGGCCGGTTTGTGGAAGTGGGTGAAACCATTTTAAGAAGATGCAGGAAAACAGAAAAAAAATATGAAGGTGGAACGGATTGATGTTGGGTGAGACTTGCCTGTATTGGAGTGGTGGTGAAAATATATGTTATGGTGCTTTTCGTGAAATAGCCGCATGTTTGCCAAAATGAAGAAAAAAGAAACTATGGGTGCAGGTATGATGGAGAAGACGTAGGCCGGGTAAAAGATGTAAGACCGATAGTTAAATTTATTTACGATTAGTTTTAAATTTTAATAACATATTAAGTTGTTATTTAATATTCCACCCATACGATATCAGTTTTACGAATGGTTGGGCATATTGGGATCACATGGTCGCAAGCTTTGTATTGGAACTATTTTGGAACCTCTTTGAGATCGTTTCAATTTTAGGAAAAAATAAATGGCTGGTCCTGTCTACCGACCGTTAATCGTATTTACGATTAACGACCAAGGTGAGTAAACTCACTTACTCTATCCAGTTTTATAATTTTATACTTTTTTAATATTGATAAAAATAATTGAATAATGTATGTGATGGTTGTTGGGATGATTTCCAAATAAATTGGTTGATAGTTATTTATAAATGAGGTCGTTGGTTAAATATTGATATGAAATTAGTGTTATTATGTTGATTAACATATGTGGATGCGGGGAAACAGGTTGAAGGAATCCAACCGGATTCCTCAACAATTATTGTTGTTTTCATATATTGCATTATATGATGTGATAAATACTCCGTAGTTGATTATTGTGTGTTGAACAACATTGATATAAAATAATTAGTAATTAAATACCGTAAAATATATTTGGCTATATTGGAAAAGAAATTGGGGTTTTAAAAGGGATAATTTATTTTAAAATAGAAATTTATGTCGGTCGGGCTAGAATAAATTAACTTGTTAATTTATATAAAACAAGTGGTATGGTTTTCAAATGATGTGTGTGTGTGTATATACATACATACATATATATGCATATATATAATGAAATCATTATTAGGAAATGTAAATTCAAGAATAAATATTAGAAAGGGAAATCATCTAAAGAGGAAACGATGAAATTATTTTGATGTTAGAAATGTAATAGGATTGAATTAAATTCGTAAGGTTTTATAATTAGAATTCGACTGTGGTGAATATTATAAAAATAATTTATTTTATAAATGATATATAACAAAATTTCAGAATTTGACTAGATAAATAAATATTTGGATTTATTATCGAATATGTAATCGAGATAAGTTACAAATTATAAAATAAGCTTATGAAATAGAATATGAAATATAGATTTATAAAATAACAAGATAAATGGAATTTTAAACTGTAATGGTATTTATTATTTAAATCAAGATTTGATTTAATAAAATGAGCCCAGATTTCTGTAAGAAACAATATTCATGTTTAAAGTGAATAATGGTTTAAAAGCAAATGTTTTTGAAAATTGGAATGGTTATAAGGGAAATTGGTGATATTTTGGAAGTGATAAATTCAAAAGTGAATTTAGAAATTGAGTTGACTTACAATGAGTTATTCCGAAGTTCGGGACGTTAATCAAATATATATGTCATTCAAAAAAGAATTATACGCTAAAATTCAATTATATCGAATTTAGGAAAGTATTATTTACTTTCCGTTTTTAATCAATATTTATTTATTCAATTAATTAATTAAATATCATTTATTTATTCAAAGTAACTAATCCAAGTTATATTTTAAAGTTGAATAATTTGGAAACAGGGTTTGTAATGTTATTGTTGTAATCAATATTTTCTATAAAAGAAGCGGATTCATAAACCGAATTTGAGAGTTGCGTAAGCAATGATTTGATAAGAAATTTAGAAAATGGAATTAAAAGAAATTAGAAACTGACTGGAAATTAGTTAAGATGGATAGCTTTCTAGGTATCGATCTGGTGTTGGTTTCGGCCATTGGGATTGATACTTAGAGAGTTGTTCTCTTACCGGTTTACGGTTAGAGACTGATGGATACTAAGGCGTGAATTAGTAATGGAAACGTTTTCCAATGTTAATAACATATATTTTCTAAATTTAGAAAATACGAGGTTATGGATATATGGAATTATTTTCCCGAGATTCGTGAAGGGGCTAAAGGGGTTTCAACAAATATCGAGGAAAAATGTGAAAAAGGGAAATTGGGAAACGAAGAAATTAATGTTGAACAAACTAAAATGGGCTTAGTGTTGATTAGTGATTTATCATTAATATTTCCATTTGGAAATAAATTTGTTGTTTGTATGGATGTTTTTCCTTTGATAGTTAAATAACTGACTATTAAAGTTTCTGACCATTTTACCGTTGTCAATACGGAGAGACCAGGATCAGATTTATTATCTGAAAACCATTCCATATGGGCATTAGCGTTGTGAGTCGAATATATTGAAGACGATCGAAGATGGAGTTTATGCAAGGGCTGTTCAGGAGATCCTAGGTAGAAATTGCCTAAGATGAATTTACTGAATAGTGCCTTCGGTTTGTCCAGTCCCAGGACAACTTGTATGGACAAATGTTTGACAAATTATATATAACGAATCGCGAAAGATGACCTCTTCAAACATGTTCACGTTTGATGGCAGAGGAATTTGTTTCTCTTAGCTTTATACCCGTGGTATTTTTATGGAAATCAATTTGTGATTTGTCGGGTATGACGATGTGACATTCAAAGTAAATGGAGGTGTGATCTTTCAAGAGATACATTATGACCTCAAGCCTCATCAACCGGGAAATGACAAAAATCGGGCAGGCAGCATGGCTATGTGGGTCGCCCCCATTAGGGTGTATTATCACAATCTAGAGAATATTCATATTTGTTACTTCTTTTCACTTCTGTATCTCTCGGGAACGGTTATGTTGCTAGCAACCGTAGGTGACAATATATTCGATACACTCAAGAGAAATGAGTGGTCCGTCATGTGTGGCCGAGTTACAAGATGTTCTTGTTGAACCCAGTGTATTCCTCTCTAGAGATACATTATCGGCAAGTGGTTCCATACCTTGTCATACTCTGAATCCAATCTCCAATAAGCGTCCGCAGTTTTGATTGTATATTATATATGTGGAGCGTGAGATGCAAGCGTTCTGCTAGATTTTATTTTTTTTCTGATTAGACACTATTGTAATATCAAAAAAGTATTGATTTTGAAAATATTTTGGGTTATAGTAAGGTAAAAACCGTCCATGTTTATGTGTGGGCTGGTCTTACTATTATCCTTTTCTTTCAAAAGGATTTTTCAAAGTTAAACCGAATGGTTGGAGTTTACTCACACCAGTCCCATGACTGGCCCAGAGTTTATTTTGTTTTGTTTAACCTAAACTCTTGGGTGCCCAAATTTGTACGAGCAGTCAAGTAGTTGGGATTTTTCAGATATACTTGGAGGAGCATGGAGCAGGAGGCTTCAACATTAGTTATATACAGAGTTTATTTCCGCTATGATGTTATGAGTGTAATCTGAAAGGGTATGTGTATACAAATATAAGTTTGTATTTCAAAAAGCTATGTTATATAATATATTTTATTCGTTCCGCTGTGAGATTCGTGTTTACTCTAATTTTGTTCAATTGTGTTCTTCTTCTTCTATTCTTAATTTCTTTCTTTCTATTTCTCACCCTCTAACTTCTTTCTATTAATGATCTAGTATTTCTGATTCTTGAATATTCGACATTCTGTTTAGTGTCGATTTTCGGGGTCGGAAATCCATGGGTTGTTACAGTGGTATCAAAGCTGAAGGTTAAGTGATTACCTTGGCTCTGTGGCGTGACTCAATAGAGATAGGGTTAGTAATACCTTAGATTGAGTTTGAGTGTGTATATATGAGCGCATATTTGTAAAATTGATATAAAAACTATTTTAAATTGTGTTGATTGGTTTGTCGAGCAGTTTATGAATTCTGATCGATACAGTAATGCAAACTGTGTCGATATGTGCTTCTAAACTCTTGAACAGAGTAATTCGACACAACATGTTTTTGAAGGAGGGTAAATGAAATAATTTACCCAAATTATATTTTGATAAATATAAGTAAATATATATTGTCATTATTATAGTATAAGATATGTTGGTTGTTATTATAATCAAATTAGATTATAACTTAGATGGTTATAAATAACCATTCAGAATTCATATAAGTAAAATGTATAAAATCAGATGAACTAAATCTGGAATTAAATTAGAATTGGAATTAAAATCCCAGAAATTGGAAAAGAGGTTTGAAATTGAATTTGGAATTGTATAAGAAAATTTCAAGATCCTGGGTGATTTGAAATTGTTTTTCAAATATTTTAAAAGGTAAGTAATTTCATAATGGAAGTGTTTGAAAATGAATTCTGAAATTAATATAGTATTGAACTCACTGTGATCACTGGGAAATAATTCTAATGATGATGGCTACATCATCAGTGTTCATTTCGAGTTTCTAAGTGATGGGTTACTATTAGAGATTTTGTTTTGAATTGTTTTGAGGAAACAAGTTGTCAAAAGTTCAAATGTTTTGAATTGCTATTATTATATATGATTTCAAACTGATTTGAAGTAGAAAACCCAGGAATTTGAATTTTTAAAATTTAAATTTAACTTTTGAAGTTAAATAGATTAAAATGGTAAAAGTGGATTAATAAAATAAAAAAATTAATTTAAAACTAAGTTAAATAAATTTGGACTAGATTAGGGATAATCCACAATGAAATTCGTAAAAGAGTAATATTTGGGATTCGAATTTTTAAGATGAATGGATTCTTGGAAAATAAAGTCGAATTTTGAATTTGGAAATGATGATAACTGATTTGAGAAATAAATCAG
Organism: Allium sativum; assembly: GCA_030737875.1. Taxonomy (NCBI): domain Eukaryota; kingdom Viridiplantae; phylum Streptophyta; class Magnoliopsida; order Asparagales; family Amaryllidaceae; genus Allium; species Allium sativum. The sequence goes on from CM060913.1 coordinate 658,707,228, forward strand.
TAAATGGAATGTCGTAATAAAACTTGACAAGGTTAAGAGTTTGAAATGGAGAACGAAACTAAGGCTTGAAATGGAATTGGACTCAAGTATAAGCGAATGATTTGATTGATGGATGAACTGATTGGAGATCAATTGGAATGGATGAATATATGTTGAGCTGATATTGAATGGAAGAAAATGCGAGGAATAAATGGTATGCCCAACAAAAAGGTACGACTTTATATTATATTGGGTATGAGATTTTTTTTCGAAACAGTTGGCAAGCCACTTGGCTGTTTTATTTTCTTTTGGGTTGGAGAAGGCCTAGTGTGACGAGTTGTAGTTGTACCGATTGAGCCATGCAAAGGAGATGCTGGCAAAATTTTCCGAAAACTTAAAGGGTTGGAAATTTTTTATAAGCAAAAATCGACTTGTCGATTGTAATTTAAAATAAGAAAATCAAAATGGATTAATAAAATTTAAAGAAGAATAATAAAATTAATAACTCGATTTAAAATCGATTTGAATAGATAAGGAGATATGAAGTAGTGCATATGAGCTGAAAATAAAATTGGAGTAACGGACTGTCCAAAAATGGTGGACAGGTCGATTGGAATAATCTTTGAATTTGAGTATGACATAAGGATTAAAGATCTATGGAGGACTATGTTGAGCAAATGAGAAGTGTAAAGTTTTAACTAAGTGGGTTGAGTGAAGTTGGTAGAGTTACAGCATCTTTTCTGCTTACTAATTTCGAGGACGAAATTCTTTTAAGGGGGAAGGAATGTAACATCCCGAAATTTTAGTGATTTAATAATTTAGTAATTTAATTATTTTATAATGGTTTAGAATATTAAATAAAGAAGTTTTGATATGAAATAAACGTATGTCACAACCAGAAATGTGCATACAAAAATAATGGTGTACACAGAAATGCTAATGCGCAAATGCCATGGTAAACATGATCCCAGCATTAAATATATTGATATATGCTTTTGGATAATAGGTGCTTTGGAAAGCAATAATGAGAAAAAAAATATAAAGTAAAAAGGGTTCACAGGTGAAAATAGCTGGCAAATGAATATGACCAATATCAAATTTGAAGGATGGTATTTTAAGTAATCATAGAACGTAAAAGTCTTATTTAAGGACAAACAGAACTTGCTAAATTTTTAGTTCTGATAGCGAGAAAAATGAACTCAGTTGGTTAAATGTTAAAATTATTGATCAGATCAACTAACTTTCAAATCCATCACCCATGTGCCCACTGAATGTGACCGTGTAATGTGATTTGCATCCATTACAAATGAAAAGCTGCTGTGTTGAAAATGGTGCCTATCCTAAGCTAGACGCAGACTCCTACCTGCCTAAAATAACAAATGAAATACTTCATCCTTAATTAAGTTCGAGTACTGCTAACCATACTGTGTACTAACCTTCCTTCATATGCCTACGCCATGTGTTTTCAAATTAGTAAAATCTCGTAGAAATCCAACTCCATCTCGCACATGCTATTAGCTGAACCCACCTACCCTAATTGTAATCCAAAAATATATAGCCTTACCGTATTTCGAAACATATGAAAGGAAAACTCCATGAATTTTCAAATCTAAGGCCATACCCTTTCTTTTCAACGACAATTGTAACCATTCTTTTTACTTGGAAATGAAAAGCATTGCTGACCTATACGAAGTGGCTAGAGATACCTAATGGCCAATTACATGCACATGAAGGAATTCAAAAATTATGTATAAATAACTACATATGCGAGTAGCCTTTGTTCTTGCTCTCAGAAACGAAAGCATTCACCGCTTTTATATCACCTCCCAAAATAAAAAATGTGAGAGAAATACTTCAAAGAAAATTAGATTCGAAACAGAAAATCCTCCACTAAAATAATACTGAAAAAAGAAAATGATGATGGTCACTACGAATGTGCTGCTGCGTTCAAAATCTGCCGAAGGAGCTGACCTGCGGGTTGGCTCTGGTGTTGATGGCGGTTGCTGCTCACATGGGGTAAAGAGTCGGTAAAATTGTGGGTGGGTTCATGAAGAAATAAAAGGAAATGGATATGACGCTGAAAGGAATGAAAATGGTGAATATTTATGGAGTTGTTAATGGGGAGCGTGACTTTCTGTTCGCGTAAAGTGGAGGGAAGCTTGCCGATAGGTGATGGGAGTGGGATACGTGGGTTTGGGAAGTGGAGGCTACGGTTTCAACGTGGGTTAGAAATGGAGCGGTTACAGGAGAGTATCGGGGGATGGGATTTGCGTGGAAGGATGGTTTGGCAAACAAGCTGGCAGCTGGTTTTGTATGGAGTATATTTTCATGGAGCTGTAAACTTGAAACAGGGTAGCTACAGGGCAAGCGGGTATGTTATTTAACTAATGATTATTATTAAGCTTAATAACACAATTAGGGGTTTGAAATTAATATTGAAATTAGGTTAGTAGAGCATGGATTAAAGTCGGTTGTTGTTGGAATCATTACTGGAGTTTGCATTTGAAATTGTAGACAGGACGAAAAGAACTGGAACAGGTTGGTTAAGTGGGAAATTGGCAATATTGGCTTCCAATAGTATGTACTAGAGCTACCACTTCAACAGGGAAGGGAAGATAATGCTGCTGTTAAATGAGTCTTGGGCTTCTTCTTAGTATACGTTAGGGCGGTTTGTGGAAGTGGGTGAACCCATTTTAAGAAGAAGAAGGGAAACAGAAAAAAAGAACAATATATGAAGGTGGAACGGATTGATGTTGGGAGAGGCTTGCATGTATTGGAGTGGTGGTGAAAATATATGGCTATGGTGCTTTTCGTTAAACAGCCGCATGTTTTCCAAAATGAAGAAAAAAGAAACTAAGGGTGTGGGTACGATGGAGAAGACGTAGGTCGGGTTAAAGATGTTAGGCCGATAGTTAAATTTATTTACTTTTAGTTTTAAATTTTAATAACAATTTTAATAACATATCAAGTTGTTATTTAATATTCCACCCATACGATATCAGTTTTACGAACGGTTGGGCATATTGGGATCGCAAGGTCGCAAGCTTTGTATTGGAACTATTTTGGAACCTCTTGGAGATCATTTCAATTTAGGCAAAAATAAATGGCTGGTCATGTCTACTGACCGTTAATAGTATTTACGATTAACGATCAAGGTGAGTGAACTCGCTAACTCTATCCAGTTTTATAATTTTATACATTTTTAATATTGATAAAAATGATTGAATACTGTATGTGATGGTTGTTTGGATGATTTACAAATAAATTGGTTGACTGTTATATATAAATGAGGTTATTGGTTAAATATTGATATGAAATTAGTGTTATTATGTTGATTAACATCTGTGGATGCAGGGAAACAGGTTGGAGGAATCTAACCAGATTCCCCAACAATTATTGTTGTTTTCGTATATTGCATTATATTATGTGATAAATACTCCGTGGTTGATTATTGTGTGTTGAACAACATTGACCTAGAATAATTGGTATTTAAACACCGTAAAATATATTCAAATATATCGGAAAGGAAATTGGGGTTTTAAAAGGGATAATCTATTTTAAAATAGAAATTCGATGTCGGGTAGGCTAGAATAAATTAACTTGTTAATTTATATAAAACAAGTGGTTTGGTTTTTAAATGATGTATTATGAAATCATTATTAGGAAATGTAAATTCAAGAATAAATATTAGAAATGTAATAGGATTGAATTAAATCCGTATGGTTTTATGATTAGAATTTGACTGTGGCGAATATTATAAAAATAATTTATTTTTATAAATGATATATAATGAAATTTCAGAATTTGACGGGATAAATAAATATTTGATTTATTATCGAATATGTAATCGAGATAAGTTACAAATTATAAAATAAGCTTATGAAATAGAATATGAAATATAGATTTATAACATAACAAGATAAATGGAATATTAAACTGTAATGGTATTTATTATTTAAATCAAGATTTGATTTAATAAAATGAGCCTAGATTTCTGTAGAGAAATAATATTCACGTTTAAAGTGGATAATGGTTTAAAAGCAAACGTTTTGCAAATTGGAATGGTTGTAAGGGAAATTGGTGATATTTTTGAATTGATAAATTCAAAAGTGAATTTAGAAATTGAGTTTACTTGAAACGATAAGTTATTCCGAAGTTCAGGACGTTAATCGAATATATATATATATATATATATATATATATATATATATAAAATTCAAAAGAGAATTATACGCTAAAATTTGAGTATACCGAATTTAGGAAAGTATTATTTACTTTCCATTTTTAATCAAGATTTATTTATTGAATTAATTAATTAAATATTATTTATTTATTCATAGTAACTAATCGAAGTTATATTTTAAAGTTGAATAATTTGGAAACAGGGGTTATAATGCTATTGTTATAATCAATATTTTTTGTAAAAGAAGTGGATTCATAAACCAAATTTGAGAGTTGCATAGCAATGATTTGATAAGAAATTTAGAAAATGGAATTAAAATAAATTAGAAACCGACTGGAAATTAGTTAAGATGAATAGCTTTCTGGGTATCGATCTGATGTTGGTTTCGGCCTTCGAGATTGATACTTAGAGAGTTGTTCTCTTACCGGTTTACGGTTAGAGACTGATGGATACTAAGGCGTGAACAAGTAATGGAAATGTTTTCCAATGTTAATAACGTATATTTTTTAAATATAGAAAATACGAGATTGTGGATGTATGGAATTATTTTCTCGAGAATCGTGAAGGGGCTAAAGGGGTTTCAACAAATATCGAGGAAAAATATGAAAAAGAGAAATTGGGAAACGAAGAAATTAACGTTAAACAAACTAAAAAGGGCTTAGTGCTGATTAGTGATTTATCGTTAACATTTCCATTTGGAAATAAAGTCATTGTTTGTATGGATGTTTTTCCTTTGATAGTTAAATAACCAACTATCAAAGTTTCTGACCATTTTTCCGTTGTCAATACGGAGAGACCGGGACCAGATTTATTATCTGAAAACCACTCAGTATGGGCATTAGCGTTGCGAATCAAATATATTAAAGACGATCGGAGATGGAGTTTATGCAAGGGCTATTTTGGAGATTCTAGGTAGAAATTGCCTAAGATGAATTTACAGAATAGTCCCTACGGTTTGTCCAGCCCCATGACAACTTGTATGAACAAATTCTGACAAAGTATATCTATTGAATAGCGAAAGTTGATCTCTTCAAACGTATTCACGTTTGATGGCGGTGGAATTCGTTTCTCTTAGCTTTATACCCTTGGTATATTTTTGGAAATCAATTTGTGGTTTGTCGGGTATGACGATGTGACATTCAAAGTAAATGGAGGTGTGATCTGTCAAGAGATACGTTATGACCTCAAGCCTCATCAACCGGGAAATGACAAAAATCGGGCTGGCAGCATGGCTATGTGGGTCACCCCCATTAGGGTGTATTGTCACCATCTAGAGAATATTCATATTTGTAACTTCTTTTCACTTATGTATCTCCCGGGAACGGTTATGTTGCTAGCAACCGTAGGTGACAATATATTCGATACACTCAAGAGAAATGAGTGGTCGGTCATGTGTGCCGGGTTGCAAGACGTTCTTATTGAACCCAGTGTATTCCTCTCTAGAGATACACTATCGGCAGGTGGTTTCATACCTTTTCATACTCTGAATCCAATCTCCAATAAGCATCCGCGGTTTTGATTGTATATTATATATGTGGAGCGTGAGATGCAAGCGTTCTGTTAGATTTTATTTACTTATGATTAGACACTATTATAATATCAGAAAAGTATTGATTTTGAAAATGTTTTGGGTTATAGTAAGTTAAAAACCGTCCATGTTTATGTGTGGGTTGGTCTTACTATTATCCTTTTCTTTCAAAAGATTTTTCAAAGTTAAACCGAAGAGTTGGAGTTTACTCACACCAGTCCCATGACTGACCCAGAGTTTTTTTTTTTTGTTTAACCCTAAACTCTTGGGTGCCCAAATTTGTACGGGCAGTAAAGTAGTTGGGATTTTTCAGATATACCTGGAGGAGCATGGAGCAGGAGGCTTCAACATTAGATATATACATAGTTTATTTCCGCTATGATGTTATGAGTGTACTCTGAAAGGGTATGTGTATACAAATATAAGTTTGTATTCCAAAAAGCTATGTTATATAATATATTTTATTCGTTCCGCTGTGAGATTCGTGTTTACTCTGATTTTGTTTAGTTGTGTTCTTCTTCTTCTATTCTTAATTTCTTTCAATTTCTCACCCTCTAACTTCTTTCTCTTAATTATCCGGTATTTCTGATTCTTGAATATTCGACATTGTGTTTGGTGTTGATTTTCGGGGTCGGAAATCCTTGGGTCGTTACAATTTTCCTGAACCAGTACCGCTCAATCAAGACCTCAAATCCCTAAATTGAACCCTTCTGAATCGTTGCGCCTTAAACTAGTGGTATCAGATTGGAGCTTGTACGTTACTAAGTTCAACCGATCTTGAATTGAAGGATTTTATTGAATATTTTGTTTGTTATTGATTATGGAAGAATTCGAATTGAAAAGGAGCTTTTATTTTTCCCCTTTTGATTTTTAATTGTGAACGGGAATGAGAAAGGAAAAAAGGCAAGGGATTTGGGGCCTTAGGGGTATATTTATAAACTAATTTTAATAATAAAATATTCTAGTGAAACTTAAGCCCAAAGTAACATACTTTAACGACCACATATGAGCTCCAATCACGATGAAACTTGAAATCTTACATAACTTAATATTTCATATATACGATGGAACTGGTTTTGTCGAATTCCGTGATCGTTTGTAAAACTCCCTTTTAATTCTCAACGTGAGTCAATACGCGTTTAAATTACGCACGATCACAAAATAACTCTAATTAACGTGAAACTTGAAATCTAGGCACAATTAATTATTACAGATTTTATAAAAGTAGTTTCGTTAAATTCCAAGGTCATTTGAAAATTTACTATCCTTAAGTTCCATATTGAATCGATATAATATAATTAAAATTCAAAAAAATCAGTTCTTCGATAATAAATTATTATAATTATCATTATATCCAAATAGAATTTATATTGATCATCTAAATCGTTTAGATTCAGTTTTAACTATGAATCCAATTATTTTCGTTTCGTATTACAATAATTTGATGTACTCGAAATTAAATCATATATCGATTATTAAATCGATAAACTCCGTGTAAAACTCCATTTATATTATCAACTCAACATTTAAAATAAATATTAAATGTTTCAAATTAATCGACTAAAAATTCGAGCCGTTACACTAGAGTACACTGATCTGGAGGTGGTCCCATACCTTGTCATAGTTGGAATCCAATCTCCAATAAGCGCCTGCGGCTTTTGATTTTATACTATGTATGTAGAGCATGAGATGCAAGCATTCTATTAGATGGTTATTTATTTGATTAGACATTATTATAATATCACTGATTTGATGTCAAAAATGTTTTGGGTTATAGTAAGGTAAAAACCGTCTATGTTTATGTATGGGCTGGTCTTACTATTATCCTTTTCTTTCAAAAGGTTTTCAGAGTTAAACAATATGGTTGTAGTTAACTCACACCAGTCTCATGACTGACCTAGAGTTTATTTTGTTTGTTTTACCCTAAACCCTTGGGTGCCCAAATTTTTATGCACAGTCAAGTGTTTCAGGATTTTACAGTTACACTTGGAAGAGCTTAAAGAAGGAGGCTTCACCGTTAGTTATTTAGAGTTATTTCCACTGTGATGTATATGTGCTATATTCTGATACCATACAAATACATATATATACACACACACACACACACATACAATACAGGTTTGTATTTTGAACTTATGATATATGATATTATATTTTGTTCGTTCCGCTGTGAGATTCTGATGCTTTCTTTTGTTCTATCTTCTATCTATTTCTGTTTCTTTAACCCTAATGATTTGTAATTCTGTGTCATTTGAGTTGGACGTGTATGGTATTTAGTCAACTCAGGTAGTACAGATTTGCAGGTCATTACAACTATAGTCAAAACCATATTGTTGTGTGTAACCCTTAGCTACTAATCTTGCTTTGTATCTATTCACTGAACCATCTGGATTTCTTATTATTCTGTAAGTCCATTTGCATCCTATCAGATTTTGTTGTGTGGTTGTTGGACAAGTTCCCGGTTTTGATTTTTGATGAGAGCTTGGTATTCATCATCCATTACTTTTCTCCAGTTCTTATGTCTTGCATCTTGCTTATAAGTAATTGGTTCTTCGGTATCAATAGTGCCAACATAAATTTTTGGCTTAAATATTCCACTTTTGGATCTGGTTATTAGTCGATGAACCGAACTAGTGAGTGGTTCATTTGATTATTGGTTGACTTCACAAGTGTTGGTGTCATCATATGATAACTGTCTAGATGAAGTGCTTGTGCTTCCTTCAGTTTGAGCATTATCTTGACTAACATTGCCCTCATTTTCTTCTGTTTCACGTAAGGGATTGGTGAGGCCGAGTGGTTCAGTGCTCTCACTACTGGGTTATCAGCTTCAGTAATGTAAGTAGTTTAAGCATCAACAACCACTTTATTACTAGTTGGATGCAAGCTATCAGGACACTTGGAAATATCAGGAATACTGACTTTATCTTTGAACACCTTATTTGTAGTTTTGATGTTTGATTTGTTGTATGACAACACAGTCTCATTGAAAACAACATGTCTTCTAATTAAAATTCTTCCACTCTCATCAATACACCTATACTTTTTTGTTTAGTTGCATATCCAATAAAGTTTCATGGCTTAGATCTGAAATTTAATTTGTTATTATTATGAGGTCTTAGATATGGGAAGCATAAGCGACCAAATGCTTTGATATTGTGATAGTCCGGTTTGATGTTGTATAGTTTTTCTAGAGGTGTATCATCATTTAAACACTTTTGTTGGCATTCTATTAATAAGATATACAATAGTGTTAAATGATTCTGACCAGAACTTAAGAGGTAAATGTGCATGAGCTAATAAAGTTAAACCAGACTCCACTATATGTCTATGCTTCCTCTCTGCTAAGTCATTTTGCTTAGATGTGTAAGGACAGGTTGTTCTGTGTATAATTCTCTTCTTATTAAAGTAATCATTCAGGGTTTTATATTCAGATCCACCATCAGTTTGCATTATCTTGACTTTGGTGTAAAACTGATTCTCAATCATGGCAATAAATGTTATGACAGTGTCATGTGTTTGAGATTTGGCTTTTAGGAAGTAAATCCAAGTGTACCTATTATAAGCATCAACAATAAAATATAGCACTTGTAGCCATAGTCGTTATGTAGAGGAGCAGGTGCCACAAATCAGTTGCAACTAGCTCAAATAGTTTTGAGTATATGGTTAAAGAATAACTGAATGGTAATTTATGATGTTTACCCATCTTACATTAAGAACAAACATAGGGAATAACAACATCATCATAGGTTATATTATTTTTACTAAGTATACTTTTGACTACATTTACACTTGGGTGACCAAGTTTATAATGCCACAAATCAAAGATATTTTTACTGTTGTTGTTTTGCTGTATCATAGAAGCATCGCATGATTTCTCCCTTCTAGGGCTGTCCTTGCCACCAAACTTGAATTTGTAAAGGCCATTATCGATGTTACCCTACAAAATAATGTCATTACTTAGCATGTCATTGATTAAGTAATACGTAGGATAAAACAAAATAAACATGTCATCGTTTGCAAATTATGATACACTCATTAGGATTTTCTTTATTTTGGGCACCCTTGGTATATTTTGTAAAAATAACTGCCTTTTTCCATTTACAGCATTTCCATTATGAGAAATTGTAATGCACTTACCATCCCCCACGTTTATTGATTGTTTACCTCTTTGACTAGATTAGTTTCTTATCTTGTTTTGATCCTTTCCTTTGATGTTAGCAACATATATAATTGAGTGAGTATTCACTTTCTGGTGATTGTCTATTATCTATCCTTGCTTCATGTTAAAGAAGAATTGCTTTAACATCATCCAGTGGTGGTGTTGTCTTTTGAGAGGTAATAACTACCACCATTATCTCGTACTCATCTTCGATACCATTAAGAAGGGATAGAACATATTATGATTCTTCGATTTTACTGCCAGTTGCATGTAGCATATCACATATGTTCTTTACCTTAGAAATATACTCCATCATGCTCATGTTTTCCTTCTTGCAGTTTTGCAATTGTTTCTTGTAAAATAATGCTTTGGGAGCAGATTGAAAATTAAATGTTCTTTCAACAGTTTACTAAATGTCATTTGTAGTATGACATCCATTTACTTGAGATAGTAGGCTTGGACTGATCGAAGATAATAACCAAGCACTTAATAATCTTTCTTGTCTATAATATTGATTGTATGCTTCATTGCTAACAACTCTGTTGTCCTTGCCGGTGACAAACTTTGAAGGTATTAGCAAGATTCCAAAAATATTGAAGGTATTGGCAAGATTCCAAAAATATAACTTTCAAGTCCATAGCCTTGAGTAGTTGTTTCAACCTGAAGTTCCCACATAAGATAGTTGTTTTCATCCAATCGAACAGTAATCAACTGGCTTTGAGGATTCACAACAGTCTTGATCAATTGTTCTATGGCTTGAGTGCATGTTGATGTTGAAGAACTTTCACCAAATGTTGTGCCTTGACTCATGATGAATTTAGATCAAGAGATCGGGTAAGAGACTGTAACTGAAGTTTCGAATTAAGGATTTTTAGGAGTTTTTGTTGTAGTCTTGATAAGGCTAGGTGATGAAAACCTGTCTTATTTCAGTTTTGAAATAAGATGCTGATAGGTTTTCTTGATTATGATGATTTCTTGAAATTCTTGATCAACCTCAGTGATGCACGATTTTTCTTTTCCTGACTAATCAGTGGTAGATTGTTGATGCAGTCCAGAATTGTGGCGAGGCACAACAATTTGCCTGGATAAATGGAATCAAATGAAAGGATGAATTTTTTGATGAAGTAAAGATTTCAAATAATGAGAATTTTCTAATGGACCCACCACACACACCCACAACCTGATTTCAATATATGGATCCAACTGCTGCAGTTTTGCGGATGAGCTCTGATACCAAGACAGAAATTAGAGTGCATGGTAGAGTGGATTTGCGTAATAGATGATAACAGAGAAAACTGAATTGTATTTTCTTTATTGTAATGTGTTACCAATACATTAGAGTGTATTTGTTTATATACAAGAGGTTGTTGGGCAAATTAACAGAGATAGGCTGAAAGACCCAAAGCCCAATAACAAAAAATCACAGAATTAAAATAAAGGAAGACTTCGGCTATCTGGCACATTATTCTGCTTTCTTATTTATGTTTTCAATAAAGTACACATATAATAAGACAATGACAATGTATGATTATAATTCTTGAACCTTTACATCTAAGATATATGCATACAACACAATACAGATAAGATATATGTATACAACACACATAATACAGATAAGATATATGCATACTGATACATGTATATGCATACAACACACACAATACAGATAAGATATATGCATACACACACAATACATGTATACATGATTACAACTCAATATAAAATGCATATTGATAAATCATACCCTATAACAAGTAAACCAAATATATAATTGACCTAACCCAATTCATCATAAAATGTGCAAAAATGTAAAACTTAAATAAATCTCAAATCATACTTAGATAGCACAGTTTATCCATACAGATGCAATTCATGGTACTTGAAAGAGTTTTTTTCTTTTTCTTTTTTCTTTCTAGCAATCCATGAAAAATTGGTTAGTACCGAACTTTATTGCAAAATGCATTACTGCGTTAAATAGGCTACTAGCCATATTTCCAGTTCTCTACACCAGCTAATTATTCTAAATAAGCACCTACAATATATTGTATCAAATTTGCAATTATATATGAGAAATGCTAGGGATAGTCGCTTTAAAGTGATTGTCCATGTTACTTGCCATGCAATTGGTTGTTATTGTGATAGTGGGGCCTATATATAGCAGAAAAATTGCATAAAAATAATTATACATAAACCTTGACCAATCACTGAGCAAATAGCATGGACGATCACTTGAAAGCGATTGTCCCTAGCATTTTTCATTATATATTACAAAGCCCAATCATGGATAATTACAAACAAAAAGGTTTCCAAATAACATTTTTCACTAAACCTTTAGTTTCATCTCTGTTTTTATGATTTAAAATAGGAACGTGTAGGAGATCAGGTATCATTTAAGCCAAACTTACTGTAACGACCCGGGTTTTCACGATCCTGGATATCGACATAAACTCAATGTCGACTATTCAAGCATCGGAAATACCGGATAGTCCATGAAAGAAATTAGAGGGTGAGGATAGATAAGATAGAAACTTAGAATAGAAGAAGAAGAACATACAACATCAGAGTAAATACGAATCCCACAGCGGAACGAATAAATATATTTCATAACATAACTTTGAAATAAAACAATATCTGTATACAATATCATTATTAGAGTATAACACTTACAACATAGCGGAAATAACAATCTATATAATCCTGAAGCCTCCTGCTCCAGCTCTTCAAGTATTTGTAAATCCCGACTACTTGACTGCCCGTACAAAATTGGGCACCCAAGAGTTTAGGGAAAACAAAACAAAATAAACTCTGGGTCAGTCATGTGACTGGTGTGAGTAAACTCAAATCATTTGATTTAACTTTCAAAAATCCTTTTGAACCAAAAGATAATCGTAAGACCGATCCACACATAAACACGGACGGTTTCTACCTTACGATAACCCAAATATTTTTCTAAAATGATACTTGTCTGATATTATAATAATGTCTACATCATGTAAATAGAAATCTAGCAGAAACGCTTTTATCTCACGTTCTACATATATAAGATACAATCAAAACTGCGAGCTCTTATTGGGGAATGGATTCCAATTATGACAAGGTATGGATCTACCTTCCGATCAGTGTACTCTAGAAGCGATACACTGGAGTTCAACAAGAACATCTTGTAACTCGGCCACATATGACCGACCACTCATTTCGCTTGAGTGTATCGAATATATTATCAGCTTATGGTTGGTATACCAACATAACCATTCCCGGGAGATACAGAAGAGAAAGAAGTAACAAATATGAATATTCTCTAGATGGTGACAATATACCCTAATTGGGTGCGGCCCACTTAGCCATGTTGCATGCCCGATTTATGTCATTTCCCAGTTGATGAGGCTCGAGGTCAACGTATATTTTAACAGATCGCTCCTTTATTTACTTTGAATGCCACATCGTCATACCCGTCAAATCACAAATTGATTTCCCTAAAAATACCACGGCATAAACTAAGAGAAACGAATTCCTCCGCCACCAACGTAAATACGTTTGAAACGATCAACTTACGCGATCTACCAAATATACTATGTCAAACGTTCGTCTATTTTAGTTGTCCTGAGATTGGACAATCCGAAGGCACTATTCTGTAAACAGGACAGCCCTTGCATAACTCCGTCTTCAATTATCTTCATCATATTCGATTCGCAACGCTAATGCCATACGGAGTGGTTTTTAGATAATATATCTGATCCCAGTCTCTCCGTATTGACAACGGAATTGATCAAAATTTTTGATAGTCGGTGATTTAACTATCAAAGGAAAACATGTGTGCAAACAACGATATTATTTCCAAATGGAAATTCGATCAATCATCAATCAACATTTATTCGTTTCCCTATTTCTCGTTTCCATGTATCCATCAAATCCTTAATTTTCTAATTTTAGAAATATAGGTTATTAACTTTGGAAAACGTTTCCATTTCTGATTCACGCATCACTATCTTTTCACATATATCAGTCTCTAACTGTAAACTAGTAAGAGAACAACCCCCTACGTATTAACCCCGAAGGCCGAAACCAACATCAGATCGATACCCAGAAAGTCATTCAACTCAACAAATTTCCAGTCAGTTTCTAATTCCTTTAACACCATTTTAAATTCTTATTTCAAACCCTATTTCCTTTATAATATTTTATTTGCAGAATATTTGCTTTAAATCAATATCATGTTACACCCATTGCGAAGCACCGGTCTAAACCTTCCTAATGTAAAATTCTCCTTTTATAAAATTATATTCACTTTCCAAATATTTCCTTTTCAATATTCTATTTACTTTCTAAATCAATATTCCTTTTATAATTCTATTTATTTTATAAATATTTCCTTTTATAAAATTCTATTTATTTTCTAAATAAATATTTCCATTTAATCTATTTGTAAATGGTTTTACAAATATTTCCTTTTCAACATATATTCCTTTTCAATTCTATTTGTAAATGTCTACAAATATTCCCTTTTCAATTCTATTTGTAAATGGTTTACAAATATTTCCTTTTCAATTTATATATAAAATCCATTGATTTTATATAAATAATTTATTTTCAAAATACACTTTGAAAATCCCCTTTTCTACATCCCAGTATTTCTTACGGTATTTAAAATACCAAATAACAATGACCGAGATCATTCAACACACATAATCAACAACAGATCATATATCACAATATATGAAACAAAACAGTAAAATAAATGTTGAGGAATCCAGTTGGATTCCTCCGACCTGTTTCCCTGTATCCACATATGTTACACAATATAATTTACATCAATTTCATTTCGATATGAAATATTTTGATAAACAGAATTAATATTTGATTAACGATTTATATATATATATATATATATATATATATATATATATATATATATATATATATATCGTTACCGATAACTTCAACCAATACATAAGCATTTCAACCAAACAGTCAACACACAGAATTCAACCAACATTTATCAGTTCTAAAAATACGTTATAAAAATATAAACTGATCTGAATAGTGAGATTTACTCATATTGGACGATCATCATTAATAACGATAACCATCGCTTGATTCAGATAGACAATTTATTTTGCTATAAATTGTAACGAGCTCTGATTCGCTCCCAGTCAGTTCTATTGTGTAGTGCCCGTCCATACGATCCCAACGGATCTGACCGTTCGAAAATCTGATAACATATGATGAAGTTATGATTATTTATAGGTAAGTACACATATTAAATCTTAAATCTAATTAGTTGAACTTATGTTAGGCCTTACCCCTTTCTATTTCCACAGCCCATCACCCAAATTAACTACCCGCTCCAAATCATCTTCTCCAAAGAAAAGAACGTGACCTGCTCCCTTGAAACACCATTAACGCACCCTTTAATTCATTCTATTCTCCTCCATCCGAGCACAATTCCTTAAATCTGACTTCACCCTTGTACTTCTCATCTCCAACCGCACCTGGGAGTCACCATCTCCCTGAGCTCAAAGTCCCCCCTCAAGTCGCGACTGTGATTTCCTCCCGCACGTCACCAGTAAATGGTGCGACATTTTATGGAGCCAAACTTCACCAAAAATTGGCCATCAACCTCTCATTCAACCCCAAGCTCAGCACCACTTTCCTTTTGATCCATCCACTACCCCGTCGGCCTTGAAGCCCAACCCTAGACTTGCTGTGAAATAATTGAATACGGCTAAATTCCATCGCACCAAAAACAAGAGCCACCGATTTAAAGCCCTGGGATACACGATTCAAATGGATTCTCCATCACTTGATTTCAAGAAGTATTGAATGAGATTTTATTTCCTGAAGTTAAGGTAAGTGGCAGCCTCTTTTCTACAGGAGAATGAAACGAGATTTTAGGTCTTAACGATGGTGGGAGGGGTCTTTATAAAGTAAAGGTGGAGATATTTTCTAAGTAGATATTTATGTTAGATATTTTCCATTATAATATCCGTTTTTAATTCAACGTTGTTTATTTTTTTCGTTTAAAATTCCTATGATCACACATGACATCCAAAAATCACGAAAATTGAAATCTAGCAATAATTTAATATTGCGAATCCAACAAAATTAGTTTCGTCGAACACGGAGGTCGTTTGCAAAATATTAAATATATTTAAAAATAATTAAATTAAATATTTAAAAAATAAATATTATCGTATATATATTCACAATAGAATATCATACAACTCCAATTGGATTTATAACTCGATATTTCAAAATTTCCAGTTATATCGATATTCGATTTATATATAAAATCCTTTTATAATATAAATATATATTTACATATTTCAAAGGAATTCCATAGCGACTTTTTTAAAATTTGATTTGGACATAAATCAAAATCCACATGACGAAATCCTGATTTTTCTCTTCCATTAGAAAGATATACTTCACCAACTCCTAACGTTTCTTGTTTCACAGAAATCCAGCTTAAAACGGATTCTGCATATTCCTTTAAGGTTCGAATCGCCAAACAGCGAACTGCCGTGCCATTTCGAGCTTGATTATAAATATAATATAATTTATACGTTCAACTGTCGTTCAAATAATATATTTGTTATTCTAATTCAAATTCCAAACTGAATTATATATTTTGAATTGCCCAATTCACACCGTATTGCCATTTCAGCTAATTCTGATTATTTCAGAATTAAATATATTATTTAATTATTATATTAATTAAATATGCAAAGTTATTTAATTAAACCACCATTAAATCCTCTAAATCACTATATAAATTAATTAATTATTATACTGCAAATATACGGGACATTACACTTACATAACATTTGGTGAGCATGTAGTACCTTTTAAATATTTCGCTATGAAATAAATCAAGGCAGTTTAACTGAAATCAAGGTAGAATGGCTGTGGATGTAATTATTACATAATATTAAATTGTAAGAAGATGCTTTTAAAAAATAAGGCATGTTTGGACTTGGAATATACATTGAAGGAATGTAAAGCTGGATAAATCATTAGAAGATGCCATAGAATGTTTTAAAAAAAATATAAAAAAAAACAAGTTCCAACATTAGAATTGAAGTCTGATAGTGAAACTTTAACATTGTTGGATATGTAACATAAATATTGGTTATATAGGTGATATGTAATATACACAAAAGGAAATATAAAACATGAGCATATGCATGGGAAGAGATGTTATTCACTATATATGCATAGTGACAACCACTTTTCGATCCTTTTCAATGGAAAAACATTGAACAATCAGCCAAAGAAAATGCAAATTAAATGTGAGGATCACTTAAATTGTTAATTACTATATAACATGAGATTTTTTTCAATTTAGCCAACTTTTGAAAACTAATTACGGATTTAATCTGATTTTAAAACTTATTACGCATACAGCTTGGTTTTGATCATGTAGGTGTTGATGGTTATTTGAGAAGGCACAAACAGGGGCATTTTAAAATAGTGCTCAGACGATTTTAATTGCAAATAGACCGGGTGTTATTTGAGATAGGGCGTGTTTGCGCACTCTTAAATAACGCCAGTACAATTATGTTTTTGAAAACAAATTACACTGGACGCCATTTCAGATGGCGCACACAATCGCGATTTGAGAATTTTCCCAAACGTGCTATACAACTTCCAGCCCACCCCTTCTTTCTCATTTTATCACTCACTCCAAAGATAAAGAAAAGAAACCCAAAACTGCCCCAATAGTTTCTGAAGCTAAATTGGTGCTTATTTAGCTCAAATCATTAACTTTAGATTTATGTCAACGATATCCATCTCTTCTTCATTTTAATCATTTGAAGGTATGAATTTTAAAATCCTAACAAATTTTCGGATCTTAACTTTGGCTAATGTAATCACTTTTTTTGTTTTAAACCAGAATGACTCCTAATTTTATTGCGATTATATGTTATTTCGATAGTGAGTTAGTCACTGATGATCGAAAGTGTCGGAAATATAAATGTGTGGATCTTACAAATTGGTAAATGTTCTTAAAGGTTGTAACTTGGAGCAATTAAAAGCATCGATTTACAAAGCTACTAAGGTTAATGCAGAGCAATTTTATATTGATTTAGTTTCCAACTGGACAACTAATTCTGGTTCTAAAGCAATTAAAATTGTAGACCATGATGTTGAGTTAATGTTTTATGTCGTTTGAGTCATATCATATGAGTCGTTGCAGCCAACGCCTTCTGAGCTATATCATATGAGTCAGAATTAAGTTTTCTTTGGAATGAACTGTGATTTGTGTCGAGCGTAAATGTATTCTAAAGTTTTTATATTTTCATTTCATAGCTATCTGCAACAACTCGTGGATGAGCAATTACACTTCAAAAGCGAATGAATGCGATGAAGCTGTGGAATTAGATGAAAATGTAGATGTACAATTAAATACTGGACCTGCATTTGACAACATGACAAATGCTTCAGTTCCCGATAACGGTACAACATGGATTGACAACATGCAAGTAAATAATGATCCATTGAACTTTGGTTTTGAAGGTGAAGCGATAGATAATGATGATGATAGTAATGAAAATTATAGATTTCATCTACATTCATCATACTAAACCAAATACTCATTTATTTACAATTTTGCCCAATTATTAAAAAAAACTTATATTTCTAAAAATTAGTCAAAAGTTTTGTGATTTTATACCTTCCGGAACTTCTTGAGCCGACGAGCTAGCCATCGTACTGATTTCTAATAAAAAAGACTACAATTTGAATGTTGTAGGGTTGATTTAGGGTTTGGAGGATATTAAATTCATTTGGAAAAAATTTGGAAGAATGAAGAAGTAAGAAAGAAGAGAGCTTGAGCTCCCTGTATATAGCGTCGGGTGCTATTCAAAATTGCGTCTGTGTGCGCCATCTGAAATAGCGCCCAATATAATTTGTTTATAAAAACATAATTGTACTAGTGTTATTTGACAATGCACACACAGGCGCTATCTCAAATAACGCCCAGTCCATTTGCAATTAAAATTGTTTGGCCGTTATTTCGAGATGTGTTCGTCTGCGCCTTCTCAAATAATGCCAGTATTAAATAACTGTCAACGCCTACGTTGGTTAACCAGGCTATATGCGCAATAAGCTTTAAAACCAGGTAAATCCATAGTTAGTTTTCAAAAGTAGGCTAAATCCAAGAAAAAAGAAAAGAAAAGAAATCCTATAACATGCGGATTGTGCTACAAAGAAGACAGTGCAGTAATGACAAAATCTAAATAGACCAAAGTCTGAAGGCAAGAAAATGAAGCCTTTATAAAGTGCCAGCATGAAAGGAGACAGGAGATGACCGCTTGAGTCCATGTTTCAGTTGTACATTGTATTTGTGTCAAATGTATTATCAGTCGGTTAATTCTATGAGACATGATGTTGTGGGGGTGTCGTACAGGGTGGTGCATCTGCGAGGCCTACTACATCACAATATATGCCGTTTTGCAATAATAATGCAAGAAATTGCAAGATAAATTGCAATGACGGATGAATATGCTGGCTAAGATGTAAGAAGACAATGGAATATTTATTGCAATTGGCCGTAGAATAGCATGCAAAAGAAAACAAGAAAAGAAGAAGATCTCCCATGTTCTACTGGACAGTTATTTATTAATTATTAGGATGGACGATGCTCATTTGATTTAGTGTTGCACTATATTTTGCATGTTGAGGATAGAGATGATTGCTAAGTGCACAGGTCGTGTAATATGCAGGTCGAATCACATGGAGGTGTTTTAAATCTTATTATTTATCTATTTTTAGGCGAGTTAGACAAAATTGGAGATGCTTTTTTTTTGAATTAATGCTACTGAATTTACTATGGATCCGAATCTAATCGGATCAATATCAAATTCAACAATTGAAAAGAAAGGGAGCAATTACTAGAAAAAGAAAATAACAACTAGAACAATAAGAGAAAATTAAAAGTAGTATTGTCGTTGAATCTAATCAAACAGTCAATCGCTAACACACAGTAATAAAAGAAAACAATATGTGTTCTACCAAAACTAATTGAGTAGACGCACAAATTGTTATGAAAGAAAAAGACAATCAACAAAAATGAAGAAAAACTTTGTTATTCATAAACGAGAATACAGAATAATGGCAACCAAAAAATGAGATCCTTTTTACAATGACACAAGGGTCTTTTTATACAGGAGGAAGCCCTCATCTTACTATGTGAATATAGGGCCCACTAAATAAATATATGAAAACATTCTTTCCCAAAGATGAAGGAATATTCATTCCATGGCGCTTGATTGAAGAATTCTCATCAATGCCTTTCCTTTTTGATGAATGGCACGGTCAATGGAAAGATAAGGATAAGCTTGATTGGAGAAGTGTAATCAAAACCTTCCCTCTTGATTATCAATTATTCCTCCCATATCTTAATTAACAATTATTCATCCCATATCTTCCTTGTTTGGCATGTGACTAATTGAAGGGAGATAAGATTTCATGTGATTTATTCTTCCAAACAAGGATGCTGATTAGACTCCAAAAGCAACATAAGATAAAATCTTCAAAATTGATCTTCTTCTTGTGTAATATTTTTTCTTTTTAGGGGTGCATGAGGATTGATGAACCTGTGAAAACACATGAAAATACTCAATGTAAAATTTATTTATTTACAGTAAAGGTAAGATGTGAGCATAAAAATAAACACTTTTACATGTTAATCAAATACTCACACACTTGTCTTTTACTCGCCCTCGAGTGAAAAGAGAGAAAAAAATAAAAATAAAAGCTAAACAAGATAGGTCACACTTTCGTAGGAAACACGGTTGCATTGAGCATATGCAACAAGTCGTTAAATCTCTAGGCATCCCTAGTAGGACGAGTGGTGTCTCGTGAGGGTTTTCAGCGGATATTACCCATAAAATCGAAAGAAGTATGTTGTGGTTCTAATGCAACTACATGAATGCAATAAATATATACAAATGAAAATAAAAAAAATTGAAAACACGATTTGTTTCTGAATGGTACAACAAATTAAGTTGACAACTTCTAGTCAGTTGATTTTATTTTAGAAACTTCAACTTGTCACAAAAATTCAACACAATTCAAGTTTTCAAATGTTAATTCCAGTTTGGCCAGTTGGTTCGGTTGATAACATAGTGCAGCCATGAAATAAATTCTTAGTTTGCTTGTCACAATTTGTGAAGTGGTATTCTAATTTCCTTGTGTATGGCTAGTCAAATCAACAAGGTCAAGAAATGTTTGGGCATCATCGCTTATTCTCTATCTCTATAAAAGTTAAAAATTTATGATTAATTACATATACCTAACTTAAAAGACCAAGGTATACCACCCATACACTGCCTTGCGGACTGACGGAGGGTTGGGACAGAGCTTGGCTGATTGTGCAGACCGACGCTAACTTTGTCAACAACATGTCGGTAATCCTTTGGTGTCCAATCTCATAAAATGAGACCAAGATATTCCGATGCTGACTTTGTCAACAACATGTCAGATAGAGTTTGGCGGGTTTGCACACCAACGCTAGATATACAAGCAATGTTGGATACCCTTGGATTGCTATTATTATTATATTGAAAATACAAGAACAAGAGAGAGTTACGCGAATTCATCTTAACACAACTTAGTTTTAAAGATTCGAAAAGCCAATATAAGTATTTTAAGTCCTCCACTTATTTAAACAAAGACTACAATATAGAATAAACTTCGTGGCCATCACCTAAGAATCTCTCTATGTACCCGTTACACTATTATCCCTCAAAATTCAACTTTTCATCATATTTCTTATTTGATCTCAGTTGAGAGAAAAAATACAATGAACTGACAAACAATTGTTGACTTATTTTGTTTTATCAATCTAAAATGAGTCGTATTTTCAAAAAAAAATGCATGTTACTACAATCTAAAATGCATGATGGTCCTATCTAAATGCATGAAAAAAAAGGATGCAATGCAGACTCTCCCCACACTAGAACTAAACCGTGTCCGCACTGTAAACACGTTTTCTAAATGTAAAAGATAAAACCCAAAGATGGATTAAATGCAAAATTATTTGTATAATGAAATTCAGTCTAGCTATATGTAAGAATGGATCATATGTACAATGATATATGTGTTTCTGATGCATGCGATGCAAAGAATGCCACCAACCTTTTCCCCCCACACTTGGTTCCAACCCGATGAGTCCCAATCAGCTATGTCTAGGCATGCTTTCTAATAAGTAAAGGTTTTTGAAAACCATCTCATCTTTATACGTAGATTTATAGTCCAATAGTATGTCCAGGATCATCCTAACATGAAGTTTATCAACTAAGCCAGTATTCCAAAAATAATTCATGTGTTCAACAAATTTATCAGTGTAGTTATTCAAAAATTTGTGATCGTATATAAACTCAGTTGAAATCATGAAATTTGAATTCCGAGTGTTGTTCAAGGCTATGTGATCACATTTCTCAATTTTATTAATTGACAGCGTGTTTTCGACATTAACAATTTCAAGCTCGTTTGAAACCTCAAAGTCAAAATTTTCAAACTTGGTTTGGTGGCTTGATTCTATTTCATCCTCATTTGGCAACTCATCCTCATACAATCCAAAAAATTCATGTTCATTAAAATCCATTTCCACTTCTGAGTTTTTGAAAAATTCAACATTTTCATTTTGTTCAATTTCAAAATTTTCAAGTTTCTCGCAGTTTGAAAGATCAAAATCTGAGCTTAAATCTTTTTCTTGAAAAGAGTGGAAGTCTAAATCATTTACTGAATTGTGAACAACTTCATTTAGATGGTTATTCTCAATTTCCAAAGTTGTTATCTGAAAATTTTCACTATCAGTAAAGAACGGATTATTATCTGATTCATTGCTTGTTTGAATTTGATTTTTTTTCTCTCGTTGTTCTTTCAAAGATGTCATTAAACAGAGAAGTTCATCCATCTTTTTATTTAGCCTTTCTTCCCTCTCATCAAAATGACATTCTTCAGAATCGTTGATTTGAGAGCTCTCATTTTGGATTTCTTGATTCTCAAAATTATAGTCCACATCAATTTCACAATCAAAATTATTTCCAAAGGGGTGGTTGTTTGAATTTTCAGAAAAATGACAATGATATTGGAAATCATTTTGATCATAAAAATTATGTTCATAACCAAAACTGTTAAAATTTGAGTGATGCTGGTTATTTTTAAGATGTTGATATGGGCTATAATTTTGAAAATTTTGGTTTACAACCCCATATTGATGTGGATCAAAGCTATATTGGAATTCAAAGCCATTTTGATGTGGATGTGGCCCATTATCGAAATTATTGAAATTTGAGTTGAAATCGCAATTTCGATCATGTCCATGATTTTGAAAATGTTGGTCATTTGGAAAATTTTGAAAACTGTTGGTATTGGACTCACGAATTTTTGGAAAATCTTGCCTCATGAGTTGTAATTCATTCTCATACTCTTCAAGAGGACGTCTACTTCGATTATTATCCCACATTTCTCTCAATGATTCAATTGAATCAGACATTTTAAAGAAGTTTTAAAGAATTCACGACAAGACAAAAATTATTATCACTTCAAAATAGTATAAAATACTAAGCTGCGCTCTATTAATTAACTGACTCAATTAGAAGAGGGAAGAGGGTCTTATGGTCGTTCACGTATAGTATAAATACTAAGGGATATGACCAATGTTTTACGGGTAGTATGCAACCTCTTTTGCAAATAGTTCAATAAATTGGACTACTATATATCCGCGATCCAATTATACGAGGCAGTCAACTTCACAAAACACCACTTTTCAATTATATTATTTTGCAATGTCTATTTTTATTGTTGAAAACAATGAGAATGCAGATTTCACTTATGGAAATTTCAGCCAATCAGAACAATCAGGCAATAATAACTGCACAAATAAATAAATAAATTGTACAAGCAAGCCGCTGCCCCTGCAGAAATTTTTACAAGCAATGTCTATTTTTTTTCTTTGCAGCAGAGCACCTATAGAGTTCGCAAAATTTTACAGTGGTGTATGGCTGTCCATTCAGAAGATTCGAGTAATTTGAGCGATTAAAATTCCAGCATTTGCAATTTGACTGATCTTTGAATTTCTGTTTATTTCTTGAATTCTTCCTTGATACAATCTTTGAATTTGATCTCCGTTTTTTTTTTTTTTGAAAACAGATAGGCAAGTGAAATGAAAACTGAAAACTAATAAGAGTGAAGAGAGGAAAAAAAAACTAACTCAGCTAAAATAAAAATTATGACTAACAAAAATGAAAAACTCTAACTCTAGACAGAAAGGTTCACGGACTTGCTCAAAGCACACACCCACGTTCAAATGGCGAAGCCACTCATTCACCAATATCATAGAACAAAACAATGCCACACACTAAAATTTGAACTAAGAAAGGTCAAAATAATGCCTCAACAAGGAAGACAACTTGAATTTAATAAAAAGCGCGCACAAAATCAAAATTCACACGCCCTTCTTATTAGGAAAACAATCATCCCCAATTATAAAATCAACGCCTCCTTATTTTGTTTATTTTCTGACGCAGTCAAAGTAGAATATCTTTTTTCTTTCTTTGCCTCCAAAGAGCAGCAGCCGCAAGAGCTATCACCCAAAAAAAAGAATTGAACCGAAGCTAAAAGAAGTCTTGCCCCCTTTTTTCGAATTGGATTTTCAAATCGGTGGGTTTGCTGATGCTTCGATTGTGGTGAATCGGGTTCCGATTGGGATTTGGTATGCAGTAGTATGGTTATGGGTTTGCGATGCGGTTGTTTCGGTGGTGGGGATTGGGTTTTTGAATCGATGTGGGTCTCGGTTTTGAGGAAATCCAGTTGTGATGACGAAGTGGGTCGATGCCAGAAGACTGTGTGATGAAGGAGGCATATCGAGTTAGGGGATTGTGAGTTTAGTTAGGGCGTTCGGGTTGAAGGTTCTATTGTTGGGGTGTGAGGTTCGTTGATTGCGGTGAGGAGCGGAATTGTTCCAAAAGCGGACTGGGTGTAGTTTGCTTGAACGTGAAGATGAGGCTATGGGAGAAAATGATAGCAATGGAAAGGTGTGTGATGTGGGTGATTGCTATATGGTTGGTGAAAGGGGGTAGAGCAGTTTTGCGTTGAGGAAATTTATGGAAGAGTAAAGGAGAAATATGGAAAATATGAAGAGAGAAAACGGAAGAATTAAAACAATGGAAATGTAAAAAAGGAAATAAAATTTAGATTATTTATTTTATTGTTATAAAAGAGAGGATAGGAAAGAAATAAATAAAAAAGAAAACGGAAAGAGAGATTAGAGGAAGTGAGAGAGAGTTGTAATTGGAAAACAATCAATATGGAAAAATTGCAAGTTTTTTTTTTTTTTTTTTTTTAAGGCTTGTAGAGGAAGAAAGACTAAGTACTGATAACAGGAAGGAAATCACAAAATTGGCAAGATGTTATTGTGGTGAGAAGAAGACACAGCAAATAGAAGAAATTTGTATTTTTTTTTTGTAGAAAACTGTAAAGAGGGGAAAAACAATTATACAAAGAAAGAAAAGAAGGAAATGGATGGAAGAAGAGGAAACAAATTAAAACAAAAATTGGCAAGATTTTGTTTTCTCTTGATTTAGAAGATTATGGTATCAACTCATAATACCAAATCAATCAATCAAGATTTTTTTTTAATATTTATACACAATAAAACAAAAAGAAAAAGAATAAAAATAAAAACTAGCACGAATCTGAAATTAAATAAATAATAAAATTTAATCGTTACCTCCCGGCAACGGCGCCAAAAACTTGATTGCTACTTTTCTATGAATAAGAAAAACGCGAATTTTGAAATAAATACTGCAAGCGCACAGGTCGCGTAATATGCAGGTCGAATCACAGGGAGGTGTTTTAAATCTTATTATTTATCTATTCTTGGGCGAGTTAGACAAAAGTGGAGATGTTTTTTTGAATTAATGCGATTGAATTTACTATGGATCTGAATCTAATCGGATCAATGTCAAATTCAACAACTGAAAAGAAAGGAAGCAATTACTAGAAAAAGAAAATAACAACTAGAACAATAATACAAAACTAAAAGTAGGATTACCGTTGAATCTAATCAAACGGTCAATCGCTAACATGCAGTAATAAAAGAAAACAACAATATGTGTTCTACCAAAACTAATTGAGTAGACACACAAATTGTTATGAAAGAAAAAGACAATCAACTAAAATGAAGAAAAACTTTGTTATTCATAATCGAGAATGCAGAATAATGGCAACCAAAAAATGATATCCTTTTTACAATGACACAAGAGTTTTTTTTGTATAGGAGGAAGCTCTCATCTTACTATGTGAATATAAGGCCCACTAAATAAATATATGAAAACATTCTTTCCCAAATATGAAGGAATATTCATTCCATGACGCTTGATTGAAGAATTCTCATCAATGCCTTTCCTTTTTGATGAATGACACGTTCGGTGGAAAGATAAGGATAAGCTTGATTGGAGAAGTGTAATCAAAACTTTCCCTCTTGATTATCAATTATTCCTCTCATATCTTAATTAACAATTATTCCTTCCATATGTTCCTTGTTTGACATGTGACTAATTGAAGGGGATAAGATTTCATGTGATTAATTCTTCCAAACAAGGACGCTGATTAGACTCCAAAAGCAACATAAAATAAAATCTTCAAAATTGATCTTCTTCTTGTGTAATATTTTTGCTTTTTAGGGGTGCATGAGGACTGATGAATAAACTGTGAAAACACATGAAAATACTCAGAGTAAAATTTATTTATTTACAATAAAGGTAAGATGTGAGCATAAAAATATACACTTACATATTAATCAAGAGACTTCTCCAAAAAGGAGGCGGTAGTTATAGATATATCATTTGACGACTTCAGATCATCAAACTCCTTGTGCTGATACGAAAATAATGTCATTGATATTAACTTTTATATAACTGAATATCCAATTGTAGGAGGAGGATGACATAATTAGGTTCAAAATTTAAGTCCAAATTCCTTGATGAAGAAATTCAGTGCAATATATTTTTACAAACATATTTCAAATAATCCACCAGTCCTAGGGAGTAATTAAAAGGACCCAGAGAGGATAAGACAGATAATCGACCTTTGTTTATTAACACCCTCCCTCCCTCTATTTTTATTCTACCATTTATATTTTCAAAACCAAGCAAGAACTGGAAGGGTGCAGGACAAATTTATTCGAAGACCGTGGAGGAGTAAAATATATATTAGTCAAACAAAATGGCAGTGAAGAACCTATCTTGCCTGATGGACTGGTACTTAAACGATGCTTAAACTTCTAGCGTTAAAACATAAAATTAACCTACAGGACCATTGAGTTTCAAATTTTGATCTTTAAGGCTTCAAGCATGCATTACATGAAGAAAACTATTTAAAAAAGTTAAACCAAGAGCATCAAAAGTCCACGGGCTATGCTCTGTACTTTATTATTTACAACTACTTCAAACAACAATCATACAGTTCGATGGACATACACACTATGCATATAAGCTGACTCAAAGAACCAATATGCACTTATGTGGATAGAGAATTGACGAAGGTGGCTAAGACTTATTTTCGAAAACATTAGGGTGTGTTTGGTTTAAAATGAGTTTTGGGTTTTTTGTTTTCAAAATTAATTACAAAAAATTAAAGGTGTGAAAGGAGGAATGGTAGAATGGAAGGAAGATGGAGGGGACCGCGGAGGGGATGTAGCAATCATGAAAGGAAGAATTAGCCTCCATGTTTCTCTTATTTCTCAAAACATGAAAAATAGATAAAAGTTGTTTTTAATTTTGTGTGTTAACTTTGTTTTCTAAAATGGTTGTTTTTCATGATATGCATGTGTTGTGCACATTATTGTATGGACGAAAACCCAAAACTTAAAACGGTAAACCAAACACTACCTTAGCATTTACTAATTATTATCATCTGATCCAGATTTCAATCTCCATTGAAAATACTAAGTAGCTTAAAGAGAGATGTATAAAGCATTCTACCAAAACCCCAAAAAATTATCCTTTTGAAATTTTCAGATATTACTCAATCGGTAATCGTTAACGGTAGAACAATCTAATCAGAAGAAAATTATAAAAATGAAATAAGTTTCCTTAGGCATTTTATAAAAGTCAAAAATATAATAGGGTTTACCTTTTATTAATTTGCTTCTAGCTGATTATTAACAGGGCAAACATCTAATTTTGCCTTTAGTTTATGGCCTCTAATATTTATAAAATTGGTAGTGGCAAACAACAATAAGGATATTTTGCCATATTTGAAGAAACTTAACTGTTATTTTTGTGGTTTTAGTTTAGTTCAACAATCATACTTTTATTAATTTTACTGTATAGATTTACCCTGATTTCTCAAATAAAGAGGTCAAGGTGTAGAAATTGTTGTAACTCATGCTTAAATTTAACATATAACGAACTAAGTAATCCGAAGATATAAAATTCAGTGAGATAACTTCATATTTCAATACCAACCAAGTTCATTGTACAACAGATGTTTACCTATCTCATTAGTCGTCATTACATGTGATAAACAACTACAAAATTGATGCACAATATAGCATATACACAAAACCAAATCAAGTCTTTATAATTCAATAATCTGCACCATTAACTAAAATCTTCCTCTGAAATATCTTAATAACTTCATCCCATTCATTGAAGACAAACATATCGACGCAGCCCTCAAACCAAATATTACCAATGACATAAAACACTATGCTTCTTCATATGGGCAAGATCACTTCGTCTGCACAATATACACCTGATTAACTCATATTCGATGATGTACACAAATCATAGACGCTTACCTTTGTAAATCTCATCACTACGTCTTGCTACTGTGCATCTCAGGTGCTGTTGACAAAATTCAAAAAGGGGAAAAAGTAAGGAATCCATCTGTAATTTTTGAAGCTATAATGTTTGATGTATTGGGATGAATTAAAAAAGTTTTGCATGAAAGTGAAATTATTAACGATAAGGAATCAACAACCGGTACAAAGTCAAATATGGATGCATTTTGTTTCTGTGAAAACTATAAAACAACGATATTATCGAAGGCTAAAACTTGAATGTACAAGTAATAGAAAGATAAAAGGAATAAATATTTTTGAAGATGGCAAGTTTACCTAACAACGTGTTTATTAGCATATGACAGGATTCTCAATCCAAACAACAAAGATAGCACTTGCAAAAGCCAATAAGCAGTACAACACTATAAATTTACCTAGGTGACCAAACTCAGCAAAGTCTCAGTGTGAACAAGGGACCTGTTATTATATGGAGAATAAGCTACACATCCAACTTCTTTGGTAACAGGATATATTTCCAGGCTCTTGGTGTGGATGTTGTAACAGTACAAATTGGCCAAGCCTTCACATATAATTCTACCCTTGCTATCAACGTATAACGGATAGAGCGACCAATACCCAGGTTGAGATGACACAGAACTGCAGATTTCTGACTTGTACCAAAGTGACCAGTCTATGCCGTTAAGCTTCCATATGGTCTTAGTTAATGGTTTCTCAAAGGTAGGAGGAATAAAATCAACACAACAAAGGATGTCTTCCAAGGATGTCAAATGCTTTTCCCCTCCATACTGGTCAAATCTGTACTTGACTGGCGACTGAATGACATTCATTTTCTCTGTGCTTAAATCGAACACAAAAGCTTCCACATATCGGTCTTTAAGTAAAGGAGGCATTTCATAGTACAATACTCCATTGGCGTAAATAGGCTGCCATGGTAAAAAGATTCTGGGTTCATCATAGACATGGATTCTTCTCCATGAAGAACCAACGTCCACTGTTAGCACATAATATTTTACAACAGCCCGATCACGCCTGCGGGTTATGAACTGGATGACTTTATATTTTTGGCTTTTTAGATCAAAACCAAATCCCAAATGATTATTGTGCCATGTTATTGACCCTGGGGCACCATACTGGTTTCTTGTTTTGACTGCGAAAGGCCTAGGAAGGTCGGGAAGAAATTTGACTTGTTCAGATGTCGGATTAAACAAAGCCACGCTTTTACTATCCCATCCGTGCAAGCAAACCAAACCATGTGAAGACGGCATGGCCATTTTGTATATCTCCGTCTCTATACCTATTATGTGGCTGTATTCATCTTTGTTTAAACTGAAAATGTGCAACTTTGTTTGTTCCCATGTCAGATAATGTGACGGTTTCGTATTAACATCTCCATGTTCACGGATGAACTGAGGATCGTGTACCAAAGAACCAAAGAGTTTGCAAGCGGCTTTGAATCGTATCAGAGATTTGCAAGGAAGACGCACAAATATTTCTCTTATTAAATCTAGATGAACGTAACTTTCCCATTCAATCTTCATTTTCTTCCCTGGGTCAGCGACCATTGTCAATAGATTCTTAATGCCTCATTCTCAAGCAGTCGAATATTTACAGTATTGAGAAAGAATCTGCTGGAAGCTTCAACTAAGACCCTGTCAAACCCAAATATTGCATTTTACTTTTCAAAATTAAAAAATCTCAAGATAAGCAACTATATTAACATTTTCCAAAATGAGATTTTAGGAAGAAGGAAAAACTTAGAGAAAATTTTAGTTTTAGAGATAAGAAGTTTGGATTTTAGCCACAAAGCCACTTTTTTGTATAAAAGAGGAATTCAGTGAGCCCAATATCATTTCCTCTTTTACACTAAAAAGTTTCCTTGTGACTAAAATCCAAACTTGTTGTCCTTGTAACTAAAAAAAATTCTAAGTTTTTACTTCAGCCTATGGGATTTTAGGGAGAAGGAAAAACTTAGAGAAAATTTTAGTTTTATGGACAAAAAGTTTGGATTTTAGCCATAAAGCCACTTATACCAGGCCACGTCAAAAGTAAAACCTTGATAAGTATATTTTTCTTACTATGTGCATTGTCCTGCATTTTTGGCTGGGCATTCATTTTCCTCTATTAATCCATTTTATTTATGAACAACTCATGTTGTTATATGATAATAGTATAACCGCACCAAGCTGGGAAAACGCACCTACACACACAAAAACAAAGTTTGGATAAACCTTGTTCTTTTATGAACCTCAAATCCTACAATTTTAACAATTGTTCCGAATTAAATTATGAATGAAAGCACAGTGCAAGTCTATGCGTCTAGTAAGACAATTGCAATTGGCTAACCTTCATTTACCAACATGGTAATCAATACTATTTATTAGTAAAAGTATATGCCAAATCGAAACAATGCCTCAATGTAAAAATTTCTACAGTTTTATGCCTATATTCTGATAACCAAACACGACAGAATAACAACCAGGGTCATACAAACACATATATAAAAGGAAGGATCGATCAACCCTTAGTTTTGAGCACCTTTGTAGCGCTAATATCATTATTGGAAATGAATTTTCATTTACCAATATAATTGAAACAAACAAACAGATATAGCATATTAGTTGGATACATTTTATATATAACATTAAAAGAAAGTATGCCTGATATTTCAGATTTTTCCTTTTCAAATTATTAATCAATAATCATCACTTGTATTTTCATTTATGAATTTTTTTTATATTATCTGTTTTAGAAGTATGAACTTATTGAGCATTCCTACATTAATATGCATAAATAGGTGAAAGATTACTAAATTCAAAAATTATTTTGTACATATTATGCTGCTACCACTGCTGCATAATATCCTTTTGCATCCTCTCTACCATTTGGCATTTTATCATTCCCAAACACAGCTGCAACATTCAGCGAACTTCCCAATCCAAATTCTTCCCCAACTTACATCCTAACTGATATGGCAACAGCAGCTTTAGCACCGATACAAAGATTTGCATGATGGAAAATAGTTTGTAGCTTAAGAAGGGCTGTGGAGATGTGTGGCACGTCATTCAATCTAATAATGCTTTTTGAGCTCTTTGCATACGATATTTTGTAATTTTTTTAGCACTATTTGTAAAAGCTATTTCAAATTTTAATTAAAAGCATTAGTGGAAAAGAATTTACAAGATCTGTTCTTTTGTAGAACTGGACAAGAGTGAAAGCACATAACAATTTATCAAACGCTTTAGAATCTTCCAATATGGATATCGGTTTAGGACCAACAGAGAATAAATATCGTCTGAATCCAAATTAGTGATTTAGCGCAAAGCACTTGGATTTTTCAATGATTTCACCATGATCAACATCACATTTTCCCTAATGAAGTGTTGGAACTTGATAAGATTATGCTCATATTATCTAGGATAAATTTTTGAACTAAGCCGTTCGGGGTAACTTATTGTAAAAATAGGTCTGTTTTTCTTAGGAATAATAACCATGTGCTTTCTGAAAATGCACATAAATAAATTTGTTCATGCGCATTTTCAAAACGCGCAATATTTTTGTTTATGTGCATTCTGAAAATGCTGCGCGTTTTCTGTGCAAGGCTAATTCAGAACTGGTCAAAACAAACCTAGTTTCATAATAAATTATGAAACAAACCTATTTTCACAATAAGTTATTTTGAGGGGCTTAGTTCAAAAATTTGTCCTGTTATCTGTTAACAATTTAAAAGAACCGCCTGTTCCAAGTGCTATGATACTTAAGCAGAAGTTCCAAGTGATAAATTGAAAAGGCATCATATATCATTTAGGCACTGCGTTCTTTACCCCTATCTTTTGGTTCCAAATTCGATTAAAATAACCAAAAAACAAAACAAAAAAGATTATGACCGGACTGAAGGATGCTGAAAAAAAAACACTATATCATATAGAATTATGACTCACTTTTTATCGAGATTTGAAACAATCAAAATTCACATGTTGATAATAAATCAGTACACTAATTCAAAATTTGACTATCAAAAACTAATTTGAAATAGAAATAACAAAAAAAGATGATACCCGGATTGAAGAATGCTCGGTGTGATGCAAATTTAAGATCGGTTGCGGGTTAGGTTTTGGAAGGTGGGTTATTGTGTGAATTCGATGGTGAGCTTGCAGAGTTAGTTGCAGGTTAGGATTTAGGAGGCGGGATGTTGCGACCGAGTGTGGGCGACGAAGGAGAGACGTTACTTCGGCGACGTTGATGGAGAGTCTGAAAGGTGCGATTGGAAAAACTAAAAGAAAAGGAATATCTACATTTGAGGATGAAGAAATATAATTGAAAGATTCCGCGAGCGAGATATGCGAGGAAAATTGGACGATATATGTATGGAGCGCTGAAAACAACCGAAGAATCAGGGGAGTGAATTTCATCCTTCATGATAAAGCCTGGAGGCCCGATAGTTCGGTATGAAAATAGGCCCAAAGGATATCCAGCGTTTCAAACATTTTAGAGTTTCTGCTTCATATCAACAATCTCTTGAATTTCGCCAACCTCCACGCAAATTGTCTGCACAACGGTGGAAAAACCGACCGTTAAGATGTCTAATACTAGCACTAGTGAGAAAACCGACCGTTTTGATACATAATATAAAATAAATAAAAAATTGATAAATTTTATTTCAATTATGTCGTCAAACCTTGAAAACACATTTTCTCATTTTATAATTATGAAACAACAGAGAAAAAAATGATAGTATGTCATAAGTTTTGGTAAAGAAAAAGAAATTTTATCAGTTGATTTTGCCATTTCAAAATAATAATTATAATAATAATAATAAATTATATAATTGATAAATCAAATACCTCTATCATACATCAAAACCATAAAAGAAACATTACAACCATACAAAGTGAAATAAAACCGCCCTCCTGTAAACTCCATTTTGATATGCATACTTTCATATTGATTGCCTAAAGGTCTATTATAACATTTTTGTACTGTTTGTAATGTAATGACAGTCGGAACAAAGCTCCCCTTCCTCCTACATAGGGCGCACATATATGAGTTGACACACACATCCTTGTAACAAAAGAAATCTTTGTTGTTACGTGTCTACCAACTCATATTTGTACTTGCCTCCTCTAATTTATTTTGTGATGTGGGACTTTGCATCCAAATCATCATTCCTCCTTAACAACATGCGAGGCAATCCTAACACTGCTATCGTTTTATAACATACAAAAATTGTGCTTCTTTGCAACATTATAAAGCATACGTATTACAAATTTAAAATACCATATATATCACATTTAGTAATGTTGGCCTACTTTGTAATACGCCATACAGAGTACAGATAATCTCTTATGAGCAACGAAGTTGGATTAGGTCATACAAAGAATCCCATATCGAAGGGGAAAATCATGTCGAGAGATGACGGCTCGGGTCGGATAAGGGGGGTCGGTTCGGTCGGTCATTCGATATTTGATTTATTCAATGCCCAGAACAATACAACATCTGTAACACCCCGAAAATTCTATAACTATGAAATTAGCAAATTAAAGTATAATTAATTTGAAATCAAAGAACTAAGGGAAACGGGATACGCCATTGCGTTCGTCTCGGAAAAATATGCGAAATAGAGTCCGAGTTTTCGAAAAACGGAGTCCGTATGAAGAAGATATGGCCTTCGGAAGTTTTGAATTAAATTTAAAATTCAAACAGAATAAAATAATTAAAAATCAGGCCCATTGGGCCAGGGCGGATAAAAACCCGCCTAGGCCACCCAGGTCGACTGGGCTGTCGACCTGGGCTACCCATGTCGACAGGGCTGTCGACAGCCCTGTCGACAGGGGTATCGACCTGGTCGAGCCCAGTCAACCTGGCTGGCCAGGTCTGTGTTTGGTCGAATTTCTGTGGTCTGCTTTGTCATTAGGGCTAGGTGGCGGGTTCTAATTGGTCTCTTTATCTAATGAATGGCTATGATCAATCCAAGCAACATCAAGGGTCCTAATCAGTTCCTAACCTCTATATAAACAACCCTAGACTAAACCCTAATCTATTCATTCAAAATTAAGAACATAGCCGCCATGTTGCTGAGGAACGACTAAGAGTAGCCGCCAACTAGAGAGAGAATTAGGAAGAAAGTTCTAAAGCCTAAAGCAATTCAAGCAACCTAAAGCCAATCAATTCAACAAAGGAATCATATCTCTTAATTAGAGAATTCGCCGCAACCATAGTAAGTAGAGTATTACTTTGGTATGAATAAACAACTGTATTGATGTGTATGCTTGAATTGTGGCAATGAAAGTAATTCATATTTGTGCGTTCTTATCAATTTATATACGTTTGGATATTCTTGAATTATGTTATTCGATTATAAAGAACTACATGCGGTAGTTCTATGCAAGTATACGTTTGGAATATTGCGCAAATTATATAATCTATGTTGAGGCTACATGTATGTAGTTGATTGAAATACATGCAAGTTTGGGGCTTTGTTATTATGTCACTATGATGTATATTTTTGTGCATAAATCATTTTGCAAGTAATTGAAACAAGTTTGGTTGTTATAGTTCATAAGAAAACTATGTTGGAATTTTGACACCATAATCCATGTATTAAGTCATGAATATGGCTAGGCTATGAATGATATTTGGCATAATTGAAATCCATGATTAAGTCTATCTTGCTTACAAGAATTTTATGATGACATATGTGAGACATGGCTAGGTTAGACTCAAAAATCCCTTTTTGCAAGTTTAAAGCAAACACCATGATTAGGAATATTTATGCATAAGTATATTTATACTATCGTTATGTGATTAGACTTAAACCATAATTAAGTTGATCTATGCTTCTGTGTTAGTAACAAAGTATCCCCTTTGTAAACATGTAGAAACCTTATGAACATGACTTGTTTATGCCATGAACAAATTTAACTTTACTTATGCCATGCTTATGTTTGACATTATGCCATGATTATGCTAAAAGTATTTATGCCATGCTTATGTTTGACATTATGTTATGCTTATGCTAGAAACATTTATGACATGCTTATGTTTGACATTATGCCTAAATAAGAATATAGGTTCATGTTGTAGTTAAACCTATGCAAGTTCACATGCTTTGATTCATGTCACCTATGTTACCACTATGTAAGTACACCAATTTCTACTTTGTAATTTCCAACGTCATATTGCAAGTTCATGCGCTCACCTTCCCCTCTTTGTGTATGTAATCACGCTTTAAGCCTCCCCTTTTCGCATGGCTAAATTGGGCTTTAAAAGGCTAAGCCCAATATATATATAAACGGACGTGTAAAGCGGGGGAAAATAACGTTGGGTTAAAATTAATTAATGAATGAAAATATAAAATAGAAGGGCCCAAATTCAAGTATGGGTTGGGCCCATGATTGGTGTAACCTTTACACCATTAACTTAATAATGGGCCGCAAATATTTACATATAAGAAATAAAGAGGAATGACAAAATATGTAAATGTAGAACATACGATGTGTTTAACCTGAGGTTGGATTGAGTTGTGATGTAAACCTGCCCGGAACCGCCCGGCTGTCCAGTAGTCACAACAATACCTATCCAATGTGGGAGGTTAAACATGGAGCCCAATAAGGACCCGAGGTTAGACTGAGTTGTGGCGTAAGACTGCCCGGAACCAACCGGCAACAGGCAGCCACAACAATACCTGTCTAATGTGAGAGGTCAGGGCCTTAATAAGACAATTAAGGCTGAGTCAGGATTGGTAGGATTAAGTGAACTAAAGACTTAATCAAAATGGAACATGCTAAACTAAACGGACTGGTGGGGTTAGGTTAGAAAACACTTAACCAACTTAGCATGTTGGCTAGAGATAGAAAACCTAGTAACGGGGGACCCTTTTCAGCAGTAACCCTAAAAGGTGTATCAGGATACCCTGAAACTAGGCAGGGTGGGGCACGATTACTGGGCTGATTGTAAGAGGTCAAAGCGACGGCGGTGGTGTAGCAGTGTAGGTTCTAACGGAGTGTAGGCGTGCACACACTCCGGCGCAGAAAAATAAGGCACTGGGCACTAGTAGCATACCTGTGCACTCTAAGGTTGTGTCGGGTTGCCACTATGGGACTTGATACACCCCATGGTGGGACCAGCATAGGTAACTACAGACATCGGGGGCCGTAAGACACATGTAACTATGCGAGTAGGAGCCGATCATCATTGAATGGATCACATCACCCTGATTATGGGGTGCCAGTGGGAAACTAGTTTATATGGGTTCAGAGATTAACATAGGGTACGATAGTATATTCGACCCTAGACAACTTAACCAAGTTTATAGTGCATGCCCACTTCCTGTTTATACTTATCATACCCAGTTCTTTATTCATAGACAAAATAGTACTAGACTTACTCAGGCTTTATGTCTGACTCTATTTTTCTTTCGTCTTCTTTCTTCCGTCCCCCCCCCCCCCCCCCCAGGTCCTCAGGGAGGGAACACAGCAGCTTGATCAGCCTCAACATCCAGCTTGAAGAAGAGAAATGTATTGCTTGGACTTTCCTGTTTTGAACTATGGCTTTGGACAATCCACTCTGGGGCTTTTGCAGTTTATCTATGTTTTATTTATGCTTCTTTAATAATGTACTCAAGACAGATTATGAAAGTGTTATGTTATATTTTTGGAAAGGATGTTGTTGTAACACGTATTTGACTTTATGAAATAAAAGTTTGTTGTTCTTCCGCTGTTTACAAATATGTGTTCTTATATCTGTCTTGTATATCTGTGACTTGTACTTATAAACCTCCACCAAAATTAGGGCATTCCCTTTGAGAGTGACCCTAACGGAGGTGGGGTGTTTCACTTGGTATCAGAGCATAGGTTTACCAGATAAGATAAAAAGTTTTGAAAAATTATTTTCAAAAAGGAAATTTAAAGAAGCATTTTTAAAAGAAAAATATTATTTTATTTTAAAAAAGGCAAAGTCCACTCCCCAAAGCCATAGGTACTATCTCTTATCCTTCGTTTTGAATCTATCCTTTTTGTTTCAGCATGTCCCAAGAACTTAACTTGCCGGAAGGGGTGCCAACACCTGGTTGGTTTAGACGGTTCTTAGAAGCAAGGGCCACTCAGCCAGGTCCTACCATTCCTCCTCCCCCAGCGGAAGGAAATCATCCAGCTGCAGCGGCACTTTTTCCTCCACCTCCTCCTCGGGGAAACAATTTTGCTAAGATATGTAAAGATTTTAAAGCTATGGAAGGAAGGGATTTCCATGGAACTGAGTCCTTCGTGGCAGCTAGAAATTGGCTGAAAGAAACGGAGGACCTATTCATCATCTTTGAGGTAGAAGATAGACAAAAAGTACAATTGGCAGTGTGGCTATTGAAGGGCGAGGCTTCCTACTGGTGGGAAGTCACTAATGCTGAAAGACCAGTGGAGACATGGGAGGACTTTAGGGCAAGGTTTGAGACCAAATTTCTCTCAGATGCAGAAAGAAGTTTGCAGTTGGAAAAATTCTTATTTCTTAAGCAAGGGGACAAGACGGTCAGAGAGTATGTGAATCAGTTCGATGAGCTGGCTAGGTTTGGGCTTGACCTAGTCAACACCCCGCACAAGAAGGCTCTCCGTTTCGTCAAAGGGTTAAATGAGCCATTACACAGTTTGGCCATGACCCATATACCCATGGGAGCCACGTACGAAAGATTGGTGCAAATGGCATTGCTGAATGAAGAGGATAAGGGCAAGAAGGAGACTAAGGCAGAAAGCTCTCAAGGGAAGAAAGAGGGTTTGCAGCCTAAGAAGACAGACTTTAAGAAGGGCGGGAAAGGCAACAAAGAGAAGAGGAAGTGCAATTTCTGTGGCAAAGTGGGGCACTTAGTAAAGGACTGCCGGAAAAAGAAGGCCAAGGAGAATGGTGGGTGTTTTTCTTGCGGTGAGACATGCCACAGGGCTAAGGACTGCCCAAAGAAACGAGGTCAGGGGCAGAGGGCTGGATCCACCCCAGGGGCACAGGTTCATGTGCTAGAAGCGCCACCTCTGCAACAGCGAGGTATAAATACTTCTGTAGAAAGTGTAGTTTATCTTTATGATCACCCCGTTCGCACTTTATTTGATTCTGGCGCATCACACTCCTTTATCTCGTCTGCTTTAGTAGAATCTCTGCACCTAGAAACTAGTATGGTAGAGGACCCCTTAATTGTTTCAAACCCAATTGGGGGCCCAGCTCATTTGTCTATGATCTGTGTGGGATTGAAAATTTCTATTCTAAGTGTAGAATTTCAATGTAGTGCCTTTGTTTTGGGCTTTTCGGGGTATGGTTTGATTTTGGGTATGGATTGGCTATCCAGTAATGGGGCCATCCTTGATTGTGAGAAAAGGGTTGTTAGGCTCCTAACCCGACTCGGTAATACTTTGGAAATTTCTTGTAATCCCTCGTATGCGGTTATGCTTAGTTATCTTGAATCGCTAGATGCCTCCGTTGAAAATTTGAAATCAGTTAGAGTGGTCCGGGAGTATCCGGATGTCTTCGAAGAGGTGAAGGGCTTGCCTCCGAAGCGGGAAATAGACTTCCGCATATATCTTGTAGATAATGCAAAGCCCGTTGCGTTGCCCGTTAGACATATGGCTCCACGGGAAAGGAAAGAGCTCAGTAAACAGATTAAAGAGCTTCTAGAAAAGGGGTTCATTAGGAGGAGCATTTCAGAATGGGGCGCTCCAGTGGTGTTCGCTACAAAGGCGGATGGTTCACTCCGTCTATGCGTTGACTATAGGGAGCTCAACAAGCTAACGAAAAAGAATAGGCACCCTCTCCCTAGAATTGACGATTTATTTGACCAGCTTGTAGGAGCGTCTGTTTTCTCCCAACTCGATTTAGCAAACGGTTTTCATCAGCTAAGGGTGGCTGAAGATAGCATCGATAAAACGGCGTTCAGAACCCCAGACGGTTTCTTTGAATGGCTTGTCATGCCTTTCGGCTTGACAAATGCACCTGCTTACTTCGTGGACCTGATGAGTAGGGTATTTAAAGATTTCCTCAACAAATTCGTAGTGGTCTTCGTAGATGATATCCTTATCTTCTCAAAGAGTGAAGAGGAACATGCTCAACACCTAAGGGCAATCATGGAAACTTTGCGAGTCCATCAACTAAAAGCCAAGTTCTCCAAATGCCACTTTTGGAGAGAAGAGGTGAGGTTCCTTGGGCACATAGTATCCAAACAAGGGTTAGCAGTGGACCCTGCTAAAGTAGTGGCGGTACAGGACTGGAAGACACCAAGGAATGCAACTGAGGTCCGAAGCTTTCTAGGACTAGCAGGTTTCTATCGAAAATTTATAAGGGATTTTGCGAAAATCTCAGCTCCACTCACGAAATTGACTAAGAAGAATCTAGTGTTTAATTGGGATTTGGATTGCGAGTTTGCTTTCCAACGACTGAAAAGGGCTCTCACAACAGCCCCAGTTTTGACGCTGCCAGATGGGAGCAAGATGTTCACTGTTTATACGGATGCATGTGGGACAGGGCTAGGCGCCGTCTTAATGCAAGAAGGAAGGGTAGTAGCTTATGGCGGGAGGCAGTTGAAGGTGCATGAAAAGAACTACCCAACCCACGATCTTGAGTTAGCCGCCATCGTCTTTGCACTCAAGTCTTGGCGACACTATCTCCTAGGTGAGAAGTTCGAACTTTACACTGACCATAAATCGTTGAAATATCTTTTCTCGCAGAAGGATCTTAACTTGAGGCAACAAAGATGGATGGAGTTTCTTGCCTCGTACGATTTCGAAATCTCCTATACTCCGGGCAAAGGCAACGTAGTGGCAGACGCGTTGAGCCGAAAGAAATTGACCCTAAGCCCATTGTTTGTTGAAAGACAAAGCCTAGAGTTTATAGCCAGCTTCGACTTTAGGCCCTCCTCCGATTTCGTACCAGGCTTGCTAGCATCTCTCGAAGTGCGCCCAACTTTAGTGGATTCAGTAGGGACAGCACAACGCGAAGACCCTCAACTTGTGGAAATAATTGATAGGCTAATTAGGGGTGAGACTTCAAGTCACCTCAACAGATACTCCATCGACGATAAGGGTTTGCTAAGGCGAGACGGAAGACTATGCGTCCCACAGACAAACGATTTAATAAAGAGGGTTCTCGAGGAAGCACATCACTCCAAGATGACGATACACCCGGGCGGAGATAAAATGTACAAAGACATAAAGAGGACTTTCTTTTGGAACGGCATGAAAAAGGACATGGCAGAATTCGTTTCTAAGTGTATGGTGTGCCAACAGGTTAAGGCGGAACAGAAAAAGCCTGGCGGACTGCTACATCCTCTGGAGGTCCCGCAGTGGAAGTGGGATAGCATCTCAATGGACTTCATCGATGGGCTGCCTAGGTCTAGGAGAGGCAACACTAGCATTTGGGTAATAGTGGATAGGATTACTAAAAGCGCCCACTTTTTACCTGTCAAAAGTAAAAGAACTGCCTCATCCCTAGCATCACTTTACCTCAAGGAAATCGTCCGACTCCATGGAATACCGTCTAGCATCGTTAGTGACCGAGACCCCATCTTCACCAGTGAGTTTTGGCGGAGTCTGCAAGAAGCAGTAGGAACGCAGTTATGCTTGAGCACAGCCTATCATCCCCAAACCGACGGCCAAACAGAGAGAGTGAACAGAGTTTTGGAAGACCTTCTAAGGCTATGCGTCCTTGACTTCGGAGGGACATGGGAAGACCACCTTCCTTTGGTGGAATTTGCCTACAACAACAGCTATCAAGCAACCATCGGAATGGCGCCCTTCGAAGCTTTATATGGAAGACCGTGCCGATCGCCCACTTGTTGGTGTGAGTCCACGGATAAGCTCATACTTGGACCAGATATGATCCGAGAGACCTCAGAGAAAGTAGACTTAATACGAAGAAGGATGAAGACGGCCCAAGACAGACAAAAGTCCTATGCCGACAAGAGGAGGACCGACCTTGAATTTGAGGTTGGAGACAGAGTTTTTCTCAAGGTATCACCGCTAAGAAACATTGTCCGTTTTGGAACCACAGGAAAGCTAGCACCAAGGTTCGTAGGGCCATTCCCTATCATCGAGGAAGTTGGGAAAATGGCCTATAGATTAGAGCTACCCGAGAAGTTGGCTGGAGTCCACAACGTTTTTCACGTTTTACATCTCCGAAAATGTCTTCATGAGTCCGCTGAAGTGGTAGAGCCAAATATCCTCGAAGAGGCCGAAGTGGAGCGCGAAGCAACCATAAGAAAAGTTCCAACCCGCATCTTAGGAACAGAAGTGAAGAAGCTACGCAACCGCGAAGTCAAGCTCGTCAAAGTTCAGTGGAGCGACGCCGAGGGAGACGCGACTTGGGAAACTGAAGCTAGAATCCGTACAGCCTACCCTTTTTTGTTCGAGGGTACATCCTTGATCTTTCCTTTTCCTTAAGTTGCGCTTTTATCTATCTTTTTAGGTATATTTCCTCGACCGTATCTTTTAGGTAGAATCTTTTTGGATGGAAACATGTAGTTGAAACATGTTATGGATGATGGTTGCA
This sequence comes from Allium sativum, assembly GCA_030737875.1. NCBI lineage: Eukaryota > Viridiplantae > Streptophyta > Magnoliopsida > Asparagales > Amaryllidaceae > Allium > Allium sativum. Next base: position 658,749,400 of record CM060913.1, read on the forward strand.
AGTGGTTGCAAGTGATTGCTAGTGGTTGCTCGTGGTTGCATATACACACACAATCTAGGTTTTAGATCGGCTCAGTCACTTCATATTGCATATGCATATATGTTTGTATTCGTATATGGTTGAACTTTAATGTATTGTCATGTGGATGTTGCATTTGTATTGAATAATTGAGCACTCATGTAGAATCATGAATAGGAAAATTTGCATACATAATGGATTCATGGCACTTACATAAGTTGCATTAAGGAGGTCAACTGAATCAGTAGACCGCCTGATTTTGCATTAGATAAGTACATGTACACACACACTTCGTATATGATCATGAAGCATTAGAAATCTTTTAAGGACAATGGATGCTCGTGTTTGATGGATGAGTAGATGGATGATTGGATGTTAGGATATACATTCCTCCTAACTTGAAGATTTCGGGGACGAAATCCTTTTAAGTGGGGGAGAATGTAACACCCCGAAAATTCTATAACTATGAAATTAGCAAATTAAAGTATAATTAATTTGAAATCAAAGAACTAAGGGAAACGGGATACGCCATTGCGTTCGTCTCGGAAAAATATGCGAAATAGAGTCCGAGTTTTCGAAAAACGGAGTCCGTATGAAGAAGATATGGCCTTCGGAAGTTTTGAATTAAATTTAAAATTCAAACAGAATAAAATAATTAAAAATCAGGCCCATTGGGCCAGGGCGGATAAAAACCCGCCTAGGCCACCCAGGTCGATTGGGCTGTCGACCTGGGCTACCCATGTCGACAGGGCTGTCGACAGCCCTGTCGACAGGGGTATTGACCTGGTCGAGCCCAGTCAACCTGGCTGGCCAGGTCTGTGTTTGGTCGAATTTCTGTGGTCTGCTTTGTCATTAGGGCTAGGTGGCGGGTTCTAATTGGTCTCTCTATCTAATGAATGGCTATGATCAATCCAAGCAACATCAAGGGTCCTAATCAGTTCCTAACCTCTATATAAACAACCCTAGACTAAACCCTAATCTATTCATTCAAAATTAAGAACATAGCCGCCATGTTGCTGAAGAACGACTAAGAGTAGCCGCCAACTAGAGAGAGAATTAGGAAGAAAGTTCTAAAGCCTAAAGCAATTCAAGCAATTTAAAGCCAATCAATTCAACAAAGGAATCATATCTCTTAATTAGAGAATTCGCCGCAACCATAGTAAGTAGAGTATTACTTTGGTATGAATAAACAACTGTATTGATGTGTATGCTTGAATTGTGGCAATGAAAGTAATTCATATTTGTGCGTTCTTATCAATTTATATACGTTTGGATATTCTTGAATTATGTTATTCGATTATAAAGAACTACATGCGGTAGTTCTATGCAAGTATACGTTTGGAATATTGCGCAAATTATATAATCTATGTTGAGGCTACATGTATGTAGTTGATTGAAATACATGCAAGTTTGGGGCTTTGTTATTATGTCACTATGATGTATATTTTTGTGCATAAATCATTTTGCAAGTAATTGAAACAAGTTTGGTTGTTATAGTTCATAAGAAAACTATGTTGGAATTTTGACACCATAATCCATGTATTAAGTCATGAATATGGCTAGGCTATGAATGATATTTGGCATAATTGAAATCCATGATTAAGTCTATCTTGCTTACAAGAATTTTATGATGACATATGTGAGACATGGCTAGGTTAGACTCAAAAATCCCTTTTTGCAAGTTTAAAGCAAACACCATGATTAGGAATATTTATGCATAAGTATATTTATACTATCGTTATGTGATTAGACTTAAACCATAATTAAGTTGATCTATGCTTCTGTGTTAGTAACAAAGTATCCCCTTTGTAAACATGTAGAAACCTTATGAACATGACTTGTTTATGCCATGAACAAATTTAACTTTACTTATGCCATGCTTATGTTTGACATTATGCCATGATTATGCTAAAAGTATTTATGCCATGCTTATGTTTGACATTATGTTATGCTTATGCTAGAAACATTTATGACATTCTTATGTTTGACATTATGCCTAAATAAGAATATAGGTTCATGTTGTAGTTAAACCTATGCAAGTTCACATGCTTTGATTCATGTCACCTATGTTACCACTATGTAAGTACACCAATTTCTACTTTGTAATTTCCAACGTCATATTGCAAGTTCATGCGCTCACCTTCCCCTCTTTGTGTATGTAATCACGCTTTAAGCCTCCCCTTTTCGCATGGCTAAATTGGGCTTTAAAAGGCTAAGCCCAATATATATATAAACGGACGTGTAAAGCGGGGGAAAATAACGTTGGGTTAAAATTAATTAATGAATGAAAATATAAAATAGAAGGGCCCAAATTCAAGTATGGGTTGGGCCCATGATTGGTGTAACCTTTACACCATTAACTTAATAATGGGCCGCAAATATTTACATATAAGAAATAAAGAGGAATGACAAAATATGTAAATGTAGAACATACGATGTGTTTAACCCGAGGTTGGATTGAGTTGTGATGTAAACCTGCCCGGAACCGCCCGGCTGTCCAGTAGTCACAACAATACCTATCCAATGTGGGAGGTTAAACATGGAGCCCAATAAGTACCCGAGGTTAGACTGAGTTGTGGCGTAAGACTGCCCGGAACCAACCGGCAACAGGCAGCCACAACAATACCTGTCTAATGTGAGAGGTCAGGGCCTTAATAAGACAATTAAGGCTGAGTCAGGATTGGTAGGATTAAGTGAACTAAAGACTTAATCAAAATGGAACATGCTAAACTAAACGGACTGGTGGGGTTAGGTTAGAAAACACTTAACCAACTTAGCATGTTGGCTAGAGATAGAAAACCTAGTAACGGGGGACCCTTTTCAGCAGTAACCCTAAAAGGTGTATCAGGATACCCTGAAACTAGGCAGGGTGGGGCACGATTACTGGGCTGATTGTAAGAGGTCAAAGCGACGGCGGTGGTGTAGCAGTGTAGGTTCTAACGGAGTGTGGGCGTGCACACACTCCGGCGCAGAAAAATAAGTCACTGGGCACCAGTAGCATACCTGTGCACTCTAAGGTTGTGTCGGGTTGCCACTATGGGACTTGATACACCCCATGGTGGGACCAGCATAGGTAACTACAGACATCGGGGGCCGTAAGACACATGTAACTATGCGAGTAGGAGCCGATCATCATTGAATGGATCACATCACCCTGATCATGGGGTGCCAGTGGGAAACTAGTTTATATGGGTTCAGAGATTAACATGGGGTACGATAGTATATTCGACCCTAGACAACTTAACCAAGTTTATAGTGCATGCCCACTTCCTGTTTATACTTATCATACCCAGTTCTTTATTCATAGACAAAATAGTACTAGACTTACTCAGGCTTTATGTCTGACTCTATTTTTCTTTCGTCTTCTTTCTTCCGTTTCCCCCCCAGGTCCTCAGGGAGGGAACACAGCAGCTTGATCAGCCTCAACATCCAGCTTGAAGAAGAGAAATGTATTGCTTGGACTTTCCTGTTTTGAACTATGGCTTTGGACAATCCACTCTGGGGCTTTTGCAGTTTATCTATGTTTTATTTATGCTTCTTTAATAATGTACTCAAGACAGATTATGAAAGTGTTATGTTATGTTTTTGGAAAGGATGTTGTTGTAACACGTATTTGACTTTATGAAATAAAAGTTTGTTGTTCTTCCGCTGTTTACAAATATGTGTTCTTATATCTGTCTTGTATATCTGTGACTTGTACTTATAAACCTTCACCAAAATTAGGGCATTCCCTTTGAGAGTGACCCTAACGGAGGTGGGGTGTTTCAACATCCACTACTACAAAAGTGGGTATATTCGACACTAATTTGTGTGCATTGCATGAAAAGTGTGGCGAAAGCTATGCATTCTTTGATCTTCTGCAACAACATTCATTTGTTGTTGCATTAGATGTGAACACAGTGTTGCGGTTGAAATTCTTGTGCTGTGACTTGCAACACCAGTTCAAAGTGTTGCATTACATAAATACATGTCAGGTCAGCGATCCGCGTTATCAGTTTAAACAAATAAATAACCGTAGATGTTGATTAATCCAACGGTTCTTGCCGATCCTTGCAACACCAGTTCAAAGTGTTGCATTACATAAATACATGCCAGGTCAGCGATCCGCGTTATCAGTTTAATAAATAAATAACCGTAGATGTTGATTAATCCAACGGTTCAAGCTGATCCTTGCTACAGCTTAGTGAAAATTTGGCGCGACAGTTTCCCCATTCACGAAATACTCCCCCCCAAAACAAATTTCTCCGGTACTCCTCCTTCTGTCCGTTTCTCTCTCCACGAAATCCGTCCAAGAACGCCTCCGATTGCTACTCTTCCTCAGGTTACAAACTATAAACCTTCGATTGCTCCTATTTTACGAACTTTACACCTCCAATTTGGATCGTTTAGGACAATTACAGGTAGTTAGGGCTTCATCATTTAGGTTTTATTTAGTTGATTTCATCTCTAACTTATTTTGATCTGCGTTCAAAGTCTCTGGGTGATTTGGGTATACCGATTACCTTAAATTAGGGTTTTTATACTTGAAGTGTTGTATTTATATGTTTGCATGTGTTGAAATTGTGCAAGTTCTGTATTTTTATGTTTGCCAAACCATTGATGTATTGGTAAATAATGCCTATTTCCAAAGGTGTTAACAAAATTTAGAGGATAAAAGAAATCCAATATGAATGCTCAAATGTCTATTTCTGTTTGTAGTTAAATAATGCCTATATCTCTTCCTACATCGTATGACTACGAAGATACCCTGGGCATGGGTGATCTAGGACTGTCAGACCCATCATCACCAGAAACTCCTATTGATTTTTATATAGAGATGCAAGAAAGGCACTACGATGATTTGCTTGAATATGAACTAGAGCAAGAAGAACTCCGAAGACAACGGCGAGAAGAAGAACGACGTGAAGAAAGGGCGATGCGACGGCATAGTCGTTTGCGTCGTCAGCATCAAAACAACCAAGTGGTTAACGAACAACATGCTGACTCACCAATCATAATGTGTCATTGTGGGTATGCCGCTGCAGAAGATGTTATTTCGATTGGATTCAACATTGGTCGTCGTTATTTTAGATGTCGGGTTTATCCCACAGGGTGTACCTTTTGGCAGTGGATTGACCAACAGTTTCCAAGTCGAGCCGCTGAGTACGCAAATGAGATACAACATCAACTTACAACGCTGCAAAATCATGTTATTGGTTTTCGAACTGATGTTAGTAGACTTAACGACCAGCTTCAAGGGCTAAACATTAGACGACAAAATTAAATTATTGCATCGTTCTTTGTATTAGATACAACTGTATCGTCTATGTATCACCTGTATAGTCTTTGTATCAGTACGGTTTTGTTTTGGTGCAATCATGTAATGTTATGCATTTGTGTTCTGTATCTTTAGTTGCTTGTTTTATGTACGTATTCTCTTGGTAACTCAGTTCCAAAAGTCAGTGATAATTCATATCAAAACAATCGTCCTTGTATCATCACACTGATTATGTATATTTGTAAATTATTAACTTGTTTTGTTTTTATTTCTAATTTAGTCTAACATTATAGGGTAGCCCTTGTTCGTGTCTTGAAACTCTTAGGGGTATCAAATTTAGTCTTACTAAGTCGTGGTTAGATTATGGCAATGGATAGTGAGTATTACATATGGATAGGACTTCCGAGATCGAGCGCAGAATATGTAAGAGGGGTAACAACTTTTCTAAGAAATGCATTTCCCATTTATAAAGTAGGTGATGAGATGAAGTGCCCCTGCAAAAAATGTACAGAACGTAATTGGTATTGTGAAAATGTCATATACGATCATCTTATTTTTAATGGCCCTTCTCCATTACATACCGGGTGGATTTGTGAAGTTTCACAGACAAAATTAATAGGTGTTGATGACCATATGGATTGTGCAACGGAGATGGATTTTGAGGATAATTTAGATGTGATGTTCAAGTGTGCGGGTTACAAATTTGGTCAAAATCCCAAGGACTTTGTAGTAGAACCAAATCCAGAGGCCGAGAAATTTTATCGGCATGTTAAAGAAGGAAAAAAACCGTTATATCCTGGCTGCACTAAATTTTCTCGACTAAGTTTCTTGATCAGGCTTTATCATTTAAAGTGTGCTTATGGAATTAACGAGTCTGCGTTTGGGGAATTAGTAAAGCTTATAAAAGAAGCCCTTCCTGATGCCCAGCTGCCTTTGTCTTCCTACGCTGCAAAGAATGTCATTAAGGATTTAGGTCTTAATTACCATAAAATACATGCCTGCCCAAACCATTGCATGTTATATTGGGCAGAGAATAAAAATAAAGAGGCTTGTGACATTTGTGGTTTTTCGAGATGGGCTGTAAAAGAAAAGGAAGACATCGTTGATAATAATGATCCACCAAAGTCGATTCCCAAAGTGCCGGCAAATGTTATGAGGTACTTTCCTCTGAGACCAAGGTTACAAAGGATGTTTATGTGCAAAGAACTTTCCAAGCTTATGAGATGGCACCAAGTGGAACGAAAAGAAGATGGAAAATTAAGACATCCAGCTGATGGTGTGGCATGGAAGATGATGGATGCTCGCTATCCTGATTTTTCATCAGAAAATCGTAATGTTAGATTGGGTCTATCATCTGATGGATTTAATCCATATCGTTCAATGAATTCAAGTTATAGTACATGGCCAATTGTGTTGGTAAACTACAATCTTCCGCCTTGGTTATGTATGAAACAAGAGAATTTGATTCTTTCAACATTAATATCTGGTCCAGATTCTCCAAAGAACAATATTGACGTATATATGCAGCCTTTAATTGCGGAATTGAAAGCGTTATGGAATGTTGGCGTCGAAACATATGATTCCTTGACTGATGGGAATTTTAATTTACGTGCAAGCGTCTTATGGACCATTAGTGATTTTCCGGGATATGCCATGTTGTCAGGTTGGAGCACGAAGGGGAGACTAGCGTGTCCAGTATGCCATTACGAAACTTCTTCAAATTATTTGAAGCATAGCAAAAAAATGTGTTATATGAACCATAGAAAGTTTCTTGATCCGATACATAAGTGGAGGCTAGATAAGAGGAGATTTAATGGCGAAACTGAAATGGGGAGCATTCCAGAAATATTATCAGGAACTAATATTGAAGAGTTATTGCGGGGGTTCAAAAATCGGTTTGGGGATAAGACGAAGAAACCTGGTAAAAGTGACGGCCCTTTTAAAAAGAGGTCAATACTGTTTGACTTACCATATTAGTGTCATAATCCCCTTCGACATAACCTGGATGCCATGCACATAGAGAAGAACATATGCGACAAAATATTGGGTACTTTACTTAATATAGGTCGCATGTCGAAGGATCACCTAAACGCTCGTTTGGATTTACAGGAATTGGGCATAAGGAAGGCCCTTCATCCTGTTGAATGTGGTGATGGAAAGCATGTTGAAATTAGAGCTGCAATATTTGATATGACAAACAAGGAAAAAGAAATATTTTGCTCTGTATTGAAGAACGCCAAACTGCCCTACGGTTGTGCCTCGAATGTTAGTCGGTACGTGCACGTAAAAGAGAGAACGGTTGTGGGATATAAGAGCCATGATGCTCATTTCATACTCCACTATTTGTTACAATTTGCTGTGAAGAAAGCGTCAAAACCCGAGGTTGCGTTATCAATGATCAGATTTAGTGCATTCCTTAGAGGACTATGGAGCAAGGTTATCGAAGTGGATGATATCAAGGGGCGGCAAAAAGAAATTGTAGAGATACTTTGTCATTTTGAAATGATTTTTCCACAGGCTTTTTTCGATATAATGGTACACTTGCCTGTTCATTTATGCAGAGAAATCGAATACGGTGGGCCTGAACATCTTAGATGCATGTATCCAATTGAGCGATATCTAGGAAAGTTGAAATCTTATGTGCGAAATAGAAACAGACCGGAAGGTTCGATTGCAGAAGGTTACTTGGCAGAAGAGTGTGTGACCTTCTGTTCAAGATTTTTAAGCGTTGATGGAGGAACAGAAAACACGTCGATTGATTTTGGAAGATGTCAAACAGATTTGGAATATCATATTGGAACAAAGAAGAATAAAGATGGAAAGATGTTCAATTTGAAAGATGCAGTTTGGAAGGCAACGCATCGCTATGTTCTGTTCAATTCCGGTAATAAAGAAATTGAGAGTTTGATCGAGTAAGTTCTTAAGTTCCTATATCATTTTCCTTAACTATAAATTAACATCTGCATTTCGTAGTTTTTTGACCGTAATTATTATTTAGGGTTCATCGAGCTTTTGTGGATGGTCTTGCAAATAGAAGAAGATACAAGAGGGAACGAGAACATTTCGAAGAGTTTTGTAATTGGCTTAAAGAAGAGGTTCTGAAAAAGGACAAGATTTCAATAGATGTAGAGGTGTTTGCATTAGGTCCTAATCGAGTATCTAGGAAGTTTACCGGTTATATAGTAAATGGATATAGATTCCACACAAAATTTAGAGATTCTCGATGTACTACACAAAATAGTGGTGTATTTTTGACTGCCAAAACCACCAGCTTTGCAAGTTCGAAAGACCAAAACCCAATAGTGGGTGATGTCAATTACTACGGATCAATCGAAGAAATTTTTGAGCTTGATTATTGGGGAGCTTTCACAGTGGTCCTTTTTAAGTGTTGCTGGTACCAAGAGGAAAAAGATTCATATGGTCTTACTCGAGTAAATTTTAGCAAGTGCCATAAAACTGATCCTTATGTCCTGTCTTCGCAAGTGCAGCAAGTATTTTATGTGGAAGATGCAGTTGAAAAGAACAGTCATTACGTTATTAAAAAATTGCCGAGAGATTGGTGTGATACTGAAAATGAGAATGCAATGGAAGAAGACATGAGCAATACACAACCACATGATATGGGCATAGGTGGTGAACTAGAACCAGAAATTGTTGATGGGGGTTGGATTAGGGATGATGTCCCCGTAATACAACTAGAAGCAGAACTAGAAGCAAAAGTTCCTGATCCTGTTCCGTCTTGTTAGGACAAAAAATTCCTCTTTCTTATTGCTTTAATTTGGTCTAATTCATGATGTATTTGGCACTTTTTTTAAGCTGGAAATTATTATCTTTGATGAATGTATTTGGCACTCTTTTCTCATATTGCAATCTACAATGTTCACATGTTTTATGATTTAATGCTATGTTCTTTACTGTCATCTAAATTGGTTATAGACCAAAATGTTATAGTTGTTGTTTTTTGTCCACTTTAACATGCATGTACCTTGTTCTAATGTATTCATTTTGTACAGGATGGATGAACTTATTAATATCCGACTGCAACATGGTGGACAGTTTCGAAGGGCATGTTACGTTGGCGGAGAATCCTTCGTAGTAACAAAATATGATGTAGACCGGTTTTCTTACAGTGTGCTTATGGACTTTGTTAAAGATTGTCTCCATTACACTGAAATAGGAGGAGTCTACATCAGAAAAGGAACGAGGGGTGGCTGGCAGCTAATACTGAATGACAAGGACGTAAACGAGTACGTACAGGGCTGCAATAAGCAAGAAGACGTGGTTTTTTACATCGACAACACCATTGACAAAGACAGTGAGCCGTTGATTCAACTGCAGCCACATGTAATCATACGGCCAAGGAAAAACATAATTCAAGGTATATATGTATATGTAATATAGATCCATTCTTATATATATCTCTGTGTGTGTGTACAGAACTTTAAAGGAGGCCATCGTTATTATTTTTATTGTTCCAGGTTCTGCTAAGAAGCCGGTTGCAAAGCGCAAGTATACTACTGCACATAGACTTCAGCAGCAACACAAAATGATGAAAAACAACCCAACTCAAGTGGGTCAGAACAAACTATCGTCGGAGCCTGATATGGATAATGATGAAGAAGATGTTACTGTGACGGACAAAGGAACCCAGAGGAAATTAAATGTAGAAAATGAAACAGGTAAAGATGATGTTACCCGAGAGAATGAAGCTGATGTTCAGGTAATTTTCAGTTTTCATTTCAGTTTTATTAATCCGGATGAAATCTTATTCCGACCATGAAGGCTACAGCTAATTCAAGTAACTGTTTGTTCTTTGTGCATGCATTCTGTCAAAATAGCAAGAACTGTTTATACGTCAACTCTATTTGGTTAACTAGCTTAAATTTATCATCGATGGTGAGTAATAATGCCAATCTGCTTGCAGTTCTCACAACCATCAGTTTTGACGAAGTATGAACAAGAGCGAATCGCACGCATGCAAGAAAATGATGCAGTTAGTAGATCACTTGGGGTGCCTTCATTGGTTAGTTGTATGAAAGAGGCTGCCACACGAAATAAGAAAGATAAATGTAAAGATGTTGCTGGAAGTGATGAATACATCCCAGACAATGCTGGTGAAGACGTCACTGATGATTCATCAGATTCGGAGGTATAAAGAAGTTATTTGTTTATTACTTATTGTATTTGCCTTTATGAACGTAAAAAATCTTGAACTTCAACTTAATTGTAGAGAATCAAAATTGTTAAGTCAAAGGATCTTTTACCTGGACCGAGAACTCGTGCGCGAACCAATGCAGCCATTGAAATTGAGAAGGAAGCGATGAAGCGCACCCCCCTTCCAAAAAAAGCTGGCTCCAACAAGGATTTGATCCTGACATTCACTCCCACTCCAAAGAAACTCAGTAACCGGGAGAAACAGACAAAAACATAAAAGAAACTTACGAACCCTACACCGTCTTTTTCAGGAGTTATAAAACCTACAACGTCTCGGCCATCCGTTTTAAAACCTACATGTAGCAAATTGTTCAAACAATCAACCAGTTCATGTGAAGCTGCTGGTTCAGTTGCTACTTATTTAGCGATGCGGAAACGTCAAAAGCAGAACGTTGAAGCGCCTCTAACAATGGAAAATCTTACCGATCGATTAGAGCTGGAATGGATTGCACAGGAAGATGAAGCAGGTACAGGTATATATATAAATAATAATGTTTCTTTATCTGTGCACTGCACTGCATTGTTTAGTGTGTCTTTTTTCTATTCACATTTTTGAACCTGGTAGATAAAGTACAAGGTCCAAAAAATCCTAGAGGGAAGTCAAAAATGACCAAGGTGCATGCTAGAACCCCTGATGATAAAGTAGTCATTGAGTTGAATGAGGATGGCCAGCCAGTTTCTGATAATATTACAAAGTTAAGCAATTTTCTTGGTACACTAGCAAAGGATAATGTGTCTCTTACTTACATCAATTGACATGTGGTTCCTGATCAATTAAAGCGACAAATGTTGGATTATGCTCTGGTACAATCTAATTTCCTTAACCGTATACAGTTCAACTGACTTCCTAAATGTTTGGTTTTACTTAATTAGTTTGTTTCCTGAATTTTGTGATTTCTATATTGTAGGCTAGGTATGTCATACCGTAAGAAGGACACAAGTGGGTCTTGAACACGCTTAACGGCTCTTGGAGGCAGTACAAGTCTCGCATCAAAACATGGTATTATAAAAAATACTCAACTAATGAGGAAAGGCTTGCAAATAGGCCCAGTACAATTCCGTTGGAGGATTTTAAAATGCTCTTGGACTACTGGGGGGATGAAGCAGTTCAGGTACGGCTTTAATGATATTCACATTTGTATAATGTTTATTAGTTCACATTATCTTGTTTAATGCTAATCTTTAGTAGTTCACATTATCCTTGTTTAGTGCTTTTTTTTTTTGGATTTCCAGGCCCTAGCTGATTCTAATTCCGCGCATCGTAATTTGTTGAATGAGACACATACCATGGGCCCCAAAACTCATGCAGTAGCCAAAGAAAAGATAGTATGTGTTTTTCTGAACTTAAGTTATTTTTTATTGTGATTGAGTTGAATTGACCACATGATAATTCTAATTTGTTATATCATTGAATTATTGGTAATCCTAATACTTGACAGAGAAAGAAGGACCCAGAAAAAGCCTCCCCATCCGCTGCCTTTGTTTATCTAGAAACTTATAAACGAGAACCGGGTCGAAGTTACAAGACTAACACGGATGAACTGAAGGCCAAATACGTGAGTACATATATAATTAGATACTGAAATAGCAATACTTGTGCCAGTATAATTGGCACATTATACGTTTGTTGGAGCTGCATATTAAATCGAACACATATATAGTTAGTTTGAAAGAGAACCAGTTCTGTTAATAAATCCATTCCTGCCAGCTGCCTATTTATCTATATGCTTGCCTGGTTTTCATTTTGTAGGCGAAGGTGCAAGCAATGGTGGATGCTGGAAACATTGCTAAGGCAGATGCACTGGTTTCTGGTGGGAAGAGGCACACGCGTAACTGGCTTGTAGGAAGGCGAGGCAAATTGGCTGAAAAGTCTCCAAATCCTGGTTCTTTGGACAGCTATGTCCAAGAGTTGACAAAAAAAATAAGGCAAGAGCTGGAGGCGGACTTGGAGGAAAAGGTGAATAGAAAAGTTAAAGAGAACGTGTCGTGGGTGTTAAAAAAGCTAGGTGAAGCCAATCCAGATCTAAATTTAGATGTCGGAGACCTTTGTGTCACCACAACAAGTGATGAAGATGCTGACAATTGTACTCCTTCAACCCCGGCAACTGACTGAAGTATTTGGATGGTATGTGTTAGCACTTGTGATATATTCGGATTGTTCTTTTAAACGATGGCACTTGTGGTATGTGTTTGTGATGACAGTACTTGTGGTATGTTTTGGTGATGGCAGTACTTGTGGAATGTGTTGGTGATGATACTTGTGGATTGGTATATATAATTGGTTGGTCTGACTGTGGTGATGAATGTTTTGGGAGGAATTGTTGTATGAATATTTTGGTATATATGTATGAATGTGGTACAATGTTTTGGATTGAATATATGTACTGCAGAATCTGTAATTACATGGTTGTATTACAGCTGCAGTTGATTTTTTCCTGGTGTCGCATTTGATTTCTGTGGTGTTGCGTTAGACTGTGCTGTGGTGTTGCATTAGACTGTGCTGTGGTGTTGCATTAGACTGTACTGTGGTGTTGCATTAAGTTTAACATTATTAATTCCACAATGGTACGGCACGTGGGCCCCACAGCTTACGTGGCGCCACGTGGATAGCTGACGTGGCATGTGACACATGTGCAGCTGACATGGCGAGCTGACGTGGCATGTGCCACGTTGACAGCTGACGTGGAAAGTCAATGCGGACCCCACTATCATGAGCTGGAATCCAGGGTCTGGCTTCTACTTAAGGCAACGCTGTATGTTGTTGCATTACATGGATATGCTGTTGCAATAGGGCAAAAGTTCTACTTAAGGCAACGCTTTCTTTCCGTGGCCGTAGATGGACAAAAGCGTTGCATTAGATGGCTAATGCAACGGTCGCGGATGCTACGCCCCCCTGGTGTTGCATATTTGAAAAAGGGCCTACGGCAACGCTTTTTTGATCTACGGCCACAGAAGAATAGTGTCGAATATGCCCACTTTTGTAGTAGTGATCACAACGCCTCGATGACAGATCGGATCAGACCTCTTCACCTCGATCCGAACCGTGATTACAAGACTGCATCAGCAACACGTCACTACAAACCCAGAGCGGTTACCATCCACCTACCACTATGCCATAGAAGGCCTACAACAATCCTAGAAAAATGACGCAGTATGTGCCAAAAAGTGTTGCTATAGGAAAAAAATGATCCGTGTCAACACTTTTTTGGGGTTGCCTTTTGCCGCGTTGCCTTAGAGTCAAAGGCAACGCATTTGCGACCCTAAGGAAACATCAGCACAGGTGTTGCCATAAGTACTAAATTTACAAAAATGTGGGGTCCACTAAAATCTGTAACCCGAGTTCATGGAATCCTGTTGTGGGGCCCACATGCATTAATCTATACAACACTTTTACCATCCAATGGCAACACTATATCATAGCAATGGCAACATTTCACATTATATACAACAACATTATATAAGAGCTATGCCAACATTAAATCACATACTACAACATTACAGAATTTAACATCACACTGAATTAAACTACTAATTATCTCGGATTCACAAGCAACACAAATATTAGTACTTACATACGTACTTACAAACATAGCCATAAAAATCATGTTCATAGAGAATACTTAGAAACACAGCTAATACGTACTAAATATCAATTTATGTTCACTGCAATTGCGCACAAAGATCCCCAATATCAATGACTAAGAGCGCGAGCCTCCATTGCGTTGACTGCTTTTAGTTTCAGTGCCTTCACTACGGACTGTCACACAAAGATCCCCAATATCAATGTGCATGTGCCGGTTTGTTTCACCCAATTTCTTAAGCATCCTTGTCAAGTTCTCTTGAACTTTTTCGTCCACCTTTGCATCAAATTCACTTTGGACCATCTTGTTCACCTTTGCTTCGACTTTATCGGCTATATCTTCCGTTATCTTCGTTGCCGGCTCCTGTATGAATGTGCATGTTGTTAGAGCAGCTTTTGAAACTTTTGGAGACTTTGGGTGTCGTCTTATAAGCCATTATGGACCGTGCGACTTTCCATCAGAAATAAGTTCATGAACAACTCCATCATTGCCTACTTCACCAATTGCTTTTTCAATCTTCTCCTGCAAAATAAAGCAGTTTTAAAATGTGACATTAAATAAAATTAACAATTTTTAAACAAGTTTCTTAAACAAGAATTGCGGCATATAACACACTGAAACCCAAAGTAAAAGATCACACTCATTGCTATGATCGATCCTGCTATCGGTTTCAACAAAACAGGATCAAATTCTACAATAATGATGATCATGTGCAAAAAGAAGCATTGTTTTTTATGCCTGATTGAAGAGAAAATAAAATTCTTACAATTCTGTAGTTCATTATTGAAGTATCAGTCTTGTACACCTTTCCTTCTTTCCACTTGCGAGTTTTAACATAAAGTTCTCCATCTGATTCCTTGGACTGATGCAAAAAACATTAGATAGTAAAAGGATATCAAACCAATTGTTCCAGAACATATATCACTAATATTGCTAAACAAGTTAAGCAAGGATATGTAGTTTATTCACAAGTTAAACAAGGATACTGCATTCGAGTTAAACAAGCATACCACATATGACCTATATTGTTAGACTAGTCAACCATAAAAATAAGTAAAATACATACCATCTTATGCCGAATTTGGGAAAAAAAGTTTTGGACCAGCAGTGTGTGTGTCAGTATACGATTTCGGATTTGCAGAATTTGTAAGGGCCTTGGACTAAAAAACAACATGAAATTAATATGTTTATCTGACTGATTTGAATGAATAAAAAGGAAAAAAAATCTGGGATAAAACTTAAAATTATACCTGAGCTTTTTCACCTCCAAAACTGCAAGAGTACTTTGAAATCCTGAAGTGGAATTTCGTTCGGCCTATTTTCAAGCCTCTTTTCATCAGTTTCATAAGTCGTATAATGTGCCTTTATAATACGAGTCTTGTACCCCTCCAAGCATCACGAATTGACCTCAAAGCCCAATATTCACATTCATTCGGAATAATATACCGTTGCTTAAATACAAATCAAACATTAAAAAGAACAGTCATGCTACTTTTGTGATAAGTTTCATATATTTAAGTAGTAAAATTCAGCTAAGTTTGCAAATTACCTTCACATAGCTTCACAGCGTGTCTTTCAAACTTGCAAGAACATTAAACCAAGACTTGTAAGTAAGTGGAACACTCCTCTTTAGTGTTCCTAAAAAATAACCCAGTTCAGTCATTACTTGGTCATCGTCTGAAATAGGTTGGCCCCGATCATTCATTGGATTACAACTCTTTTGTCATATGGCCTTGAATGAACTTTATCCATCTTTGTTTTTCCCCTGAGCCTTCTGGGAGCTCCGACTACGGTTACAAAGTACATGCAATAGTAATGAGAAGGCTAGGCAAAACATAAATGAGAACTTATACTATTAAAATTAGAACTCAATCAAATACTGCCTTCATCTTCTGCTACTTCATCTTCTTCATTTTCAATATTTGTCGTGACATTTCCGACAACAGCCTTATTCCTTACACTTCCACTACTGTTAATCTTCTGGCGTTCTCGCATAGCCAAATAAGCCGCCATTGTTCCTATTCCTTCATTGTGTGGTAACTCAACGCCACTTGGTGGACCATCAAATTGTGTACGAACTGATACTTCCCCTACCTTAGGAGTTGCATTCTTATCAGTTGTAGATTCAACATTGGCTCATGAACGAGTTGTTGGTCCAGACTGAGGCTTTGTAACCTTATCTTTTTTGGTTCTCTAAAATACACACACAAAAACAATAAAAAAATGAAGCTAGTCTATGATTACCAACATAAAATTAAATCTTCAGCTATAACACACCTTTGCCTGATTTTTTGAATTATCATCTTCAAATTCTGGAACATAATCTTCGCTTTCCTCATCAAGCGTCTTTGATTTTTCTTTATTTTTTCCAAATTCATTTCTCATTCCAGAAACTAATTTAGGCATCCCAAGTTTTTCAAAAACACTATTCTTCTAAGATACATTTTTGTCTCTCTCCCTTTCGTACTCTTTAAGCGGTGGAGGTGGCGGAGGTGATAGATCATCATTATGAAAGTAATTAGACATGACATTATTGTAAATATTAGCAAAATATGTATATCATATGTTAGAAGATCAGATTGTAGTCTTCTTACCAGAAACTCATTTTCATCTGTATTTTCCTCTTTATCATGTGGAGAATTATTGAAATCCAATTTACTCCTGACACATTCTGAGTTGATATTCAAAGTTGCATCGCTGACTTCAGTTGGATTTTCCTTCTCTGGTAACTTCATCGAACTACTGACTCTAGTTGACTTCTTGTTGACCCCCTTTTTCTTTTTCATAGGTGGACTCGCAGCGGTTTTGCTGATCGCTGCTGGATTGTTAGTAACTGGATTATTTAGCTGTGCCGACTTTCTAGGATTACTAAAGACTTCAGTCTGCTTATTGTTGATAGGTGGACTCACAGCAGCTTCTCTATTCATTTGGGAATTTAGCAGTGTCGACTTTCTAGGAATAAAGACTTGATCAGTCTGTTGCTTCTTTTTTGCTACCTGTTGCAGATGGTGAGCGGTGACAAACTGTCATTTCTGTGATTTCGGAACTGCAACATACATGTTCATTATTATTCTACTAAGTGCACTAAAAATCAAACAAGTCCTAAATGAAAAACATATTCAGCAAAATGACCAAATTCATCAAAAAAGTACAAATGAGAAGACATGTTTATACGTTGAAATAGATTCTTCCTTGGGCGTACGATGACAAGTGGTTGCATTTGTTTAATTGACTCGGTACTATCCTCGACGACAACGTCGACATAGAAATCAATGTAATCACCATTATTTTTTATTTGTATCATAAACAACAGCTCTACATCATAGGCCACCAATTTCCACCCACTCATTAGACCTTTCCATGCATATATTCCTCCAATTTCGGTGTACTCTAGCTCTTCCTTGACAAACTCCATCGGTACTGTGTATGAAAACCTATCCAGATCAACTCCCTTTACAATAGCCTCTTCTCCACCAGCATATCCATTCTTCCCAAATTTTCCCTTGTTGTGGAACCTAAGATTTGCCTCCATCCTACACAAAATGGAGAAATTAACGTTAGATTGAAATAATTATAAAATAAAATATACCAACCGCATTATAAAATAAAACAGCCACTTCACTAACATGTAATATAGGCAGAAACAGTAAAAAAGATACAAAAAGTAGCCTCAAATATGATACATCAGTTACAACATTTAATCAGGGCAGAAACAACATTTTCTTACTTAAATAGCATGCAGTTATTTTCCTTGAAACACCACAAGTTTTGCAGTTATTTTCCTTTTCAGTTTTTTTTCCCACTATAGCATGCAGTCATTTGGACATGCATGTATTTTTTGGTAATCGAGGCCTAAATTTACACACAAATAACATGCAACCATCTGAACTTAGGAAGTTCTTCCCATATTTTTTCCTCGTTCATTACTAAATTACACACAAATAACATAAAAAAAAAATATTATTTAGCCATGACTATAAGGCAAAAAAACACAATAATATCATATAAGCACTGCTCAACATAAGTTTGTTACAAAAATAAACATAATAATAAAATCAGGAATATGATTACACCTGAATACATAAGTAAATCCGTAAATTAGGCAACACAACAATCAAATTAGGAAATACTTGAAATATACATTGAGTGATACCTTAAGCAGTAGATTGAATCGAAGCCCTAACTGAAATTTAAGACCCAAATGAACCCCAATTAAAGATCAAATTGAAACACCGAAGCCCTAATTGAACTTGAACTCGAACTTGCCGCAATCGAACCCCAATTAAGCTTGTAAATGTGAACTTTTAGCCCTAATTGAAATTACGAGTGAGAGTCTTTGACAGGTTGAGCGACGGCGTATTTTGTTAAGTTTTCGATTGAAACCCTTGAAAATTTTGCTAAGTTTTTTTGTGCTTTGTTTTTTGTTTTTGCTTCCCGCGTTAAAGATTATTTCACGCCACGTGGATTGCCAACGTGGACCGTTGGATCGTAATCACCCAGATTGATAAATTTATTCATGTGGCTACTGCAACACGTTGGATTTTCTATGGTAACACTTTGAAGCATGTGTTACAATAGACATAAAACAACATACCTATAATTACATTGTAGCTAGCAACACCTTGAATTTTTGTTGCGGTAAGCCATATATGGCGTAGTGTACCCACATTATCGATGCGCTGTCCTCATCATAGAGCATCCAAATCTGAGATTCATGGGATTAGCCCCACGTGGCATCTGACCCGTCTATGTTCTGTACTTATAAATACACCATAACGCACCATTTTGAGGGATATTTGGCTCTCCATCTACTGAAACCACATCACCAATGATATCTCTTTATTTATTTTAGATCGTTCCCTAAGTTCTTAAATGTATTTCTACGAATTTAGAGAGATTATTGATTGTACTAGTGAGATTGAGTGGTCATTATCAGTGTATTTGCAATCATTTCATCAATCGAAGAAGTATAAAGTGGATGCAGGCTCACTAACGCCGAACCAATATAAATCATGTGTGTTGATTCTCTTTTTTATTCGTTTTGAGTTGTTATTCTCTGAAATTATTAGTCAATTGGGTGTTAGAACTAATTTTTGTCTAACATTTTGGTGCTTTCACTGAGAACAAGAATTCTCAACATTCTAGATTATCGTTCTACTGTTTGGATTCTCAAGTCCGAAGAAGTTAGTCTGCATTCCCACTGTTTTTAAAAGTTTACATTGATCCCAAGAAACTTAGCTTTCATGGATCCTAGAAAAGGAAAGGAAACACAAACTTCTCGGGAAAATGATGCAAATGAAGATCAGCAGGCGATCGTAGTCGCCAGGTCACAGAGGTCTAGTTCGGATCTGATCCGATGAAGGAAATTAATTCGCTCCGACGAAGGTGAACCGATCCGATCTGAAGGCTTGAACGCGACCAGTAACACTCCTTCGATCCGACCCAATGGCACTGCTAAAGTTCGGTCCGAACCAACTATAGTTGAGGCTGGTACTTCTACTCGAGCCAATGCAAATGCTCCAATGCCTTTTACGACAACTAGCAATCAGCCCGCTACTTCTGCACCTGTCTCACATATGGATTTCTCGCGCCCGCTCGACATGTTGGATAGAACTAATTGCTTTAGAAGCCCAAAGACTTGATAGTATTACTATGCGAGAAAACAAGAAAGCTATGGGCAGACAAATAGATGAGCTTCATAGCAGAGAACGCCTTCTCTGACTCATCTTCTCGTTGTAAACCATTCATCTTCTTCGAAGGAAAGACATCCATGTTAGAGGAGCCTGTATG
The DNA here is from genome assembly GCA_030737875.1 of Allium sativum. NCBI lineage: Eukaryota > Viridiplantae > Streptophyta > Magnoliopsida > Asparagales > Amaryllidaceae > Allium > Allium sativum. Next base: position 658,769,260 of record CM060913.1, read on the forward strand.
AGAGACTCGAGGACCTTGAGCAAATGACATTTGTATCATTGGGATCTCGCAAATACGCAACCCGTGTTTTGGGACCTATTGACCCTATCTTGAGAGAGCCAATGTTGCTGCCGATGTAGGGATCACATGTCCTTCCCGGGGATCTCAACATTACTAACCCTACTCAACGAAAACTTCTCCAGCCCACTCGTGCTGTGAATGACAAGGATCATAGAGGGCAGGGGAATTCAGGTGCTGCCAGAGACCGATGAGCACTGCTTGACGTAGGAACTGGATATATTAGAAGAACCAGAAGTGCAGTTTCCGAGCCAACACTAACCAATGCTGAGATGGAAGCGATGGTACGCCAGAATATGGCTGACAGTAGGGGTTACACCAATGAAGATTGGGGCATTGAGCGTAGCCATACCTCTTTCACTGATGACATTCTGGATTATCAGTTCCCCAGATGATTTATTCTGCCCACAATTTATCGATATGGAGGAAGAACCGACCCAAGGCAGCATTTGATGAGGTATTCATGGTACATGAATGCTGCAGAAGCTCCTGACGCCGCAAAATGCAAGGCTTTCCCCATAAAACTTGAAGATGTTGCATTGAGGTGGTTCACCCGACTCCCTCCATGATCATTTTCCAGTTTCAAAGAGTTGGGTGAGAGCTTCATGAACCAATTCCGACTCCAAGCACGGAAATCTAAGAGTGTCATTGAACTATCCGGGATCAAGCAAGCTCCTGCCGAAACTTTGAAGTCATATTTGGATCGCTTCAACTTGGCGGTTACTGAAGTAACTGATCCACATGAGCAGACCATTTAATGGCACTAATTGATAGGGTTGATAAAGACACCGAGTTCGGGAGATATTTGGCTGGAAAACCACCATTAACTAGGGAACTATTTTATGAGAAAGTCAACATTCATTTACGTCAGGAGGAAGTATATACCAACCGAAAAAGAAAGTCTGATGAGATCCCAAGAGAGGATATCTAGAGCAACGTCGCCATTAAGCAGTCTGTTGATAGCACCGGAAAAGTCCAAGTTAATGCCGGTAACAAGAATGGAGGAAATGATCGCCAAGGAGGAAACATTGGCAAAAGAAACAGGAATCGGAGAAACAATTCGAAAAAGAGACCTCGATTGTATAATTTTGAAAATTACACGCCGCTGAGCAACACTTTGGAGAATATCTATTTGGGCACTTATAACATTGTCCAGTATAAGAAACCTCTACCTAGGGATTCGACCGAAAAAGAATGCGAAACTGGGAAGTTTTGTCTATTTCATGAAACTTATGGCCACTCCACGAATGACTGTCGCCATATGAGGGATGTTGTAGAAAAGTTACTTTGCGCAGGAAAACTGGATGAATACAAAGTTACCGCAAAGGACAGGGAGCAAGGAGGAGAAGCTCCAAACCAGAATCAGCCTACTCTTAGGCCCACTGCCTAAAAAAAGGGAAAAGGTTTAGTCATTAATACCATCATCGGAGGACCACATCCGACTGGATTCAGGAACAAGATCATGGGGCAATATTTTAATGCTGCTAAACACCCAGAAGTGGGGGAGTGCAACAATCTTTAGGACACTGTACCGGTGAAACAAAAAAAGACAACAACGGATGATGTTATCTTTCGAGACAGAGAGAGTATAGGAGTTGAGGCAACTAACGTCTATCCATTGGTGATAACTACCACTATCGGACCTGCATTGGTAAGGAAAGTCCTGGTGGATTGCGATTGTTCTATAAACATCTTGTTTAAAAAAGCATTTGATCAAATGAAGTTATAGATGAATGACTTAAAGCTATGTGGAGCTAGATACATGGCTTTAATGGATCATTAACGGCTCCAATTGGTATGGTGGATTTATCTGTAGAGTTACGAGAGGGAGATCGTCGAAGAGTAAGGATCCTCCCATTCGTAATTATGGACATCGAGGCCCTATAACGCCTTTTTAGGCCGACCGACCCTTGTAGAGTTCAGAGCCTACATTGCACCTGGTGCCTATTGATGAAATTCCTAATTGAAGCTGGAGTGGGTATGGTTCGCGACGACTAGGTCACCGGAATAGCTTATTATATGGAAGAATTAAGGATGTTGCGCAATGGAAAAGATGTAGAGTCCAAGAGTGCTTCTCCTCCTACTAAGGAGAGCTTGACATAGCAAGTAAAGAGAATATCGCCGAGGGAGTCGCCTAACGGCCTGCCAGAAAACATCGATCCTAGAGAGGACAAAGAACTGGGATGTAGAAAGGCGACAGCTAATTAGGCAACTATATATATTCCGATCAATAATGATGACCTGACAAAGGTCTTGAAGATCGGATCTCACTTGGATTCCCTCCAAACGAAGGAATTAACAAACTTTCTAAAAGCAAACCTAAATGTGTTTGCTTGGACCCACTCTGATATATGTGGGATTTTCCCTTTAATAATGAGCCATTCACTAAGTGTAAACCCAAACCATCCTCCTGTGAAACAAAAAAGGCGTATGATGGGCCCAGATAGGTCGGCAGCCTTGAAAGAAGAAGTGGAAAAGTTAAGAGATAATGGATTTATTTGGGACTCGACATACCCTGACTGGATATCGAACCTCGTCTTGGTTAAAAAAGGATGAGAAGTGGCGTACATGTATTGATTTTTCAGATCTAATCAAGGCTTGTCCAAAGGACAGTTTTCCACTTTCCAAGATCGACCAACTAGTAGACTCAAAGGCGGGACATGAACTTCTTTCTTTCATGGATGTCTACTCGGGTTACAACCAAATACTCATGCACGTTCCGGATCAAGAACTTACCAGTTTTATCACAGACTTGGGATTGTATTGTTACTAGTGATGACCTTCGGATTGAAGAATGTCGTAGCGACATACCAACGGTTAGTGAATTAGATGTTTTACAACCAAATTGGGAAGACAATGGAAGTTTATGTGGATGATGTGCTTGTGACATCAAAACGATCATCCGACCACACAACAGACTTGGCGGAAATGTTTAGTATCCTCCGACGATATGGAATGAAGCTTAATCCTCTGAAATGCTCATTCGGAGTTGCAATAGGAAAATTTCTGGGCTTCATAATCGGTTCCCACGGAATCGAGATTGTTCCCGATCAGATTGCGGCAATCAGGAATGTTAAAGAGCCACGAAAGATCAAAGATGTCCAAAGCATAGCAGGAAAAGTCGGGGCGTTAAGCAGTTTTAATTCCAAGGCTACAGACAAAAGTGCATTCCTTTCTTTAATCTAATAAAATATGGGAAGTGTAACTTTGAGTGGACCCCAGATTGCATAGAAGATTTTCAGGACCTACTGATTGCTTCCAGAAAACTCCACCATTATTTCCAGGCTCATCCAATTGTCGTATATACCAATCAACCGCTTCGACAGGTCCTACAATGACCTGAAGCATCCGGGAAATTGCTTAAGTGGAATATCGAACGAAGTCAGTTTGACCTAAACTTCCAACCCAAAAGATCAACAAGGGGGCAAGCATTAGTCGATTTCATCGTTGAATTCACGATCCCCGAGGATGATGCATTAGATGAAGAGGCTGGACCCTCAGAACAGAAGTTAACACTTAGCCTCTGGAAACTATACACTGATGGTGCTAAGAATGATCGACGATCCAACGCCGGAGTTGTCTTAACAACTCCTAAAGGACGATCAATTTACTATGCTCTACAGTTAGAATTCTCCACAACTAATAATGATTCTGAATACGAGGCCCTTTTTGATGGGTTGAAACTCGCTAAGGAATTGGTAGTAAAAACATTGAACATTTGCTATGACTCTAAAATTGTTGTTTGCCAGGTCCGGGAGGAATTTTAGACGAAAGGACCATGACTTACAGCTTACTTGGAGAAGTCAGAGGAGCTATTGGACGGCATGGAACATTATAGCATATCCCATATTCCGCGAGTAGAAAATCAAAAGGCGGATAGTTTGGCCAAGTTAGCTAGCTCCGACAACCCTCAAGAAACCGAAATGGTTCCGATCGTAATATTGGGAACACCGAGTATCGATCGGATGGATGTTGATCCGGCATTAGAACTCGAACCAGAGAAAGAGTCAGGGATGATGCCAATCAAGAACTTCCAACAAAACGGAACTCTCCCAACGAAAAAGAGTGAGATACGGGCTGTAGTTCGTTAAACATCAAGGTATGTCATGTAAGATGAAGTTCTTTCTCGTCAAGGATTTTCGATGCCCTTGCACCAGTGTATAGCACACAACGAAATCAAACATGTACTATGAGAGGTGCACGAGGGTGAATGTGGAGATCATACAGAAGGTCCAACGTTGGCTAAGAAGATATTATGGTACGACTACTTTTGGCCTACCGTGAATTGAGATGCAGCTGATTTTTCACGACGCTGCGCTAGGTGTCAGAAATTCACAAAGATTCCCAGAGCACCTCCTAGTTAGCTTAAGTCAACGGTAAGTCCATGGTCATTCGCTGTGTGGGGGATAGACATCATTGGAAGTCTTTCAATCGCCAAAGGTGGAGTAAAATATGCAATCATGGCTGTAGATTACTTTACCAAATGAGCAGAATCCAAGCCATTAACTACGATCACGACAAAGCGGGTGATTAATTTTGTGGTCAGGAACATGATTTGTCGATTTGGGATTCCCAAAGCCATTATAAATGACAATGGAACCCAGTTTGATAGCATTGAGTTCAAAGATTTCTGCTAGAAATACAATATAACAAGAGATATACTGCAGTAGCTCACCTGTAATACAGTGGATAAGTCGAGGCAGTAAACAAAATCATTAAGTCCATTCTGAAAAAACAATTGAAGCATGAAAAAGCTGTAACACCCCGTATTTTTTAAATGTAGGATAATAAAATAGGAATAACTTAATTAAATATTCAGAATTAAATAAAACAGACTGCGCAATTGTGTCTGTCTTGAAATTCTTGTCAAGATCGACACCTGGTTTGCATAAATCGGGCAACGTATGAAGAAGTTAGGAGCGTTAGAAGTTTGTATACATATAAGGAGTTCATATGTGTGTATACACACACACACAAACATATATATATATATATATATATAAAAAGTTTATCCAGAAATTTCGAAAATAGGTTCAAAAATCAGAATGCATGGGCAGGAGATCTAGGAGGGAAAACAGACTGTTGGGGGTTAGGGGGTCGACCCACCCTAAGTGGGGTCGGCCCCACCTCGATTCTGGAGCCTTCTACAACGTGGATGGTTCTGATGTTTTAATTCTAAATCTGAATGACCCTGTTTTTCTGCTTCCCCTATAAATAAGACCCTAGGGCCATTGTTTTATTCTTCTAATTCAATGGTGACGACGAAGTGTTGCTTCAACGTAGTTTGTTCTAGCCTTTTCTTCTTCAACATGTTAGGGTTACTCAATCTTGGAGATTTGGGATTCTACATCAGCAATCCCTTTTCTATTATCTAGATCTAAATCACAACGGATCTACGCCAATCTTAGGTCTCTTATCCAAATAAGGTAATTCCTAGATCTGATCTATTTTTCAAATCCCTTTTTATTTCCTTCCCTTTCTCTTTTAGTAAAAAAAAACTATAAATCCACAGTTGTTAGGTTCTGAATCTAATTAGGAGAAAACTATGGGAGGATAGATCTGGACCAGATCCAGGATTTGGAAAGCTTACGAGGTGAGTGGATTTAAACCATATTACTTTAGATAATGGTATATTATCGTTTAGCATTCCCCATTATAACAAATTGGAATATGACATGTTAAGATGCCTAAACATATGCTGATAATGATTAAAATGGTATATGACATGTAGGAATGATTAGCATGATATAATGTCAAATTGTTAATATGAATAATTCATATATTGAATCAGTTGAAATGTTGGATACGCGTTATAATATTAATTTGAACATGTAGGAAAACTTCATATATTGGATTTGTTGGAGTGCTAAAAAGTTTACATGTAAATTTGTTCCAATTATATACAGGGAATAATTGGGATAAGTATGTGATTATATGGCTTCATGTTAACTTAGAATTGAATAAATAAGTATGGGTTTAGGGCATCGACCAAATTATGTTTAAAGATCTTAAATTGGATCATAAGCATTGAAAAATGATTCGGGCGCAAATGGATCATATGTAAAATATTAATTGGCATAATTTGAACAATATGAATTTAGACATATAATCCATCATGAATATAATTAGGTAAATGGGCATTAACACCGATAAAGGTATAGGTTTAAATAATCGATTAATAATGAATGCCTAGGATTACAATTAGAAATTGTAATTGCACTTATGACATGAGATTAGGTTTCATTAGTGGTGGAAGTCAGCCCAGACCCAACCGGCATATCCAGCAGCCACTAAAGTTGAACCTAATGTGAGAGGTCTAAGTGCGCAAATACGAGACGGGCTATGACACGAGGTTAGGCCCAACTTGTGGAAGAAGTCTGCCCGAACCTGACCGGCATATCCAACATCCACCAATTGTAGGCCTAATGTGGGAGGTCTAGCCCATTATAAGCTATAAATGGACATGGTAATTCATTGGACTACTTAACCTAATCTAATCCACAGGGATTATATGAATACGAACTAAAGTTAGGGTAAAGTAAAAATTGGTTGGACAGTGGGTGGGCTAAACAAATTAGAGGGGCTGGGTAATATTTACGTATAGGCCCACAAACTTAGCCCAACAAGGTTATGTAATTAAAGACACCTAGTGGTATACATAACCGGTAAAAATAATAAAGTTATGTAATTAAAAACACCTTTTGGGGTAGGCAAAACTTGTAGAAATGACAAAATTTAGACATGTATAATAACTTGCCAAGTAGAACATGTTATAGTAACCAAACTAGAAAAGAAAAGGATTGTGGTCACCGACCTTGGACCACAATCAAGAGGATAACATGTTGTGGGCTTATTAATAAACCAAAACGGGTTAAGTTATAGTTATATAAATGAAATTAATAAGCAAGAGAAAGTTGGTAGTTTGGATAAGAATTCAATATGAATGGGAATAACCAAGTTAACTGGAAACTTGATGAGGTAAGGCAAGTGCATAAAAGAATGTTTAGACATAGGGTCTAACAACATATTAAGTTGAGGCGCTTGGACCAATCCATACGTTTGAGGATGAATAACCCAACTGGGTAGACCATCAAGGTATTATAAGGCATGAGAGGAGCGCACATTCATCTAATTGTTCTGACGGCTCCGAAGGACACGAAGGGGAAGCACGCGGCTTCCTAAGGTACGTAAGGTGATCCTAGTAGTCCTCTGTGCGGTGACAGATGTCTTAGGTTGTGCTCGCAGAGGTTGGGTCTGTGTGTAACTACTAGGTGGGTGGGCCTTGACTACAGATGTAGCTATGCAGTCAAAATGCTGTGACGTGGTGACATCAGGGTGTTTTGTCGGTTGCCTCAACGGGGAGGCAGAGGGTCATGACCAACAAGGATAGTAGATCATCCGATACCCGTCATCGGCAGCCAGTGGGATGCGGAAAGACTAGAGCTAAACCCAAGATACCATTTCACCCTTCACTATAAGGGTAAGGGGTTGAGGGGAGACGCCAAATGGATGTTTAGATTTTTTGCGTAGGGGAAGTCGCTTAGGGGAAGTCACTTAGCTCTTGTAGTCTTTACTAGTTAAGGGAGTGGCCGAGGTGGGGACATAGCCACCGTGAAAACAGACCCTAAGGATATATGTATTTGGAGGCTCTTAAAGGCGGGCCTGTACCGGCATGGAAAAGCTTCTGACCGAGTTCTATGTTTCTTGTATCGCCCTGCCATGGAACTCGGTGCACATTAGAGGACGTGCGATTAAGGCATCGAGCTACAATTGAAGATACATACAGTGGACAGTCTAGATACATGCATGTCGGCTCTAGGTGGTGTATCGCAGACTTGAGGGCATTACTCCAGTATGAATTCTGATTTGAACATAGGTAGCAGTCTGTACGTTTGCGTAGCGTAGTAATGACATATATATGCGAAACGTAATATTGTTACCCGTACATCACTACAGTGTAGGATGAGGGACTGCGTATATTTCGATGGTGTTACGGTGGGGACCATGCGAGTGGGGTACCATGGGGTGTACCTCAATATAGGGGGTAGCTACATATATACTATATAAGGTTAATCCACTGGGAAGTAAATGGGTATGACATGTGTGTAAGCCTTGAGTGTTGATAACCTAAGTAACCTAATAAATAAGAAAATATGATTGAATGGTATATGTAGGATTATCCAAAATGCATAGTTTAAATCCAGTCACCAGAACTTGTGTTCTGACCCCCTCCTCATAACATACTCGTAGGTTAGATTTCTGGCAGGTACATGATAGCCTTGGATACTGGTTAGGCAACATTATTAATACGGTAAGGCTATATTTTGATTATATTTTATTTTATCCATTCCGCTGTGAGATATTTTCTAAGCTCTGACATATTTTGTGTCTCTATCTTTTCTGCAGGATACCAGAGCAACTCAATCTGAGTTTCGATAGATGGGAGTTTTTGGAAAAAATTCGTTATGTCGGAATTCGGGTTGTTACATCTGGTATCAGAGCTTAGGTTTAGAATTCCTATATAGATATTGAGGGACGTATTTGTATTTTTAAAATATGAATATATTATATATATACCTAGATCCATAGAGGAACCCACTAAATAGAAGGAGAATAGATATGTTAAGAATTGGGATGTTTGTTTCGTACACTAAAGGAATGAATATGGAAATTCGAGACCCTTAGTTAAATTAGGTGGAAAGTGTACAATATACGGAGGAAGGGAGAGAAATCCCAAAAGGAAACATTTGGGTAGTTGGTCTGATACTGAAACCCTGTTTGGAAGGGTTAAGATGGATTAATTATATATAAGGACGAAGGTAGATTGACCCAAAAAGGAATCATTGGAATGTGGAAAGTTTCTAAGAGTGGTAAGGTCACAAAACGACTACAAAATAATTGACCAGCCTTTTCCCTCTTTGCTCGGAAAAAAAGAGAAGAGAAGGGGGTGGGATGACCCAGGTACGACCTAGGGTTGGTCGACACACCGGTAGTAGGTCGACCACTAGGTCGACATCCTTTTAGGGGTGTCGACCACAGGGTCGACACCCCTTCAGGGGGTACAACCCACCTGCAATGAGGGAAAAAATAATAAAAAGGGAACGAAGCCAAAGGCTTCGTCTCCATTTTTACTCCCACCCAGCCACCAAAATCCACCCCCTTCCCCCACTTCCCAAGCCCACCACCACCTCAAATCTCCACCGTTTCGCGCAATTTTGGTGCCAAATCGAAGCTCTCAATGCCCTCTACCTGGATCTACTAGAGTTTTCCTCCAATTTGGAGAAAAATCGCCATGCAAACCCAACCTCCCCTTGTTGCCACCTTTCCCTAATTAACCCCTCAATAAATTGCGTGGTGTGATAATCAAAGTGTAACATACCGTATTTTCTGTAGTTAGATATTTAAATTTATTTTATTAATTTAAATAGTTATTTGAAGTTATTTAGTAACCGTGCGCGGTGTACACGCATAAATTAACCGTTTTGAAATAATTTAATTATAATTTTATACATTGTCCCTGTGATCGAATTAAATCTCGATGCCAGTTCCAATGAAAGCAATATAACGGTTAAGCTAAAAACGTTGGTGCGATGTATTTATTTTCGTCGATTTTTTAGACTGGTATTTGACAGTACGAATATTGGAAAATGGTGTCAAATAACGGTAAAACAAAATTTATTGTACCCACCCCAAGAAGAAGTAAAATATTTCAGACGCATTGACCAACATATGACTTTCTTTTCCTTCTGCGTGAAGAATTTATTTCCACATATGTCGGTGTACAAATTCAAGTACGACCAACCCTTTTGAAGTGAATCTCACATGTCTTAGTATTTTTCCAGCCTTATATTTGAAGATTTGCAAACTAACCGTACCTGATGCAGCTATCCTTTCATTGAAAGCACGTCTATCAAGTACCAGAACTGAAGAATACACAGACTAAAGTTCGAATATACATGGAAGGAAAACTGGCCAAACCAATATTTCATTTCAAACTTTCCCTACCTATTTCTTCATCACCAAGTAAGTTGAATCTACCCTAAACCCAAATGTACTAACCTAAACTGAATAACGCACTATCCACATGAAGCCTACCCAGTCTATATGTGTTGCATACTTCTACCTTTTCCTGATGAAGCACATGCATGCACCTATCGTATTTTCACTTCACATGCTCCCTCGTTTTTAGCCTACCCTAGAAAAGGAAGATATGCGGACTACTCAAAAACAAGTCCACGCCTATATTATATACACATCTATGGACTACTCTATATTTCTTTTTCCCATATGCCATGACCAGTCGCCCACACATCAAAATCAATACAGTCTACGTTTTATACACTGCTAGTATATGAAGTGTAATGCACATGCTACCTATGCTTAAAATCCTTGTGTCTACCCATACTCCATCCATGGATTTATTCGCATCAGGCAGCTATGAAATGAAAGAAAGCAAACCATCGCATATCTAATTGGAGGTCACAGCTTGGAAAAGAAAAGCCATGAAAATCATCACACAGCTCATGCAAGACAACAGTGAAGGATAGGAGCAGACCTACCCCTAACTACACCATCTATTACTTGCGCCCCAATCTAAAACAACCGTGCTTGTCAAGTTTTTTTGGTTATAAATACAGGCTTCATCACTTGCTCTTCTGCAGTAAGCAGAAACCAAAGCTTGCAAATAAATAAAAATATATATAACCTTCATAAAATAAACAAGTACAATCAGCGAGTCTCCTTTATTTTCTGGGAAAGTTCAACGCGTTGGCTAGACGTGGAAGCGTTGTGGCGTGGTAGCAGTCGACTGTTGGTGATCATCAGGAGATGGTCGTCCATGAGGTGGGGTGTTTACTGGGTAGGAGCAGTGGCGTGCGGAGACTTGTACAGTGGGTATTCTCGGTTTGCCTGGGTGATCACCGTAGAGATGCCGAGCCGGGGGAAGACAGAGCAGGCGCAGGCTGGAGGTGATGGAGATTTGTGGCGCGGATGTTTTGGTAGTGACGATGACTGGTAGCGGGAAATGAGAATTTGAATGGAGTTTGCATGAAAGGATGAAGCTGACGTTAAGAAATGGTTTCAGGAGGAAAGGAGAAACAATAGGTTTGGGGAAGAAAAGGAGATGCGTGTTTTGGAAGTGGGCTTGGAGGGAGTGGCTTGGGCCGTTGGGCTTAAAAAGAAAAAAAAAGAAAAAAAACGTTAGCAGGTGGGAAGTAATGCTTGTAGCATGTAGTGGATTATGGGGAGGATAAGGACACTGATGTGGAGATGTAAGAAGGAGCAGGCACTCGTTTTTGGTTATTATTGGGAAGGTGGTGTCAAGAAATGCTGGTGCATGCTTTATGTTCAGAAAGCTTCAGGTAGGGAGACAACAGTCCGGGAGGAAGATAGCTGTAGCGATTAGTGTCATTGCAGGTTTGGAAACATGGGTCGGTTGCGCTGGGCTTTGGCCTTGTTACTAAAAAAGGTATATTGTAAGCTGGAGACGTTGTGCATGGAGGGAGGGAGGTGCTTTGATTGTGGTGTTGGAGTATGGTGCGAAGGGGCTGAATGTATGGTGCGTTGAACTATTTGAGTTTGGAATGGGAGGAGTCTGCATGGGAGGCATGTGAGGACGTGGGAAGGAAATTGTACAGAGAACCTGCGTTTCATGTTTGGGAAAATGAAAAAGGCTACTATAGCTAGTGGGAATATTTTGAGTTAGGCCGACACATATTTCTTTTTATATATACAAAAAAAATTGAAACGCAAAAAGGAAAAGGAAATGACCAAAGGAGAAAAAGAATGGAAAGGGAACAACACGCTCGGAAGGAAGAAATGGTATAGGACTACGGGGACATATGCATGCAACGCAGTGAGGAAATGTAAGCAGGTAGCTGGGAAAGTGGACCGTTATTTTGGGTAAGCATTTAGCCGGTGGATTTCGGAAATAATAATAATGGAGAATGGTAGTAGTGCATTGTGTTTGGGTTCAAAAAGTTTGAGATGGAGAAGTTGAATACAGCGCGAGTTTGGGTACAAGCGGTTTGGGCCGACACATATTAGGTAAAGGGCTGTTATAATTTAAATTTAATTAAAGTAAATATTGATATGTACTAATGAGTGCAATATCTCGATTATATATTTCCAGAATTAAGCACGGCCGGACTCATTGGAACCGTGTTGATGAACGCTACTAGATGGACCTGGTCTGGTCAAGATTTGAAGCAACAAGAATTTTAATTAAATTAAACTTCAGTTTAATTTAGTTAAAACAAACGTTTAATCGACCGAATGAAATCAAGGTGAGTTAAACTCACTCAGTTCCCCACTTATATTTATATAAGTCGGGTTTAATATTTATTTGCTATGTTCGCTGAATATTGGTTGATTTGATGATTGTTTGGATGTAAGTTTAATATTTTATACCCATTATTTAAATCAAACGTTGTTTAATTTAAATGAAATGACATCGTTATTTTTAACGATTACTTCCAATAGGGGTAACTTACCTTATTGGTTACGTTTATAATAATATAAACGTATTGAAATTAAATTGGATGTTTGCATTATTATTATTGGTTGACCACTATCAGTTGAATTGATGATCGTTACATAAACTGTTTAACCAGTACGACTGGATTATCGATTTGAGTAGTGATTGTTGAATATGGATTCAACAGTTGTTGTGTTATTAACTAATTGGCGTTACTGGTTGAGGAATTTATAGCAGATGGCTAAAATACAAACTGTTTTATAAAGATTGATTTACCGTCAGGTGAATCGATGGAAATGAAGTTATGAAATTTGTTTTATAACTGAAATATAGATTTTTAATATATTATTATAAATGAATTTTATAAAAAAGGAAATGAACTAAACATATATATATTGATTGTTTTAACCACCAACCACTATTTTTGTGTTAAAAATCTACCATGCACGAAGCACATGCCTCATCATTATTAAATGATTTATAAAGCAAGATGGATAAGCAAGTGCCAAGAATTAATGTAACGATTTATAACTGAGATTAAATGTTTCCAAGTAACAATTAAATGAGATAATGGGATTGTTTAAATTAATTTAATTTGTAATTAATTTAAAAGGAAATATGAATTATAATCATACTTAGAGTTGAGTAAGTCAACTGTAGTAACTGAAATGGATTTATTAAATTTATTTATTTGTTTAATGGTTAAGTAAAACATCTTTATAAATGTCGATATTTATTTAATAAAAATCGAAGTGGTAAATCATGGAATTCAAAAAGGTATTAATTTAGGTTTTTAAAATGAGAAGGCTTATTTATAATAAAGTTATATTTTAAAGAAATCATATTAAGGATATAATAAGTTAAGTTTAAATTGCAATTTAATGCGAATTCTTATTTGAGATTCTATTTAACTGGATTCATGAAATCCAAGATTTTGGCGAACTTACAACCGCAAGTTTAGTGAATATTATTGTAAAGGATTATTAGAAATGGGTTTTTGAAATGGAAATAAAAGCGGGGATATGAAATTAAAGAATTAGAATTTAACTGGAGATCGGTTGAGATAAATGGTTTTCTGAATATTGATCTGATGTTGGTTTCGGCCTTCGGGGTTGATATTTAAGGGAATGTTGTCTTACTGATTTACGATAAAGAACCGATGGAGATATGAAATGGAAATCAAATAAAAACAAAAGTTTGAATTAGAGCAGTTAAATGAGTGGAGTAATAAAGATGAAATATAGATCCGTGATTTTAAATAAAAAGATGATGTTTCATCAAGATAGAATAAAAATGGGATTGTTTGATATTGGGATTAAATATTGGTTTTGGGTATTGCAACTGACATCTATCTTAAGATAAGAATGTTGTTGATCAAGGTCTGAGAGGTAATTAAAATACCCCAACTTGAACAACTGCAGGATTTTCGAAGGATGATATTAGTTGTAGTAGTGAAGATATTAAAAGTTATTTATTATGAGAAATGATAGGGTAATGTTATTGGAAGAATTTGGTAATAATAAAGGTGGCTTGAGAATATGAAATGATATTTCCATGATAAATGAAATAAAAGGGAATGTGTGAAAATATAACGATATTTTCAAAAAGTAAGGAAATGGGATTCGAAATGAGTTATTCTAAAAAGGGAAGTGACGATTATGGCGTTCAAATAACGAAACAAAGTAGATATTGTAACGATTGTTTAAAAGAATAAGTTGAATCGAATTTCCAATTATAGATAATAAATATTGTTGTAACAAATGTTTTCAAAGGATAATTAACAAGAAATTGGATAGAATTTAAGATAATTTTTCTAAGTATATAACTAAATGATTTTAGAATATTGATATATTAAAGCTGATGCATTGTTTTGATATTACAACTGATATATTATTTTTAATGGCCAAGTGACGCTGTATACTGAACCAATGGATTTGTTTTATTGATTGTTTATTTTGATAGTTAAATAACCGACTATCAAAATCTTACCCAACGTTGTTGGTACGGAAAGACCGGGATCGAATTTATATTCGAAAACCATTATGTCCAATGAATACGAAAAGTGGAAGATGCTGGTCGAGATGGAGCTATTGAAGACCGTATGTCTTCACGAATGAAAGAACTATTATTGGATTTCTCTAGCTGATCCCTAGAGGTATTTGATGGTGATTCTGTCATGATTGAAATCTACGGATTGCAAGGACTACTCGCTACTGATTCATAGGGTAATTCAAGGATGCAGTAGGAGAGTGCCTTCGGTTTGTCCAATCCCAGGACAACTTGTATGGATGAGTGTTTGCCAGAGTATTTCCAAAGGAATCACGTACGTTGATTTCCTCAAACGTATTTCTGTGATGGCGGAGAAGACACCTTCTCTTAACTTATTAACCTGGGTAACTTTGTGGAAATCAATTAGTGATATTTGGTGGATTTGACAATGTAACATTCAAAGTGAATGGTGGCCAAATGTTCCAAAAGTCGATTATAACCTCAAGCCTCATAACCGGGGAAATGACAAAAATCGGGCAGGCAACATGGCTATGTGTGTAATAACCCGAAAATGCGAGCCAGTTTGAAATTTTTATTTTGGCAATTTTAGTGAATTTTGCATATTTAAATAGATTATTTTAAATAATATCGAAGAGAAATTTATTTTGAATATATTTCGAACGTATATATTATATACGTCGTCGTTAGAATATAAATATTTATATATAATTATAAATAGAATTGAAAATGGCGCGGTAGTTCGATAATTCGATTTCAAACTTCAATTGAATGTACCGGGTGCAAAACAATCCGGATCTTAGTGAAACCAAAAACATTAGGATCTAATTGATAATATCTTTCTAACGAATCCGACAAATCAAGATTTCATAGCGGGAATCAAAAGATATGTCCAGTTGAAAATTCTGAATAGTCGCTATGGAATTCAGGCCCTTAAAAATGGACATTTTGCAAATGACCTCGGATTTCGACGAAACCACTTTTGTTGGGTCCGTGGTGTTAAATTATTGCTAGGTTTCAAGTTTCATAATTTTTCGAATCAATATGTGAGCGTGGCAAAGGAAAACGCGTTTGACCAGTTTCAGTTGATTTTAATCGACTGGAAATTGGCCATTTTTCCAACGGTCTCAGAATTCGACGAAACTAGTTTTGTTAGGACCGTATCGTCAATACGAAGCTAGAAAATATTTTTCTAGAATTTTTCGAGTTAGTATGTGATCCCGGTAATTTGAAATGTACGTTTAAAATTCAATATAGCGATTTAAGTGTAAATTTAACAAAAACTGATTCAAACAGTCGAATCAACCTACGATACATATCCCATTGTGTTCGGAATGGGGGTGAAACGCTATAGACGACAGGCGGTGGACCTCGTTTCGAGTTCGTTTGTAAAAGTCAACTTTTTAAATTAATTAAATAAATAAAAAAATAAAAAAAATAAATATCTCCCCCCTTTAACCGTTCAGCCCCCCCCCCCCGATTAAATTCATCCAAATCGAAAAAAAAAAAAAAACAACGTCGCGCCGCCCTCCCCCTACAGCAGACGCCGACCACCACGCCCAGGCGCACCCCTGCCTCGATCTCCTCCAGCCTCCACCTCACGCCCTCCGATCCACCGCAACCCCCAACTCGACAAAGCCCCCAATCCCCACCAACATCGAGTCGCCACCGAGCCTTCTGCCGCCACCGCACCCACAACCGCCTACCCCCCCCCCAGTGATGTCCGCCGACCTCTTCCCCCCCCCCTGGCCACCTCCGGCGAACTCAAAGAGACCCCCCCTGTAAGTCTTTTTTTTATTTATTTTATTTATTTATTTTATATTGTTTTATATAAACTGAAAAAAAGATAAAATACTGTTTTTATTTTTAAAGTTTAAAACTGTTTTTTTTTGTTTTGTTTGTTTAAAAACTGATTTTTTTGACAAGATTTAAACTTTATAAAGGATGTGATTTTTAAATTAGAAAAGACAGTATTTTTAAATTAGAAAAGACAGTGTTTTTAGAATTATAAAAGACATGATTTTTAAAGCAGAAAAGATTTGATTTTTAAAGTAAAAATATGATTTTTATATTTTTAAAGTATTAAAAATATAATCTTTATGAGATAGAGAATATAAAAATATCATCCTTGTGTATGTAACGAAATAAAAATCTGATTTTTATTTTATCTACGTTGAGATAAAGTGGTTAAATTTAAAAAGGCGAAATCTTTAAATTTAAAAAGGCGAAATCTTTAAATTTAAAAAAAAACGAAAACTTTATTTTTATAAAGGCGAGATCTTTATAAAGAAAATAGAGAAATAAAAATTCGATTTTTATATATTGAATAACGGAATAAAAATTCGATTTTTTTTAAATATATGAAGTGATTATAAAAATATGATTTTAAATTGAAAACGAACAAATAAAAATGTGATTTTTATTTTAAAGACATCGAAATATAAAAATGTGTGATTTTTATATATATAGTGACTACGGGCAACGAAGATGACGAAGATGGGATAACGAAGAAGATTTCTATAAATGAAGAGTCGTGGTATTGGATAGCTTTAGGTAAGAACTTCTCACTCTAAATTCTCTTTTTCTAGTTATATATATATATACTAGGATGCAGACGGTGCTTAGTAGCACCCGACACCCGTCATCCACAGACCATGGATGACTTGTTTGTTAAATTGTTTGGTTGAGTAGTTGGTTAGTTTATTTGGTTGGAATTGAATTGTTTGGTGAAATGAATGGATTTGATTGATGTGTGAATGGCGTGGGCCTTCACTAGACCGGGGATAAGGCTAGGCCTAGTCCCGTTTCTAGTATCGTGCCGTTATGCCGCCGAAATTTTCTAAAATATGTTAGAAAAATGAAAATATCATTTTTATTGTGTAAATGAAATGAATAGAAATTCAAGTGTTGAAATAAATATTTTTGACGTTAAAAATATAATTTTTAACGTGAATGTGAATAAATAAATATTCATTTACAAACCGGACGGTTTGTTTATGTACACCTATTTGACTGGTATTGATTGGGATGATAAATTTTACACATCGCCCAACTGCACAAATAAAATCTGTGTTTGATTGTTTGAAACCCCACACGGGTGTTGGGATGAAATTTGATATTCACTCATCCTGATTGATTAAATATGTCGATCGATCGATTGACAGGCTGTTATAAGCGTTAGATATCTATATTTGATGCTTATACAGTGTAGTGCACTTTGGTTGATGGTTGATTGTTTATTAATGCTATTATATACATGTGTTGTATGGAATCCATATAATTAACGTTATACGGTGATTGATTGGGCCTCATTCCAATCGGGACAAGGAATATTATAAAAGAAAATTCATGTGTTGAATATAAAAATAGTCATGTGTTGACGATGTTCATGTGTTGAGTGAAATATTTTATACAATGAAATTTACATCTTTATCATATTTAAAATTAGAACTACTTCCCAGTAGAAGTCTAATTAAAAATCAAACGATAGATACCATAGTTTTATAAAATATTTTACATAACAAAAATAGTGATGTGTTGACAGTACTCATGTGTTGAGATTAGTCAGGTGTTGGAAGAAATATAGATTCATGTGTTGAATGGAATAAATATTCATTTGTTGAATAGAATAACGGATTTATTGAAATATATAAAGCCGTGTTGATTAGAGTTGCGCTATTTTGACGTGAACGATATTTATATCGATTATATTCATTTTTATAATGAATATAAAAAAAGAAGTGATTTCAAAATATAACGTTTTGAAAATATTATCATTTATATAGTAATGATATAAAATATTCAGTTTTGATTAGAAATTGAAATAGTGTTGAAATGATTTTGAAACGAATTTAAAACGATTTATAAAATATGTTTTAAAAGGAAATTGACGAAATATATATAATATATATATATTATATATATAATGGCCTGAATAGAATGCGCCGCTCCGCGGCAGTTCGTGAATTTCGACCATTGACTTCGAATTGACGTTGCGGGAGATCCGACCGTCGGATTCTCCTAAAACTGGAACCGTTGGGTTCGTATCGAAAAGAGCTTTCCAATGAATATTAGAAATTTGAAATCTAACGGTTGGATTTGGAATTATGTCCAAATCAAATTTGGAAAAGGTCGTTGTAAGTGCAGTTCGATGGCCGTTGATGGAAATCGACTGTACGGGCCTTGATAAAATTATTAAAAATATTGATAATTTGTGTAAAATCATAATATGTGAATTGGAAAGAACTGGGATGAAGAATTCCACATTTGAAATGATAAAAATAGATTTTTGTCGAAATGAACTAGTTTTGAACTAGAATTAAAATCAATTTATTTGTGAAATAAATAAATTGAATTTGAAAGTGATTTTAAAAATAATCAATATTCCCAATACGTGGATTGGACTGGAGTTGAATCGAAATTATCTTCGGGATATTTCGATGTTGGATTTCGTGACTATACAAATATTGTTATGGGGATTTGAAAGATATATTTTATATCGTTATTTCCAATACGATATTTGTTGGTCTCAGAATTTGATATTGAATATAAACCGATATATTTTCTATTCAGAGCCTTGTATTTAATATCAAATGTGATTTGGGTTTATCGTGGATCGTGTTTTAGATGACATTGGTTCTTTAACCCAGTTAAAGGCAAGATATCGATTTTTGGAAAGATTAAAACTAAGTGGAGTTTTAATGAATCTTTAATTAGATTAAAAATGTAAATTGATAATTTAAATTATCAAATCTGAAAAGTGATCGAGAGTGGAGTATCACCAGTTTTTCTCCAAAGCGATAGTTAAATCTTTAATTAGATTTGAACGTGAAATGGTAATTAATTTTACCGATAACACCGTGGTGTTAGATATGGAGTATTACCAGTTTTGCTCCATGGGATATATAGGTTGGGATTGGGAAATAAAATAAACAATTACTTCGTTGTGGTTCGCTTATCCCGACTAGTTTGGAAAACCGTAAAATGGTTTGAAATGATATCCAAAGGAAGATTAAAGAATAAATTTAGAAGAATTTATCTTGGATAAAATTAATGGGAACATTTCCCTAAGAATGTGTTTTTGTGAATAAAAGAATATTCTGAATTGGAATGAGGCGTTTGTTGTGTTTGTGTAACATTCGTTTATTATATACGTGGGTTATTCAGAAAGGCCGGGTTTATACCCATTCTGAATAACCGATTCGACGAGATGTCGAAGATGAAGACGGTGGTTGAAGACCGGAAGTCTTCACATCGTTTGGGTGATTACTGATGATCTTGATTGGGCTGTACACCCAGGATGAGGGAAACAGTTGGTGATCGTCCAGATGTACTTGGAGATGGATGGATATGCGAGGAAAGTGCCTCCTGTTTCGTTCAGACCAAGAACGAACTTGTAAATGGATTGTGTGTCTGACATTGGATTTTATTCTGTGTTGATTGATCTCTATTAAATATACATCTGTTTGGCGGTGGAGAATTTATTCTCTTGCTTAACGCCCTTCTCTGAGACGTACGAGCTCAGAGGTTGTATATCGATGGACATCAGTCGCATGGAGTGAATTGCCAATGTGGCATGCGTAAGTGGCAATTGATCAAGGCTTCTGTTGAAAAGCAAAGTCTTGTGGTTGATGATCAAAGCACGGCCTGTGTGGCGTAGCTTTGTGTATAACGTGAATTCGCGAGCCTCACACCTCGGTATGAGTCAAAAACGGGATAGTGACTGCAGGGAGAGCACGACGTTTCTTTCTAGCTAGGGTGGTGTCAGTGACCTACCAGCCCTGACATTTATATACTTTTCACCTGTGTGGTTGTTGGATACGAGGCGCCTCGGATATAGGTCTGTAAGGACCGGGAAACGTGTGTTCAGGAATTGCCAATCCTCAAAAGTAAGAGAGGACCGGCCCTGAAGATCCAAGGATCATAGTGGGGTCCTGGGACATTTGCTAGAGTGTCTCGAATCGGAGAGGAGCTTGCCCCTTGCCTCGGCTCATGACGGAATCCAATTTCCAATACGTGTGTTTCGGTTTTATTTGTAGAGCCTAGTATGGCGACATAGTAGATGGTAGCTATGCCGCCTATGATTGATACTTATGATTGAAATTGTTTTGACACTATACACCTATACTAGTATCAAATAATGTGTTTTAAACGTATCAAGCATGCTTTGGCTGTTATAAGGGAAAACACTATCCTCCGGCTTGCGTTGCATTGTGTGATGGGACCTGGGTCTTATAACAGCTTCATTTTCCTTTATTTAGCATTGCGCTGTTTGTTCTATGCACTGGTATTCTTGGGAGGAAACCCGTTCCGTGTTATACGGCGTGGTCCCTAGATTTATCAAACTTTAAAACCAATATTAATAACTGTTTTAGTTCTCACACCAGTCACATGACTGACCTGGAGTTTATTGTTTTAACCTAAACTCTGGGTGCCCCTATTTTCCACACGGGCAGCTAGTAGTTTTGGTTTTGCAGATTTATATTCACAGGGTCCTGATTTACAGCTGGAACGATGCTCGGAAAGCTCTGTATCCGTGTATTATTTTCAGTTGTGTTTTGTATATTTTTCCGCTGCTATGTAATTTATTGTAATCTCTGATATTTATCGAATGTAATTTATTCATTTTTACTCTGTATATTCTTGTATCGGATGGAATTGTTGTAATAACAATGAAATGTTCTTCCATATGCGCTCATTTGTGTGTTGTTCTCAAAGTATTCGTGCTTCCCTTCACAGGAAAGTTACGGGTTCTCTCAATGTGGGTCGCTCCCATTTGGTTGTATAATTACCTATCTAGAGAAAATTCATTTCCTTCTTTAATCTATTTCGATGCTGTCCCTTTCGAGAAACGGTGGTTTGAGCCCAACCGTTGGTGATATACATTCTATACACTCAAGAGGAATGAGTGGTCGGTCATGTGTGGCCGGGTTGCAAGACATTCTTGTTAAACCCAGTGTACTCCCCTCTAGAGATACGCTATCGGCAGGTGGTTCCATACCTTGTCATAGTTGGAATCCAATCTCCAATAAGCGCCTGCGGTTTTGTTTGTATACTATATATGTGGAACGTGAGATGCAAGCGTTTCACTAGTTTCTATTTATTTGTATTTAGACACTATTATAATATCAGATGAGTATTGATTTTCAAAACTGTTTTGGGTTAACGTAAGGTAAAACCATCCGATTTTATGCAAGGATTTGGTCTTACGATTATCCTTTTCTTCGAAAGGATTTTTAACTTTAAAAGTCAAGTTGGGTGATATACTTGAACTTAAATAAGTTTTTTCTCACTCTGGTTCACCAGACTGACCCGGTGTTTTTGTAAATGCTCGGGTTAGACCGGGTTGTAAAGGTCTAGGTTATCGGATAACGTGAAGTCCAAAGACGAGCTGAAGGAGTTCAGACGTATGATGTTATACCAGCATTATTCCGCTGTGTGCTATATAGATATGAGGACATGCTATTATAATTGTCCAGGTGTATTGGTGTACTCTGATGTTGTAAATATTATTTCAAGCTCTCAATAAAAGTTATTTCTATATTATATTTTGTTCTATTGCAATGTGAGACCCCGTGTTGTGATGGTTCTTCTTATTCTTCTATTCTAACTTTCTTTCTTATCTTACCCTCTAACTTCTTTCTTCTTGCTTTCTGGGTTTTCGATACTTGAGTTTTGGACATGGGTTGTATAAATGTCGAGATTCGTGTGTCGAAATTTCTGGGTCGCTACACAAAGAGACATAGTAGAGGCGTATGTAAGCACCGCAGGACATGAAATTCTACTTGGAAGACCAGTCAAGTTTGGAGATTTTGTGGGTACCAGTTTGGTAGCATTGTTCAATAATATTGGGTTGGATAGCATCTTGAATTACAACATTGTAGAGAAAAGAGTTTTTCCAAGGTTTGTACGTCTTTTCGTTGCCAATTTTGTAGTTAGTTAGGAAAATGACATGGTGGTTTTTGAGTCCAAGGTAAATGGGGTACAAATCAGATTCACTGAGGTCTAGTTTGGGGCCATGCTTAATGTTAGGGGGTGGGGCTTAAATTTAGAGGAGGTAGAAATGACAGATCTAGCAATTTTGCATAGAATTTTTGTTGATGAGGACCAAAGGCATTGGGATATGACACATCTACGCCCCTTAGTCAGGGTAGTTGTACGCATACTATAGTACAACTTAATTTCCAAGACAGGCGACTTTGATAGGGTTTCTCCTACGGTTAGGCTCGCTACTTATGCAGTTTTTGCTGGGATAGATATAAATTGGGCCCGTTTGATCCTATGGTATTATGATTCCTCCAGGGAATGGAGGCAAAGTAAAATTCCCTATGGACATTTTTGGACCATAGTTTTTGTGCAATTTCAGGTTCCCTTAGCAATGGAAAATTCTATATCTCATCCTACACATATTATAGACTTGAGCATGCTGACTAGGATGCAGATTGAATTCCATGAGTTGATGACCAAAGACCCACAACCAATGGAATATGACCAAGAGGAAGGCGAAGAGGAGGAGGCCGCAGAGGATGTTGGGACAGATGACGATCAACTGAACGAAGGGGGTCAACAGAACCTAGAAGTACAGCCCTATTGGTATCGGCCCATGCCAGGAACGGACCCTCAGCAGTCACCAATAGTAGAGCCGCAACCTCATCAGTACTTTGATCCCTCAGATGATAACTAGTATACAAATACGGAGCAGTAGTGGTGGGGGTGCTGGATCCTACCAGACCTCTGAATGGGATACACGGTCGTCTAGAGAGCAAGGGAACCTGAGGAATGAGGTTAGGACCATCTTAGATAGACAGGCTCAGCTAGCTAGGGAGAATTAGGATATCTTGCAGGGATAGCAGTAGATGATTAGAGCACATATAAGGCTGCCCAGACATAGCTGCAGAGCTTACAGAAGATCTACGCTACGCAGCAGTGGATTGATCAGTTGCAGATGGATATGCAGGACATGCAGCTAGAGGTCAGAGAGGGGACTAGGCGGCAGGAGGAGCGCCTAGGCAGGATGTAAGGCACTTTAGGTGGATTAGACTCTTTCATCCACGACATTTTTTGGCGGGGACCCAGGCCTCCGTTTTAGTGGTGATCCTCTAGACCGCATGTGCCGGATCATGGCTATCTTAGTATTATCATGCTGTAGTAGAATCTATGTTTGAGATCTACTGTATGTTATTAGGGTTTGTATTTTCTTTGATATAAGAAAACTATGCTTTAGTTTCGCTGCATGTAGTTATTGCGTAAAATTCTACTATCTAATAAGAAAACTTCTGCTATACCCAATGTTCTCAAAATGTAAAAAATGGGTAACAAAAGAAAATTTTCTTATGTGGACTGTGCTTGGATGGAAAATAGGGAATCTTTATAAATAGTTACATAAAATCCAAGTACTATTGGAAAAAAAAGGGTACATAAAAGAAAAATGGAAAATGAGAATTATTCCGTTTTCCACCTTTTTTGTAACATAAATCGAATTTAGAAAATTAGTTTTTTCTAAAATTCGAAAAATAAAGTTGGTTGGTAGGATTCTGGAAGCAACAATTAGATGAATTACACTCTTACTCAGTAAGAGTGTGGGAAAATTTGAATGAAAAAGCCTTTTGATTTTCAAAATATTGCTTTCATGTAGAACTGCCAGTATATTTAGGATGTGAGCATCATATTTTGAAAGGGTTTTTGAGAAAATTTGCATACATATTGGAGGTACCGCTTAGGCATGCATACATTATAATGTTGTACTTCACTTTGCACAAGTGCACAATGTTTGCAAAAATTGGATGCATACATGATGGATGTATATTATGCAAGGGGTTAATTTATTTTACCCTTATCAAATTTCGGGGATGAAATTTCCTAAGGATGGGAGAATGTAACACCCCATATTTTTAAAGTGTAAGATAATAAAATAGGAATAACTTTATTAAATATTCAGAATTAAGTAAAACAGACTGTGCGATTGCGTCCGTCTCAAAATTCTGGTCGACATTGACACCTGGTTTGCGTAAATCAGACACCGTATGAAGAAGTTAGGAGCGTTAGAAGTTTGTATACATATAAGGAGTTTATGTGTGTGTATATATAAAGTTTATCCAGAAATTTCAAAAATAGGTTCAAAAATCAGAATGCACGGGCGGGAGATTTAGGGGGGAAACAGACCGTTAGGGGTCGACCCACCAACAGGTGGGGGGTCGACCTATGGGTTGACCCACCCTAAGGGGTCGACCCCACCTCGATTCTGGAACCTTCTGACGATGTGGATGGTTCCGATTCTGAATCTGACCATGTTTTTCTGCTTCCCCTATAAATAAGACTATAGGCCTATTATTTTATTCATCTAATTCAATGTTGACGACGAAGTGCTGCTTCAACGCAGTTTGTTCTAGCCTTCTCTTCTTCAGCCTGTTAGGGTTATTCAAGCTTGGAGATTTGGGATTCTACATCAGCAATCCTTTTCTATCATCTAGATCTAAATCACAACAGATCTACGCCAATCTTAGATCTCTTATAGAAATAAGGTAATTCCAAGATCTGATCTATTTTTCAAATCCCTTTTTATTTCCTTCCCTTTCTCTTTTAGTAAAAAATCTATAAATCCACAATTGTTAGGTTTCGAATCTAATTAGGAGAAAACTATGGGAGGATAGATCTAGACCAGATCCAGGATTTGGAAAGCTTACGAGGTGAGTGGATTTAAACCATGTTATTTTAGATAATGGTATATTACCGTTTAGCATTCCCCATTATAATAAACTGGAATATGACATGTTAAGATGCCTAAACATATGTTAATAATGATTAAAGTAGTATATGACATGTGGGAATGATTAGAATGATATAACATCAAATTGTTAATATGAATAATTCATATATTGAATCAGTTGAAATGTTGGAATGTTTACATGTTATAATATTAATTTGAACATGTAGGAAAAATTCATATATTGTATTTGTTGGAGTGCTAAAAAGTTTACATGTAAATTTGTCCCAATTATATACAGGGAATAATTGGGATAAGTACATGATTATATGGGTTCATGTTTACATAGAATTGAATAAATAAATATGGGTTTCGGGCATCGATCAAATTATGTTTAAAGATCTTAAATTGGATTATAAGTATAGAAAAATGATTTGGGCATAAATGGGATCATATGTAAAATATTAATGGGCATAATTTAAATAATATGAATTTAGACATATAATCCATCATGAATATAATTGGGTAAATGGGCACTGACACTTATAAAGGTATAGGTTTAAATAATTGAGTAATAATGAATGCCTAGGATTACAATTAGAAATTGTAATTGCACTTATGACACGAGGTTACGTTGCATTAGTGGTGGAAGTCTGCCCAGACCCGACCAGCATATCCAGCAGCCACTAACGTTGAACCTAATGTGAGAGGTCTAAGTGCACAAATACGAGATGGGCTACGACACGAGGTTAGGCCCAACTTGTGGAAGAAGTCTGCCCGAACCCTACCAACATATCAAGCACCCACCAATTGTAGGCCTAATGGGGGAAGTCTAGCCCATTATAAACCATGAATGGACATGGTAATGAATTGGACTACTTAACCTAATCTAATTCATAGGGATTGTATGAATACGAACTAAAGTTAGGGTTAAGTGAAAATTGGTTGGACAGTGGGTGGCTAAACAAATCAGAGGAGGTGGGTAATATTTACATATAGGCCCACAAACTAAGCCCGATAAGGTTATGTAATTAAGGGCACCTAGTGGTATACATTACTAGTAAAAATAATAAAGTTATGTATTTAAAGACACCTTTTAGGGTAAGCATAACTTGTAGAAATGATAAAATTTAGACATGTATATAACTTGCCAAGTAGAACATGTTATGGTAACCAAACTAGAAAAGAAAAGGATTGTGGTCACCGACCTTGGACCACAATCTAGATGGGCTTATTAGTAAACCTAAACAAGTTAAGTTGTAGTTATATGACTGAAATTAATAAGCAAGGGAAAGTCGGTAGCTTGGACAAGAATTCAACATGAATGGGAATAACCAAGTTAACTGGAAACTTGATGAGGTGAGGCAAGTGCATAAAAGAATGTTTAGACATAGGGTCTAACAACATATTAAATTGAGGCGCTTGGACCAGTCCATACGTTTGAGGATGAATAACCCAACGGGGTAGACCATCGAGGTATTATAAGGCACGAGAGGAGCGCACATTCATCTGATTGTTCTGACGGCTCCGAAGGACTGGAAGGGGAAGCACGCAGCTTCCTTAGGTACGTAAGGTGCTCCTAGTAGTCCTCTATGCGATGACAGATGCCTTAGGCTATGCTCGCAGAGGTTGGGTGTGCGCGTAACTACTAGGTGGGTAGGCCTTGACTGCAGATGTAGCTATGCAGTCAGAATGCTGTGACGTGGTGACACCAGGGTGTTTCGGCGGTTGCCTCAACGGGGAGGCAGAGGGTCACGACCAACAAGGATAGTAGATCATCGGATACTCAACATCGGCAGCCAATGGGATGCGTAAATACTAGAGCTAAACCCAAGACACCATTTCACCCTTCACTATGGGGGTAAAGGGTTGAGAGGAGACACCAAATGGATGTTTAGATTGTTTGCATAGGGGAAGTCGCTTAGCTCTTGTAGTCTTTACTAGTTGAGGGAGGGGCCGAGGTAGGGACATAGCCACCGTGAAAACAGACCCTAGGGATATATGTATTTGGAGGCTCTTAAAGGCGGGCCTGTAAAGGTATGGAAAAACTCTCGACCGAGTTCTATGTTTCTTGTATCGCCCTGCCATGGAACTCGGTGCATATTAGAGGACGTACGATTGAGGCATCGAGCTATAATTGAAGATACATATAGTGGACAGTCTAGATACATGCATGTCCGCTCTAGGTGGTGTATCGTAGACTTGAGGGCATTACTCGGGTATGAATTCTGATTTGAACAAAGGTGGGAGTCCATACGTTTGCATAGCGTAGTAATGATAGATATATGCGAAACATAATATTGTTACTCGTATGTCACTACGGTATAGGATGAGGGATTGCATATATTTCGATGGTGTTACGGTAGGGACCGTGCCGGTGGGGTACCATGGGGTGTACCTCAATATTGGGGGTTGCTACATATATACTATATTGGGTTAATCCACTGAGAAGTAAATGGGTACGATATGTGTGTAAGCCTTGAGTGCTGATAACCCAAGTAACCTAATAAATAAAAAAATATGATTAAACGGTATATGTAGGATTATCCAAAGTGTATAGTTTAAATCCAGTCACCAGAACTTGTGTTTTGACCCCCCTCCTCATAACATACTCGCAGGTTAGATTTCTGGCAGGGACATGATAGCCTTAGATACTGGTTAGGAAGTATTATTAATACGGTAAGGCTATATTTTGATTATATTATATTTTATCCATTCCGCTGTGAGATATTTTCTGAGCTCTGGCATATTTTGTGTCTCTATCTTTTCTGCAGGATAACAGAGAAACTCAATCCGAGTTTCGATAGAAGGGGGTTTTTGAAAAAATTTGGTCTGTTCGGAATTCGGGTTGTTACAAAAGCCATATGGGTCGATGAATTTCCCTTAGTATTATGGGCTTACCAAACGACCTACAAATTAGTGACCGGTCATACCCCCTTCCCACTTTCATTCGGATCAAAAGTAGTCATTCCAGTGGAATTGGAAGTTCTCTCTCACAGGACAACATATTATTATCCGATGACGAACAGATCGCTTCTTCTTGAGTCCTTGGACATAATCAAGGAAAAAAGAGATGAAGCAGACTTACGCGCATCGAGGCACCGACACCAAGTTGCTCGATATTACAACAGGAAGGTTCAACCCTGAACCTTTGAACCTGGAAACTTTGTTTGAAATGTGTCTTCCCAACCCTTGTGTTCTTGGGTCCAAAATGGGAAGGGTCGTATGTCATTCAACGGAAAAACTTTACAAAGGAGCTTTCAAGCTGATGACCGTAAATGGTGATGAAATCCCCAGAGCGTGGAATTCCTAGCACTTATTGCACTACTTGACTTAAGATTGTACATATTCTTTTGTTTTATAAACTATGTAAAAAGGCTCGACTTGCCTAGAATAGTCTAGTTAATATAAATAAAAGATTGTAAAGTGGACGTAGGTTATGATTTTGCCGAACAACTATAAAAATATTGTGTGTCATTTATCCTTCCTGCATTTATCTCTTTATAACCTGTGATTATTTTGTTCTAGGTTTAAAATATAGAACATGAACTAAAATTGAGAATGAGAATGGCACTCAAACCGGTGAGATTCCCCCCTAAAAAATGGGGTGTAGAAGGAAAGATGGAGCGAACGGGACGACCATTTGCATGATCGACTCTAACTCTAATGATTCAAAAGAGAGAGTACAAAGGATGGGAAGACAACGTCCCAGACTCTAACTCTCATGATCTGAGAGAGAGTATAAAGGACCAGAAGACGATGTCCCCGAGGCGTGGTGGTGCACCACGATAAAAGACCGCCTTGACTGACCGTCTTAACTGCACTCTAAAGTTTAACATGGGCATGCGTCAGGAGAGTATAAAGGCGCTGAATGCAAGTGCCAATGAAAATGGATTTCTACCCCATATAAAGATTGGGGGAATTCTAATGTCGATCCTAATCAATCCCGAACAAGCCCTGGCCAGACATTTTATTCAATATTGATGGGGGCATACACATACACATCGCACCGCCTTGTTGTTTATTACTCAGTTTAATAATGGTCTTATATTGCATAGATGATTGTTTGCAAGGAAGCTTGTATGGAACTTTTGTTTGATTTATGATGTAATTCATCGTTTGTTATTTAGATTAATAATGTGTTGATTACTAATGCACTTAATTGGTATAAATGACAAACTTGCAGATATTTGACATTGCAGGGAAACAAACTACTTTGTTTACATAAGCAGAGGTTTACATAAGGGAACTAATCAAAAGATGCGAGGGCCGCACTCGGTAAGACAACAGAAAGCCAGTGGAAAGCAAAATTAAAAGACTAATCTACGTTTCACTTAGGGTTTGGGGAAGCTTTGTACTTTTTAGCAGCTTTAATCCTCTCTTTCTCTTCCCGTTCAGCATCAGTGAGAAGACACTTCTTTCTTCCTGTGTCCGAGGGAGTTGCACTTGGATCAGTTGAGGATTTCTGAGCTAAGCTTCCAGTGATTGATTGATTAGAAAGCTTTACAACCAATCCTGACTTCGGAGCAACTGCCATAAGAGGATTGACGTTGAGGGGTTCTTTAGATTTTCCTCCGCCTTAGCTTTCAATAGCTCATCTTTCCTTGCCTTCATTTTAGATTTGTCCCCAGTTACAATAACGTCGTCATTTCCACCGTTTCCATCATTTCCATCGTCGTCCTTCAAAGCATCTATCATATCTCTGTCCTTGGGAGTCTTAGTACTGGATGACATAATAGCTTTATTAGCAGCTTCTTCTTGCTTCTCTTCGACTTTCCCAGCAAGTTTTGCACCTAAAGAACAAGAAGCAATAGTTATTAGCTTAGGCGAAAACTCGGGTACATTGATCGTTTGCCCAATAATACGATGGAAGGTTGAAACAGCTTTAACAAATTGAGGTGAAAAGATGGAGATAACTTCGGATGACTTTTCGGCAGCAATAGTGGAAGTATCAGGTGCTAATTCAATGATTGGAGATAAGAGAGGTACTTTAGGGATCTCAGGACGATCAGGATCGTACCCCTCTGCCTCGGTAGATCCGGAAACGACAGATGAAGAACCAGCTTCTGCAGTTTCTTTACCTTTGATCTGACGTCTCTCCTCCTCCATAACCGCTCAAATTAATTTACGCCCTTCAGCTAGACGCTCCGGCTCATCATCTTTCAAATATTTTCTCTTGAGTTCTTCCTCGTCAATAGAATCCACCTTGAGCTGTCGCTTTTCCCAATCAACCACTTGCTCCCACACGTCGACAAGGCTTGCCTCGTAGTCCTTGATCCAGGAAATGTCTCGGTATCGGATCACCTGAGCAAAGAACTCTATCATGAGCTCACTGTAGTCATCCAAACCTTTTCGGGCTTCAGTAAGTTGCACATTAGCATCGAAGGCGGACTTAAGAGTGATTTTTGCATTCCCTTCGGTTAAGACCGCCCATTCTTCAACCTCTGCTAGTTTGTCCTCTTGTTCGACATTTCTCTTCTCCAATTCTGCTTTTTCTTGTTCAAGACGAGAACAAACCAGCTTCGTAGTTGTATTCTCCAACTTCGCATCCTCTACTTGCTTTTTCAAAGAGGCACACTCTTAATTGTGATAATCAAGCTCGGAATGATAACACTTTTGTTGTTTATTATATTTCTTCATATGGTTTTCGATATCACGCTGCGCTAAAGCAAGTTGGGCCTATGCATCCTCCACTTCTTTCTCTGTGTTCTTCAGGATACTCTCATCATACTCGGTCATTTTTTCGTGTGACTCACATTGGCTAATAAGTCTCGAATGATTTTGGAAATATTTCACGTATACTTCTGCATTACCTTATACTGCTTGTCCACTAAGTCTATTTTAGCCTTAACTTCGTTTGCCCACTTCGGAGGCACTAGCTCGAGAGCAAGAATGAAAAGAATATTCCCGAAGTGATGATATGGAAATTGCTTCTTCAGAATTTTCAATTTTGCTTCATTCTCAGAGTCAAGTGTCACAGGTTTCATTGTTGATAGTTCGACTTTTCGTCGCCCAATAGGCACAAGGGCCATTTTTCCTTTTGTAATGGCCTGAATTTCCGTACCCTTTGAGTCAACTAATAACACCACATGTCCAACCCAAATTGCATAGAAATACGAATCAATAGTATAAAGAAGTCAGAGGATGAGAAATAGAAAGAAAGAAAATTTAGAATAGAAGAAAATGAAGAATACAAATCTCACAGTGGAACAAACAAAATATACTATAACATAACTTTTTAAAATACAAATCAGTAACTGTGTATACATACCATCATCAGAGCACAACGGTTATTCCTGGAATAGTTATAAACACCTGTTTCCTGATACAAACATAGTACACAACGGAAAATATAATAATCTATAGCCAACTGATGAAGCCTCCTACTTCAAGCTCCTCCAAGTGAATCTGTAAAACCCCGACTACTTGGCAGCCCGTACAAATTTTGGGCACCCAAGAATTTAATGAAAACAAAATAAAATAAACTCTGGGTCAGTCATGGGACTGGTGTGAGTAAACTCCAACCATTGGTTTAACTTTTGAAAATCTTTTTAAAAGAAACGATAGTCGTAAGACCGATCCACACATAAACAAGGATGGTTTTTACCTTACGATAACCCAAAATATCTTAATATCAAATCTGGTGATATTATAATAGTGTCTACATCAAATAAATAGGAATCTAGCAGAACGCTTGCACCTCACGCTCCATGTGTAATATAAAATTGAAAATCGTAGCACGCTTATTGGAGATTGGATTTCCAACATGACAAGGTATGGAAACACCTTCAGATAGTGTATCTCTTGAGGGGAATACACTGGGTTCAACAAGAATGTCTTGCAACCCGGCCCACACATGGCTGGCTACTCATTTAACTTGAGTGTACCGAGCATATTATCACTAACGGTTGTGATCAGCAATCGTTACCGAAAGCATACAGAAGTGAATATAATAAGAAATAATTGAAATTTCTCTAGATCAGGTGATAATACACCTAATGGGAATGACCCACTTGGCCATGTTGCCTGCCTGATTTCAGTCATTTCCCGGGTGATGAGGCTTGACGTCACGATTATCTTCCAAGAAAATCTTGCCTCATTTATTTTGAATGTCACGTCGTCAGACATTTGTCCAAATATGTTGCCCTGCCACTGGACAAACCGAAGGCAACATTCTATTAACCCATCTTGGGCAATTTCTACCTAAGATTAATAGAACAACCCTTGCATTTAACTCCGTCTTAAATTATCTTCAACATAAGTTGATTCGTAATGCTAATGCCAATACGGAGTGGTTTTCAGATAATAAATCTGATCCCGGTCTCTACGTATCGACAACAGGGGTATAAAATAAACTAAAACTTTGATAGCTGGTGATTTAACTATCAAAGGAATACCCATTCAATCAACGACCCTATATTCCAAATGGAATTTCTACAGATCAACCATCAACAATATTGGCCCCTTTTTAAATCAATTTCATATATTATCATTTCTAATTCCCATTTCCCACCTTTCATATCATTTCAGAGCTCAATTTCCTCTCTCGGTTCTTAGAAATATATTTCCAATATCATAATTTCTTTATTCAAGAAAATATCTCTTATTCTAGTTAGAAAACGTTTCTATGTAGTCACGAATCCTTATTTTCTATATTCAGAAAATATCCCTTATTAACATCGGAAAATATTTCCATATTCCATTTATTAACTCCTCGTTAACCAATTCATTTCATTTTCTACACATAGAAAATATCTCTCATTTTATTCGGGGAAATATTTCAAATTCCATTAAATTAACATGATGTAAAACATCGTTATTATAACTCAAACCACTAATCATTTATTAACTAACCATATTGCTAACCAATATTCACTGTAGAACCTTAACCATTCCTCCATCAATTATGAAGTCAATCAAGTTGGGGTATAATTACCTCTCAGACCTTAATTGAACAACATTCTCAACTTTGAAATAGTCGAAGCTCACAACTTCAAACAAAACATCGCTTACGTGACTCTCAGATTCAATCTAAGAATACACTTCTTTTACGTAAAACATTGATTATAATGATAGCGTTATAATAGTTGTTTCTAAATATTTGATTTATAAAACATTATTGTAACGGTAGCATTAAAATCGCTGTTTAGATTCATAAAACATTTATTACAACGGTAGCGTTATAATCGTTGTCTCCAAATATTTGGTTTATAAAAATATAACTTGTACTTATTAATTTCAATAAATAAATAAATAAATAAATAGACAGTTAAATTTGATTAAAAACGAAAAGTAAGAATAACTACTTCCCTGAATTCGATATAATCGAATTCTAATAAATAACTCTCTTTCGAATAATCTACATTCGCTTTATATTCCGAATTCAGAATTTATCCACTATTTCAGGTTAACCCAATTTCCCTTATGATTATTTCCATTTCCCTTATCATTCAAATTTCTATTTGAATTTCAACCCAGATTTCTTTTATAGAGGCTTGCATTTGCAAAATACCTGCTTTAAAGATTATTCACTATAATTGTGAATAATATTCCTTTTTACATAATCAAATCCATTTGATTGTACCATATCAGTTCTAAAGTCCAATTATAACTTCTATTTACAATTGTTTATAGAAAATCCTAATATTAATTTCAAACATTTATAATCTCGTTTATAATTTCCTTTATAATTTGCTAAGTTCAAATCACATTTCAAATATTGGCTTCCAAACCGTTTTCCACTTTTCATATAAATTCAAATTTGAATTTATATTTTAATTTATCCAATGATAAATAATTCACTTAATTTATACTTTTGTTTATAAACAACTTCTTATTTCTCCATTTACATGTTTTTAATTTCAACTCTATTCGAAATTACATTTCTGTTTTTGGAAATAAATTTCCTTTTTAAAAACTCAAATTTCATTTTCTATATAAATTCATTTTTTGGTTTTCAAATACTAACATTCTAGGGCTACAATAGTTCAAACACAACATTATCAATTAGATTATATAACACATCATATAACACAATAAATAAAACAGTAACATAAATGTTGAGGAATCCAGTTGGATTCATCCAACCTGTTTCCCTACATCCACAAATGTTGATAACATCAATAATATTAATTTCACATCAATGTGAAATATCATAGTAAACAACATTAATAAGTGATCAACGATATAACAATATCAACCATTCAACTAATTTTATCAACCATTCATCCAAACAACCATCACACTAGTTATAAAATTACTATAAATAATTTAAAACTCATTTATATAAAAATATAACGAGCCAGAGTTAGTGAATTTACTCACATAGTTTTACAGTTGACGGTTCTGCTTCCATTTCATTCTAAAATCAAACAGACATTTGATTTTTCCATGAAATTCCAGTTACTCTATTCTTGGGCACCTTAGTTCTATAACGTAGACATCTTCGTTACGATCCCAACCTGATTTGTTTTGCAAGATTATGTACACGTATGAAGTAATTATGATTATTATAATATTGGCTAGAATTAAAACTTTTTATTCCCTAATTATCACCATTAACTATTTGTTACCATTCAAAACAATTAACTTCTTCAAGTCACTGTTAATCCGATTGCCATCGTTCCTAGGAATGGAAGAAATGCTCCACTCCTACATCCCACTATTAACTCGTCTCCTGCTAAAATGCTAACCATGCTGACCCTTTGTATAAGCTTTTCCATTCATAACCAATACCAACCTCGACTCCCTTTCCCATGTAAAATTTGATACCCAATACCTTGTAAATCATGTTGACAATATCTTGATTACCCTAACAAACCATATGATCAACTTATCATGTGTTCCTTAATACATCATTAGAATAAAAAAATTAGTTGCTTACTGAACCTCACTTTATTACCATAATCATCTCCTGGTCAAGTGCTGCATTGGACCGTGCATTCAAACTAGCCCTAAAAATTTGAACTGCAAGATCATTATAATATGATAGTTGGAAATCCATTGCAGTTGTTTTCAACATCATCGCAGTTTGGTTTGATTTCTGCCAGCACCGCCCTTAGCCATTCCACAAAACCAGATTCTAAAACAATCCGTTACTGCAAATATTACTTCAACCAACAGTCAATTAGCCTTGCTTATAAAAATTTGGTTCTCACTCTCTCTTCTTCCATAACTCACAAGCCCGTATTCATCATTCTACAGTAAAACAAGACAAGCCATAGTTGTACTCAACTCCATCTTCTTCCATTGACTAACAGAACTGCTTCTCCCTTTATTAACATAAGTAATTACGTTTCACTGTATTTTTTCGAACCTGCAAATACCACCTCACCCCAACTTCTCACAAGCGTCATCATTCCTGCCACACCAAAACCCATCCGTGTACCTCTATAACAAGCCGCATTATCCCCTTTAAACAGTTTTGACCTCAACATCGAACTGCTACTACAGTCATCGACAACACATGGCATCAGGTCCTTTCAAATTTTGTCGCCTGAATCCCTTTTTACCATGATCATCACGTCACCCTCAGAAAGACCAAACTTGCTTCACGCTACTCATACTCGCGAGCCCTAGCTGCTGCTAAAAACGCGAGCATTAGGAAGAACCGTCGTACCAGATTTTCAAGGTGTAGGAGTGAAGCGATAGCGAAAGTGAGATTAAGGAATTTGATTCCATCAATTTTCATTTTCTATTTGATTTTTAATTTGAAATTGAAGTAGCGAATTTACTTCTGAAGTTTGTTGGAGGAATTAGAAACGAGGACTAAAGAAAAATTGGGAACTAGATGGAAATATCGGGTTAATTATATAGAAGGAAAAATTGTTATTTTATTTGAATTTCTAAGGGATCCTTTCTTCGCGTTTTGTGTGGAAAGAAAATATGAGGAAGAAACAGAGAAGGGAAGTCGGCTTCTTACAAAAGACTCGGGATAGCTTAAGAAAGAAGGAATTCGTTGGCTTTCACCAGAAGCTTCAATATTATTTAATTTTTAGTATTTAAGGATAAACGTACCCTGCTATAAAGAATTTCGTTCACTTACGGACTGTTATAGACAAAAATATAAATACTATCGCGTTAAGCGATGTGCCATGATCCAAAAAATATAATAATGTAGAAAAGTTAACTCATATTGAGATTCCCAAAACGCTGGTATAGGTGTAAAATACTTCAAATCAAAAGTTGCTTATTTTTCAAAATAAAAATTACAGAAAAATTCTATAAATTAAATTATAACTACATCTCAAAAATCTTGTCAAAATTCGAAACCAATATTTAATTATGTTAAATAAACCATTATGGCCTATACACGACTCCACAGTGACTTTCTGAAAATTTGGTTTAGACATAACATACAATTTATAAAACGAAATCTCGATTTTTTCACTTCCATTAGAAAGATACAGTTTAATAGATACAAACGTTTCTTGTTCCACAGAAATCCTACTTATATTGGATTCTGTATATTCCATTGAAGTTCAAAACGTAAATTATGAACTACCAGGACGTTATGGTCTCTTTCAAATTAAATTATAAATTATACGTTTAAATATCGTTTTATTAAATAAATTCCTTATAAATTTCTATTAATTCAAATAAAATATTTAAAACAACTTTAAATATTCAGAATTCAACGGTTAAAAATTAGGATCGTTACATTCCTTCCCCCTTAAAATAATTTCGTCCTCGAAATGGCTAAGCAGTAAAAATGCTATAACTCTAACTCCTCATAACCTACTTAGTTGAAATCTTATATTCCATATTCTCATAACTTAGTTCTGACCCGACCTTCGAATTCTCATACCAATACTCGACCATTCATAATTCTTTCCAAAGGATC
Organism: Allium sativum; assembly: GCA_030737875.1. Taxonomy (NCBI): domain Eukaryota; kingdom Viridiplantae; phylum Streptophyta; class Magnoliopsida; order Asparagales; family Amaryllidaceae; genus Allium; species Allium sativum. The sequence continues at coordinate 658,806,343 of CM060913.1, forward strand.
TGTCCACCTTTTTAGACAATCCATCATCACTTTCTTGTCTTCAATCCATATGCTCTTCTGCATATACACACCCATTCCAATTAATTTTAAATTCATTTATCGATTTCATTATTCCACTTGAAATTTTATTAACCAATTCTGGTTTTCTTATTTCGATTACTATTAACAACTTGATTTTAAATTATCAAAAGTTTCTTAAAAAATTTCTAACTCTTTAAATTTTCAAAAAAATTCGCCAGCATCTCCTCTGCACGACTCAATTGATACAACCACAACTCGCCTTTCTAGGCCTTCTCCAACCCAAAAGAAAATAAAAAAGCCAAGAGGCTTGCCCCATAGGCTCATTAAACCATCAAACCCAAGTAGTATGGTAAACATGCACCTTTTTGTTGGGCATAATTCTATCTCTTGCATTTGCTTCCATTCAATATTTGTTCAACATACATATATCCATTTCCAGTTGGTTTCAAATCAATCCAGCTTCCAATTTTTAACACTTTAATCAACTTTTGATTAGTTCACTTCCATTCTATCAATTCAAATCTGATTTCTATTTAAGTCAATCCAATTATTATACTCGAATCCAAATTTATCAACATTCAATATATATTCAACTTTCTTATTCATAAGTCGAATTCATATTAATAATTCGAATCTCAACATTTTTCTTTATTTAATTTCATTCGGAATTATTTATAATCCAATCTAGTTTAGTTTAACTTAAGTTAAATTCCAATTCATTTGATACATTTTTTTACCATTTCAATCTATTCAACTTATACAAGTTAGATTTTAATTTCAGAATTCAAATTTCCGGGTTTTATTTCAAATTAGTTTGAAATCATATATATATTTATATACGTATATTTATAATCAAATCAATTCAAAATATTTGAATTTCTAAAACATCTTGTCCTTTTCAAACAAATTTTTCATTCCCAAATTACAATGGTAGCAATCCGTCACTTAGAAATTTGAAAATGAATACTGATAATGTCGCGATCCATTATCAGAATTATTTTCTCGCCACGGAAGTGATTTCAGTGCTTAATCCCTTTAAAAATCCATTTAAACTATTCTTATTCAAAAGTACTTTAAAGTAATGTTATATTACTTTATAATATTTCAGAAAATATTTTCTAAACACCCAGAATTTAAATTCCAATTCTGGTTTGAACTTAACCTTGGTTTATCTCATTTGTATACATTATCCAGATACAAATTATATTTCAATATTCCATTTGATTGTAATAACAATCAACATATCAATATACTATAATATCTCATAAATTATTTCTTTTATATCAAAATAGTTTTGGGCAAAATTATTTTTTTACCCATTTTAAAATAATACTGTATCGAATTGCTTTGTTTGAGAGTTTAGAAATGCCCATCGATACAGTTGTACGTTCTGTATCGACCAAAATTCATAAATAACTCAACAAACCAGTCAACACAATATAAAACAAATTCATATCAAATATACAAATACGCGCTCACATATATACACTCAAATTCAATCTAGGGTATTACTAACCCCATCTCTATTGAATCACGCCACAGAGCCAAGGTTAGTACTCAAGCTTCAACTCTGATACCAAACTGTAATGGGTCTAGGCTATGCAACCATCAACCACTGGGCTAACCTCGCAGCGTGGAACTACAGAGATACCTCCAAACTGCTTTGACGGCCAGCCTCACGACTCGATCAACACTCTGCTACTTTCAAGGGGCATGTAGGGGTAACAGTCTCCGGCTCACCACCAAACAGCCAAGCGAGAACCCCCTACCATGCTTACCCAGCTCACAGCCTGCAAACAGCCCTGATACCAAATGTAATGGCCCGAATTTTCGTATCCTTTGAGTCGACTAATAACACTACATGTCTAACCCAAATTGCACAGAAATATGAATCATTAGTAGAAAGAAGTTAGAGGATGAGAAATAGAAAGAAAGAAAAATTAGAATACAAGAAAACGAAGAATACAAATCTCACAGCGGAACGAATAAAAAATATTATAACATAACTTTTGAAAATAAAAATCAGTAACTGTATATACATACCATCATCAGAGCACAACGGTTATTCCTAGAACAGATATAAACACCTGTTTCCAGATACAAACATAGCACACATCGGAAAATATAATAATCTATAGCTAACTGATGAAGCCTCCTGCTTCAAGCTCCGCTAAGTGAATCTGTAAAACCCGACTACTTGACTGCCCGTACAAATTTTGGGCACCCAAGAGTTTAGGGAAAACAAAACAAAATAAACTCTGGGTCAGTCATGGGACTGGTGTGAGTAAACTCCAACCATTGGTTTAACTTTTAAAAATATTTTTAAAAGAAATGATAATCGTAAGACCGATCCACACATAAACATGGATGGTTTTTACCTTACGATAACCCGAAATATTTTGATATCAAATCCGGTGATATTATAATAGTGTCTACATCAAATAAATAGGAATCTAGTGAAACGCTTGCATCTCACGCTCCATGTATAATATAAAATCGAAAACAACAGGGCGCTTATTGGAGATTGGATTTCCAACATGACAAGGTATGGAACCAAATTTCGATAATGTATCTCTAGAGGGGAATACACTGGGTTGAACAAGAACGTATTGCAACCCGGCCCACACATGGCTGGCCACTCATTAAACTTGAGTGTACCGAACATATTATCACCAATGGTTGTGATCAGCAACCGTTACTGAAAGCATACAGCAGCAAATAGAATAAGAAACAATTGAAATTTCTCTAGACAAGGTGATAATGCCCCTAATGGGAATGACCCACTTGGCCATGCTGCCTGCCCGATTTCTAGCATTTCCTGGATTATTAGGCTTGAGGTCACGATTATCTTCCAAGAACATCTTGCCATCATTTATTTTGAATGTCACATCGTTAGACATTCATCCATATACGTTGTCCTAGGACTGGACAAACCGAAGGCACCATTCTATTAACCCATATTGGGAAATTTCTACCTAGGATTAACAGAACAGCCCTTGCATTTTACTCCGTCTTCAATTGTCTTCAACCTAAGTTGATTTGTAATGCTTATGCTAATACGAAGTGGTTTTCAGATAATAAATCTGATCCCGGTCTCTCCGTATCGACAACGGGGGTATAAAATAAACTAAAACTTTGATAGCCGGTGATTTAACAATCAAAGGAACACCCATTCAATCAACGATCCTATATTCCAAATGGAATTTCTACCGATCAACCATCAACAATATTGTCCCCTTTTTAAATCAATTTCTTATATTATCATTTCCAATTCCCGTTTCCTACCTTTCGTATCTTTTCAAAGCTCAATTTCCTCTCTCAATTCTCAGAAAAACATTTCCAATATCATAATTTTTTTATTCGAGAAAATATCGATTATTCCAGTTGGAAAACATTTCTATGTATTCACGAATCCTTATTTTCTATATTCAGAAAATATCCCTTATTAATATCGGAAAATATTTCCATATTCCATTTATTAACTCCTCGTTAATGTAATAACCCGGAAAATCTGGGCCAGTTTGAAAATTTTATTTTGGCAATTTTAGCGAATTTTGAATATTTAAAATAGATTATTTTAAATAATATTGACAAGAAATTTATTTTGAATAGAATTCGACGTATATATTTATACACGTCGTCGTTTGAATATAAATAATTATATATAATTATAAATAGAATTGAAAATGGCGCGGTAGTTCGATAATTCGATTTCAAACTTCAATTGAATGTACCGGGTGCAAAACAATCCGGATTTTAGTGAAACCGAAAACATTAGAATCTATTTGATGATATCTTTCCAATGAATCCGAAAGATCAAAATTTCATAGCGGGAATCAAAAGATATGTCCAGTTGAAATTTCTGAATAGTCGCTATGGAATTCAGGCCCTTAAAAATGGAAATTTTGCAAACGACCACGGATTTCGACGAAACCAGTTTTGTTGGGTCCGTGATGTCAAGTTATTGCTAGATTCCAAATTTCATAATTTTTCGAATCAATATGTGAGCGTGGCATAGGAAAACGCGTTTGACCGGTTTCAGTTGATTTTAATCGACTGGAAATTGACCATTTTTCCAACGGTCTCAGAATTCGACGAAACTAGTTTTGTTAGGACCGTATCGTCAATACGAAGCTAGAAAATATTTTTTTAGAATTTTTAAAGTTAATATGTGACCCCGGTAAGGTGAAATGTACATTTAAAATTCAATATAGTGATTTAAATGTAAATTTAACGGAAACTGATTCAAACGATCAAATCAACCTACGATACACATCCCATTGTGTTCGGAATGGGGGTAATACGCTATGGACGACAGGCGGTGGACCTCGTTTCGAGGTCGTATGTAAAAGTCAACTTTTTGAAAATTAATTAATTAAATAAATAAAAAAAAAGAGAAAACCTAACTTCTCCCTTATACCCCCCCCCCCCCCGATTCAGGTCAGAAATAAAATAAAAAAAAAGAGATAAAAAAAAAGAAAAAAAAAGCGACGGAACCCTCCTACCCCACGAAGTCTCCGCCTCGCTGGCGCCTCCAGCCCCTCGATCATGGCGCGACCTCCTTCCCCATCGACGCTCCCTCTCCCCCTTCCCCTCGATCATGGTGCGACCCCTCCCCTCTCAGCCGAATCGAGCCCGACAACCCCTCTTCCACCCGCAAGCCAAGACCCCCGCACCTGACGCCGACCACCAGAGCCGCCTTCCACCTGAAAGCAACGCCCCTTTTCCATATTCCCAATGTGAGATTTATTTATTTTATCCTTATTTAATTTCAGTTTAATTTAATTTAAATGCTAGGACAAAGTTATGATTTTTATTTTGTTTAAAGTTTATATTTTTACAAATCTAGGGTTAGGATATTTATTTAAGGTTAAATTTTTAGTTAGAAAACGATTTCAAAATGTGATTTTTATATTTTTAAAGAATTAAAAATATGATTTTTATATTTTTAAAGTGGTAAAAATATAATCTTTATTATGTAGAAGGTGTAAAAATATGATTTTTGTTTATGTAGAGAAGTAAAAATATAATTTTTTACATGTTAGGGATATTAAAAATATCATCTTTATATAGGTAGCAAAATAAAATGTGATTTCCATAGGGATGAAATAGAAAAGGTAAAATCTTTAAAAATAAAAAGACGATATTTTAATGATAGTAAAGGCGAAACTTTATTTTTATAAAGGCGAAACTTTATTTTTATAAAGGCGAAAACTTCATTTTTATAAAGGCGAAATCTTTATATTTAAAAAGGCGAGAGCTTTATATAGAAAACATCGAAGTAAAAATTCGATTTTTATATATTGAATAGCGATATAAAAATTCGATTTATATATATATGAGGTGATTATAGAAATATGATTTTTAAATTGAAAATAAACAAATAAAAATGTGACTTTTATTTTAAAGACATCAAAATATAAAAATGTGTGATTTTTATATATGTAGTGACTACGGGCAACGAAGATGATAAAAAGGCGAGGGTGAAGAAGATTTCTATAAATGAAGTGTCGTGAAGTTGGATAGCTATTGGTGAGAACTTCTCACTCTTCAATTTCTTTCTCTAGTTATATATATATACTAGGATGTAGACGGTGCTTAGTAGCACCCGACACCCGTCATCCACAGACCATGGATGGCTTGTTTGTTTGATTGTTTGGATGTGTAGTTGGTTAGTTCATTTGGTTTGAATTGAATTGTTGGGTGAAAGGAAATTGATTTGATTGATGTGTGAATGGCGTGGGCCTTCACTAGACCGAGGATAAGGCTAGGCCTTGTTCCGTTTCTAGTATCGTGCCGTTATGCCGCCGAATTTTTCTAAAATATGTTAGAAAAATATCAATTTATTAAATAAATGAACTAATAGAAATTCAAGTGTTAAAATAAAATGTTTATCGTTAAAAATATAATTTTTAACGTGAAAGTGAATAAATGAATATTTATAAACAAATCGACCGATTTGTTTATATACACTGATTTGACTGATATTGATTGGGTCGATAAATTTTACACATCACCCAACTGCACAAACAAAAATATGTGTTTGTTGATTTGAAACCCCACACGGGTGTTGGGATGATATTTGGCGTACACTAATCCCAATTATTTAATTATTGTCGATCGATTGGTCGATAGACTGTGTAAGCGTCGATTATTTATATTTGATGCTTATGCAGTTGTGTGGTGCACTTTGGATGATGGTTGATTGTTTATCAATGCTATTATATACATGTGTTGTATGGAATCCATATAATTAACGTTATATGGTGATTGATTGGGCCTCATTCCAATCGGGAAAATAATGAATATTATAAAAGAAAATTCATGTGTTGAATATAAAAATAGTCATGTGTTGACGATGTTCATGTGTTGAGTGAAATATTTTATACAATGAAATTTACATCTTTATCATATTTAAAATTAGAACTACTTCCCAGTAGAAGTCTAATTAAAAAAATCAAACGATAGATACCATAGTTTTATAAAATATTTTACATAACAAAAATAGTGATGTGTTGACAGTACTCATGTGTTGAGATTAGTCGTGTGTTGAAAGAAGTATAGATTCATGTGTTGAATGGGAAAAATATTCATTTGTTGAATAGAATAAAGAAGTTGTGAAAAATATAAAGCCGTGTTGATTAGTTTTGCGCCATTTTGACGTGAACGATATTTATATCGATTTTATTCAAATTGAAATGAATATTATAGCAAATTCGAATTGAAAAGAAAACGAATTTGAATTGAATATAAAAGGACTTCGAATGGAATTGAATATAAAACAAATTCAAGTTGAATTGAAAACGAACTGAAATTTAATTGAATTCGAATCGAAATTAAATTGATATCAATTTGAATTGAAACGAATTCAAATTGAATCAAATAGAAGGTAAATTCAAATTGAATTGAATTGAGACAAATTTGAATTCGAATTAAATAAAATTGAAATGAATTCGAGTTGAATTGAAATCAAATCGATTTGAAATTGAATATAGAAGTTGAATTGTTTTAGAAACGAATTTAAAAGATTTATAAAATTCGTTTTAAATAGAAAACGACGAAATATATATAATATATATTATATATATATATAATATAATGGCCGGAATAGAACGCGCCGCGCCGCGGCAGTTCGTGAATTTCGACCATTTATTTCAAACGGACGTTGCGGGAGATCTGACCGTCGGATTCTCCTAAAACCGGAACCGTTGGGTTCGTATCGAAAAGAGCTTTCCAATGAATATTAGAAATTTGAAATCTAACGGTTGGATTTGGAATTATGTCCAAATCAAATTTGAAAAAGGTCGCTGTAAGTGCAGTTCGATAACCGTTGATGGAAATCGACTGTACGGGCCTTGATAAAATTATTAAAAATATCTATAATTTGTGTAAAATCATAATATATGATTTGGGAAAAATTGGGCTGGAAAATTCCACATTCGAAAGGATAAAAATGGATTTTGTCGAAATGAACTAGTTTTGAACTAGAATTAAAATCAATTTATTTGTGAAATAAATAAATTGAATTTGAAAGTGATTTTAAAAATAATCAATATTCCCAATAGGTGAAGTGAAAGTGGAGTTGAATCGAAATTAACTTCGGAATATTTCGATGTTGGATTTCGTGACTATACAGATATTGTTATGGGAATTTGAAAGATATTTTATATCGTTATTTCCAATACGATATATGTGGGTTTCAGAATTTGATACTGAATATAAGCCGATATATTTTCTATTCAGGGCCTTGTATTTAATATCAAATGTGATTTGGGTTTATCGTGAGTCGTGTTTTAGATGACATTGGTTCTTTAACCCAGTTAAAGGCAAGATATCGATTTCTGAAAAGATTAAAACTAAGTGGAGTTTTAATGAATCTTTAATTAGATTAAAATGTGAATTGATAATTTAAATTATCAAATCTGAAAAGTGATCGAGAGTGGAGTATCACCAGTTTTGCTCCAAAGCGATAGTTAAATCTTTAATTAGATTTGAACGTGAAATGGTAATTAATTTTACCGATAACACCGGGGTGTTAGATATGGAGTATTACCAGTTTTGCTCCATGGGATATATAGGTTGGGATTGGGAAATAAACTAAATAATTACTACGGTGTGGTTCGTTAATCCCGACTAGTTTGAAATGATATCCAAAGGAAGATTAAAGAATAAATTTAGAAGAATTTATCTTTGATAAAATTAATGGGAACCTTTCCCTAAGAATGTGATTTTGTGAATAAAAGATTATTCTGAATTGGAATGAGGCGTTCATTGTGTTTGTGTAACATTCTTTTATTATATACGTGGGTTATTCAGAAAGGCCGGGTTTATACCCATTCTGAATAACCGATTCGACGAGATGTCGAAGATGAAGACGGTGGTTGAAGACTGGAAGTCTTCACATCGTTTGGGTGATTACTGATGATCTTGATTGGGCTGTACACCCAAGATGAGGGAAACAGTTGGTGATCGTCCAGACGTACTTGGAGATCGATGGATATGCGAGGAAAGTGCCTCCGGTTTCGTTCAGACCCAGAACGAACTTGTAAATGGATTGTGTGTCTGACATTGGATTTTATTCTGTGTTGATTGATCTCTATTAAATATACGTCTGTTTGGCGGCGGAGAATTTATTCTCTTGCTTAACGCCCTTCTCTGAGACGTACGAGCTCAGAGGTTGTATATCGATGGACATCAGTCGCATGGAGTGAATTGCCAATGTGGCACGCGTAAGTGGCAATTGATCAAGGCTTCTGTTGAAAAGCAAAGTCTTGTGGTTGATGATCAAAGCACGGCCTGTGTGGCATAGCTTTGTGTATAACGTGAATTCGCGAGCCTCACACCTCGGTATGAGTCAAAAACGGGATACGGACCCAAGGAGTGCACGATGTTTCTTTCTAGCTATGGTGGTGTCAGTGACCTACCAGCCCTGACATTTATATACTTTTCACCTGTGTGGTTGTTGGATATGAGGCGCCTCGGATATAGGTCTGTAAGGACCGGGAAACGTGTGTTCAGGAATTGCCAATCCTCAAAAGTAAGAGAGGACCGGCCTTGGAGGATCCAGGGGATTGCTGTGTGCGGTCCCGAGGCATTTGCTAGAGTGTCTCGAACGCGGAGAGGAGCTTGCCCCTTGCCTCGACTCATGATGGAATCCAATTTCCAATACGTGTATTGCGGTTTTAATTGTAGAACTAGTATGGCGACACGATAGATGGTACCCATGCCGCCTATGATTGATACTTATGATTGAAATTGTTTTGACACTATACACCTATAATAGTATCAAATAATGTGTTTTAAACGTATCAAGCATGCTTTGGCTGTTATAAGGTAAAAACCCTATCCTCCGGCTTGCGTTGCATTGTGTGATGGGACCTGGGTCTTATAACAGCTTCATTTTTCTTTATTTAGCATTGCGTTGTTTGTTCTATGCACTGGTATCCTTGGGAGGAAACCCGTTCCGTGTTATACGGCGTGGTCCCTTGATTTACCGAACTTTAAAATAAAGAATTATAACTGTTTTAGTTCTCACACTAGTCACATGACTGACCTGGAGTTTATTGTTTTAACCTAAACTCTGGGTGCCCCTATTTTCCGCACGGGCAGCTAGTAGTTTTGGTTTTGCAGATTTATATTCACAGGAACCTGGTTTACAGCTGGAACGATGCTCGGAAAGCTCTGTATCCGTGCATCACTTCTAGTTGTGCTTTTGTATTATTTTCCGCTGCGATGTATTTAAATGTAATCTCTGATATTTATCGAATGTAATTTATTCATTTATACTCTGTATATTCTTGTATCTGATGGAATTGTTGTAATAACAATGAAATGTTCTTCCGTCTGCGTTCCATTTTGTCTTGTCCTCAATTCTATCCGCGCTTTCCTTCACGGGGGAGTTCGGGTCGTCTCAGTTAACCAATTCATTTCATTTTCTACGCATAGAAAATATCTCTTATTTTATTTGGGGAAACATTTCAAATTCCTTTAAATTAACGCGATGTTATAAAACATCGTTATTATAACTCAAACCACTAATCATTTATTAACTAACCATATTGCTAACCAATCTTCACTATAAAACCTTAACCATTCCTCCATCAATTATGAAGTCAATCAAGTTGGGGTATAATTACCTCTCAGACGTTAATTGAACAACATTCTCAACTTTGAAATAGTCAAAGCTCACAACTTCAAACAAAACATCGCTTATGTGACTCTCAAATTCAATCTAAGAATACACTTCTTTTACGGAAAACAACGATCATAAAGATAGCGTTATAATCATTATTTCCAAATATTTGATGTATAAAACATTATTATAACGGTAGCATTAAAATCACTGTTTAGATTTATAAAACATTTATTATAACGGTAGCGTTATAATCGTTGTCTCCAAATATTTGGTTTATAAAAATATAACTTGTATTTATTAATTTCAATAAATAAATAAATAAGTAGACATTTAAATTTGATTAAAAACGAAAAGTAAAAATAACTACTTCCCTGAATTCGATATAATCGAATTCCAATAAATAACTGTCTTTCGAATAATCTATATTCGCTTTATATTCCGAACTTCAGAGTTTATTCACCATTTTCAGGTTAAACCAGTTTCCCTTATGATTATTTCCATTTCCCTTATCATTCAAATTTCTATTTGAATTCACCTTTTCAACCCAGATTTCTTTTATAGAGGCTTAAATTTGCAAAATATCTGCTTTAAAGGTTATTTACTATAATTGTGAATAATATTCCTTTTTACATAATCAAATCCATTTGATTGTCCCAAATCAAATCTAAATTCCATTTATAACTTCTATTTACAATTGTTTATAGAAAATCTCAATATTAATTTCAAACATTTATAATCTCGTTTATAATTTCCTTTATAATTTGCTAAGTTCAAATCTCATTTCAAATAATGGCTTCCAAACCGTTTTCCACTTTTCATAGAAATTCAAATTTGAATTTATATTTCAACTTATCCAATGATAAATAATTCACTTAATTTATACTTTCATTTATAAACAACTTCTTATTTCTCCATTTACATGTTTCTAATTTCAACTCTATTCGAAATTATATTTCTGTTTTTGGAAATAAATTTCCTTTTTAAAAACTCAAATTTCATTTTCTATATAAATTCATTTTTGGGTTTTTAAATACTAACATTCTAGGGCTAGAATAGTTCAAACACAACATTATCAATTACAGACTATATAACACACCATATAGCATAATAAATAAAATAGTAACATAAATGTTGAGGAATCCATTTGGATTCCTCCAACCTGTTTCCCTGCATCCACAGACGTTAATAACATTAATTATATTAATTTCACATCAATGTGAAATGTCATAGTAAACAACATTAATAACTGATCAACAATATAACAATATCAACCATTCAACCAATTTTATCAACCATTCCAAACAACCATCACACTAGTTATAAAATTACTATAAATAATTTAAAACTCGTTTATATAAAATATAAATGAGCCAGAGTTAGTGGGTTTACTCACATAATTTTGCAATTGACGGTTCTGCTTCCATTTCATTTTAAAATCATACAGACATTTGATTTTTCTATGAAATTCCAGTTACTCTGTTCTTGGCCACCTTAGTTCCATAACGTAGATTTCTTCATTACGATCCCAAAGTGATTTATTTTGCGAGATACTGTACATGTATGAAGTAATTATAAGTATTATAATATTGGCTAGAATTAAAACTTTTTATTCCCTAATTATCGCCATTAACTTTTTGTTACAGTTCAAAACATTTAACTTCTTCTAGTCACTGTTAATCCAATTGTCATCGTTCCCAAGAATGAAAGAAATGCTCCACTACTACATCCCACTATTAACTCGTCTCCTGCTAAAATGCTAACCATGCTGACCTTTTGTATAAGCTTTTCCATTCATAACCAATACCAACCTCGACTCCCTTTCCCATGTAAAATTTGATACTCAATACGCTATAAATCATGTTGACAATATCTTGATTACCCTAACAAACCATATGATCAACTTATCACGTGTTCCTTAATACATCATTAAAAAAAAGTTGCTTACTGAACCTCACTTTGTTACCGTAATCATCTTCTGGTCAAGTGATGCATTGGACAATGCATTCAAACTAGCCCTAAACATTTGAACTGTAAGATCATTATAATATGATAGTTGGAAATCCATTACAGTTGTTTTCAACATCATCGCAGTTTGGTTTGATTTCTGCCATTGAATTGCTGCACCGCCCTTTGCCATTCCACAAAAACAGATTCTAAAACAATTTGTTACTGCAAATATTACTTTAATTAATAGTCAGTTACCCTTGCTTATAAAAATTCAGTTGCTCACTCCCTCTTCCTTCCATAACTCACGAGCCCGTATACTTCATTCTCCAGTAAAACAAGACAAGCCATAACCGTACTCAACTCCATCTTCTTCCATTGACTAACAGAATTGCTTCTCCTTTTATTAACGTAAGTAATTACGTTTCACTGTATTTTTTTCAAACCTGCAAATACCACCTCACCTCAACTTCTCACCAGTGTCATCATTCCTTCCACGCCAAAACCCATTTGCGTCCCTCCATAACAAGCTGCAGTATCCCCTTTAAACAGTTTTGTCCTCACCATCGAACTGCTACTACAGGCATCGACAACACATGACATTGAGTCCTTTTGAATTTCGTCATCTGAATCCCCTTTTTATCATTATCATCACGCCACCCTCAGAAATACCAAACTTGCTTCACGCTACCCATACTCGCGAGCCTTAGCTGCTGCCAAAAACGCGAGCATCAGGAAGAACCGTCGCAACAGATTTTCAGGGTATAGGAGTGAAGCGATAGCGAAAGTGAGATTAAGGAATTTGATTCCATCAATTTTCATTACCTATTTGTTTTTTAATTTGAAATTGAAGTAGTGAATTTCCTTTTGAGGTTTGCTGGAGGAATTAGAAACGAGGACTGAAGAAAAAGTGGGAACTAGATGGAAATGTCGGCTTAATTATATAAAAGGAGAAATTGTCATTTTATTTGAATTTATAAGGGATCCTTTCTTCGTGTCTTGTGTGGAAAGAAAATCTGAGGAAGATACAGAGTTATAAAAAGGGAAGTTGGCTTCTTACAGAAGACTCGGGATAGCTTAAGAAAGAAGGAACCCGTTGGCTTTCACCAGAAGCTTCAATATTATTTAATTTTTAGTATTTAAGGATTAACGTACCCCACTACATAGAATTTCATTCACTTACGGACTGTTATAGACAAAAATATAAATACTATCGCGTCAAGCGATGTGCCATGATCCCAAAAATATAATAATGTAGACAAGTTAACTTATATTGTGATATCCCAAGACGTTGGTATAGGGTGTAAAATACTTTAAATAAAAAGTTGCTTGTTTTTCAAAATAAAAATTACAGAAAAATTCTATAAATTAAATTACAACTACGTCTCAAAAATCTTGTCAAAATTCGAAACCAATATTTAATTATATTAAATAAACCAATATGGCCTATACACGACTCCACAGCGGCTTTCTGCTGCTATCCCTCGTTTGAATTAGGATGTCCCCTGCTATCCCTCGTAATTTACGTTTTGAACTTCAATGGAATATACATAATCCAATATAAGTTAAATTTCTGTGGAACAATAAATGTTTGTATCTGTTAAACTATATCTTTCTAACGGAAGTGAAAAATTGAGATTTCGTCTTATAGATTGTAAGTTATGTCCGAATCAAGTTTTTTAGAAAGCCGCTGTGGAGTCGTGTATAGGCCATAATGGTTTATTTAATATAATTAAATATTGGTTTCGAATTTTGACAAGATTTTTGAGACGTAGTTGTAATTTAATTTATAGAATTTTTCTGTAATTTTTATTTTGAAAAATAAGAAACTTTTTATATGAAGTATTTTACACCCTATACTAACGTTTTGGGATATCACAATATAAGTTAACTTGGAATAAGGATGGTTTGAATTAGGATGTCTCCTGCTATCCCTCCCACGACTATCGCCTCGATCATACTTTGTGGTTGAGTCAAATCAGGGCATACTTGAACGAACATCTCTAAGAGAGTAGCGGTGGTGCGGCATGTCTCCTGCGAATTTGCATAAATAAACATTATAAACCAGGATTATTATAGTACACAGGTGTTGTGACGTGCAGTGCAAGTGTTGTATATGTCCTAAATAATCCCCGCGACAGACTGGATCCCGGATTTAGGCTTGTTTGTGCGATCTCTCCGGTCTTTTCAGGAGTAGCTTCCTCTTTGGATATAGGAAAGAAAGGTCCCCTGCCAATATCCTTAGAAGTGAAGATCTTGTCAGGCAAAGGAAGTTTTGATAAACCCCCCGAATATGGGGTCTATGAGAGAGGTTCCACCAATAGGAGGCTTGGTAGGCGATGGAGTTCTTGGAGAAGGTTGCCTTACATCAGTAGAAGTGTCTTCGGACTATGTTCTTGTTGTTTACTTCCTTCACATATGTTCAAGGCTTCGTCATCCTAAACCGATAGTGGAGACGGACTTTTTCGAAGTGGACTTTCCTCTTCAGTGGTCCTTCCATCTCCTATTTGCAACTCCTTCCCGGGACCTGTGATCACTTGACCTTTTGAACTATTCCCTTCTTCAGTCCCCGCCATAACTTGCCCCCTCCATGGAAGTTGTGGGAGCCTGTACTAGGGGCATATAGACATAAGCACCTCCTTCATGGCCTATACTCCGAGTCATAGCATGTAGATAATGATGATGAGGGTAGTCATCCACCAAACATTCTCTGATATTTAGTAGCTTTGGATCACCGTTAAGCAGACGGTTCATGTGATCCAAATGTGCTTGGTGCGCCTCCTTCTTCGGATTTGGAGCTACAAAAGAATAAGACAGGTCAGGACATTTGTGGCAGCAATTAAAGTCAGAACAACAAGGTCTGAAGCTTACTTGACTGGAGCCATCGCCTAGCGCATCCCACCTGGTGCTTGATATGGAACCATTTTGGCTTCACATCACCTACTTTACTACTAAATCCTTCGTTGATAATTTTCTTTTTAGGCACAAACTCGAAGTATATGAAAGACGGGGTTTCCTTTGTCTGATGTTTAAAATGATAGAGGAAGTTTACGTCTTTGAAAGTAAGCTCTACCCCCAGAATTTCCCTGTAGGTGATGTATAATGTATATAGATAGCCATAAGCATTGGGATGAAGTTGCATAGGGGCAATCTGCATTTGCCTTAGAAAATCGAAGACGAATGGTGAAAACGGAGGAATGGCCCCTATAATACACATCAGTCGACAAATCGCTATGTACTCTTCGGGTGGATTACAAGGTAGGTATGTTTCAGTAGCCACTTTGATAACATTCCAAGGAATTCCATGTCATAAACATATGCGTCTCAGTTTGGGTTCATCAATTATCGAACGAACAGAGTCATTAAGTGCCTTTAAGATGACCGCATCCTTAAATTCTTCATAAGCACGATTGTCTCCCACTCCTCCTACCTCCTCTTCATCCATGGAAACCTCACATCCAGATGATTCACCGCTCTTATGTGTAGTAACCCGGATTTTCGGCGAATTTGGTTATAGATGTAAGCTCGACGTCGATAACCAAAACATCGAAAAATTTCGGTAATTAATGAAAGAAATTAGAGGGTGAGGATGGATAAGGTAGAACTAATAGAATAGAAGAAGAAGAAGAACATCATCATCAGAGTAAACACGAATCTCACAGCGGAACGAATAAAATATGACATAACTTTTAAATATAACAGTTATGTATACAATGGCACTTATCAGAGTACAACACTTACAACACAGCGGAAATAATAATAGCTATAGAATCCTGAAGCCTTCTGCTCCAAGCTCTCCAAGTGTATCTGTAAAATCCCGACTACTTGACTGCCCGTACAAATTTAGGCACCCAAGAGTTTAGGGAAAACAAAATAAACTCCGGGTCAGTCATGGGACTGGTGTGAATAAACTCAAATCATTTAAACAGGTATATGATATCTCATAAGACCACGCCGTGAATACGGAACGGGTTTTTCCCTTATGAGAATCCAAATAACTTTTCAAAGCAATATCATTCTGATATTATAATAATGTCTAAGTACAAATAAATATCAATCTAGCAGAAACGCTTGCATCTCACGTTACTACATATATAGTATACAATCAAAATCGCAAGCACGTATTGGATTTTTGGATTTCCAACTATGACAAGGTATGGAACCACCTTCCGATCAGTGTACTTTAGGAACTATACACTGGAGTTCAACAAGAAAATCTTGTAACTCAGCCACACATGACCGACCACTCATTTCGCTTGAGTGTATCGAATGTATATCACCAACGGTTGGGATCAGCAACCGTTTCCCGTATATATATGGGACAGCATTGATAGATTTTAAGAAACAAATGAATATTCACTAGATAGGTGATTATACACCCTACTTCGGTGCGACCGACTTAGCCATGCTGCCTGCCCGATTTCTGTCATTTACTGGTTGATGAGGTTAGAAGCTACGCTTTATCATCACATCAGATTCACTTCGAATGCCACATTGTTAGATCCATCGAAAATCACTAATTGACGTCTACGACAGTACATTACGTGTCAGCTAAAAGAAGTTTCCTTCTCCGCTTCCACTCTTGGTACGGTTGAAGAAATCAATGTACGTGACCTTTCTGGAAATACTCTGTCAGACATCCATCTTCATTCACTTAGAACATCACATCGTCATACCCGCCAAATCACAAATTGACTTATCCAAAAATAACACGGGTATACAGCTAAGAGAAACGAATTCCTCCACCACCAAACGTGAATACGTTTGAACAGATCAACTTATGCGATCCATTGGATATACTCTGTCAGACCTTCGTCCATACAAGTTGTCCTGGGACTGGACAAACCGAAGGCACTATTCTGTAAACAGGATAGCCCTTGAATTTTACTCCGTCTTCCATTATCTTTGGCATATATGATTCGCAACGCTTATGCCAATATAGAGTGGTTCTTCGGATAATAATCCAACCGGTCTCTCCATATTAACAACGTTAAAATGGTCAAAAACTTCGATAGTCTGTGAGTTAACTATCGAAGAAAAACAAGTGTGCAAACAACGATATTATTTCCAGATGGAAATTATATCGAACAAACATCATTTAACATAAATCTCTTTAGTTCATTTATTTACTTATCTCCTGTTTCCCTATATTCTAAATTCTTATTTTCTTTTATCAGAAAACATTTCTGATTCTCGTTTGGAAAACATTTCCAAAACTCCTTTACGATCAAACCTTACCATTTCTTAGTTAAGAAGGAAGTCACTCAAGTTGGGGTAAAATTACCTCTCAGACCTTAACTGAACAACGTTATAACTTCGAAATGGTCAAAGTTTATCTTTTAATCTTTAACAACTTCTTTACGCCTTTCTCGGATCCAATTTTACTAATCCACTTCTATATTTAAAACATTGGTTATAACGATAACGTTATAATCCTTACTTTTGAATTATCTAACTTTAATTATAACTTCTATTCTTATTAGTGAATAATTAACCTAACACTTATTTATTTATAAATAAATATATCTCTATTTAGACACTGGAAAGTAGAAGTACTTTCCCGAATTCGATATAATCGAATTTGCCGATTAACTCTCTTCGAGAAATCTCTATTTGATTAACTCTTCTTCGAATAACCTATATTCGATTAACTTCTTCCTTTTCAAATATCTCATATTTGAAAATCTTACTTTCGAATAAACTATATTCGAAAATCTCTTTTCGAATAACTCTTGTTCGATAAATCTCACTTCGATCAACTAATATTCAATAACTTTTCCTTTTCAAATATCTCATCTTTGAAAAACCTCACTTCGATTAAACTATAATCGATAACTCCCTTCGATGAAACTAACATCGATAACTCCTTTCGATGAAACTAACATCGATAACTCCTTTCGATGAAACTAACATCGATAACTCCTTTCGATGAAACTAACATCGATAACTCCTTTCGATGAAACTAACATCGATTTATTTAACTCGACGAACTTAACTCGACTAACTTAACTTAACTCGACTAACTCGACTTACTTGGTTCGACCAATTCGATTCGATTTACTAGGCTCGACTAACTTGACTAACTCTGTCTCAAATAACTATATTTGATTAACTCTAGTTCATTTTAACTCTAATCGATTAACTCTAACTAATTAACTCTAACTGGTTAACTCTAACTGATTAACTCTAACTGGTTAACTCTAACTGGTTAACTCTAACTGATTAACTCTATTTTACTAACTCGACTTGACTAACCCCTTTCGAATAACATATTCGATTAACTAACTTTCGAATACCATATTCGATTAACTAACTTCGAATACCATATTCGATTAACTCCTTTCGAATGTCTATATTTGATTAACTAACTTCGAATACCATATTCGATTAACTAACTTCGAATACCATATTCGATTAACTCCTTTCGAATGTCTATATTCGATTTACTTTATTCACTTTATAAAGATTTCCTTTTTAACAACGTTTTATTCATTTGAAAAGATTTACTTTTAAATAACGGTTCTACACTTTACAAATGTCCTTTTTATAATGTTCCCTTTCCAATTCTATTTGTAAATGGTTTACAAATATTTCCTTTTTAAATTTATTCTTGAAATACTCTAACTCCTTAAATTCCCGAGAAAATTCGCCATAACCTCCTTTGTATCGGGAGCATCGGGAAAATCCCCAAACTCGCCACACAGGCCTTTCCATTCAAAAAGAAATGTTTTGAATTTATTTCCTTTTCAAATATCTCCTATTTATAAATATTCCAATTTATAAACATTTCTCATTTATAAATATTCCACTTTATAAATATCTCAAATTTATAAATATCTCATTTTATAAATATTCTATTTTCAATATCACTTTGAAAATCCCCTTATCTACATTCCGGTATGTTATGGTATTTTAACATATCAAATTACGATGTCTAATCTCGTCCATACACACACAATCAACAACAGGTTATAATTCACATCATATATAAAAATAAATGAAAAACAATAAAATAACTGTTGAGGAATCCAGTCGGATTCCTCCAACCTGTTTCCCTGCATCACAGATGTTAAACAATAATATTAACATCGATTTCACTTCGATGTGAATTATTCTGATCAAAAGAATCAACATATAAATATCTAACTGTTATATACATATGTATACACATATATATATATAATTTCCACTAACTGTCTAGCAGTTCAATCAAACAGTCAACACACATCAAATAGATAATATCTAACAGTTCTAAAAATACAACATGAAATTATAAACTGTTCAAAGTTGGTGAGTTTTACTCACATTGACGCGTTAACCGTTAAATATCGGTTTGCGTTCATTGATTCAGTCAGACAATTTATTTCTCCATAAATTGTAACGAGCTCGGATTTACTCGCGGTCAGTCTCATTGTGTTGCTCCCGTCCATACGATCCCAACGTGACTGACGGTTCGTGATTCTGATTTCATATGACCAAGATATAGCAGTTACAAGTTTGAACTAGTTTAAATTAAATAAAATAAAACCTTAACTTTTTAAATTGGGCTTAACCTATTTCTTCCGGCCCACTAACCAACCCGCAAGCCCAAATCCCCTTCTTCCTCCCCAATTGAATACGCACGCTCCAGGAATTACCACTCCACCATTTTCGTTGCTTTCTCCACCGACTTCTCCTCCCTCACACCACCGATCACCGCAAAACCACTGCCATTACACTCCTCTCCCAAACCTCTACCTCCCCATACCCCTGGACCTTGACTCGGTGCACCCCTTGAATTTGCGTCGTCGGCCTTTTTCCGTCGAGCACGTGCAGGTTGCGACATTAATGACACCGGAATTCACATAAAATCCCCAAACGATCCCAATTCATACCACAAACAAAAATCTCAACTTGACTTTGAAATTCGATTACCAAAACACCTTAAATCCCCAGCCCTAACTTTACTGTTGCGTTTCTGAACGTCAAAAACTGGCGTTGATTTCTCCAGAAAGGATACGAACTTGAAGAGAATCACTTGTAGAGTCCATACATATATAAAATAGGATTTTTAGCATTTTATTTTGATTTCAGTGGATTTTTGAAAGAGGGATTTCACTATATGAATTAATTCAGTAGCGGCAGCGCTTATTTTGACTGGGGAAAATTTTGGGTTAGGGTTAAGGAGGATGAGGTATTTTATAGGAGGGTTTTATTATTTTTTTTATTCGCTTATTATATTAATTAAAAAGCATATGCTGTTTTCATGTGTCCTCTAAAATTCCTATGATTACATACAATACCCAAAAATTATGAAAATTGACAAGTAGCTAGAGTTCGACATTACGGTCCCAACGAAACTGGTTTCGTCGAATTCCGACTCCGTATGCTCACACAGCGTATTTTTAACTGTCAAAATACTGACTGTTTTTCACTCTAAAAATCCATACGACCACACAGTGACTCTAAAAATCACGAAACTGGAAACCTAATAACTATTTGATATTGCGGATCCAACAAAACTGGTTTCGTCGAATTCCGACTTTGTTTGCAGAAGTGGCTATTTTTAACGCTCTGGATGACTCATTTAAATATATAAATATATTTAAATATAATTAAATTAAATATAAATAAATTTATATTATCGTATATCTCCACATATGATATCGTACAGCTCCAGAATATCATATCAGAATATACAGTTTGATATTTCGTATTTTAGATTTATCGATATTCAATTTATATCGAAAATCCTTTTATAACGTAAATAAAGCATTGCGAATTATAAAGGAATTCTACAGCGACTTTTCTAAAATTTGATTTGGACGTACATCAAAATCTACACGATGAAATCCCGATTTTTCTCTTCCACTAGAAAGATATACTCCACCAGCTCCCCATATTTCTTGTTTCACAGAAATCCGGCTTAAAACGAATCCTGTACATTCAGTTGAAGTCTGAATCGCCAAATAGCGAACTGCCGCGTCGTTTCAAGCTCTATTTTAATTATATTATAATTATACATTCAAACTGTCGTCGATTCAATATAATCGTTGTTATATTTCGAATCGAAACTCCACCAAATCTCGTATGCTATTCAATTCACATGATATTGTGAATTTCACTATTTCCGACTATTTCGACATTATAATATGTTATTATATTATAATTATTAATTAAATATTCAATATTATTTAATTCACGTTCTCGATATCGATAAATCGATATTTAATAATTAAATAAATAAATTATTCAACAGCTAAAAATGCGGGTTACTACATTATGGATCGCTATCTCATTGTCTGAGCCTATGCTATCCCATTCTGTATTTGAAGTAGACAAGACACCCTCGAGGTCAGGATTTTCAGATGGCACTGAAGCTTCGTTCTTCCCTGCTAATCTAGCTGAGCGTCTTCCATACATGATCATTGTACTATCCAAGAGATGACAATAAGAAAGTACAAAGTACAAAGTAAGAAGAATAGAATGCAGTATGAAGATAAATTAAACAACCGTCTATTAATTCAGTTCAAGAATGTTAGGTTCACAGGGATCTATCCTAACTGTCCATGAATTTGCGAGTTGTGTTCGAGTTTAATTGAGTCATGTACATGTTTACATTGTGAATCAGCACTGTTAAGGCATTAAACTCCATTATGTCCAGTAACGTTAAGTTGTTCGTACGTCTCACATAGAAGGCCATCGATCGAATAAAAGCGATGTGGAAAATCACTTCGGGTCGGAATGGAGTATAAGAGAAATAGCGACGGGTTGAATCGAGGGTACTGTCCAAAACCCCATAAGAACGGATCAGTGAAAAGGCATCTGAACCGATCCAATTTGTTATGAATTACTCCGTTCACCCGAAAACCCATGTCTCCACCTTCAACACCACACAACCCGAACTGACCCATTCCTACTCCTCCAAATTCACCTTCTTCTTCCTCCTTTTCACTTCACCAAAAACCATGCATTCATCTTCCTCCCTTCATCATGTTTGAGCGCAATCATTGTCTGATATCTCCACCATCGAGCACGAATCATCAAGACCGTCATTTGAAGGCGATGGCGACGTCACCATCGACCGCGGTGGACCAAATGGTTCCAATTTCAGCACTGCCATCAATTTTGGGAGAAAATGATGAATTTTAATGCGAGAATTAGAGTATTACATGAACCAATTAAAGATTCATAAACACGAAACATAGAAAATCGAGCCAACTTACGTTTGAGTTTGGAAATTGAAAGAGAATTGGAGTTAAGGTTTTCCATGAAATAAGAGTAAAGATGCTGCAGTGAAAATGAAGGAAAGAGGAAGAGACACCGACTTATACATGTGAGATGAAAAGGCCCTTCGTGTTCCAATGGACTTGACAATTCGAGATGACCCTCCTAGAAGGTAAATCAAGCAATTAAAGGCCTTTCATCCCAATAATATGGTGACGTACCAAGTACAAGACTGGTCGAATTAAATCGATCCGAACCGAAAAGTGATTTCTAATTCGATGTGATGACTCAATGCTTGAAATAGGAATAAAGAAATTCAAAAGAAAATGTCAAGACTCACACATATGTACCAAGAAAGTTACCTAGGAAGTTTGCCTCGACCGAAGTTAGAATCTCCCAGTTGTCGGAAGTAATAGAAGTAATTCTTAATCCCACCTCATACTTATATTCACCACTGATGTAAAGAGACACGACTTCATAAAGCATCACGACTCTACAAATAGAAACAAACATTGATTGCCATCGATTAAGAACTGATAGGTTATCAGATTCGAAGCATATCTCATTTCCAATGAAACATACTTCGAGGGGAAAAATGTTGGCCTACTTTGTAGATAGGCCATACAAAGTACAAATAATCTCTTATGAGAAACGAAGTTGGATTAGGTCATAGAAAGAATCCCAGGCCGAAGGGGAAAATCATGCCGAGAGAAGACGGTTCGGATCAGATAAGGGGGTCAGTTTGGGTCGGTCATTCGATATCTGATCTATTTAATGCCCAAAACAATACAACATCACAACGCCTCGATGATAGGTCGGATCGGACCTCCTCACCTCCGATCCGAACCACAATTATAAGACTGCATCAGTAACATACCACTTCGTTATAAACCCGGAGCGGTTACCACCTGCTTGCCCACGTTGTTGATGCGCTGTCCTCATCATAGAGCATCCAAATCTGAGATTCATGGGATGGGCCCCACATGGCATCCGACCCCCTATTTTCTGCACCTATAAATACACCATAATGCACCATTTTGAGGGATCTTTTGGCTCTCCATCTACTGAAACTACATCCCCAATGATATCTCTTTGTTTATTTCAGATTGTTCCCTAATTTCTTAAGTGTATTTCTACGAATTTAGAGAGACCACTGATTGTACTAGTGAGATTGAGTGGCCATTATCAGTGTACTAGTGAGATTGATTGTTTATTTCAGATTATACAGTGGACGCAAGCTCATTCACGCTGAACCACTATAAATCCTGTGTGTTGATTCTCTTTTTTATTCATTTTAAATTGTTATTTTATGAAATTATCAGTCAATTGGGTGTTACAACCACTTTTTGGTCTAACAAGTAACAGTGACAACCAACATATTATATGCAAACAAATAAAATTACACTAAAACAGGATGATTCCATGGTATTTCATTACAAAGTATAAATATTTCAAATGTGAGTAACCAAAACTAATATAATAGCCAAGCATTCCTACTAAAATGATACATAGAAATATTCAAACCCAAAATATAGATACAACACTATATTACTTCAAATCACCTTGTTGCTACTCGTCCACACCAAATGTAGTTGTCATCTAAAGAAAAAGTTCAATGATTAATTGCAAATGGACATGATTCATGATAAATATGCATATAGAATGACATTTCAATTGAACAATAATGTATAATGTTCATGAATTTATTCAATTTTAAATTGTTATTTTTAATATTTATACTACTACTGAAAACATTAATTTTTTGAAACTAATTTAATTTTATAAAACTTGATTTATTTTTCTAAAACTAAGATTAATATAAAAAAGTATTTGTTAATTTCTTTTAATCGTGAATTTGATACTTGTGGGGCTATCATCCATGAGGAACATTTTATATTTATGGCTTTATAATCATGCATTGATATCATATGTTGAATGTTTATGCCATATATTAAACATTTTACATATGATGTTAATCATCTTATAACTAGCTCAGAACAACTTTCAAGTTTAAGTTATAATGAACTGTACCAAGCAAACAATTAAGATTTCCCAATTTTCTTAGCTCCCTAAAGTTGCTTAAAACTTTGTAGCTGTCCTATAAAAGAACAGAGCATGCAAAAGGTACATTAGGAGAAGTTGAAAGAAATAGAAGCCAAAATTGAGAAAACTAGCAAAAGAGTGCATGTAAACATCTTATGGAGTATCAACTTGCTTTTGAAAAATCCAGTAGGGTCCATATTAATAGGCTAGAAAAAGAATGCTCTCGTTATCTTATTTGGAATGCTAAAGTCCAAATTAATTAGATCACAAATTTTTTACAATTAACCCATAAATATTTTGTCAAAATCAAATGAATTTTAGAAAATAAATAAAACCCAGTAAGCAAAACCCTCAGGCCTTTGCATATATTTACGAAACTAAACCAATAATCATCTAATGTTACAAAATGAATGTAAATTTAAAAAGCCTTTAAGAAGCATTGGGATACAACTACCGTAGCATATTGACTACATTATTGATATATAGGTGGCATGATTTCTTTGACATCTTCAACATATTGGCTGATGGCTTAATGTATTTATTTTTTAGACGAATGGAGTAAATATCTTGATGCTCATAACAAAATGCATATCTTGATTCTATTGATTTCCTTATTTGCAATCTTGTTTATCTTCTCTAGAACAGGGACATGCTAAAAATCTGCAATGTTATAAGAAAAAGATTTTGTGCAATTAAGCCAAAGGCAATGATGTTATTTCTATATTAGTAAGTTAGGGTTTAGTTGCATTCTTATAAATTGCGAATGAAACCATGACCGAGGAGAGAGGATGAGCAAGACCTTCAATAGCCTATTTGCAATAGCCTAACATCTCTCTTGTGCTTCCTCTTCTTAAATATGATTCGATGCTCTAGGAAAAAGATTTAAAAAATGATAAAGAATGATATAACTTAACAATAAGGAGAAGCTGATTTCCAAGTTGTCTTCGTCATTCATACTCAAAAAATCATTTCTAATTACCACCTGATAAGGTCATGATAAAAAGATGCAGCATTTATATTGATGAAATAAGGCAGATAAGTTAATTCTTACCATATTAAGAGAAAATAGTTTGCGAATATATTGGGTATGTATTACACAAATATCACAACCATGTTTTAACAGAGTTATCCACTTGAATATCAAAGATAAATTGTTTTAGACAAACCACATAGCTGTTAATGCCAAAAATAGCACTAACACCCCAAGGTGTGTTTCAACACTTCGCTAACAATCAAAACAAGGTTAAGAGCAAGATAAGTGCGGGAAAAAGTAAAGTAGAGAGCGTTTATAATGGTTCGGCCTCAAATCTAGCCTACGTCCACTTTAATCAGAGATTTCATTATGATCTTCATCGTTACAAGGTACATAATCACTTTCACTTTATCATCTTTTCTATTTTCTTTTACACTGAATTTCTCTTTTCTACAATTCTCTATCTCTTCTCTTCAATCTCTTGACTTCGTCGCAGAAATGCTTATATCTTTTTATTTGCGGAGATTATTGAAGTAAATCTTCGATAATCGAGCATTTTGATGATCTTTGATGATTTCACGATGACGGAGATGGTTGAATGAAGCTTGATGGAGCACTAATGGAGTTTGAGATGATTGCTTGATGTTGAGAAATGAAAATGGCAGTCCTTCGCGTTGGAAAGATTCCGTCCCTTTAATGTACGAGATGGCGGGGTATTTATAGGTGAAGGTGGAAAAGTGTGATAGAGCTCGAAAGTATTGAGTGTGTGGTTACATGGATCAGCGGCGATCCATGGAATAGATCGGATGTGATCCATGCTTCATTGGTCCAATTATTTTCCTTCTACGTGGTTTGAACGGTCCGTTAGATGGATCAAACGTAAACCATTGGTTAGAGTATGATCGACCCCCTTAGTTGTTGTAGACCCGCTTTAAAAATACTGTTGCCAACCGACCCACGAGATGGAGTGCAACTGAGCCATCAGCTACTTTGTATATAACCGATCCCTTATATGGATCGCAACCGATCGATAATTAAAATTACATTGATCCATAAAAGTAAAATGCAACCGATCCACTACCTTTAATTTATGCACGATCCATCACTTGTAATATGGCTCGATCCATTGAACGGTCTTACTGATCCATAGCTTTAGAGTGTGGCCGACCCATGAATTGGATCAAAACCAATCCATTGAAGTAAAGTTGACTAGATCTTAACCGTCCCATTGAAAGATGGGTTTGAAAAAATGAAGCAAGGTGTGGCCAATTCTATTGTATGTGTTGCATGGATCTTAACCGGTCCATCAAAGAATGTCCAGCAATCCATCAAGTAATGCACAACCAACCCAACGTGTTATGTCGTGCTCGATCTCTCGAGTTATACTATACGGATCCATGGTTTGAATATGTTCAACCCGTTAAATTTGCACTTCAAATTATTGTGTACTGACCGCACTACTACATAAGTGGGCATATTCAACACTATTTTTCTGTGGCCGTAGATCAAAAAAGCATTGCCATAAGCCATTTTTTCAAATAGGAAACACCAAGGAGCTGTGGCATCCACGGCCGTTGCATTAGCCATCTTAAGCAACGCTTTTGCCCATCTACAGCAACGTAAAGAAAGTGTTGCATTATAATCCTATTGCAATGGTATATACATGTAATGCAACAACATACATCGTTGCCTTAAGTAGAAGCCAGAGCCTGGCTTCCATATCATGGTAGTGGGGTCCACATGGACTTTCCACGTCAGTTTCCAATGTGTCACACGCCACGTCATCTCTCCACCTCAACTGCACATGTGTCACATGCCCCGTCAGCTATCTATGTGGCGCCACGTAAGCTATGGGCCCTACGTGTCGTACCATTGTGGAATTAATAATATTACACTTAATGCAACACCATAGCACAGTCTAATTCAACACCACATCAATCTAATGCAACACCACAGTGCCATCTAATGCAACACCACAATACTGTACTGCAACATCAGAAAACATCAACTGCAATGATAAAAAATCAAATGCAACACCAAAAAATAAATGAAATACAACTATAATACAACCCTGTAATTACAAATTTTGCACTACATATATTCAATCCAAAACATTGTACCACATTTATACATATATACCAAAAAATATTCATACAATAAATCCTCCCAAATCTTCCATAACCACAGTCAAACCAACCAATTGTATATACCAACTCAAAAGTGTTATCACCAACACATACCACAAGTGCCATCATCCAAACATACCACAAGTGCCATCACGAACACATACCACAGGTGCCATAATTTAAAAGAATAGAATATATCACAAGTGCTAACACATACCATCCAAATACTTCAATCAATTGTCGGGGTTACAGGGGTAACAATGTCGTCTTCATCACTTGTTGTGGTGACACAAAAGTCTCCGACGTCTAAATTTAGATTTGGATTGACTTCACCTACCTTATTTAACACCCATAACACGTTCTCTTTCACTTTTCTATTCACCTTTTCTTCCAAATCCGCCTCAAGCTCTTGCCTTATTTTTTGGGTCAGCTCTTGCACATAACTGTCCGAAGAACCAGGAGTTGCTGGAGACTTTTCAGCCATTTTACCTCGCCTTCCTACAAGCCAGTTCCGCAAGTGGCTCTTCCCACTAGAAACAAGTGCATCTGCCTCAGCAATGTTTCCTGCATCCACCATTGCTTGAACCATCGCCTACAAAATGAAAATGAAGCAAGCCTATATATAAATAGGCAGCTGGCAGGAATGAATTTATTAACAGAACTGGTTTTCTTTCAAACTGACTATGTTTTCAATTTAATAAGCAGCT
This sequence comes from Allium sativum, assembly GCA_030737875.1. Lineage (NCBI taxonomy): Eukaryota > Viridiplantae > Streptophyta > Magnoliopsida > Asparagales > Amaryllidaceae > Allium > Allium sativum. Next base: position 658,834,498 of record CM060913.1, read on the forward strand.
CCAACAAACATACAATGTGCCAATTATACTGACACAAGTACTGCTATTTCAGTATCTAATTATATATGTACTCACGTATTTGGCCTTTAGTTCATCCATGTTAGTCTTGAAACCTCTACCCGGTTCTCGTTTATATGTTTCCAAGTAAACCAAGGCAGCGGATGGAGAGGCTTTTTCTGGGTCCTTCTTTCTCTGTCAAGTATTAGGATTACCAAAAACTATACACAATTTGCGACATTCAATGTTAAGAATTTACAGATCTAGCTGCTGCCTATGACCGTTGTGACAATGATATATAAAATATAATTCAATGATATAACAAATTAGAATTATCATGTGGCCAATTCAACTCAATAAAAAAACTTAAGTTCAAAAAAACACATACTATCTTTTCTTTGGCTACTGCGTGAGTTTTGGGACCCATGGTATGTGTCTAATTTAATGAATTACAATGCGCGGAATTAGTGTCAGCTAGGGCTTGGAAATCCAAAAAAACAATAAACAAGGATAATGCGAACTACTAAAGAAAAGACTAGCACTAAACAAGCTAATGTGAACTACTAAACATTATACAAATGTGAATATCATTAAAGTCGTACTTGAACTGCTTCATCCCCCCAGTATTCCAAGATCATTTTAAAATCCTCCAACGGAATTGTACAGGGCCTATATGCAAGCCTTTCCTCATCAGTTGAATATTTTTTATAATACCTTGCTTTGATGCGAGACTTGTACTGCCTCCAAGAATCGTTAAGCGTGTTTAGGACCCACTTGTGTCCTTCTTCAGGAATGACATCCCTAGCCTACAATATATCAATCACAAAACTCAGGAAACAAACTAATTAATTAGAACCAAACATTTATGAAGTCAGTTAAACTGTATATGGTTAAGGAAATTAGATTATACCCAAGCATATTCCAACATTTGTCGCTTTAATTGATCAGGAACAACATGCCAATTGATGTAAGTAAGAGACACATTATCATTTGCTAGTGTCCCAAGAAAATTGCTTAACTCTGTAATATTATCAAATACTGGCTGAGCATCCTCATTCAGCTCAATGACTACTTTATCACCAGGGTTTTTAGCATGCACCTTGGTCATTTTTGACTTCCCTCTAGGTTTTTTTGGACCTTGTACTTTATCTACCAGGTTCAAAAAAGTGAATAGAAAATAGACACACTCAACAGTGCAGTGCAGTGCACAGATAAAGAAACATTATATTGTACCTGTACCTGCTTCATCTTCCTGTGCAATCCATTCCTGCTCTAATCGATCAGTAAGATTTTCCATTGTTGGAGGCACTTCCACATTCTGCTTTTGGCGTTTCCGCATCACTAAATAAGCAACAACTGAACCGGCAGCTTCACATGATTTGGTTGATTGTTTGAACAATTTGCTACATGTAGGTTTTAAAACGGATGGACGAGATGTTGTAGCATTTAAAACTCCTAAAAAAAACAGTGTAGGTTTCGCCAATTTCTTTAATGTTTCTGCGAATTTCTCCCGGTTACTGATTTTCTTTGGAGTGGGAGTGTGTGTCATGATCAAATCCTTGTTGGAGCCATCTTTCTTTGGAGGGGGTGCAGGTCATCACTTCCTTCTCAATTTCAATGGCTGCATTGGTTCGCGAACGAGTTCTCGGTCCAGGTAAAGGATCCTTTGACTTAATAATTTTGATTCTCTACAATTATGTCGAAATTCAAGATTTTTTATGTTCCTAAAGGCAAAGATAATAAGTAATAAACAAATAACTTCTTTATACCTCCGAATCCGATGAATGATCAGTGACGTCTTCACCAGCATTTTCTGGGATGTATTCATCACATCTAGCAACATCTTTACCTTTATCTTTCTTATTTTGTGCGACAGCCTCTTGCATACAACTAACCAATGAAGGCACCCCAAGTGATCTACTAACTGCATCATTTTCTTGCATTCACGCGATTCACTCTTGTTCATACTTCGTCAAAATTGATGGTTGTGAGAACTGCAAACTGATTAGCATTCTTACTCACCTTCGTTGATAAATTTAAGCTAGTTAACCAAATATAGTCGATGTATAAACAGTTCTTTCTATTTTGAAAGAATGCATGCACAAGAATTTTAATAAAAAGTAGTTTGAAATACAAAATTTCATACGGATTAATAAAACTGAAATGAAAACTGAAAAATACCTGAACATCAGCTTCATTCTCTCGAGTATCATCATTATTATCTGTTTCATTTTCTATATTTAATTTCCTCCTGGTTCCTTTGTCCATCAAAGTAACATCTTCTTCATCATTATTCATATCAGGCTCCGGCAATAGTTTCTTCTGACCCACTTGAGTTGGGTTGTTTTTCATCATTTTGTGTTGCTGCTGAAGTCTATGTGCAGTAGTATACTTGCGCTTTTCAACCAGCTTCTTTGCAGAACCTGGAACAATAAAAATAATAACGATGGCCTCCTTCATAGTTATTCACACACATAGAGAGATATGTATAATAACGAATCTATATTACATATACATATATACCTTGAATTATGTTTTTCCTTAGCCGTATGATTACATATGGCTGCAGTTGAATCAACAGCTCACTGTCTTTGTCAATGGTATTGTCGATGTAAAAAACCACTTCTCCTTGCTTTTTGCAGCCCTGTAAGTACTCGGTTACGTCCTTTTCATTCAATATTAGCTGCCAGCCACCCCTCGTTCCTTTGCTGATGATTTAGACTCCTCCTATTTCAGTAGAGCATCTTTAATAAAGTCCACAAGCACACTGTAAGAAAACGGTCTACATCATATTTTGTTACTATGAAGGATTCTCCACTGATGTAACGTGTCATTCGAAACTGTCTGCCATGTTGTAGTCGAATATTAATAAGTTCATCCATCCTGTACAAAATGAATATAATAGAACAAGGTACATGCATGTTAAAGTGGACAAAAACCAACAACTATAACATTTTGGTCTATAACCAATTTAGATGACAGTAAAGAAAGACATTAAATCATAAAACATGTGAACAGTGTAGATTGCATTATGAGAAAAGAGTGCCAAATACATTTATCAAAGATAATAATTTCCAGCTAAAACAAAAAGTGCCAAATACATCATAAATTAGACCAAATTAAAGCAATAAGAAAGAGAAATTTTTTGTTCTAACAAGACGGAACAGGATCAAGAACTTCTGCTTCTAGTTCTGTTTCTAGTTGTATTACGGGGACATCATCCCTAATCCAACCCCCATCAACAACTTCTGTTTCTAGCTCAGCACCTATACCCATATAATGTGAATGCGTATAGCTCATGTCTTCTTCCATTACATTCTGATTTTCAGTATCACACCAATCTCTCGGCAATTTTTTAATAACGTAATGACTATTCTTTTCAACTGCATCTTACACATAAAATACTTGCTGCACTTGTGAAGATAGGACATAAGGTTCAGTTTTATGGCACTTGCTAAAATTTACTCGAGTAAGACCATATGAATCTTTTTCCTCTTGGTGCCAGCAACACTTAAAAAGGACCACTGTGAAAGCTCCCCAATAATCAAGCTCAAAGATTTCTTCGATTGATCCGTAGTAATTGATATCACCCACTATTGGGTTTTGGTCTTTCGAACTTGCAAAGATGGCGGTTTTAGCAGTTAAAAATACACCACTATTTTGTCTGGTACATCAAGAATCTCTAAATTTTGTGTGGAATCTATATCCATTTACTATATAACCGGTAAGCTTCCTAGCTACTCGATTAGGACCTAATGCAAACACCTCTAAATCTGTTGAAATATTGTCCTTTTCCAGAACCTCTTCTTTAAGCCAATTCCAAAACTCTTCAAAATGTTTTCATTCCCTTATTTATCTTCTTGGATTTGCAAGACCATCCACAAAAGCTCGATGAACCCTAAATAATAATTAAGGTCAAAAAACTATGAAATGCATATGTTAATTTATAGTTAAGGATGTTACCGTTGTTACAACCATTCTCTCTTACATTTTATGGGAAATGCATTTCTTAGAAAAGATGTTACCCCTCTTACATATTCTGCACTCGATCTCGGAACTCCTATCCATATGTAATACAAATTATCCATTGCCACAATCTAACCACGGCCCGGTAAGACCAAATTTGATACCACTAATAGTTTCAAGACACGAACAAGGGCTACCCTGTAAGGTTTGACTAAATAAAAATAAAAATAAAAATAAAACAAGTTAATAATTTACAAATATACATAATAAGTGTGATGATACAAAAACGATTGTTTTGATATGAATTATTACTATCTTTTGGAACTGAGTTATCAGGAGAATACATAAAACAAGCAACTAAGGATACTGAACACAAATTCATAACATTACATGACTGCACCAAAACACAACAGTATAGATATAAAGACTATACAGGTGATACAAAGACGATACAGTTGTACCTAATACAACGAATGATGCAATTATTTAATTTTGTCTTCTAATGTTTAGCCCTTGAAGCTGGTCGTTAAGTCTACTAACGTCAGTTCGAAAACCAATAACTCAATTTTACAGCATTGTAAGTTGATGTTGTAATTCATTTTTGTACTCAGTGGCTCGACTTGGAAACTGTTGGTTAATCCACTTCCAAAAGGTACACCCTACGGGATAAACACGACATCTAAAATAACGACGACTAATGTTGAATCCAATCGAAATAACATCTTCTACAGCATACCCACAATCACACATTATGTTTGGTGAGTTAGCTTGTTGTTCATTAACCACTTGGTTGTTTTGATGCTGACGACGTAAGTCAGCATGACTATGCCATCGCATCGCCCTTTCTTCACGTCGTTCTTCTTCTCGCCATTGTCTTCGGAGTTCTTCTTGCTCTAGTTCATACTCAACCAAATCATCGCGGTGCCTTTCTTGCATCTCTACATAAAAATCAATAGGAGTTTCTGGTGATGATGGGTTTGACAGCAGTAGATCACTCATGCCTAGGGTATCTTCGTAGTCATACGATGTAGGAAGAGAAATAGGCATTATTTAATTACAAACAGAAATAGACATTTAAACATTTAAATCGGATTTCTTTTGTCCTCTAAATTTTGTTTCTACCTTTCGAAACGAGCATTATTTACCAAAACATCAATGGTTTGGCAAACATAAAATGTAGAACTTGCACAATTTCAACACATGCAAATATATAAATACAACACTTCAAGTATGAAAAACCTTAATTTATGGCAATTGGTATACCCTAATTACCCAGAGACTTTGAATGCTAGACCAAAATAAGTTAGAGATGATATAATCTAAATAAAACCGAAATGATGAAGCCCTAACTACCTGTAATTGTCCTAAATGATCCAAATCGGAGGTGTAAAGTTTGTAAAATAGGAGCAATCAGAGGTTTATAGTTTGTACCGGCGGTAGAGTAGCAATCGGAGGACTTCGTGGACGGATTTGATGGCTGAACCCTTGCGCTAAGTTGCGATTGGTACTTGCCGTTGAATTTGTGGCAATTCTGGGTTTTTAGAACAATTGATTTCAGTTTTTGATTGACCAGTTTCTAGATCTGGTTTGGATGATGCATAAGTTATTGTGTCAATGATTCCAGCATTGTTTTTAATATATTGTGATGCTGAATTAACTCGGGTTTTTTTGGCATCTTGTGTGATGATTCCAACACTGTTTTTGACTATGATTCATGAATAGGTGTTGTCGAATGAATTTTTGTTGGTCAATGCTTGTATGAACATGCTTGTTAATCATCTGGAATTGCTGGATTGCGTTATGTTGAAACTTCAGAGTGTCTGAGCTTTGGTTGCCTACATGTGATTTTTCATGTTGATCGCAAATTCTTGACACATCGATGGATGGATTTGCTCATTGAAATCTTTGTAGGTTGCATATGAACCAGAGATGGATCATTCACGATGCATGGATCGCATGCCATCCGTCGATGGATCAAAAACGATTTGTCAATGAATCAGTACAGACCCATTCAATGACTAAGAGGCCTTGATATTTCTTGATGCACATAAACCACAAATGATCAATGTTGTATAGTTTTCAAGCAACCAAACCTTAAACACTTTAAAGCTTTAATTTGAACACTTGGACACATTTTTTCCTCACTAAATGTCTTGTAATAAGACAAGCACTTACACGGATTTTAGGCTAAATATTTTGCTATCGACTGCCTACATCGACAATAGATTAGTTAAAACATTAAAAGAAGAACTGCAATGAATTTTCTGACTTAAACTGAATGACGTGCCTACACAAGATTGCTTCATTCAACAATTTATAACTTGTCAAAATTTTCTTGTATAAATCCGACACTCTAGTTTGAATTGTCAACAACGCTTGAGATCAACTAATTGGCGCATGTCGTGTGTAGATTTCAAGCTTCGCTTGCATTTAACGACTTAAATAATTCTCCACAACACTTCACACTTAGGAAATGCACGCGTATAGTTATTTAAAATAGGATACTTGGGTAGAATGACAACCACACATAAGGCTCGTCTTCAATTCGAGGAGGCATATACTTCTGTTCAAGTGGGAGCTTCCACCCAACTTTCAAAAATTACAGCTAATATAGCCCCTGGGAAAGCGCCTCATCGGCCTATTCCTAGTCCTCGTCCTCTTAGCAGTCCGCCATCGGAGAGATTCCATACATTAATTATTTCGCGTGTTTTTAAATAGCTGTGTAATCAATTTGGCTTTCCCGAGGCTAATGCAATTTTGCCAAGAAGAAATGATAACACTGATCGACCTCCCTTTCGGTTTGTAATAGTTAATCGCCACATGCTGATGAACGGGGCCGGTCCCCCTTTTAATGACTTTCTGCAGATGGTTCTTAGCATATAGCGATTGCCCCATTTCAGTTACACCCCAATGGCTATGCCATTTTACTTGGGCTTTGCATACTTTTCATGAAGACAAGGCGCAACATTCCCACCTTTCAAGATATCTGTTATCTATGCGTTTTCAAGAGGAGGAAAGAACACCCTTCCATTGTCTTCGTTGAAGGCGCTCGCAACTACAAACTTATTCTCGAATTATCAAACAGTGCTTCAGGATTTCTCAATCAATTCTTTTTTGTTCGATGCACGGAGAGGTTATAGGGAATTTGGATGGAAGGAGGTGAACATATTTGTTTAGAACTCTTCATCCATTTTTTTTTCAAATCTCGATCACTGAACCTTTTTTCCTTTCTTTTGCAGAAATCCCATCTCTTATCAAAGATTCTAAGGACACTACTACTTATAAGACCACTCTCCAGTCCTTAATGGTTGTTAAAGAAGAGGAGAGGACTAAGAAATTTCTAATCACAGAAGAATTTCTTTGGTAATATAACTTGATTGGCCCCTCATGATCTTTTCTTTCTAAAGAGATTACTCCTCACTCTACGCCCAAAGCATCGGGTGCCCCAGCCTCGAGAGTATATCGCTTTGAATTATCCTACCGAGGAATCTTATTTGAAGAAGTGCACAGATCCTACCACTGGATTTGAGTCTTCATCCCAACCTCAGTTGCGCTCTGTTAAAGAAGAAGAATTTAGACATCGCGTGGGTAAAGGTCCAACGATGACTGAGGAGCAGGTTGAGGAAGGAGAGATCACAGGTAAAAAGCGACATGGCTGCTAAAGGAGTTGATGTTGACTCCATATTTCCATTCACTACTGAGGATGACTTTATGAATGTATATGGGGATTTAAGTGATCTCAATGTCACGACAAGTGAGCTTACTATGAGTGGCATTATGGCTTCCGAACACTCTGCACTGGTAACAAAGGTGGTTACCAAGTTGGCTTTAACTCCTCTGTCCTGAGAACCTTTTTTCGAGATCACAGCTGCGTTAACTCCAAAAGTGAAGAGCGGTTTATTATTAGATGCGCATTAGATCACACACCAAACTAAATCAAAGTTTTTGATGTCTTGCATGCACTTTCTATCTTTCCCCAGCACTTCCTGCACTGAAGTTTTTCTTATCTCTTTTCTGTTTTAGGTCCAACCATGAGCCGATCATATAGAAAGACTTCAAGTATCGCACAAACTTTTATCAACCGCGACCTTATATGCAGTCACGCTATCGCGGAGAGACCGAAGAGCAGAGAAGATGGAGAAAGGCTTAGAAAGAACGAGATCACCAGGATGAGTACGAGTGGAGCAGGCAAGATAGTGACGGCTGCTATGGTCAGGATAGGCAAGAGAGGGATGATCGTCATAAAAAGAGAGATAGAGAGGATAAGTGCAAAGATCACAGTGGAAGTAGTTCACACAAGCAGTCCAAGAGTGATAAAGATTGTGCCCCTACCACTCAACCTTGTACTAACCTTATGCCTCCTCTATCCCCATCAGTTACCCCCACTCCTATCGATATACACCAGATTACTAAGAGGCCAAAATACACTCTTGATCAAGCACCAAGCACACTAGCTGAGCTGTTTTCTACTTGGTTCTTAAAGGGAGTTCGCTTTAACTTGGATATCAGCCCAACTGAAAAAGAAGATATGCTTAAGGATCTAAACTCAGTAAAGGATCATTTCAAGAAGAACCCAGATTCAATGAAGGGTCATATCGAGAAGTTGTCTCGGTGGTACAAACTTGATGACGAACTTCAATGAGTCAACCGACTTACCTGCTAGGCAATGCTGATGATGGAAAATTATAAAGAAGAGTGGAAAAGAACCCTTAAGACACGTGATGCTAGTATTTCATCTCTCACCCAGAAAAACCAAGAGTTAGAGGCTAAGAATCAAAGGCTAAAGATGAGTTTGTTGCCGCCAAGGTGAGGGAAACTTTGCTAACGTCTCAAGACAAATATTCATGTGATAACCCCAAACTTCCACCAGTGAAAGCAGGAGAAATCATTTTTGGAATACAACATAAATACAATAAAACAGAACACAGATACAATATAGCAAAGGAGATTCATAGAGTAATAACATTATAGCAGCGGAAAAATATAATGTCATCAATCACAGAAAATCCACAGTCACAGAATCTAAGCTATTACAACAAGTTTGCAGAAAAGAAATAAGTTTGATGTCTAAAAAGAAAAGAATAGATGCCAATAGAAACAAAAAGTCTTCAAGCTCCAAGTCATCACCTCTTCTCCCAAGCAGAATCCAAGAGAGAGAAAATAAGCAGCTTCAAAGAAACTCCAAGCAAAGAAAGAACCTGTCTACTTGGCTGCCCGTGTAGAAGAGAGGGCACCCAAGTTTGCAAAAAGGTGAAACAAACTATGGGTCAGTCGTGGGACTGGTGTGAGAATTCTTAAATAACTTAACTTATACAAAAATAAGGCAAATCCAAAGACCACGCCGCTAACGCGGAACGGGTTTGTACCAATGGACTTCCGTGCAAAACTACAGTGTCAGTACAGATAAATAAAACGTAACACAACGCAATGTCTTTTGAAAAATGAAACCACCATAAGACTCAGGTCCCATCACACAATGCAACGCACACCAAGAGGATAGAGTTTTACCTTATGGTGGTTAAACATGCTAAATACGCCAAATACGAAACTAAAACTATTATTAGAGTGTATAGGTTTTAAATCATTCAAAATAAAAGTATCAATCCTAGGAAGCATAGGTACCATATATTATGCCTCCGTACTAGTAATACAATCAAATCCGTCGGGGTCGTATTGGAAATTTGGGTTTCAATCATGAGTCCAGGCTAGGGAGGACTCCTTACCGATTCGAGACGCTCTAGTTAACATCTCAGGATTACCCGCAGTTAACCCTTGGATCCTGCAGGGCCGGTCCTCACATACAGCTTAGAGGATTGGCAATTCCTAAGCACACGTTCCCCGGTCCTATAGGACCTATCCGAGGCGCCTCATTTCATCATCCTCCAAAAGTAAATTGACTACTAACTAGAAAGAAACGTGCTACTTTCCCTGCGTTCCCTTCCCCCTTTTTAGACTCTACCGGTTTGTGAGGCTCGTGAAGTCATGTTCTTCATACCACAAGGTTCTTCTTTTCAACAAGAAACCTGATCATTTCATCTTAGTATGCCACATCGTCACTCCATACCGTACTATTGATCGTCCGTCACTATATAAACGGGTGTTAAGTAGAGAATAAATTCTCTACCACCAATCGTTTATATATTAACTGAATATCAACAACATAATATTTTGTGGGGTACGATGTCAGACACACTATCCATTTATACCCATGCTCTAGGTCTGAACTAGGGTCAAACCCGTGAAATCAACACGTACGTTTGGGCAATTACCCCGACCCTTGAATTGGCATCAAACCAATTCAGAGTCTTGATCGTTGTCCATTCGAGGGAAGATTTACGGTCTTCATGCGCCGTCTTCATACTTGAATTCTTGAAATCGTACGATCATTTGGAATGGGATTAACCCGGACTTTCCAAATAATCTCGCATTCATATATTTTGAGAAAAACATATTTCATATCGTTATTTTATTTTATAACGATTAATTCTTGCCTTAATTATTTAATATAATTAATTCCTTATTTAACGACGCTTCAGGTCAAGGGCGACCTTGGCGCTGTTTTCAATCAATTTTGTTTTTCACTTTCCTCAAAATCTAACCGTTGGAGTTTAGCGTAGCTTATATCGTTGGAAAGATTTTTCCAAGACGGTCCTAACGGTTTCAGTTTTGGGAAAATCCGACGGTCGGATCTTCCGGTATATTCGTTTAAAAGTTCGATTTCAAAACATGAACTACTGCGCTCGATTCGTTATATTTTAATTATATATAATATATATATATATATAAATAGTTCGTTTAACTCATCGCTCTTATATATAACTTCCTTCTTCTCTTATCTCTTTCACTTTTCTACTTACATGACAATTTGGTTTAGTATTAGACGATGAACTTTTCTTTCAATTTATTATTATTATTTATTTATATATTTTATAATTTACATTTGAAAATGTAAATTATAACGTACCATTCCTTTAATTCTTTGTATATTTCTTTTCCCATTACATTTTGAACAGTGGACATTTTTCTATGGTGTAACCTTTATACATTATAAATAATGTAAATCTTCTCCTACGTTTCATTTCTTTTTATTTGACATTAAAAATAATGTTAATTCTTGTATACCGTTTCATTTTTTTTATTAACATAAAATAAAGGTTAATTCTTGCATATAGTTTAATTTCTTTTATTTAACATAAAATAAATGTTAATTCTTCCTACGGGGTGAATTCTCTTTTTATTTACATTATAAATAATGCTTATTATCTTACCATGCAAATTCTCTTTTTATAAACATTATAAATAATGTATATTTACATGACATGCATTTTCTATATTGTTGACATGACAAAAATATTCTTTTTCCTACAATGCCTTTGTAATTATTAACATGACAAAAATATTCTTTTTCATACAATGCATTTATAATTTTTAACATGACAAAAATATTCTTTTTCATACAATGCATTTATAATTTTTAACATGACAAAAATATTCTTTTTCATACAATGCATTTTCTAAGATGACAAAAATGCTAAATTATCATATGGTGAAATTTTCCATATAACATTAACAAAAATTTCAATTCAACATACGGTGAAAATTTTTCTTTAATTAACACAAATGAATGTTAATCTCATACGGTTCATTTTCTTAGTACATAACATTAAAAATAATGTTAATGAATCATACGGTGTATATTTTCATATATTAACATTAAAAATAAATTTAATGTCGATTTCTCCTACATGTAAATTTTTAAAACATATCTTATTAATTTTCATTTATCATTAAACAAAAGTATCAGTTTACATACGGTGACAATTTTCTATTAACATTAGACAAAATGTCAATTTGCATACGGTGCACATTTCTATCTTAACATTAAACCAAAGTGCCATTCATTCATATGATGAATATTTCTATTTTAACATTAAACAAAAGTGTCATTCATTCATACGATGGATATCTCTATTTTAACAATGAACAAAATAGTGTCCATCCTCATACGATATATAATTCTATTTTAATAATGAACAAAAATTAGTTCATCTCATATGGTGACATTATATTAACTAAAATTGCTCCTTAACATATAGTGACAATTCTATTTTTAAAAGTGATAGAATTTGTTAATAAACATACAGTGACAATTTTTATTTAAGTATTGAACAAAATTTGTCATTCTTACATACAGTGTGTAATACTAATTTAATAATGAACAAAATAGCGTTCATCAACATACGGTGTATAATACTATTTTAATAATGATACAAAAATAGCGTTCATCAACATACGGTGGCATATTCTATATGTTATAATGAACAAAAATTAGTTCATTTCATATAGTGTCATATTCTTATTTTTAATAATGAACACAATGTTATTCATTAACATACGGTGCTTTTCTTATTTTAATAATGAACAAAATATTATTCATTAACATACGGTGCTTTTCTTATTTTAATAATGAACAAAATATTATTCATTAACATAAAAATATTAATTTCACATGCGATAAATAATTTCTATATTAATATACAAAAATTTTGTCAATTAACATACGATGGCAATCTCTATTTTAATATTGACAAAATTTTTCAATTAACATACAGTGAGTAATTTTCTATTTTAAACATACAAAGTGTCATTGAACATACAATGAATAATTTTCTATCTTAAACATATTACAGTGTTAATTATCATACAATGAACATTTTCAACATTTTTTTTTTCTTTTCTATTGAACAAAATTTTAGTTTTATCCTACGATGAACATTTCCAACATTTTCTATTTTTAATATATAAAAATGTTAATATAATATACAATGAACAATTTTGATATATTTAATTTTAACATATCAACATGTCACACAACATACATGAACGATTTTTAATATATTTAATTTTAACATATCAACATGTCACACAACATACATGAACGATTTTTAATATTTTTAATTTTAACATATCAACATGTCACACAACATACATGAACGATTTTAATATTTTATATTGTCACATCTCAACATACAGTGGGTTTTGTCCTATCATACATGTACAGATTAATGTCATAGCACACACATAAGGTTCATGTCATAGCAGATTCATACGGTTTATATCATATCAGATTCATATGGTTTTATGATTTAATAAAAATCAAGTTCCGTGAATTCTCACCTCAAACAAAGCAAATCCAAAAATCTAAACCACTTCAGAAATTCCTCGAATCAGTCCTGAAATGCAGCCCTCTGAATTACGATTCCGTCGGATCTGGAATTTTCAGAATCCAAGTTCATACGAATAAGTTATCAATGTTTTACTAAATCTGACTTTTAACAACTGTTTCTGTCACGCTTAAAAGCGTAGCGAAATCTGAAATAAACATTACCTTTGATTTTCAGATTTGGTTCAGAAATTCAAATCCGGATTTCCGGAATTATAGGCGATGATTTCACGAACCGTTTGTTGGACGTTGACCGGCTTGGAGAGGTCTTTGCTCGCCGGAAAGGGGGATGGTTGCGGCTGGACGTGGTGGGGCCCACGTGGCTGCGACGACGGCGCCTTCTCGGGCTCGGGGCGGGCGGCACGGGTCACGGGAGAGGCTGAGATTGGTACCAAAACGAAGATCTCGGAAAGAGCTTCGAATCGGTATGTGGTATGTCGAAAACCGTTGAGAGATGAAGGAGAAAAGTGAGTTTGAATTTTCGAAGGGAGGGTGGGCTTCGGCGGCTTTAGGAACGAGAGGAAGAAGAAGAGGTATACGTACTGTATACGGGTATATATACTAGTATTTAGGGTTTTATTTTAATTATTTAATTAATTATTTAATTCAAGAAAATACCGTTTTCACATACGACCTCCGATTCGTGCTCAACGACTGTCGAACTTAATGTTTTGACGTCTTCTGAACGCGATGGCGCTTTCCCCATGGTCCAATTCTGAAGTTACAGTATGGTTTTCTTTTATTTTCAAATTAATCCTTTATTTTAAATTCGAACGTAAATATAATTTTGCCGGGGCCACATACGAAGTCAGAAAAATCCGGAAAAATTATTTTTGGCTTTCTTATGCCGATACGATCACAACAAAATTCGTTTCGTTCAATTCTGAGACTTTTTGAAAAATGGCTATTTTCAGGACAAATATATTTTATATCAAAAATACAATTTGAAAACAATAATTTCTGAAACTCAAAATATATACGTGTTTACTGTTTTTCAATGCAGAAACGTCATTCTGAACTCAATGGAAATGGTTTCGAGTTCCGATTCCTTCGTATGTAAAAAGTGGCCATTCTGACCTTTATATATTATATATATTCATTTCATAGCGACTTTTCTAAATTTTAATTTTGACATAACTTACAAATTATAAAGTGAAATTTCAATTTTTCGGATTCATTAGAAAGATATTCTGAAACAGATTTAAATATTTTTGGTTTCACTAAAATTCGTTTTATTTTGTATCCTGTACATTCAGTCAAAGTTTAAAGTCAAAATTTCAAACTGCAGCGCTTGTTTTCAATTCCTTTTATATATAAATTAAATTTATTCGTTTTAACTTCGATTAAAATAAATCAATCATTTAAAATACTTTAAATTCATTAAAATAAAATTTTAAATTGGCCCTAAAATCCTGGGTCGTTACAATCTCCCCCACTTAAGAACTTTTCGTCCCCGAAAAGGAAAAAGAAAATAAAAGAGGAGAAGAGGAAGAATAAACACAGAGAATGTTGAAACGTTTTAACAGAAATAGTACCGCCTATAACATCAGGCCTTCCACCGAAGAAGTTGGTCCTTTCGCTCCTTCGTACACATGTGCCAATTGAGCATCGCCACTTCTCTTAGTCTTCTTCGAACGTATGATCAAGGAAAGAGTCAAAACAACAGAAAAGGTGATTCTAAAAGATCGAAGGATGAATGAAAAGATGACGATAAAGTGACTGGCTATTATGTATCTCATGAACTATTCCACTACAACAAATTCACCCTATTACAACGGTGCAACACCGTTGTAATATCATTTTACAACGGTGCCCCCACCGTCGTGTATGCAGACGTGGTAATATATTATTTTTTATTACAACTTTTCTGCACCGTTGCAGCACCGTTGTAATAGGATTATTTAACAACAGTTATCAACCGTTGTAATAAATTTTTTTACAAGTTGTCGTATATACTATAGTACAGTTAGAGTATACGTATAACAACTTTTATCACCGTTGTAATAAACTATATTACAACTTTTATCCCCGTTGTTGTAGATTTTGTAATAATGTTGTGTTCATTTATATAACAACATGTCTGCACCGTTGTAATTTCATTGATATTACAACATTTTCACACCGTTGTAACATGACTTATTACAACTTTTTTTCTGTTGTAATTTGCATGGACCTGACTAGTAAAACAAATTCATATATATTACTGATAATATGATTCACATTTCAATGCAACAAATATTAGTACACAGAATCATTTATATATATTACTTAACATAATATTCGATCAACATAACACGCAAGTACGTAGTACATCACCAACTTAACCGTGTCACCAAAAACATAACCCAATATATACATAACATAACCGTGTCACCAAAAACACAACCGTTTCATAATACATGCATGATTTAACCCAATATGTACATAAGAAAGATGGAATGTCTACGAAAGCATACCCTACGAAAGCACTCTAGCTGAAGGCAACGTAATTTTTATTCCAGGCCACAGTTGATCCAACAGCTTCTCCAATAGTAGTCATTGCGGAATTCGGCTTCCACAAGAATGCTTCTGGATCCACCGCCACGTCAATCCAAACTTTCTAGCCTTGCGATCCAAGTTTTTTAAAGTGCACCAAAGCTTCTGGATCAGTGGATGCCACTCTTCCTTCCGCAACAACTTGTTTTTCCCAATTCAATATCTTACACTTTCTGCCCTCATTTCCATCAGCTTGCACTGCTGTTTTTCTGGCCGGATTTTTCTGCTTAGACTGTTTTTCTGTTTTGCTGCCGTCAGTTTCAGATGGATGCTTTTCATTTTCAGTTGATTGCTTTCCATTTTCAGGTGCCTGCTTTCCATTTTCAGGTGCATGCTTTCCATTTTGTTTAGACAGTTGAACTGCCAAGGTATTGCTTCCACGGTGTGACTGCAAACAAAAAAAAATCTAGAAAATCTGAACTTGAAACTAAAAACAGAAAGTGAGGCAAATAAATACATGGAACTAAATACAAAAGACAGTAAGCACTTATGTATAATCCAAGGCTTATGCATCATAGACAGTAAGCACTTATGTATAATCAAAGGCTTATGTATAATCAAAGACAAGACACACGACTAAGTTTAAGTTAATTTGATGGCTGTTGAGTGGAGCAGTTTCAGTTACTGCCAGTTGTATTGTGAGAACAATGCAATAGATTTAACGACAGAACAACACCACCAGAAGCGTCTTTCTAAGCTGGGAACAAAGAGTGGATGAGTTGAATCTATGAAATTTATGTGTAATGGATTGTTATCTTTATTTATTTTACAAATAATTTCCTTATTTTTGTTTAATCTACGAATGTAATTATAAAACCTGAGAATGGTATAGATAGTGAACACAATAGAAAAACACAGTAATACATCTACAAACTCTTTCTTTTTAAACCCTTAGTGATTGAATATAGTATGATGCAGGCGCGCGCGCGCGCACACACACACACATATATATATGCATATATGTTTGTGAATATGTATGTGTAACTAATTGTTCTTCATGTCAAAAACTGGACGAAATATGAAAACAGTGGATCTTTTGTGAATAAACTCTGTGCAAACTCTCTGAATTTAATCTAGTGTGGGTATAGATATGAGTACTTTGATAGATTATTAGTTGACTACACTTATATATGACTGGAAGTGATTAACTATGTGAAGTAAGATCTAGAAATGAGAAATTTCCTTTACTGTTGTATGAATACAATAATAATAAAAGATGAACACCTCACTTTCAAAAATAAAGTACCCCAATTTTAGCATGTTTTAGATAACAGTATAAACACAAAGGTTATTCCAAATTGAATTTAGTTTACGTTAAAAAGTTCTTCAGTTTCTAATGCGCGGTAATTTAGTTTAACAGTACCCAACCCCCCTCCATTTACTGTCCTTAAAATCACCCTAAAATTTCACAGTTCGGTAAAAGCATTTCAATGAAATGTTACATCTTTTTATCAATTATACCAATAAAAAAGGGTACCTGAGGCGTATTAGGATCAGGATTTGCTGGATTTCCCGCATTAGCTTGCTTTTCTTTTAGATCCTGTAAAGATTGCATATACATAGGTCATATAAAATTAGCACAAAATATGATTTTGGTCATATAAAACTAGCACAATTGGGAAGCCGTAAATTTGAAACACATTATGAAAAAAAAAGGCATTTTGCTTTGCTCTTTTTTTAATATTTTTTTTCAATTGTAGAGACATAATGGGTTATGTCCAAGAACAAACATTGTACAAACGGCCATGTCTTATTTCTTTAACCTGGGAGATTAAGAATTAAAAGAAAAAAGTGTTAAAATGTAACCAGATATCGTGGCAAAGGATCATGAGAACAGCCCATAGGCGATTGCTGGTTCTTTTTAAAATTTTGGAGCCTATGTTTATTGATCAGCAACCCAGCACCAGCAGATCCCGAAAATCACAAATAGGAGTATTTGTTTAATACAACCATACTATGAAGAATTAAGGTATTAATTTGAAAACTCTCCGAAATAAGTTAAATAACACAAAGCAAATCGAAGGCAATCAGATTGAAGGCCAATGTAAGAATATATCCACACTGAATTCAGACTCATACCATCTTAGCATCGTCTTGCAATATAAAAAATTGAAATGATTCTTATTTCAATATAAAAAATCGAAGGCAAACAAAAATAACTTTATTTCATACATAATGCCGGAACTAATAGGAAATAGCCGACAGATCCCGAATCAAAGAGTAGGAATAAATTGATGAACGTTGAAAAAATTAAATAAACTTCAATTTAATTGATAGAAGAAATCAGTCGGACGTAGCTGGTTAAAATCTTATTTCCATTTGACAACAAACCAATGAGAATCCGAACGATTCTTCTCTATATAGCACAAATCACGCCAAAAACTAATTAACCAAGCTTGATGAATAATATAAATTTTGCTTACCATAATACCTAGAATTCTGCAGAGTGTTGAAAAATCGGATCTAAAGGCTTTTAGCCTAAATCCTAATGATAATAAACCTTGCGACAAACAGTTGCAATTTAAGATGAAAGCTGGAAGCAGATATTTGTTCCAAAAAACAATGCTAAAGGTTTAGAAACAGGACCATAAAGAGAGAGGAGGAAAATGTTCGAGTAGGCTCTGTAAACTGCTGGATAAATGGATTTCTGAGGAATATATATATACATGGCAGAAACCCCTAGATAAATAGTTTGGGTTAGAGTGGCACTGGGTCTGGTCACACTGTTTTTTCCGAGTTGTTTTAAAACATTACCCACTACTGATTGGTACCGTTGGCTACGAAAAGAAAATGCAATTGGTCAAATAATCGACGTAACCGGAGCATTATAATGGAATAACATGGGTCAATCTGGAAAATCAGCATGAGAAAACCACACCGCAATTATCAAACCGGGAATTTACCGGAAATTCCGAAATATCCGGAACGGAACCGGAAACCGACAATAACTTGGTTTCTAATTAACAGGAAAACAGGAAAAATCACCGTTAAAATAAATTTCTAATTAACACTTACCATCAACATCGTAGTGAGCTCCTGTACTTTGGTCTCCAATCCACTAACTTGGTTTCGCAATGCATGTACTTCACCTGATGAGCTACCCCGAATACGAAGCTGAGATGGTACAACCCCAAAACCAAGCCCTCTTACACGTCCTCCATGCTCCTGACCAAAAAGCTTCGACACGCCATCTTGAGTAACTGATGTTGCTCCATGAGAATCCTGACTTGCGGCATTATGATGCTCGTTTATCTTAGACTACAAATTAAAAAACAACCAAAATTCAGAAATTAAAATTAAAACTACGTTAACAATAGCAACAGTTTCTGATATTGTATATTTGAACTTATTCTTACTATGCATTCGGCAGCAATTGAATTCGGAGGTTTTCCATCTTTTCTAGTGTGGCCTTTGCACCACAATTCGTCTCTAGTGATAGTAGATGTTGACGTTTCCTTTTTCTGCAAAAATAGCTTAACAGCTTCAGAATTTTTCATGTGATAACATATAATAGTTGCTTTAACAATATTTTTTTACCATTTCTTCTTCCAATCTTGCATAACCTTTTCTGCTCATGGTGTGTGGAACTTTATTCTTTTCTCTAATGCTTTTGAATCTTTGGCTTGTTGCCTATAAAATCAATTCAGTAAATATGATATAGGAAAATGTAATATATTTAACAGTTAAACTCAGTAAGACAAAAATAACCACCTCAAACTTTTCTGACAATTTTTCAGTTACAAAAGCATTCCACTCGTCATCGCTCTTTATATTGAACGGTTTTAGGCTTGCTAAAGTATCGGTAGAGTCGGGATTTTGAGACGCTTTTTTGATAGCTGCAACTAACCTTGATTTCGACTCCTTCCACTGCTGTCCTATTATCATTAACAAGTAATCCTTATACACCATATCTACCTTGAATCTTGACTGCGCGCACACACAAAAAAAAAACAAAAAAACAGCAGATTAGTCTCTAACAGTATTGCAAAATGCAATGTTGTACCACAGCAGGTATATAATTTGTTGCTTTGAATATTGAGACATATAATATGTAACAGTATTGCAATGTGCATAATGCATATGTCATTATAAAGAGAACTATAGCAGGCATATAATATGTTGCTTTTAATATTGAGACATATAAGTACTCCCTAACATAAATAACATAGAATCAGTAAAATTAAATACAACTTAAAGCCAGAATTTACTATTGAAAGCCAGAATTTATTATTCACAGATCATCCCTCAAATCGTACACAAGCCAGAATTTATCATTCACAGAATTTACTATTGAAAGCCATAATTTACTATTGAAAGCCGACATATGGTATACAAGTCAAATATCAGTACGTACCTCTATACAAGTCCAGAGATCATCCCTCAAATCATCACCGACGTTCCTCCATGTGTTAATGGTAAAAGGCACCATCTCCCTTGCTAGAGTACCAATATATGACGACAAATGTTTGGAATTAGCACCTATTGCTTGTCCGCGTTCATTAAATTCAACTTCCGGCTTCTCATCCGGTATCATAGCTAATGATTTCATCATCGTTCTGCCTCTCTTTCTTCTAGCTTGCTTCAATCTTTGATCTTCAGTAGAATCGGGTTGAATTTCGTTTGGACTGGAATCATCGTTGGCTGGAGTTTCATGGAAGTGTAGTTGACGGGCATGGGGCTGTGCTGGGTTTGTATTGTCGAAGGGGCTGTTATTGGAAGGAGGGGGCTGTATCTGGTTTGTAGTGTCGACGGGGATGCTACTGGAAGGAGGAGGGGACTGCATCCCTTCTGCAGTGTGGCCAAGGTTGCTTCCATGTTTGCGAATTGTGCGTATTGGGTATTCAGCATGTTTTCGAGGAGATCGTCTTATAGCAATATTTAAATCACGAAGCAACGGAAGTGGTCCATCTGGGTGTTCGTTGATTCTAATCCCAACCGGTCTTTCAGCAGCAGCACGAACAGCTGCAAGTGCAGCTAAACTTTGCTTTTTTGCTCTTTTGCTTGCAATTTTTGAGCTCTAAAAAATAAAAAATTTAAGTCAGTTTTCAATAGCTAAAAAATAAAAATCTTAAGTCATTTTTCAATGGCTGAACATACAATATATTTTAAACTGAGCACTACATGAACATCATAAGACGAACTGTGTTGTTCATCAAAATACAAGCGACTACAGTGAAATGATTATATTTTAAACTGAGCACTGAGCACTGAGCAATGGCAAGGGTACAAGTGGGTAAAATAAAAGTGACATAAAAATGTTTTTTTTTGCCAGTGCTCAGTTTAAAATGTACGTACGGAAGGCATATAAATACTGGTAGGTGCTGCTGAATAGAGTCTTTAATCAAAATGTAGGGAGTAAATGTGCTTATCGCGTTTGAAACGTAACCGAGGAATGAATTTTCCAAATCAGTGGCTGCCGGTTCTTTGGTTTTTCCAATCGTTATATCAGACTCACAAAATTGTCGTTAAGGAGTATTTGGTTATTAAAATATCCATCGAATTATTATGACAAATCTACACTAGATTCCACCTTGACACCAAAAAGGAAATAAAGGAGCCTTGATGCCGATCTGCTGATCAAGTAGCCACAAGTGGCAAGGGCATGAGGTGGAGACGGAGTCCACTTCTCCGCAAGTACATCTACGTACACATGAGGACCATTTTTTATGCACATATTCATTTTAGCTATTGAAAACTACTTGCACATATTCATTTTATGCACATTTTTTAAGCACATATTCATCTGCTGATCTAATAAAGAATTTTTATGCACATATTCATTTTTCATTAATTAATTGAAATGAACATTCACATTTAAAAATCATAAGATATTACAACATTAAACAAAAACATATTATTCTGACATTAAAATATACATATAAATTATTTATTGTTAATAGGTTAAACATACAAGTCATATAAACAAATAAATCACGCGTGAAGCACTTGCCATACAACTCACATTATATTAACTTAATGCAAGTTTGCAATCTACAACTCACATTATATTAACTTATTGTTCCTGGAGCTTTTTCTTATTCTTATTATTACTGTTACCGCATATATAGGAATAGCTGGACTTACAATGATTATATCACATTACATTCATCGTATGATTGTTGTTTAGTCCATTGTTTGAGATACCGAACACATTACATAAGTAGAGTGTCATTCTATAGCTTAACGTTTAATTGACTTGTGCAGTAGGAGGGAGGGTGATATGGAGAAAATACGTAGCTGTAAAGCTTTACCTAGAACAATGCAGAGGAAATAACTTGACAAACATACAAAGGGCAACTTACAGAAAGGCAGGTTCTGTGTGGAAAAACCAATATGCGGATGGAGATGGTGCACATTTATAAACAACTGCTAAGCTACCTTCATGGTGTGTATATCTGTAAGATTTTAAGCTCTACATAGAGCACGCTTAATCGAAATGTAAATCGAATCATAAACGATGAGATCCGATTTGAATTTTCTATGTCTATTTCTAACTATATGTAAAAAAAAATCCTTGTTCAAAATAGTCCATATTATAAGTAAAATTAGACATTGATTATTTAAACGTGTTATGTTTTCATAAATCGTTTTTCCTACAAACATGAAGCGTGTGCCACTAATACTAATTATTTTGCTTTGTACGCTTGTTGCACTTCCATTTGGAGTGTGTCATTTGTCCTTTTACCTTTTCTTGTTTCACATTTTCTCTATTTTCCTTTAGAATTGTATTTTTCCCTTCACTCTTCCTCAGTGTTGAATTGATCCAGGTACAATATTAGGCCTTTAGTGTTTGTTCGCAACTCAGTTTTAGACATCAAATTTATTTTCAATTTTGTTTTCCAATTTTTTCACATGTCGTTCAAAATTAGATTTGTGGAATCAACCTATCTGCAACAATGTCAAGTATTTCTCAATCTTAGTTCAGGATATTTTGAAACATTGGTTCGGTATCCCGTATTTCTGGTGTTTGCGATATTTAAATTATGGATTTTTTTTTTCTGATGGTTTTAATCAGTATTCTTTATGTTGATTTTAGTTCTCTTTGTGAAAAAATACCTTTAAATATTGAATTTTCTAAAAATTAGTTAATAAAATAGTTTTGTAAAAACATATATTTTAATAACTTAACATTTCTCTACATTTTGCAAATTTATTTAGCCAATTTTCACAGATAGAAATAATAATAAAAGGCAGGAAACACAAGTTTTTGTTTACATTTTTTTTTATCTATTTGAAATGCCAAATTTTCAATGGGATAAAAATTGTAAAAAGCAAAGTTCAAACTTTAAATCAAAATAAAATTTAAATCATAAATCACATATCCAAAAGATCCATATTTAAGATTTGTACATACATTCAAGTTGATTTTAATATTTGAACTTCTATAGCTGAACTTAAAAAAAAAACATGTGGTAAAAAATGCAATATGTACTTGAATACCTCTCCTTTGTCTAGAACCATCTTCCTCGCCGATAATACAAGATCAATCTTCCTCGTCGACCTATAAAAAAACAAAACGATTTACAAAGGATTAGAACATCACACTAAATATAGCACTACTTTGTAACAACCACGTACAAAATAAAATACACATGCAAAGAACATAAAATAGAAAATAAAGTTATTTTGATACATGCTAAGATGTCAATCTTATATCAGATTTTTTTTTCTTTTTTTTCATTCTAACAACACATTTTATGGTATATATGAACATGCATAAAATAAAAAATCAATAAAATATGCTTATAACATACCAAAATACCGTTACAACCCTCCCTTACGTAACTTTCATCCCCATTATCTACGTCTCTATCATCAAGTTGTGACTCATCCAATGGTTTACTAGTTGATTCTTCATCCTCGTCGTATTTTTCCAATTCATGAAACCCTCTAGAGGGCGCTCTCAACACAACATACCAATTTGAAGAACTACCTTCTCTAGAGAAGAAAACTTGAACCGCTTGTGTTGCTAAGATAAACGGGTCGCTTTCAAACTTATTTTGAAATTGATGCAAATTGACCAATGTAAATCCATCTTCAACTTTGACTCCACGATACATATTTGCCCAATCACATTTAAACAAGGCAACTTGAAATTGACGATAATCCAACAAGAAAATCTCACGCAAGACCCCATAATATATTATTTTTTCAATAGACCCATCTACACAAACAGTACTTGACTCAATGGAAACACCACTATTTTGTGTCGCCTTCTCAAAGTCTTTCGTATGAAAACGTCGACCATTAACAATATAGCCAGAATAAGAAATTATTTGCGAACGAGGTCCGTATGAAAGCCATTTTATTATGTTGCTGACATTGGATATACGTCTATCATCTCTAACCTGGACAAATACAATATATTAAATAAAGATTTATGTTGATCTATTACTTTCATCATTAATAGTTTTTTAAGATATAGCTATCAACCTTTTTTCCGAACCAAAAACTAAAAGTCTTCGATTGCAATTTTGACAGTTCCAAATCGTCTTGTGCAAGATGAGGATGCAAACATTTTAGCTCCTCTTTGTGCATTCTGCATACATAAATGTAATTAAGGATCTAATTTATTTTGTATGTCATAGTTAAGTTGGACTTATACTTACTCTATATACAGCTCTACTTCTTTCGTATTAAACAAAACGTATCGATGAGCAGCATTAATCACCTCCTCATCGACTGTAATAGGTTTTCCTTTGGAAATAGGACGCCCCTCAAGTATAAAATCATTTTGTTCCACTTCATTTCGGTTTTTCCTCTCTCCAATTTGTAATGCATCTTTAATATATCCAGAGCAATATTTCATACATTCTTCGGAAACATAGCGCTCAGCAATGCACCCTTCAGGCCGTGCTTGATTTTTAACGTACCCTTTTAATATTTTCATATATCTATAACCAAAATGAATAAACAAGTTACTTTCATAACTATAGATACTTTTAACCGTCAATTATTTATAATAAATATTACCTCTCAAATGGATACATCCATCGATATTGGACCGGCCCACAAATTCTTGCTTCTCTCCCTAAATGTATTGTTAAGTGAATCATGATATCGAAAAAGGAAGGGGGAAAGAACCTCTCTAGATCACATAGTGTTAATGCAACTTGATAGTCCATTAATTCTAATTTATCCCTATCAAGCACTCTTTGGCATATGTCATTAAAAAATGAACATAGTCGTAGTAGTGCATTCCTTATCCCTGTAGGTAGAAGTCCTCTTAATGCAACGGACAATAGTTGTTGCATCAAAACATGATAATCATGAGACTTTAGGTTTGATATCTTGTCTTCTTTTGCAAAACATTTTCCAATATTTGAGCTATATCCATCAGGCACTTTCAAGTTCTTCATTCTACTATAAAAGATCTCTTTTTCTTGATCGGATAAGGTGCACGGTGCGGCTGGGAGCAATACTTTATTTCCAATGTCTATAGGATGCAATTTTTTTCTAATGCCCATTGCTTCTAGATCTTGGCGTGAATTGAGGCCATCTTTTGATTTTCCTTTGATATCAAGCAATGTGCCAATAATACTTTCACCAATATTTTTCTCAATATGCATCACATCTAGATTATGCCGCAAAGGAAGTGCCTAAAAATTGACAAAACACAACTAATTAAGTACTAAGTAGCAAACATGAATAGAAAATGGAAAGCAATGTGTTTCTAGTTAAATTTCACCTTCCAATAAGGCAAGTCAAAGAAAATGGACCTCTTCTTCCACATTGTACATCCTTTTTTCATCATAGTTTTCCTTTTCCTTTTCCTTTCACCTTTCTCTTCCTTTTTTAATTTTTTCCCCCAATCATTAATAATATCTTGAACATCATCAAAGATTTGAACACCAGTTTGTATTTGAGGCCTTTCTCTATTCTCTATAGTTCCATCAAATAAGTTTTTCCGTTGACGATACTCATGGTTAGGTTCAAGGAATCGTCTATGACCCATGTATGCACACTTTTTACTAAATGGTAGCCATATTGAGCAGGTATTGACACCACAAACTGGACATGCTCTCTTACCTTTTACAGGGCAACCAGCTAAATTTCCGTAAGCTGGAAAATCATTGATTGTCCACATAAGAATAGCATGTAATCTAAATTCACTACGACTGTAAGTGTCGTACGCTTTCACCCCTTTATCCCACAATTTTTTCAAATCTTCAATAAGTGGTTGCAAGTATACATCAATGTCATTTCCCGGTTGTCGTGGCCCAGGAATTAACAAAGATAGCATCATATTATCTTTGTGCATACAAAGCCACGGAGGAAAGTTGTAAGCAACAAGAAACACTGGCCAACAACTATATCCGCAATTCCAATCACCGAAAGGATTAAAGCCATCAGATGCAATGCCAAGCCTTAAATTTCGTGGATCGGAAGCAAAAGAATGATACATTCTATCAATCGTAGCCCACTGAGTAGAATCCACTGG
Source organism: Allium sativum (assembly GCA_030737875.1). Lineage (NCBI taxonomy): Eukaryota > Viridiplantae > Streptophyta > Magnoliopsida > Asparagales > Amaryllidaceae > Allium > Allium sativum. The sequence goes on from CM060913.1 coordinate 658,860,660, forward strand.
ATGACGCAATTTACCATCATCACTCTTATGACTGCTATGCCATCTTAGTTGTTCTGATGTTTCTGGGGATGCAAACATTCTTTTCAGTCTTGGTATCAGTGGGAAGTATCTCAAAACCTTCATAGGTATTTTGGTTTGCTTCCCATCTTTAGTAGTCTTGTTTTTTTTCCAGCGAGACTTACCACACTTAGGACAGAAATCACTATTTGCAAGCTCTTTTCTAAATAAACAACAATCATTTACACATGCATGTATCTGCTTATAGCCTAAACCAAATGACTTAAGCAACTTCTTTGTTGCATATGTAGAATCAGGAAGCATGTTTTCTTTAGGAAACATATCCTTTAGAAGTTTAAGAAGCTCTGTAAAAGCCGTGTCCGATATACCATTTCGCGCTTTGTGCTTGAAAAGAAGTACTGTAGCAGACAACTTTGTGTGGCTTGCACAACCGGGATACAAAGGAATTTCGGCATTCTCCATCATTTCCTCAATACCTTCCCCATGTCTTGCTTCAACATTGGCTTCTACCTCCTCATCATAGATTTGCGCATCAACATACATTCTATTAGTATCTGTCTCACTATTATTTTGTGATGGCCGTTTTTCTCCATGAAAAATCCATATATCATAGGTTGGGTCCATTCCAAAACAAATCAAGTGTGACACAACTTCCCTTGATGTTTGCCAAATTAGATTCCTACAATCACGACATGGGCATCTAATTTTTTCGGGATTCCCTTCACTCGCAACATGCCCATATACAAAATTTTCCACAGCTTGCCTATATTCGCTTGTCATTCTACAAAACAAAAAATGTATTAATACTCCTTCTTAAATACTTATAGTGTGATGCTAGGGCACCTCGTTTTCTTCTTGCTAATACCAAAATTTTATACTACATTCTTCCTAACACCAAACTCATTCATAAATACTTATATTTTTTTATAATGGTATTAGGAAGTACATCAAATTTATTGTACTTATTATTTTTATTCGTGGTATTAGTAAGAGGAAAATGATGTGCCCTTAGCATCACACTACTTATAACTATGGAAGTAATAGCCAAAATGATGAAACCTTGGTTGATTGACCCATGCTTTGTCCATCTTGGTAAAACAACGCCTCTAATTTTCGGACCTACTATAAAGACTTATGCTCAACATTATTGTACAACTTGGTTATACGCACCCACCTTATCTACCCCTCTTATGCATCACCTATCATACTTCGACCCACCCTCTAAAACAACGTATTTGCATAATAATATATATATCATCAAAATAAACACAAATAAAAGACCATCACACATAGGGGTGAGCATACTTTGATTTGTGACATGGGCATCTAATTGCACTTAAACTGAATAGTTCTTCTGTAAGTCATATGACTCATATTATTCAAATTCTGAATTTCAATTAAACTGAATTGCTCTAAAAATTATGCCTTGTACAGAACAAGAAAAATGATTGAACATGTTTCTATTTACTTTGATTTGTGACACGATGTTTGAATTTATATTTCAGGGTCTCTCAGCCATGAGGCAAGGGAGGTACTATCTGCTCTGGTCTTTGAAGGTTCGGTTTAATGTTAGTAATATATGTTAAAAATGAAGTTAATTTTTTTATACTAGAAATGATACATGTTCTTCAGCTTTATAATTTTGCTTGGATGTTGTACATTTATTAATTTGAGATGTTAAGTTAGAGATTCAGATCAAAAACTTCATACCCTAATGACATCAGTTCAAGCAGAAAAACACTAATATGAGAAGAACTATTTAGTTTAGCTATTGTTAGTTTAGGATTTGCAGTTTTGGTTCAATTGTGAGAAGAACATGTACCAAAATTGACAGAACTTTTGAGAAGAACTATTCAATTTGGCTGTTGTGTTAGTTCAGGATTTTTTTTCCAAATGAAACAGCTAATTTGTTTTCCAAATGAAACATCCAAATGAATTAGATTTTTTCTGAAATCATTGGAGTATTATCCAATGTTTTCTGAAACATCCAAATGAAACAACTAATTTGTTTTCCAATGTTTCATCCAAATGAAACATCCAAATAGATGTAAACTAAACTGAAACATCCAAATGAAACAGCCAAACAGAGTTTAGCATTGGTTATGAAATATCATTTGATAATAATCCGATGTTTTCTGAAACAGTTAATTTGTTTTCCAAATGAAACATCCAAATGAAACATCTAATTAAAAGGATAAATGAAACATGAGATATTATAATTTAGTTATTGGAGTATTATCCAATGAGTTGAACTTGCATTTCATTAATTAGATGTAAATTATAAACTGCTGCACTTTTTAAGAGGTTTCACAAAAAAATTACTCATTTAATCCATTTTCTGAAGTTAACAGCGGACTAGGAGCTGTGTTTATGAAATGTATGCTCAACCTTTTTTATAGTTAAATTAAATATCTCATACTATGTTTGTTGTTCTTGCAGATCCTATGAATATGAATGGTAAAAGCTTCAGGATGACAAAGCTTCATCAAGACAGCAAATGATTTTTGCTGTTTATTTTGGTGTATTTTAGTGTGTTATTCTTGTTTCTATTGTAGGCTTGTATTTTAGTGTGTTATTCAGGATGACAAAGCTTCATCAAGACAACAAATGGTATTAGACAGTATATGTGTTCCCAAATACACATCTCCACTTCAGATTTTAATAGTGTATACAAAGTCAGTACCGCAGTACAAAGTATGAAATGCAAGCGAACAAACTTTGGTCATTCTAACATACTGGTTGTTTATGACAAATACCCAAACCCGTAAAAATTCAAAAAGTCAATATCATAAACTAAATATACAAACTCAACTTATGACCAAATACATGTTTATACATATGCGCACGTGTATATGCATATATATGATCGAATTTCATATTTCAGGTCCAAAACGAGTGTGACTGCAAATTGACAGGAATTACAGTTAGACGAAGAAATATATAGATGTTTGAATACAAAGTTCAACCTAAAAGGAGCATTGTCACATGCAATTGAGGTTTGCCATGGTAATTTGTCACATGCAATTGAGGTTTGTCATCAAATTATATACAAAGTTCAACCTAAAAGGAGCATTGTTACAATCAGTATGACACAGTAGCGATTGTCACATGCAATTGAGACAACGAATAAAAATTGTACTGTGAACCGAATAAAAATTGTTACAATCAGTATGACACAGGAGCATTGTCACATGCAATTGAGACAACGAATAAAAATTTACCAGCGAGATACGTAGGCGATCGGGTAGTGGCGATTGAGTAGCGGCGATCGAGCAGTGGCGATTGAGCAGCGGCGATCGAGCAGTGGCGATTGAGCAGCGGCGAGCGAGCAGTGGCGATGTGATGTGAAGCGGCGATGTGAAGTGGATCGAAAGGGGAATTAGGGTTTGCGGTGGAATACGATGGAAAAGGAAATTCGGAATACTATGGAACACGATGGAAGAAACGATGTCAAAAGGCACGTTTAATTGAAGAACCGACGGAAATTTTGTTAAGTATGTACTATGTACGCTGATATGTACGCTGTGTTTATGGAAATTTTGTTAAGTATGTACTATGTCAACTTAGGACCTTTTTACTTAATAATTAGACATGCTTGTTTTGATTGTATGCTTATTTTGAATTTATTTAGAACAAAATAGAGAACATGATAGATTGGAACATGCGGTATAGTTGACTCAATTGTCATTGATTACTTGAACAAAGCATAAGCAAACAGCATTGGAAGAACAACAATTATTGACATCTTATAATTTATTTCATACTTACATTGGATGTAAGAAGAAAAGCCAGTGTTTTTCTTTGCTGAACCGAAATACAGACATGTCGATAAATTACTTGTACAACCAACAAACTACAACCTTATATCAATAGTTTTTTTTAAAGGCATGTTGATAGTGTACAGAACAGGGACCATTCTTATGCAAAAAGAGTAGTCAATTATCATATGTTTGACTGTCTAAGATGCCATATTCTAGAAACTGAGTAAAATTAAAAAGTAATACATAGGTAATGTGTTTTCTATGGAATGGTACATGTGCGCCAAGGAAATTTAAGTTAATTATAATCGAGAGGAATACTTATTACAAACTTATGTTACTATTAATTAATAAAGTAGCTAGTTAACATATATTAATTAACTATTAAAAAAAATTACTACTTATTAACTATTAATTATTTAAAAATAATTGACAAATATTATTGATTCCCAAGTTTATTATTAATTATTATTATTAAGTTTCAATATAATTAGTTACTAAATATAGATATTATAAACATGAAGTATGCACTAGGCATCTCAATTACAACGAATAAAATGAAAAGTTGTGATATATATGTTTATTACAACAGTGAGTTTTGCAAGGTTGTAAAAAGGGATCTATTACAACGGTGGACGCCACCGTTGTAAAATTAAAGTTGTAATATGGTAATATATATGCTCTTTACAACAGTGATTAATGCACCGTTGTAAAAAAGAATCTATTACAACGGTTATTAATGCACCGTTGTAAAATTAAAGTTGTGATATGGTAATATATATGTTCTTTACAACAGTGATAATTTCACCGTTGTAAAAAACATTTATTACAACAGTGCGTTTTGCACCGTTGTAATAAATGCTCTATTACAACTGTGATTTATGCACCGTTGTAAAATTAAAGTTGTAATATGGTGTTTTTGTTGTAGTGTTCGCCATAGAATATAGTGATTCTATGTAAACGAATTATTATAGATATGTTGTACTCCGCTTTGTAAACCAAAGCTCTGATACCAACTGTAATAACCCCAAACTTCCACGAGTGAAAGCAGGAGAAATCATTTTTGGAATACAACATAAATACAATAAAACAGAACACAGATACAATATAGCAAAGGAGATTCATAGAGTAATAACATTATAGCAGCGGAAAAATATAATGTCATCAATCACAGAAAATCCACAGTCACAGAATCTAAGCTATTACAACAAGTTTGCAGAAAAGAAATAAGTTTGATGTCTAAAAAGAAAAGAATAGATGCCAATAGAAACAAAAAGTCTTCAAGCTCCAAGTCATCACCTCTTCTCCCAAGCAGAATCCAAGAGAGAGAAAATAAGCAGCTTCAAAGAAACTCCAAGCAAAGAAAGAACCTGTCTACTTGGCTGCCCGTGTAGAAGAGAGGGCACCCAAGTTTGCAAAAAGGTGAAACAAACTATGGGTCAGTCGTGGGACTGGTGTGAGAATTCTTAAATAGCTTAACTTATACAAAAATAAGGCAAATCCAAAGACCACGCCGCTAACGCGGAACGGGTTTGTACCAATGGACTGCCGTGCAAAACTACAGTGTCAGTACAGATAAATAAAACGTACCACAATGCAATGTCTTTTGAAAAATGAAACCACCATAAGACTCAGGTCCCATCACACAATGCAACGCACACCAAGAGGATAGAGTTTTACCTTATGGTGGTTAAACATGCTAAATACGCCAAATACGAAACTAATACTATTATTAGAGTGTATAGGTTTTAAATCATTCAAAATAAAAGTATCAATCCTAGGAAGCATAAGTACCATATATTATGCCTCCGTACTAGTAATACAATCAAATCCGTCGGGGTCGTATTGGAAATTTGGGTTTCCATCATGAGTCCAGGCTAGGGAGGACTCCTTACCGATTCGAGACGCTCTAGTTAACGTCTTAGGATTACCCGCAGTTAACCCTTGGATCCTGAAGGGCCGGTCCTCACATACAGCTTAGAGGATTGGCAATTCCTAAGCACACGTTCCCCGGTCCTATAGGACCTATCCGAGGCGCCTCATTTCATCATCCTCCAAAAGTAAAATGACTACTAACTAGAAAGAAACGTGCTACTTTCCCTGCGTTCCCTTCCCCCTTTTTAGACTCTACCGGTTTGTGAGGCTCGTGAAGTCATGTTCTTCATACCACAAGGTTCTTCTTTTCAACAAGAAACCTGATCATTTCATCTTAGTATGCCACATCGTCACTCCATACCGTACTATTGATCGTCCGTCACTATATAAACGGGTGTTAAGTAGAGAATAAATTCTCTACCACCAATCGTTTATATATTAACTGAATATCAACAACATAATATTTTGTGGGGTACGATGTCAGACACACTATCCATTTATACCCATGCTCTAGGTCTGAACTAGGGTCAAACCCGTGAAATCAACACGTACGTTTGGGCAATTACCCCGACCCTTGAATTGGGATCAAACCAATTCAGAGTCTTGATCGTTGTCCATTCGAGGGAAGATTTACGGTCTTCATGCGCCGTCTTCATACTTGAATTCTTGAAATCGTACGATCATTTGGAATGGGATTAACCCGGACTTTCCAAATAATCTCGCATTCATATATTTTGAGAAAAACATATTTCATATCGTTATTTTATTTTATAACGATTAATTCTTGCCTTAATTATTTAATATAATTAATTCCTTATTTAACGACGCTTCAGGTCAAGGGCGACCTTGGCGCTGTTTTCAATCAATTTTGTTTTTCACTTTCCTCAAAATCTAACCGTTGGAGTTTAGCGTAGCTTATATCGTTGGAAAGATTTTTCCAAGACGGTCCTAACGGTTTCAGTTTTGGGAAAATTCGACGGTCGGATCTTCCGGTATATTCGTTTAAAAGTTCGATTTCAAAACACGAACTACTGCGCTCGATTCGTTATATTTTAATTATATATAATATATATATATATATATATATATATATATAAATAGTTCGTTTAACTCATCGCTCTTATATATAACTTCCTTCTTCTCTTATCTCTTTCACTTTTCTACTTACATGACAATTTGGTTTAGTATTAGACGATGAACTTTTCTTTCAATTTATTATTATTATTTATTTATATATTTTATAATTTACATTTGAAAATGTAAATTATAACGTACCATTCCTTTAATTCTTTGTATATTTCTTTTCCCATTACATTTTGAACAATGGACATTTTTCTATGGATTAACCTTTATACATTATAAATAATGTAAATCTTCTCCTACGTTTCATTTCTTTTTATTTGACATTAAAAATAATGTTAATTCTTGTATACCGTTTCATTTTTTTTTATTAACATAAAATAAAGGTTAATTCTTGCATATAGTTTCATTTCTTTTATTTAACATAAAATAAATGTTAATTCTTCCTACGGGGTGAATTCTCTTTTTATTTACATTATAAATAATGCTTATTATCTTACCATGCAAATTCTCTTTTTATAAACATTATAAATAATGTATATTTACATGACATGCATTTTCTATATTGTTGACATGACAAAAATATTCTTTTTCCTACAATGCGTTTGTAATTATTAACATGACAAAAATATTCTTTTTCATACCATGCATTTATAATTTTTAACATGACAAAAATATTCTTTTTCATACAATGCATTTATATTTTTTAACATGACAAAAATATTCTTTTTCATACAATGCATTTTCTAAGATGACAAAAATGCTAAATTATCATATGGTGAAATTTTCCATATAACATTAACAAAAATTTCAATTCAACATACGGTGAAAATTTTTCTTTAATTAACACAAATGAATGTTAATCTCATACGGTTCATTTTCTTAGTACATAACATTAAAAATAATGTTAATGAATCATACGGTGTATATTTTCATATATTAACATTAAAAATAAATTTAATGTCGATTTAACCTACATGTAAATTTTTAAAACATATCTTATTAATTTTCATTTATCATTAAACAAAAGTATCAGTTTACATACGGTGACAATTTTCTATTAACATTAGACAAAATGTCAATTTGCATACGGTGCACATTTCTATCTTAACATTAAACCAAAGTGCCATTCATTCATATGATGAATATTTCTATTTTAACATTAAACAAAAGTGTCATTCATTCATACGATGGATATCTCTATTTTAACAATGAACAAAATAGTGTCCATCCTCATACGATATATAATTCTATTTTAATAATGAACAAAAATTAGTTCATCTCATTCGGTGACATTATATTAACTAAAATTGCTCCTTAACATATAGTGACAATTCTATTTTTAAAAGTGACAGAATTTGTTAATAAACATACAGTGACAATTTTTATTTAAGTATTGAACAAAATTTGTCATTCTTACATACAGTGTGTAATACTAATTTAATAATGAACAAAATAGCGTTCATCAACATACGGTGTATAATACTATTTTAATAATGATACAAAAATAGCGTTCATCAACATACGGTGGCATATTCCATATGTTATAATGAACAAAAATTAGTTCATTTCATATAGTGTCATATTCTTATTTTTAATAATGAACACAATGTTATTCATTAACATACGGTGCTTTTCTTATTTTAATAATGAACAAAATATTATTCATTAACATACGGTGCTTTTCTTATTTTAATAATGAACAAAATATTATTCATTAACATAAAAATATTAATTTCACATGCGATAAATAATTTCTATATTAATATACAAAAATTTTGTCAATTAACAATCGATGGCAATCTCTATTTTAATATTGACAAAATTTTTCAATTAACATACAGTGAGTAATTTTCTATTTTAAACATACAAAGTGTCATTGAACATACAATGAATAATTTTCTATCTTAAACATATTACAGTGTTAATTATCATACAATGAACATTTTCAACATTTTTTTTTCTTTTCTATTGAACAAAATTTTAGTTTTATCCTACGATGAACATTTCCAACATTTTCTATTTTTAATATATAAAAATGTTAATATAACATACAATGAACAATTTTGATATATTTAATTTTAACATATCAACATGTCACACAACATACATGAACGATTTTTAATATATTTAATTTTAACATATCAACATGTCACACAACATACATGAACGATTTTTAATATATTTAATTTTAACATATCAACATGTCACACAACATACATGAACGATTTTAATATTTTATATTGTCACATCTCAACATACAGTGGGTTTTGTCCTATCATACATGTACAGATTAATGTCATAGCACACACATAAGGTTCATGTCATAGCAGATTCATACGGTTTATATCATATCAGATTCATATGGTTTTATGATTTAATAAAAATCAAGTTTCGTGAATTCTCACCTCAAACAAAGCAAATCCAAAAATCTAAACCACTTCAGAAATTCCCCGAATCAGTCCTGAAACGCAGCCCTCTGAATTACGATTCCGTCGGATCTGGAATTTTCAGAATCCGAGTTCATACGAATAAGTTATCAATGTTTTACTAAATCTGACTTTTAACAACTGTTTCTGTCACGCTTAAAAGCGTAGCGAAATCTGAAATAAACATTACCTTTGATTTTCAGATTTGGTTCAGAAATTCAAATCCGGATTTCCGGAGTTATAGGCGATGATTTCACGAACCGTTTGTTGGACGTTGACCGGCTTGGAGAGGTCTTTGCTCGCCGGAAAGGGGGATGGTTGCGGCTGGACGTGGTGGGGCCCACGTGGCTGCGACGGCGGCGCCTTCTCGGGCTCGGGGCGGGCGGCACGGGTCACGGGAGAGGCTGAGATTGGTACCAAAACGAAGATCTCGGAAAGAGCTTCGAATCGGTATGTGGTATGTCGAAAACTGTTGAGAGATGAAGGAGAAAAGTGAGTTTGAATTTTCGAAGGGAGGGTGGGTTTCGGCGGCTTCAGGAACGAGAGGAAGAAGAAGAGGTATACGTACTGTATACGGGTATATATACTAGTATTTAGGGTTTTATTTTAATTATTTAATTAATTATTTAATTCAAGAAAATACCGTTTTCACATACGACCTCCGATTCGCGCTCAACGACTGTCGAACTTAATGTTTTGACGTCTTCTGAACGCGATGGCGCCATCCCCATGGTCCAATTCTGAAGTTACAGTATGGTTTTCTTTTATTTTCAAATTAATCCTTTATTTTAAATTCGAACGTAAATATAATTTTGCCGGGGCCACATACGAAGTCAGAAAAATCCGGAAAAATTATTTTTGGCTTTCTTATGCCGATACGATCACAACAAAATTCGTTTCGTTCAATTCTGAGACTTTTTGAAAAATGGCTATTTTCAGGACAAATATATTTTATATCAAAAATACAATTTGAAAACAATAATTTCTGAAACTCAAAATATATAAGTGTTTACTGTTTTTCAACGCAGAAACGTCATTCTGAACTCAATGGAAATGGTTTCGAGTTCCGATTCCTTCGTATGTAAAAAGTGGCCATTCTGACCTTTATATATTATATATATTCATTTCATAGCGACTTTTCTAAATTTTAATTTTGACATAACTTACAAATTATAAAGTGAAAATTCAATTTTTCGGATTCATTAGAAAGATATTCTGAAACAGATTTAAATATTTTTGGTTTCACTAAAATTCGTTTTATTTTGTATCCTGTACATTCAGTCAAAGTTTAAAGTCAAAATTTCAAACTGCAGCGCTTGTTTTCAATTCCTTTTATATATAAATTAAATTTATTCGTTTTAACTTCGATTAAAATAAATCAATCATTTAAAATACTTTAAATTCATTAAAATAAAAATTTTAAATTGGCCCTAAAATCCTGGGTCGTTACAATTCCCACTCTGCCCAAAAGACCGTCGATGATAAACTGGCCATAAGCAGCAAAATGTTGAAACTTATGAGCAGGATAATGCTATCTTGTGTGAAAAGAACACTTCATATGAGTTAGAGATTTCTTCATGGAAGTCCAAAGCGGAGACTCTTGAGCGACAGAGAGAGAGAGAGAGATCAACTCTTTTAGGCAAGACGTCTACCGAACAAGCATATGCTGAAGTTGAAATTGATGCCAACGCTACTTTGTTTAGATTCTGTACTCTCAGAGTTATGGGACGAGGCAGCTTATCTTTCTTGGGAGAGTCATTCCCAATTACTTTGGCTGAAGTTTGGGAAGCAGTGCTTGCACAACTTGAAGTCAGTGTGTAACAACCTAAATTCCGACAGATCGATTTTTTTTTCAAAATTCAAATCTATCGAAACTCAAGTTGTTGTGCTTTTGGTATCCTGCAGAAAAGACAGACATAAAGTATGTCAGAGCTTAGAAAACATCTCACAGCGAAATGGATAAAATATAATATAATCAAAGTATAGCTTTACTGAATTAATAATACTGCCTAACCAGTATCCAAAGCTATAATGTCTCAGCCACAAATCAAAGTTGCGAGTATGTTATGAGGAGGGGATCAGAAGTTCTGGTGACTAGATTTAATTTATACACTTTGGATAATCCTACATATACCGTTCAATAATATTTTCTTATTTATTAGGTTACTTGGGTTAACAACACTCAAGTCTTACACACACGTCACACCCATTTATTTCCCAGTGGATTAACCTAATAAAGTACATATGTAGCTACCCCTCAATACTGAGGTACACCCCATGGTACCCCACTCGCACGGTCTCCAACGTAATGCCACAGAAATGAATGCAGTCCCTCATCCTATGTCGGAATGGCATACAGATCTCTACATAACAATGTTATGTTCTGCATATATCTGTTATTACTGTGCTACGTAAGCGTACAGACTACCATCGTCGATCGAATCAGATTTCATACCGGAGTAATGCCCTCAAGTCTATGATACACGACCCAGAGCCGACATGCATGTATATAGACTGTCCCACATACGTATCATCAATTGTAGCTCGATTCCTTAATCGCACGCCCTCTAATGTGCCCCAAGTTCCATGGTAGGGCGATACAAGAAACTCGGTCGGAAGCTTTTCCATATCTGCACAGGCCCGTCTTTAAGAGCCTCTACATACAGATATTCCTAGGGTTTGTTTTTGTAATACCCCGTATTTTTAAGATAATAAAATAAGAATAACTTAATTAAATAATGAGAATTAAGTAAAATGGACTGCGCCATTGCGTCCATCTCGGAATTCTGGTCAAGATAGACACCTGGTTTGTGTAAAACGGACATCATGTGAAGAAGTTATTAAGCATAGAAGTTTGTATATGCACAAGAGAAATATATATATATATATATATATATATGCAAACAAATTAAAATGTAAAATAAAGAATAAAATAAGGATTTCATGTAATAAATACATGCACTGAAAAAAAATCTAATGCATGCATTGAAAGAAAGAAAGGATTGGTTGCATGCAATGAAAATATGTTGCATGCACTAATTTGCAAATAATGCATTAACATTAAAAGAAAAAGATTCATGCAATGGTTTAATTTAAGTATTGTAACTAACATGAAAAAGAGAAGTAAGGAGAGAACATTAATTATCATTGTTCTAAGACTTATTAACAAAAGACTTCATAGCTCAATTGGTCAAGGCATTGGATTTGTAACATAGAGGTCGGGGGTTCGAACCCCGGCGGTGGCATAATTTTTATCTTTGTTTTAGAGAGGGCCAACTGAACAAGCAAATATATGTACGCATACAAATTCAAAATTTAAAAGGATAAGAACATACATATAAGGAAATAAAGAAGATATATGTATATATATGAGAATATATATATATATATATATATATATATGCATAAATATATGTATACGAAAGATAAAATTCAAGATAAGGCTACAGTCAATGAAATATGGTAAGAATCAAATAGCGATGCAACATCGTTTGAATTTTGAAAATAAAACGAAAATTGTGCGTGTATATATATGAGTAAAATGGTCGGTAGAGGAATCGTATACATATAAGAATATTTCAAGTGAATAAAACAGTTAAATAAATTCCAGAAATTCAAAAGTTCAAAAATCAAATTTCTACACCAAAACAATTCAAACATTTGAAATTCAAATTTCTGCGCCAAAACAGCTTGCGGGACCCATTGTTGACTCAACACTGTGCGTACGATAAGATTTGGCTAGATTCATTTGCGAACCTGGACTATTTTCTTAACTGGATTCAATGCTGACTCAGCGCTGCGTGTACGATAAGGTCTTGAGCACCTATAAATAAGGCCCTAGACCTAACCCTAAACATTATAATTCGGCGGTTGCGCTGGAGCTCTGCCATGGCTTCCTCTCTCTCTCTTCTCAAATCTATTCTAAAATTAAAATGTTAGCCTAGGAGGATTATGAATTCAGATCTGGAAGAGGGAATCAACGTTAATAAAAAGATTACTGGATCATGAAAGCAAGGTAAACCTCTAAGAAGCAATCTATTTAAATTATTTCTCTTTCCCTTCTCTTTTCATGAAATAATAAATCCACGGTTGTTAGGTCATGAATCAAATTAAAGGGAAAAGGAAAACCATGGATGATATAACAGATCAGATCCAAAATTTGGGGAAAGCTTAAAGGTGAGTGGGTTTAAGCTATAGCCTTCAGATAATGTTATGACTATCATTTAGCATTCCCCTTTTTAATAAATTTTGAAATGGCTAGTTTAATTATAAATTGCTATTTTAATGAATTGAAATGTTGATATGAATATGTCAGGAAATTCCTATGTTGAAATGGCTAAGTTATTAAATGTTTACATGTTGGAGAAAATAAACTTGTTAGGATATGAATAGCCAATTCAATGATTGTAATTACATGCTTTACTTGGGACATATTATTGATTGAACCGCATGTTAAAATAATTACCTGATTGAATGTTTACATGTCCTAGTAGAATTAAACATATGTTGAAAATGGCATGCGACAAAATATAGGCAAAAATTGGATGACATGTAAATTAGATTAATGTAAACTATATTACAGTAAAAAGGATAATATGTCTAAAATTTTCATGTAATGAATATAACATATATTATGTTTTGAGATTTAATTTGGAAGTGCAATTGTATATGAACATATGTGATTGAATGAAAATGAATATGCCTAGGATTACAATTAGAAATTGTAAATACACTTATGGCATGAGGTTAGGTTGCATTAGTGGCGGAAGTCTGCCCGGATCCGACCGGCATATCCAGCAGCCACTAATGTTGAACCTAATGTAAGAGGCCTAAGTGCAAGAATTAACAACATGTGCTAAGAAACGAGGTTAAGTCAACTTGTGGTAGAAGTCTACCCGGACCCGCATGGCAAATCCAGCGTCCACAAGTGTAGGCTTAATGTGAGAGGTCTAGTGCTTATATATATATATATATATATATATATGTATATAACAAGATATGAATAAATGGCAAGGATGGTAATTAAATGTCTAACTCAGAAAATAAGAAAGGAAGAGATGTAATGAACTGAGTTAGTGTGATAAGAGGGATAAGTGATGTATTTCCCTAAATGACTTATTTCTGAAAACATTGTTGCAAGTAAGCCACAATAAATACAGAAAAGTAAAGAAATTACTTTCTACCATGGATATAGATGGGAAAACGTTATGAAAATAAATCATTGATTCCTTCTATCAAACTGATAAGGTGCATGAAGTGTTTTCCTTAATATAATAAGGAACATATATTACAGAGAATGAAGAATAGTGGTTTACAACAGTAAATGGTTAAAAAGGGGAATGATAATAACCTATTATAAATAAATAACATTAATGTAAATGTTGTATAATAAGTAGACTTGTCCTAGGGACAAGTGAATATAATAACTTAGGTTATAATAAACTAGTACGGGAATGGGATAACTGGTGAATTAAGTTAAGTGGCACTTAATTGTAAATTAAGTAATCAAAAAAGGGGAAAACCTAAAACTAATTAAGAAAAAGGGGGAAATTTTTTTGTACTTAATTATAAATTAAGTAGTCTGCGAGTCTGAAACCCGTTGGTAAGAATAACATGTTTAGACTTATCCTAGGGACAAGGGGAAATTATAACATAGGTTATGATAAATGGGTAGAGAAACTTATTAATGGGCCTTAGTTAATAGTACTAAGTTAATAAACAACGATAAGTCGTATTGATGACGTAAAGTGGAATTATGATTATATGAGAGAGGATGTGGAAAAGTTATGAAATAAAATAAGTTATATATAATCATAAATGGTAAGTGACATGTTAATTGGAAACATGTGAATTAGATATACTTAATTACATATTAAGTAAAAACATGTTAATTAAATCAAACAAGAATATGAAAGGGAATGTGGATCACAGACCTTGGGCCACAATCTAGAGAATAACATGTTGTAAGCTTATTAATAAACTTAAAAGAATTAAGTTGTATGACTGAAATTAATAAGCAAGAGAAACTTGGTAATTTGAATAAGAATTCAATATGAATTGGAATAACCAAGTTAACTAGAAACCTAGTGAGGTGAGACAAGCGCGTAAAAGAGTGTTTAGACATAGGGTCTAACAACATGCTAAAGTAAGGCACTTAGACCAATCCGTACGGTTGAGGGTGAATAACCCAAAAGGGTAGATCATCGAGGTGTTATAAGGCACGAGGGGAACGCACATACATATGATTGTTTGACGGCTCCAAAGGACGGGAAGGGGAAGCATGCAGCTTCCGGGGACGTAGGGTACTCTTGGCATTCCTCTGTGAGTGGCAGATGATCCGCCTGTACTCACAGAGGTTAGGTCTGCATAGGTGAACCAATGAGTATGCCTTGATTGCAATAATAAGGGGCAATCAAAAGACTAAGATGGACCAGCGTGATTCAGCGAGACCAGTTAGTGCCCTGTGATAGCAACTCGTTGTCTACCTACCATCTTCAGTCGGTACGTAAAGAGGAAAGGCGGAGAACTCCAAAAGACCATATACTATGCTATCTAGTTATGGGTGAGGTTGGCCAATAGGTCTGAAGGGCATAAGGGGCCGGGGTTAAGTTCTCATTCTTGATATTATTGGTTGCCTTTCATTAGTTGAGGGAGGGGTCTAGTGGGACCATAGCCACTATAAAAGCAGACCTTAGCTTCTGCAATCGGCAAATATCTGAAATGTCCCGACCGAGTTTTGTGTTTCTTAATTAGCCATGCCATGGGACTCGGGCGCATATATGGAGAATATGTGCAATAGACATCGAGAACGATTGACGATACGTACGTGGGAAAGTCTAGGTACACTCATGTCGCTCTGGGTGGTGTATCATAAGACTAGAGGGCATTATTCGAGGATGGAATCTAATTCGGTCGAATGGTTCAACGATGGCAGTCCGAACGCTTACGTAACATGGAAGTAGTGGTTCTTTGCAGACGTAGCGTTGATATATATACATAAATCCGTACGACATTCGAGCGTAGGATTAAGGACTGCTATATTCCTGCGATGATACGGTGGAGACCGTGCGAGTGGGTTACCATGGGGTGTATCCTAATATTGAGCGATAGCTACATATACTGTATTAGGTTAATTCATTGGGAAGTAAATGGGTACAACGTGTGTGTAAGCCTTGAGTGTTGTTAACCCAAGTAACCTAATAAATAAGAAAATATGATTGAATGGTATATGTAAGATTATCCAAAGTGTATAGTTTAAATCCAATCACCAGAACTTGTGTTCTGACCCCCTCCTCATAACACACTCGCAGGTTAGATTGTGGCAGAGACATGATAGCTTTGGATACTGGTTAGGCAGTATTAATAATACGGTAAGGCTATGTTTTGATTATACTATATTTCATCCTTTCCGCTGTGAGATATTTTTATGAGCTCTGACATGTTTTATGTCTCTGTCATTTCTGTAGGATACCAGAGCAAACCAATCTGAGTTTCGATATATTAGAATTTTAAAAAAATTCGGTCTGTCGAAATTGGGGTTGTCACAGTTTTCACGGTGGCTATGGCCCTACCTCGGCCCCTTACTCAACTAGTAAAGACTTCAAGAGCTAAAGGACTTCCCCTAAAAAACAATCTAAACATCCATTTGGTGTCTTCCCTCAACCACCGTACCCCGATAGTGAAAGGTGAATGGTCTATTGGTTTTAGCTCTAGTCTTTTTGCATCCCACTGGCTGCCGATGACGAGTATCCGACAATCTACTATCCTTATTGGTCGTGACCCTTCGCCTCCCCGTTGAGGTGACCGCCGAATCACCCGGGTATCATCGCGTCACAACATTCTGACTGCATAACTACTTTTGTAGTCAAGGCCCACCCACCTAGTAGTTACGCGCAAACCCAACCTCTGCGAGCACAGCCTAAACATCTACCACCACACATAGGACTACTAGAAGCACCTTATGTATCTCAGAAAGCCGCGTGCTTCCCCTTCCAGTCCTTCAGAGCCGACAGAATAATCAGATGAATGTGCACTCCCCTCATGCCTTATAACACCATGATGATCTACCCCGTTGGTTTATTCATCCTCAAACGTGCGGACTGGTCCAAGCGCCTCACTTTAATATGTTGTCAGACCCTATGTCTAAACATTCTTTTACGCACTTGCCTTACCTCATCAGGTTTCCATTTAACTTGGTTATTCTCATTCATATTAAATTCTTAATCAAGTTACCAAGTTATTCTTGCTTATTAATTTCAGTTATATAACCTAACCCGTTTAAGTTTATTAATAATCCCTTTATATTCTTGTTTAATTTTATCGTTACAATAACATGTTCTACTTAATATGTAATTAAATATATCCTTATTCACATGTTTTCTGTTTAACATGTCAGTCATTATATATGATTAAATATAATTTATTTCATAAGTTTTCCTCATTCTTTCTCATTTAATCATAATTCCATTTTACACCGTTACTACAACTTATCGTTGTTTACTTATTAACTTAGTCTCTTAACTAAGGTCCATTAATAAGTTTCTCTACCCATTTATTATAACCTATGTTATAATTTCCTCTTGCCCCTAGGACAAGTCCAAACATGTTATTCTTATCAGCGGGTTTCAGACTTCCAATTTTATAGATTGGTTAATTTATAATTAAGTACACCTTCTTATATTTCATATGTTTCCCCCTTTTCTCAACTGGTTTTCGGCTTTCCCCATTTACTGATTACTTAATTTACAATTAAGTGCCTATTATCTCATTTCACCAGTTATCCCATTTCCTTACTAGTTTATTATAACCTAAGTTATTATCTTCACTTGTCCCTAGGACAAGTCTACCTATTATACAACATTTTCATTATTTATAATAGGTTATTATCATTCCCCGTTTAAACCATTTACTGTTGTAATCCATTATTCTTCATTCGCTGTAATATATGTTCCTTATTTTATTAAGGAAAACACTTCATGCACCTTGTCAGTTTGATTTATAGAAGGAATCAGTGATTTATTTTCATAACGTATTCCCATCTAAATTCATGGTGACATGAATTTTTTTCTCTTTCTTACTTTATTCACTATGGCTTACTTGCAACCACGTTCTCAGAAATAGGTCATTTAAGGAAATACATCACTTTTCCTTCGCATCACACTAACTCGGTCCATTACATCTCTTCCTTTCTTATTTTCTGAGTTAGACATTTAACTACCATCAATGCCATTTATTCATATCTTGTTATTTATATATATATTTATATATATGCACTAGACCTCTCACATTAAGCCTACACCCCTGGACGTTGGATTTGCCGGCTGGGTCTGGGAAAACTTCTACCACAAGTTGACTTAACCTCGTGTCTTAATACCATTGCATGTTTTAATTATGCACTTAACCCCTCACATTAGATTTACCACTTGTGAATGATGGATATGCCGGGCGGTTTCGGGCAGATTTCTATCACAAGTGCATTCTAACCTCGTGTCTAAGAGCGTTACATTGTCAAATTACAGTGAATCTAGGCATGTTCGTTCTTTAACAATTATTCCTAATTTCATGTAAATTTTAGGCATATTGTCCTTTTCATATGTTTACTGCAATCCAATTTACATGTCATCAAATTTTGTCTATATTTTGTCGAATGTCCTTTTTAACATGTGTTTAATTCTATTTTGACATATAAATATTGAATCGGGTAGTTGTTCAAATCCAACAAGTTTAACATGTCACTTACTTAATAATATACCACAAGTGAATCATGTGATTATAACAACAGTGGTCATTACCCATTTTCTAATAAGTTTTTTTTCAACATGTAATCATTCCAACACTTTAACTGATTCAACATATGAATTATTCATATTAACTTCTCAACTTGTTATAAAAGTAATTCTTAATTATTATGGAAAATTCAATTATACAAAATGGGGAATGGTAAGCGATAACATCTTATTATCTAAAATGATATAGCTTAAACCCACTCACCTCGTACGCTTTCCCAATTCTACATCTGATCCAGTTTTAGCATCCATGGGTTTTCCCTTAATCGGATTCAAAACCTAACGACCATGGATTGATTATTTTCATTAAAAGAGAAAGGAAAGAAATATGAAGGAATTTGAATAGATCGGATCTAGAAATTTACCTTACTTTAATACGAGATCTGAACACCCATTTACAAGTATACGTTTCTTTCCTTTAGATCTAGATTCAGAATTTTTCCTTGACTAATATTCTTAATTTTCTGAATAGATTTGAGGAGGAAGAGGAAACGACATAGCTTCAGCGTAGCCCCAGAAATATGAGGTTTAGGGTTAGCTCTACAGACTTATTTATAGGTGTATCAGAGAAACCCGGTCCCTTAGATCCAATTTTAAAACATCAGAACCAACCACATCAGAGGAAGTTTCCAGATTCGCGGTGGGGTCGACCCCCCCTTGGGGTGGGTCGACCTATGGGTCGACCCCGCCTTAGGGTGGGTCGACCTATGGGTCACCCCCCTGTTGGTGGGTCGACCCCCAACGGTCCATTTTCCCTCTGAACTTTCCCGTTCGTGGTTTTAAACTTTTGTGTAAGTTTTTATTTAATATACATATAGTTCCCTTAAAATGTATACAAACTTCTAACGCTCATAACTTCTTCATACGGTGTCCGTTTTACATAAACCAGGTGTCTATCTTGACCATAATTTCAAGACAAATGCAATGGCGCAGTCCATTTTACTTAATTCTGAATATTTAATATGGTTATTCTTATTTTATTATCTTGAATTTAAAATGCGGGGTCTTACACGGTGGCTATACTGAAATGGAACTTTAAGATAATATTCTAGATGATGAGTCCCGCAAGGCTTTAGCCAAAGGAAAAGAACAACTCATAAGAGAGCGTGGTTTATTGGATGGAGCTGGGTCTTCTAGGGAGCAATTCCTTGGCAGAACTACCACTGCTACTCACACTACTTCTGCTGATATCCATATTTCTGAACCCCAGGCTTTTATTACGCCTACCGTTGACCCTTCTATCAGTCATGAAGAAAGTAAAGAAACTACTAAGGAGCATGCAGGAGAAAACGATGGCAACGAAGATAATGATGGCGACCCCAACAAATACAAAATACAGCTCAGGGGCCCTTATGCCTCAGGTAAAATTGACATTGATCAAGTCTTATCAGACTTGGATTGCTTTAACACTCCACATGGGTGCAACGAGCTCCTTGCTTATCATTCATTTTCATTAGGTCCAATTACACCAAAGCCTTCTCCCACTATTGCTAAAGTGACGGGAACAACAACCAGTTTTACACCTTCAATTCTGCTAGCGACAACTGCCTTGACTAGCACTCCCCCTCCGGGCGATCCTTCCTTGGCTACTGCTTCCACTACCGCTTTCGCTACTCAACCTAGGTCAGAAGCAAAAAGATTGTTGCAATTACTAATCTTGAAGACTCGGACTTCTCACTAGGAGGAGGAGAAGACCATGAGGATGCAGACAAGAGCCCGATGAAGGGTGGTAAGGGCCACTCAGGAAAAAAATTAAATCTTCATCATAGAGGCGCAAGAGGAAGCGCGGAGCTCGCAAGAGCACACTTGTTCTTTCCTCCCTTGACGATCCTGAGGATAATGAAGACACGAGGGCAAAGGCCAGCCTGCTGCTATACCTCCTCCCCCCAGAATTTCCAAACTCACACTAAGGTCTACCAGTGCTTCTAAAGGCGATAAGAAGGATGATTAGAGCTTTTGGCTATCTGCTTTGCTTTATGTGGCTTTGTTATTTGTCATTTGCTTTGACCGGACATATATGCGAGTGTCAGTCCTCACTTTTGAATTTGTGAAGATTTGACTCTGAAATATGCACTTATGTAATAATAATGCTTCTGATTTACTGTACTTTATCTTTTTCTCTAGCTTTGTCATACCTTTTCATATTCATCTCTTTGCAGGATACAAGTCTTTTATTTGTTGCGAAGTCGTGATGAGCCGTGTTATGCTTTCAGAGCATTGTTCCATTCCAATGTGGTTATGTTTCCCTATATCATAGGTCATTACGAGTTGCATATGTTAGATGCTACCAAGTTTGTTGAGTTTCTTTGATTTTGACTAGGGCACTCGAAGCTTCTAATTTGTTGGCGAAGTCTTTTTGCTTCTACCAGTTCATTGAGAGCTTTAGATTTTGTCTTCGCATCTAGAAAACCCGGCTTCATTGATTGATCTTGTGCTTCTTTTTAGAGAAGTCTTTAATACCTGTGCCTCCACATGGGAGATCTTATATTTGGGCCCAATGTTCGTCTACTATCTAGCTTAGTTAATTCAAGTGTTGGAGACTTCGTCTACTTCCAGCTGATTAACTTAAGCGTCGGCGATTTAGATTGGGTGCCCCCAGAGAGGTCTAGGCTTAAAGCCCAACTTCGTCTACTATCCAGCAAGTTGATTCATGCATTAAAGACTTTCATCAATCAATTAAACTGATCAATCCGAGCGTCGGTAGACTTGGTTGGACACCCCCTTTCGACTTGGGTTTCGGCTTAATCAAACCTTCGTTTCCTCCCTCGCCGAATAAATCTGGCATCGGAGAAACTAGATTGGACACCCCCTTTCGGCTGGGATTTCTGTTGAGCTTCACTATAAGAGGCTTTAAGCTTCGCTATGAGAGGCTTTAAGCTTCACTATGAGAGGCTTTAAGGTTCATTATGAGAGACTTTGTTGTTGCATCATTCCACGAGGTGGACGCCAGTCCCTTTACCAGACTCTTGACTTAGCAAGCTATCTTAGTTAAAAAAACAGGGCCCTGGACCTCTCACTTTGGGAGGTGCCCCTTCAGTGGTACACGCACACTTTTTGTTTTTGCATCGTTCCACGGGGCGGATGCCGGTTCCTTCACCGGATGGTTGACTTAGCAAGCTATCTTAGTTAAAGAACCAGGGCCCTGGACCTCTCGCTTTGGGAGGTGCCCCTTCGGTGGAACTTCCAACCTTTTGTTCTAGCTCCATGCTTTCTTATCGCGCCTTGTGCCGTTTGACTCCTAGTGACTCCTTCCTTTTGCTTTTCAAGGAAGTTCTTTTCATCCTTGTACTCTCGCATATCGATGTTTATAGCACTCAATCTTTGAGCTAGCATTGCTAGGATAAGCTGTTGTCGAGGTTGCTAGGTCTCATCGGAATTTGAGGCAGTAAGCGTTCTTTATGCAACCTACAATATTAAATCGACTTTAAGCAAATTTTGAATTATTTAACAAGAATTTGCAAAAATATTATCGACATAAGCAGGCATGCTTTTCATTCATGATGATGCTCAATTACAAGACTTTGCAAAAATATTTACAATCATTGTATTTACATGAAATTGAACAAAGTAACTATGTAAAATAACGACCGAGATGGTCAGAGTTTCAAGCTCATGGAATTGGGATTCCGTCAACTGTGGAGAGTTTGAAAATGCCATCCATAAGCTTTTGACTGATTACATATGGCCCTTCCCAATTTGGTCCGAATACGCATGTGGCAGTCATCACCTTTTTCAGCACAAGGTCACCAACTTCAAAAGTTCTTTGGCGAACTTTGCTATTGAAGTGCCTGGCTATTCTCCTTTGATGGGCTGCGATTCAAAGCTTTGCTTCATTTCTTCTCTCATCAAGTTGATCGAGTGCTTCAATCTGCAGTTGATCATTCTGTCACTACAACAAAACTGGCTTTTATAGCGTTTCAGAGAATGCCATGTAACGACATGCTATGTTAGACCTTCTACTTTAAATAGCAGAAATAAAAACGCTATTAAAAGTGAATTTTGTATAGCGTTTTTATTTTCTATCAAACAGAAACGCTATAGAATATACTATCTGATACGTAATTTCTATAGTGTTTCATTTGTATATGTTATAGAATTTGTTGTAGTATTTTTATAGAGTTTTTGCATATTGTTAGCAATCCTTGTTTTTATAGCGCTTATTGTTTAATAGCGTTTATGAAACACTATTTCCTATATTATTAGTTTATATATTTTAGTTATCGTCGTTTCAAATTTTCTCATATAGATATACACACACATTTAAACATTCCTTATTTGCCTATAAGTAAAACAAACCTTCACAAATAAATAAATGAATAAATTGTTATGTAACGATGGTCGGAAAAATGCCCCCTTCTTAGCATGCATATGAGCTAGCACACAACTCTCATATAACAAAACGAATCCTAGGTGTTACATGCCTACCAATTCATATTTATACACAATTCCTTCAATTTATTCTATGATGTGGGACTATTGTATCCAAACCACCATTCCTCCTTAAGAACATGCAAGGCAATTCTAATAGTCTCCCCCTTGACTCGTATCCTACGAGTATCTTTTGAGAGCACTGCCTTGCCTGCATGGCCCAGTCCGAACCTTCGACGGTCGGAACAAAGCCCTCCTTCCTTGCACGCATATGAACTTGCACACAACTCCCATATAACAAAAGGAATCCCTGATGTTACGTGCCTACCAGCTCATATTTGTATACAATTCCTTCAATATATTTCGTGATGTGGGACTATTGTATCCAAACCATCATCCTCCTTAAGAACATGCAAGACAATCCTAACATAAATTAAAGCATAATATTTCATATATACCATTCAAACAACTCGGTGTTTCATACATATTGTTTTATTAACTTTTCTATATCCACACATAATGTATCATACATTTTTGCATCGACGGCTTACTTACAAAACAAACAATAGATTTAATCCTGCTATGCTTTTGATATTTTCTCCTTAACATCAACGGTTGTGATCCTGATAATGTCAAATAAACAGTCAAAGTGTTAGTAATTGTTATATCATATATTAACAAACTAAAAAATACAAAATGAAAAAGAAAAAATGCAGCCATTACAAAAATATAATGCACTTGTGTAAGGGATTACTGCTATTGTGCATTCGAACAAACATCAACTTTCTTAATAAATAGGAACTACCTTCTCACCCTTATTGTTGTCATTAGTGATTTTATTTTAAATTTTTAGGTGTAGCATAGAACAACTATCCTTATGTAAGAAGCACAGGTTATTAAAATTCTCCCAATGATTTCGAACATAATTTGTTAAAATATGCTAACATCATCTTTGCTGTCAAGTATATTTAAGAACTATATGGCTGGGTTCGCAGAGTTTAACTATACTGTTTAATTTCTAACGCATCAGACACTTCGAACTAAGAGTGTGTGTTCCAGAATGTTGCTCAAGTCCTCCCCATGAAGACTTGAAAAAGTTCAGGGCTTGTATTCTAGTGGAGGCATAAAAATATAATTATCTAGTTGAATTCTTGCAAGGTAAAAAAACAAATTAAATAATATAAATAAATACAAGGCAACTGTGTTAAGAAGTAACACATGTTTAAGAATAAGTCTAAGTAGTGGTTGCTATAAACTATCATGTTTCCTAGTTTGTAGGTCAAGTAATTAGTTAGTGATTTATGTCTTAGGTCTATTTAAATGTTTGTATCTCTTTTAAAAAAAATAGAATGGAATAACAATGTAATCATTTTGCTCTATCGTGTTATCCTTCTCTCCTCTCTTAGCTATCAAAATCCTAACATGGTATCAGAGCCAAATCAAAGAGGAGAGAGTAGTAAGTTTTTTGTTTTCTTGTTTTCCATTCTTAAATTAAAACATTCACAAAACAAATAGAAAAGCTGACGAGTTCTTGTGGAGCTCGACTTGCAAAAAAAAAAAAAAAGAGAAAATTTTGAACCTTGACATGATAGGCCACCGTTGCAAGCAAAAATACAACAGTAGATGGCATCGGTTCAGAGAGTGTTGGACCGGGTTGAGCTGAAGGTGGGGCTCGCTGCTGTCTTTTCAGGATGTCAGGATGTATGCCCCACTATGATAGATCTGGCTTTTCTTATTTCTTCCTGACATAGATGAAAGCACCATCAAGAGTTTGAGATTTGCTCGTATCGAAAAAGCTACTGGCTTGTAGCCTGACAGTGGATGATGATGCCATGGTGATACGTTGCACATTGCGTTCTATGGTGACGACGAGCAGGAGAAGTTTGAAGTGCTGAAGCTGGATGTTAAAGTGGGGATGAAAGTTAAGTGATTTTTAGACTATCAGTGAAGTAGTTGTGCTCGAGGAAGTAGGTTTGTTGAGGGAGCATATATGTATGTAGTTGATGATATGTTTGTGACCGGAGGTAGTCCGAAGCTAAGGCTTTGAGGAGAGGTATGTAGATTGTTGGCAATTTTTAATGAGTGGTGGCTAATTGTGTTTGCTGGTTGATGGTTTTGTAATGGAGGATGGGTGATGCAACAGGAAGAATGGTTGTTTGTTCAGGCTTTAGGTTTGAGGAGAAGGTCTAACAGTTGATGAAGGTTTGATGAGGGCAGTTGCTTGATGATGAATGAAAGTGATGAAGGTGAAGTTTGTGATGGTGAAGTTGGATTTGGAGTTGTGGTGTTGGTTTTGCAGTGGTGGAAAGAAGATTTCAGGTGTTGAGAAGATTGGCAAAGTGGTGGTGATATGGTAGGCTTTGGGTTTACTTGAACATGAAGTCTGTTTGGGTATGAAGTGGTTGGGTATAGCAATTTTGATGGTTTGTTGCTTGAGGTTGGTAATGCTTCAGGTGATGCTGGGTGAAAGTTGAATGAGGTAGTGGGTTTTGTGACAGGGGTAGTTTTATAGACATGAGAAGGAGACATAGGATGGTGATATGTATGTAGTGTGTACAGTTTGTTTGAGTGTGCAGTTTCTAGTGCTGAGGAAGAAAGATGATGATTTTGAGTATTAGTCGCAGTAGCTGTGTTTGAGATTTTGGAGCAGACGATAGTGTTTGCAGGAGCTTGCAAGGTGAGAATGAAGTGAGCGTGTAGATGGAGTAGTTGTATATTGAGTGTTTGAGCAGTGCACCATAATGTGATGGTGATACGAGAAGATGATGATGTGTGTGATATATGACAGAAAAGGTATGAGTGATATGAAGAGTGTGGAAACTGTTCAGTACCTATGAGGAAAATAGGTATGTCCTACGAATGAAGTAGGTAGTCTGCAAGTGAAGCAGATGTGGTTTCATGTCGTCCAACAAGTATGGAAGAAGAGCTGCGGTTCTCACTTGTTGAAGAAGATGCCAGTTATGGGATGGCCCGAGAGGAGAGGCCCAGTAAGTCTCGGAAAGAGACCATGAGAGAGAGTTGAACGGTTGAGCATGCCCAGTCATAAAGAATATCAGAATCCGCAGTTTGTTACTCTGTAAACTGGATGTTAGCACATCTAGTTTAAGGGAGGGTGTTAAGAAGTAACACATGTTTAAGAATAAGTCTAAGTAGTGGTTGCTATAAACTAGCATGTTTCCTAGTTTGTAGGTCAAGTAATTAGTTAGTGATTTATGTCTTAGATCTATTTAAATGTTTGTATCTTTTTTTTTAAATTAGAACGGAATAACAATGTAATCATTTTGCTCTATCGTGTTATCCTTCTCTCCTCTCTTAGGTAATAAAATCCTAATTGCAAGATAAGTGTAAAAGGATAACTTGTACCTTAAAATAGAAGCGATCTACAAGGAATATTTATAGTCCCCCAGCCATGATCACATAAGGCAGAGCAAAAATGTCATTTTTCTTGCAAAGAGGCTCCTGTCTAACCTACATGGAATTCAAGCATCAAGAGAAGTGAACCCCACCACTTACTTTCCCTTCAAATGTGGCAGATAGTTTGTCTTTCCATGGTTAAAACCTTGTGAAAATACCAGTAGTATATATTGTTGATTTGATGAATCTTCCTCACCATATACAAATAAATATTCATTATTTGTGTTTTTTAAAGAAAAGAAAATTACAACTAACATTTTTCTGGCTCTTAACATACACAAAGTTCATAGAAACATATATAAACGATTCGTTTTTTTATTATAAACTAAATCACCAAAAGTTCCAAGTATTTCATGGGTGCAAGAAGCAAAGGTGAAAAGTACTTGTATAAGACACTACACTTAACTAACAGGTTAAGTACACAAGTATGCACTGTACATATTATTTTCCTTGAAATGCTTATTCATCAATTGAAGGTTATATAAAATTACATTGCAAATCAACATAAATCTAAAGGTCCAAAATTTTAATAACCAAACACCACCGCTTACTCTATCTGTACCCTGCTACCGTGTCAAATTGAGCACATATCACATAAGATACAAATTCCCAGTTATCTACTTTAAAACAAGTTGTTTGCTTTCACAAATTAACAAAGTGACTAAATTTTCATTCTTTTATCCTCACGTACTTTGTTTTATTCAGCATTATCATCTATATAATATCTGTCCATTTCTTTTCAGCGTGTCCTTTTCACCATAATAACACAAACCATTATAGTAGCTTCTACCTATACCAATCATATTACTCGTAAAATTATATACGGTGGGTCGGGGTTAGTTAAGATTGTGAATTGGAACAAAGTAGCAGCATCTAGACAATTTGTTGTTCCCTTTTCACTGAGATATCGAAATTTCTTTGGGTGTAGTAGACTTAATCAGTTGAAGAATAAACACTTGCATTAGGACCGTGGAAATACTTAGAAAAGCTGTGAGATGTAGAATACAACCATGCCGCCCTCCATCAAATACAATATCACTGAACAGATGGGTTTTCCTCCTTGGGCACAATCAGTGTCGTTCTGGCCAACGCCCATCATTATAATCAAAGAACCTGCAAAGAGAAGGAGGGATACCAGAAAATGACGGGGCAAGAAATTACTTTCATTTTGGCAAAATACAACTGTACTTGCTCATACCAGCATGATGACTACTACCAAAACCTTATGGTATCACCTAATGAACAAATCTGTTGCTGTTAACTAGGAGACTGATCTTGTCTGGATGGACTTCAATCACAATAAAAATAATTTAATCACAAAGATTAAGAAACCCTTTTGACATACAATAAATACCTTGGAAATACAGTCACAAACATAATCAAAATGTATCATACCAGCCATATACGGTTTGAGACCAAAATTACATCAACTCTTTTACATTAATTTACATTACACATGCTCCAAATCTATTTTCCTTCTCGTCGTGGGAATCTCCATCCTTGAATGTAGTATCGGGTTTGATAACATGTACACAACGCTTTGATTGTTATACCATAATATCGATTTGCTAGTCTTGATGTTTAATTCTGATAACAATGATTTCATCCACATTATTTCTGAAATGGCATTAGCTAAACTTATGTATTCGGCTTCAGCACTTGATCTTGATATTATGGATTGTTTCTTCGAACACCATGACATAATATTATTCCCAATGTATGTATAGTAGCCTGCTGTTTGACTTTCTGTCATCATGATATGATGCCCAATCTGCATCTGTATAACCAGTAACGTTGAAATTGTTGCTTGCTTTGATATGCAGTCCATAGTTTATTGTTTCCTTTAGATATCTTAGAGTTCTCTTTATTGCTTTCCAATGATTGTCCAGAGGAGCCTGCATAAATTGACACACCTTGTTAACACTGAACACTATATCAGATCTGGTGATAGTTACGTACTATAAACATCAACTACAATTCTATATTGATTCATGTTATATATAGTTTCTCCGCTGTGTTTAGAGTAGTGAAGATTGCTAATCATTGGTGTAGGCTGTCCTTTTGCATTGCTCATTTGAGTCTTTTCTAGCAGTTCTGCTGTAACACCCCACCTCCGCTAGGGTCACTCACAAAGGGAATGCACTAGTTTTGGAGGAGCGTTATCAAGGTAAACAATCACAGAATTATTACAAGACAGAACATAAATAAAACAGCGGAAGAATCAAAATCTAAATTTCATTACTTTCAAAAAGAGTCAAAACCTTTTACATCCAAAGTACCGTATATCCAAAGTCATTATTTTACATTACAACAAATTCTATGTTGCATAAATAAAGAAGCATAATCTTAAAACAACAAAAGTAGCTTAATTCCCCAACGGTAGCAGAAATGCAGCCATAGCATAGCTCAAGATCAAACCGTACATGAGCTGAACCGAAAGCAAGCGAAATCCAAGCTAAGTGCTAGAGTTTCCTCCCTGAGAACCTAGGGGGGAACGGAAGAAAAAGAGGCAAAAGAAAACGGGTCAGTCATAAAGACTGGTAAGTCCTTGTGACTTTTAGCATAAAAATAGGTAAATGTAACATGGCATATATAAACTGAAAGTAAACATAGGGATGATGACAAGATTGGCAAGATAGACTAAGATAACATGATAAATCAAGTATAAATCAAGTATTGCATCACATATTCAAGGTTCGCTGCATCAACTGTATTAGAATCCCAAACCCATGTCTTATATAAATCATGAAATGATCCCTTGGCCCAATATCATGAAATGACCCATTACTAGGTCCAACGGAACGATCCACTAATCGATCGGCTCCCTACAAGTTCTAGCTCATTGTGGGTCTGTGTCATACGGCCCTATCACGAATGTAGTCACCTGTGCTAGGTCCACCATAGGGTGTATCAGGCCCTAGGGTGTCAACCACCGACACGAATCAAGCATGCAAAGATAAACCTACTGATGCCCAATGCCTGCTTTTTCAACTCTGGACCACGTGCACGACCATAGCCCGCCTGAACCTACACTGGCACACCAACACAACCGTCGTTCTGGTCGCTTACAATCAACCCAGTAATCGTGCTCCACCCTGCCTAGTTCCAAGGTACCGTGATGCATCTAGTGGGTTACTGTTGAAATGGACCGCGTAACTAGGGTTTCCGTCCAATAGGTTAAGTGTTGTCATTTAAATTCGTGACTTAACCCTTATCAGTCTAGCATGTCAAGTTGGTTAAGTGTTGTCATTCAAGTTCGTGACTTAACCCTACAATTCACGTGTCAAGTTGGTTAGGTATTGTCGTTCAAGTTCATGACCTAACCCTACCAATCATGTTTCAAGTTGGTTAAGCGTTGTCTTTCATGTTCATGACTTAACCCTATCATGTGGCATTAATTCATTAATGCACCTCAACCTCTCACATCAAACCTGTTGTTGTGGTCACTGGATATGCCGGGCGGTTCCGGGCAGATTTATACCACAACTCAGTCTAACCTTGGGTTTCAAGCGCGATACGACCAACTACCCACATTGGATCCTATTGTTTGCAGTAACTGGATTTGCCGGGCGGTTCTGGGCAGAATTACACTGCAAACTCAACCCAACCTCGAGTTGGCCATTTTCAAGTTCATTCTAGTGTCATGCCCATGTTCAAATTTCATATCAAGTTCGTGTCAAGTTTCAAGGAAAGTTTTATATCCATATCCAGATTCAAGTTATAACAATGTTCATGTTTCAATTTATGCCTATTGTCTAGTTCATGATTCATGTTCATAACCAATTCATGTTTTGCCTAATCTACCCAAATCGTATTCCCATCGCACGTAAACGTGAATCGATCTATACTACAAGTAAATCCAAATACCGAAATAAAGGGAATAACATTAAAACTTTGATAGGCAAAAGGGACGAGCATAAAGCGATAAAAGGGATTACAAGACTAGCATGGTATAACTTGAGATAATTGGTTACAACATCACTGGCATATAGAAAATAATAGGATTTCAAATCTAGCAAAATAAGGCGATAGTCATGATAAAAATTGACATAAAAGAATAGGCATGCAAAAGCAAGCCAAATACAAGGATAATGGATCAATGGTTTTGGTGTACATAATAGCGAATAAACTAAGCAAGTCACACCCTAGGTATGAGATCCAACAAAATGCCAAATTCGGTGTACAACATGGTTTTCAACTATATTGTTATGAACAATCAACTATAATAGTCAATTAACCACAATAGTCATAGTCATAGTGAATCATAAGCGATTAATCACAATAGTCATGGATAATTATCCAAAATAGTTCTAGGCAACTACCCTAAATATTCATAGGCAATTAACTGTAATAGTTTCAAAGTCATGGTCATAGACAATAGTCTTATGTTCACAGTCATAGTCATAGGCATATCTATAGTCTTATGTTCACCGTCATAGTCTTAGGCCATTAACAATAGTTTCAACGTCATAGGCAATATTCCCAATAGTCAAGATCCAAGAAGAAAACAAGAATAGATATGAATCATACATAAATCAAATTCCAATTTATAACATGCCCATATTAA
Organism: Allium sativum; assembly: GCA_030737875.1. Taxonomy (NCBI): domain Eukaryota; kingdom Viridiplantae; phylum Streptophyta; class Magnoliopsida; order Asparagales; family Amaryllidaceae; genus Allium; species Allium sativum. Next base: position 658,891,954 of record CM060913.1, read on the forward strand.
GTTTATAGTTTTTATCTAAAAGTAACTGGAACTTACAGATCGTGGTCTAAGAAATTGAGATGCAGAAGTTGAATCTATAAACTAGTCTTCGAATTGCTGAATCGTTGAATCTTGATTTGATTGTAGAAGTAAATCCCCAAATATGCAATTCCTAGCCATATTCTTCAAGAAATAGTCTTCGCGTTTTAATTTAATTTATCTTAATTTAATTTAGAGGAAGAAGAAGAAGAAGCCATGTTCATCAAGAGTTTGTGCAGCATAATGCTAGAGAAGAATGGTGTAAAGGGAATGAGGCTAGGAGGCTATTTATATAGGATTAGGCAGATGAATCTGGACAGAAAACGAGATCAGATACATCAGAATGCATCAGGTTCGAAAACTGGGTTCAGGAGGCAGGTCAACCCCCAGGTCGACACTATAGTCGACCTGGTCCCTGGGAGGTCGACACTATGGTCGACCCCCAGGTTGACCTGGTCCATGGGCGGGAATTTTCCCGCCCAGCCTGTTCTCGGCTTTGAATTCGAATTTCGAATTCGAATTTCGAGCTGTTTTTTATTCTGAAAATTCCTGAAACTTCAGAGGGTCATATCTCCCTCATACAGACTCCGATTCTCGCGAACTCGGACTCGTTTCCAAGCAGAATTTCGAGACGAACGCAATGGCGCAACCGTTTCACTGATTCTTATTTTAAAATTTAATTCTGACTTGATTTATGGTTTTAACATGTTATTAAAATTTGGGTTGTTACATTCTCCCCTCCTTAAAGGATTTCGTCCCCGAAATCTTCAAGTTAAGAAGAATGCATCCTATCATCCAGTCAACCATCTACTCAACCATCATCCACAAGCAACCATTGTCCTTAAACAATTTCTAATGCTATATGAACATATGCAGAAAGTGTGTGTATATGTTCCTTATCTAATGCTGATGATCAGGCCTGATTGATCTTCTTAATGCAAAATATGTTTAGTGTCATGAAGCCAACATGTATGCAAATAGTGCTAGTCACATAAACACAATATGTGTGCACAAACATCCATCCATATGCAACATTCACATGATAACACATTCAATTTCATCCATAAACAAGTATAAACACTCATGCATATGCAATATGAAAATGTGTTTGAGCCGATCTAGTGCCTAATGTGTGTTATGCAACCACGAGCAACCACTTGCGACCACTTGCATCCATTAGTAAACATCAACCATAATATGTTTCAATCACATGTTTACATCCAAAAGGGTTCTACCTAAGGTTCTCAAGATAGGATTGAGAAGATAAGAAAGATAAAACAAAGCATCTAGGAGAAGAATCTAAAGATGTACCCCTAGAAGGTTCTGCCTGCGAGCCTTGCCCTTGCTTCTTAGGGCAGTTCTTGTTGATATGTCCAGTATCACCACACTGAAAGCATGCTCCCATCTTCATCTTCTTCTTTCTACAATCCTGGACTATATGCCCCCCAATACCACAGAAGTGGCATTTTCTTTTCTCGCGTGTCTTGTTATCATTCTTGTTGTTGTTGTTCTTGCCTCCTTTCTCGGATTCTACCTTCTTGTTTGGAGGCTCATTCGCCTTGACCTCCTTCTTGTCACTCTTGTATTCTTCATTTAAGAGCGCCATGTCCACTAACTTTTCATAAGTAGCCCCCATAGGTACGTGGGTCATAGCCAAGCTGTGATTGACAAAACGGAGAGCCTTCTTATGAGGGGTATTCACCAAGTCTAGTCAAAACCGAGCCGATTGAATTGATTGACGTACTCCTTGACCGTCATACTTCCTTGCTTAAGAGATAAGAATTTTTCCAGCTGTAGACTTCGTTCATCTTGCGAGAGGAATTTCGTCTCAAACCTTATTCTAAAATCCATCCATGTTTCAACCGGCCTCTCGGTGTTAGTGACTTCCCACCAATAGGAAGCTTCATCTTTGAGCAACCATACTGCCAACTGTACCTTCTGCCTATCGTCCACCTCGAAGATAACAAACAGATCCTCAGTTTCTTTGAGCCAGTTCCTCGCTTCTACGAATGATTCAGTTCCCTTGAAATATTTTCCACCCATGGCCCTAAAATCTTTACAGATCTTCGAGAAAGCAATTGCATGAGGAGGGGGTGGAGGAGGAGGTATCGCTGCAGCTGGAGGAGGAATATCTGCTGGGCCTGCATCATTGGCCCTAGCCTCTAAGTACCTCCTGAACCAGCCAGGTATTGGCATGCCCTGTGGAAAGTTAAGATTCCCAGACATGCTGAAATGAAAAAGAAGAGATTCAAAACGAGGGAACAAAGGATAGTACTAATGGCTTTTGGGGAATAGCCTTTTAATAAAACAAGACTTTTCTTGAAAAATGCTTCTTTGTAAACGGGTTTGAAAATAGTTTTAGAAGGTTTTTAAAAGCTTTTGCCCAATCTGGTAACCTTCTGCTCTGATACCAAATGTAACACCCCACCTCCGCTAGGGTCACTCATGAAGGGAATGCACTAGTTTTTGAGGAGCGTTATCAAGGTAAACAATCACAGAATTATTACAAGATAGAACATAAATAAAACAGCGGAAGAATCAAAAGCTAAATTTCATTACTTTCAAAAAGAGACAAAATATCCAAAGTACCGAATAGCCAAAGTCATTATTTTCCATTACAACAAATTCTATGTTGCATAAACAAAGAAGCATAATCTTAAAACAACAAAAGTAGCTTAATTCCCCAAAGGTAGCAGAAATGCAGCCATAGCATAACTCAAGATCAAACCGTACATGAGCTGAACCAAAAGCAAGCGAAATCCAAGCTAAGTGCTAGAGTTTCCTCCCTAAGAACCTGGGGGGAAACGGAAGAAAAAGAGGAGAAAGAAAACGGGTCAGTCATAAAGACTGGTAAGTCCTAGTGACTTTCAGCATAAAAACAGGTAAAGGTAACATAGCATGTATAAACTGAAAGTAAACATAGGGATGATGACAAGATTGGCAAGATAGACTAAGATAACATGATATCAAGTATAAATCAAGTATAGCATCACATATTGAAGGTTCGCTGCATCAACTGTACTAGAATCCCAAACCCATGTCTTATATAAATCATGAAATGATCCCTTGGCCCAATATCATGAAATGACTCATTACTAGGTCCAACGGAACGATCCACTAATCAATCGGCTCCCTACAAGTTCTAGCTCCTTGTGTGTCTGTGTCATACGGCCTTATCACGAATGTAGTCACCTGTGCTAGGTCCACCATAGGGTGTATCAAGCCCTAGGGTGTCAACCACCGACACGAATCAAACATGCACAGATAAACCTACTGATGCCAAATGCCTGCTTTTTCAACTCCGGACCACGTGCATGACCATAACCCGCCTGAACCTACACTGGCGCACCAACACAGCCGTCGTTCTGGTCACTTACAATCAGCCCAGTAATCGTGCCCCACCCTACCTAGTTCCAGGGTATCGTGATACATCGAGTGGGTTATTGCTAAAATGGACCGCGTAACTAGGGTTTCCGTCCAATAGGTTAAGCGTTGTCATTTAAATTCGTGACTTAACCCTTATCATTCTAGCATGTCAAGTTGGTTAAGTGTTGTCATTCAAGTTCGTGACTTAACCCTACAATTCACGTGTCAAGTTGGTTAGGTGTTGTCGTTCAAGTTCATGACCTAACCCTACCAATCATGTTTCAAGTTGGTTAAGCGTTGTCTTTCATGTTCATGACTTAACCCTATCATGTGGCATTAATTCATTAATGCATCTCAACCACTCACATCAGACCTATTGTTGTGGTCACTGGATATGTCGGGCGGTTCCGGGCAGATTTACACCACAACTCATTCTGACCTCGGGTTTCAAGCGCGATACGACCAACTACCCACATTGGATCCTATTGTTTGTAGTAACTGGATTTGCCGGGCGGTTCCGGGCAGAATTACACTGTAAACTCAACCCAACCTCGAGTTGGCCATTTTCAAGTTCATTCTAGTGTCATGCCCATGTTCAAATTTCATATCAAGTTCGTGTCAAGTTTCAAGGAAAGTTTTATATCCATATGCAGACTCAAGTTATAACAATGTTCATGTTTCAATTTATGCCTATTATTTAGTTCATGATTCATGTTCATAACCAATTCATGTTTTGCCTAATCTACCCAAATTGTATTCCCATCGCACGTAAACGTGAATCGATCTATACTACAAGTAAATCCAAATCCCGAAATAAAGGGAATAACATCAAAACTTTGATAGGCAAAAGGGACGAGCATAAAGCGATAAAAGGGATTACAAGACTAGCATGATATAACTTGAGATAATTGGTTACAACATCACTGGCATATAGAAAATAATAGGATTTCAAATCTAGCAAAATAAGGCAATAGTCATGATAAAAATTGACATAAAAGAATAGGAATGCAAAAGCAAGCCAAATACAAGGATAATGGATCAATGGTTTTGGTGTACATAATAGCGAATAAACTAAGCAAGTCACACGCTATGTATGAGATCCAACAAAATGCCAAATTCGTTGTACAACATGGTTTTTAACTATAGTGTTATGAACAATCAACTATAATAGTCAATTGACCACAATAGTCATAGTCATAGTGAATCATAAGCGATTAATCACAATAGTCATGGATAATTATCCAAAATAGTTCTAGGCAACTACCCTAAATAGTCATAGGCAATTAACTATAGTAGTTTCAAAGTCATGGTCATAGAAAATAGTCTTATGTTCACAGTCATAGTCATAGGCATAGGTATAGTCTTATGTTCACCGTCATAGTCTTAGGCCATTAACAATAGTTTCAACGTCATAGGCAATATTCCTAATAGTCAAGATGCAAGAAGAAAACAAGAATAGATATGAATCATACATAAATCAAATTCCAATTTATAACATGCCCATATTAAGTTTATAGTTTTTATCTAAAAGTAACTGGAACTTACAGATCGTGGTCTAAGAAATTGAGATGCAGAAGTTGAATCTATAAACTAGTCGTCGAATTGCTGAATCGTTGAATCTTAATTTGATTGTAGAAGCAAATCCCCAAATATGCAATTCCTAGCCGTAGTCTTCAAGAAATTGTCTTCGCGTTTTAATTTAATTTATCTTAATTTAATTTAGAGGAAGAAGAAGAAGCCATGTTCATCAAGAGTTTGTGCAGCATAAGATTAGAGAAGAATGGTGTAAAGAGAATGAGGCTAGGAGGCTGTTTATATAGGATTAGGCAGACGAATCTGGACAGAAAACGAGATCAGATACATCAGAACACATCAGGTTCGAAAACTGGGTTCGGGAGGCAGGTCGACCCCCAGGTCGACACTATGCTCAACCTGGTCCCTGGGAGGTCGACACTATGGTCGACCCCTAGGTCGACCTGGTCCGTGGGTGGGAATTTTCCTGCCCAGCCTGTTCTGGGGTTTGAATTCGAATTCCGAATTCGAGTTTCGAGCTGTTTTTGATTCTGAAAATTCCTGAAAATTCAGAGGGTTATATCTCCCTCATACGGACTCCGATTCTCGCAAAATCGGACTCGTTTCCAAGCAGAATTTCGAGACAAATGCAATGGCGCAACCCGTTTCCCCTGATTCTTATTTTAAAATTTAATTCTGCCTTGATTTATGGTTTTAACATGTTATTAAAATTCGGGTTGTTACACCTGCTATATATTTTCTTTGTGATAAGACAATTTTTGTTGATGATTTTATGTTGACTTCTATTCCCAAAAAGTAATTTAGTTGTCCAAGGTCCTTGACTGAGAATTGCTTGTCTAGTTCCTTGACAATTGAGTTGATTTCATCATTATTATTTCATATGACAATAAGATCGTCAACATATATTAGAATGTATATAGTAGGGTGTTTGCTAATCTTAATAAATAGTGAGTTATCTAATTTGGTAGATTGAAAATTTTGCTGAATGGAATGTATTTTACAATCTGTCAAACCATACTCGAGGAGCCTGTTTTAAGCCATAAATGACTTTGTTTAGCTTGTAGACATAGTTTGACTTCTAACAATATCCTGGTGGTTGATCCATGCATACATCTTCTTTAAGTATTCCATTGAGAAATGCATTGTTGACATCTAGCTGTCAGAGTCGCCATCCTTTAACAATAGTGAGAACAACTCTGATAGTAGATGGTTTGACCACAAGAGAAAAAGTTTCTTTGTAATAAAATCCTTGGTGTTGAGTGTTGCTAGAATTTGATCAAGAGAGAAGAGAAAGATTAAACAGTAAAACATAAAAGACTACATTGTCATTGCTTTATTGATTGATTTTACAAAAGATACTTTCTTACATTGTCAATCCTTGCCTTTATTTGTACATAATTTGTCCTTATCTAAATAAACATTTTACATAAAAATATTTTATAGTATATTTGGGTTTGTTATAATAAATAATTATATACCAAATATAAATCAAATCAACACAATCAAATAAAGGCAACATATCTTCTAGCCTATTCTCTAACATTAAAATAAAGGCAACATATTTTCTAGCATATTCTCTTACATCCCCCTCAAACTCACGACACGAAAAATTGTGTATTTACGAAATATAAGATGCAAACTAAAGAGTAGCACGATCGAGCAACCATTTCAATATCTGTTAGAGAGTAATACCAAACACCAAGCATCAAACATTCAACTACAACTCCAAACAACTCAACAAATCCAATCTGAAACTCAAAAACAACTCAATTATCTTCAATCTGATCGGTAAGCAAAAGATTTGAGTGACCAAATGACAAAACTAATCCTGAATGTGTTTGTATGCTTGCATCCCCCAAGTATACAAAGAAAACAAAATAAACCAAAATGGGATGTGTAACACCCCACCTCCGTTAAGGTTACTCACAAAGGGAATGCCTTAACTTTGGTGGAGTGTTTTAGTAGACAGAACAGAAATTTACAAGACAGATAAACAATACTTGAGAAATTATAACTTTATTGCAGCGGAAAACAGAAACCAGTATGGTTACATCTTTACCAAAAACTCAAGTACATAAATTTCAGTCTTGTTCAGAAAATCATCGGAGTACAAAACTTTAAAATCATAATCCCCACAGAAGCTGCCATAAGGAGTCAAGCCATACTTTAAGCACTCTAAGTACTTCAAGCAGAAGAAATCCGGATCAAGCTAAAGTATTCCCTCCTTAGAAAACCTGGGGGGAGGGGGGAAATAGAAGAAAAGGGGCGAAAACAAGCAAGGTCAGACATAAAGTCTGGAAAGTCCAGTGACTTTCAACATATGAATAGATAATAATAATCATGGCATGCAAATAAAACTGGATGAGAGATAATAGTAACAGGAGCAGCAGATGTACTTAGGTAAAACAGAAGAAACAAAATAATATTACTTTTCATTTCTCTGCACTAATACTAGTATAACAGGATTAGGTGTCACCCTAATGTCTAAACTGAAGCAAAAACAGGAACACAATAATTTCCACAGAAACAGAATGCTAATAATGGGTCTTTACCACCCGAACAGAAACAGACAGAAGCAAAATGCTCATAATGGGCCTTTATCACCCGAACAGAAACAGACAGAAATAGAATGTTAATAATGGGCCTTTACCACCTGAACAGAAACAGAAACAGATTAATCCTTACGGAATCAGAATGTAGAATTAGGTGTACACTAGTAAATGGGCCTTTACCACCCGAACAGACGGTACCACGTAGACAGGTGTTGCCACCCAACAGAAACAGATGGTACCAACAGAAACAGACAGAACTAAGTGTACCTTAAAACCCTACCCCAAGCGATCGACTCCCTAATACATAAATACCCTATGTCGGCTCCACAATAGGGTGTATCACTCCCTAAAGTGACAACCAATTGGCACAGGCTTATTTACAGATGTCACGGCGTCTTACATGCTCAGAGGCAGACCGGGATCCATGCACGCACATGAGCCGGTTGGAACACACCATCAACACCCCTCGTCATTATCAGAATGAACCACTTATAATTAGTTCAGTAAGCGCGCCCGGACCCTACCTACTATTGGGTCAAAGTTTGATACCAGAAAGGGTTACTGACTATTATGGGTCCCAAACAACAGATGACACAAGTAATTTCCCTCCTAACCTTATGTCCCCAGACTAACAGATTTCAGATTAACTTGTTTACAAGTTCAAACATACAGAGTTCAGATCAACCAGTTCACAGATCAGACAAGTTTTCAGATTAACGGATCAGATCTACGGATTTAACAGATTTACAGATTTGTCTAACTTTGTAATTGGGCCTACAGATTCACGAAACGGGTTTGTTAAATTTATTAGTCCAATTGGTTTAACCCTATCCACCCAACACGTTTTAGACATCATATTTATCCCAGATTTGCATTAATTAAATATTAATGCACAGACCTCTCACATTAGGTCGGTAGCTTGTGGCCGCTGGATATGCCAGGCGGTTCCGAGCAGACTTCTGCCACAAGCCAGACCAAACCTCGTGTCTAAGCATATTTTAGTTATGCCTACGACCTCTCACATTAGACGGACAGTTTGCGGTCGCTGGTTAAGCCAGTTGGTTTCAGGTAGGCTTCTACCGCAAACAGAGTCTAACCTCGTGTCATAGCTAATTCATTCCAATACAGATTTTTCAGATATCAGACTAATTCTGTTTATTTAACAGATTAAACTTCTTCATAGGATATAACAGATTAATCAAATTTCCATGTTCTACCAATTCTTAGGTCGAGCCTACGGATTTCCATACTCAGATTACAATTATCTAGTTTCAACAGATCATACAATTCAATAGGTAGCAGATCTAGCAGTTTAAGCGATTCAACAAATTTAACAGATAACAGATTTAGCAGTTTAGGCAATTCAACAGTTTTAGCAGATAACAGATTAGGCAATTTAACAAATTTAGCAGTTTAGGCAATCAACAGTTTTAGCAGATAACGGATTAGGCAATTTAACAGATAACAGATTTAGCAGATTATATATATCTAAAAATCTATTTACCTATCTTGCCTAATCATAAATTTAGCCTAATCTTACATGCCTAAATCAAGGTCATAATTCATAATACAATATATGCCCCAAATTTTAGCCTTAATATTCCCATTTATAGTTCATGTCGAAACTAGATTTAATATTCTAGTTTACCATTTATGTCCAAGACTAATACACAAGTAAATCATTCTCTATTATATTCGCTATGCCAAATTAACTTAATTAAGCTACACCCCAATCCCCGTATAACATGTTTCCACAAGTTCTCTAAATACTCCTGAAATGGCCCTATAGGCTCGATGTACATAACAGTGAATGGGAATAAACTAGCAAAGTTACATACTAAATATGAGATCTAACATCATTAAGGGAATAGGCATAAGTAACTAACTACAATAGTTATAGGCAACTAACCACAATAGTCATGGGCGACTAATCACAACAGTTTCTTATTCAATATCATTGGCAATAGTCTCATAGTCACGAATCATAGTCATAGGCAACAGTCTCATAGGCGTGAATCATAGTCATAGGTAATAGTCTCATTGTCATGAATTATAGTCATAGGCAATAGTCTCTTAGGCATGAATCATAGTCATAGGCAATAGTCTCATAGGCAATGGTTTCATGTCCAATTATGCATTATTATTTGTCCCAAAATTTAGCGTTCGTGCGTTAATCTCTTATGAGATGAGGCGCAGGCTCGTAGTAGCCTGGCTATAGAATAGAAAGAAGAAAGAGGTACAGAATAGTCACAGAGAAACAGATCTGGCAGATAAGAATATACATAACCTCAAATTCAGATTTATAATAATGCCACAACCATAATTAAAGTTTATATCGAAAAATAACTGTACTTGCCTTTCGTAGTTTTAAGAAAGGATAATAAACTGTTGTTGTTGTAGAAATGCTGAATTATTCCTCTTTAATTGTTGTCGTAGCTCTAAACTTGTATTTGAGATTTGATTTAGCTTTTAATTCTATTTCAGGTTGGAAGAAGATGCATCAGTCCAAGTTTTGATTCCAGCAGAGTAGCGACGCCATTTTTATTTTTAATTAGAACAGAGGCAGAATATAGACAGAATGAAATGGTGTGGAGAGAGTGAGGCTAGGGGTGAGTTTATATAGGATTAGGCGGACGAATCTTGACAGAAATGAGACCGGATACATCAGAATGAACCAGGTTAAAAAAACTGGGTTTTGGGAGCAGGTCGACACTATGGTCGACCCCTAGGTCGACCTGGTCCATGGGCGGGAATTTTCCCACCCAGCCTGTTCTGGGATTTTGAATTCGAATTTGAATCCGAATTTTCGAGCAGTTTTCGATTCTAGAATTCTCTGAAACTTCGGAGGGCCATATCTCCCTCATACGTACTCCGTTTCTCAAAAACCTGGACTCGTTTCCAAGCAGAATTTCAAGACGAACGCAATGGCGCAACCCGTTTCCCTTGTTTCTTGTTTTATAATTTAATTATTCTCTGATTTGTTACTTATACGATCACAGAAAATACGGGGTGTTACATTCTCCCCTCCTTAAAGGATTTTGTCCCCGAAATCTTTAAATTGAGAAGAATGTGTCCCATCATCCAGTCATCCATCTACTCAACCATCATCCACAAGCATTCATTGTCCTTAGAAAACTTCTAATGTTGTATGAACATATGCAAAAGTGTGTGTATATGTTCCTTATCTAATGCAAAGATCAGGTGGTCCACTGATTCAGTTGACCTCGTTAATGCGAATTATGTTAGTGCCATGAGTCCAGCATGTATGCAATTTTTCTATTTGATATTATTCTTATATGAGTGACAACCATTCATTCATATGCAACATCCATGTGATGAGTCAATCATTTTGCATCCACAGAAATTGAAAATGCTCACACATCCATATGCAGTATGAGAGTGTTTTCGAGCCGATCTAGTGCCTAGTGTGTGTATATGCATCCACGAGCAACCACTAGCAACCACTTGCATCCACTTGCAACCATCAAACATAATATGTCTCAAACACATGTTTACACCCATTAGTTTCTACCTAAAGTTCGAAGATTCGATCGATAGGATACAGTCGAATGATGGAAGCGAGTACAGATAAAACAAAAACTTGGTTTCCATTAAACCTTGGTTGAGAGTCAAACTCCCCTAGGTATCAACCCGAGGACAGAAATCAACATCGGATTGACACCCAGAGGATTACCCTCTTTAGACAATGTCAAAACTGGAAATCTCAACCTTATTATATTACTAAATGATTCTTAGGAAACTAAGAATGATAGAAACCCAGAATGTATGCGTCATAGCCAACTTAACGCTCAACACAGATACTGAACTTATCAAAATTGGATGAGTCATAACCCTTATGGGTCTGAGTCTACAGCGGAATCAGAAACAATAATAGTACTCAAGTGCAGAGTATCGATTATAGAATCGAAATGCCAGAATCAGAAAAGAGTTTTAACTCAAAAATCAGATAAAGAAATTAAACCTCCTTCGTAAAGTTTTCTATCTCTATCCTATCCACTAGCCTCGAAAGTGTTCGCATGCCTACCAGAAGTTGCTCCTGCCCTCTGCCCTTGCCCTCGTTTCTTCGGACAGTCCCTAGTGAAGTGTCCCATCTCACCACAGTTGAAGCAAGTGCCCTTTCTTTTTCTGCAATCCTTGTTCAAATGAGTCGAGCTTCCGCAAGTAAAGCACTTTTTCTCCTTCTTATCTTCAGAATTTTCACCCTTTTGTTTTTCCTTTTTGGGCCATGCTTTCTTGTTCTGTGGTTCTTCCTTCTTTGCCTCTTCCTTGCCGTTGTCTTCCTCGTGCAGTAGTTCCATATCCACCAATCTCTCGTAAGTCGCTCCCATGGGTACATGGGTCATGGCTAGGCTGTGCAGTGGCTCGTTCAATCCTTTAACAAAGCGAAGAGCCTTTTTATGCTGGGTGTTGACTAAATCTAGCCCGAACCTAGCCAGTTGGTTGAACTGGTTGACGTATTCCTTGACCGTCATACTCCCTTGCTTAAGAGATAAGAACTTTTCCAGTTGTAGACTTCGTTCAGTTTACGAGAGGAATTTCGTCCCAAACCTTGTTCTGAAATCCATCCACGTTTCAACCGGTCTCTCGGCGTTAGTGACTTCCCACCAATAGGAAGCTTCGTCCTTGAGCAACCACACCGCCAATTGTACCTTCTGCCTATCGTCCACCTCGAAGATAATGAACAGATCCTTAGTTTCTTTGAGCCAGTTCCTTGCTTCTACAAATGATTCAGTTCCCTTGAAATCCTTTCCACCCATGACCCTAAAATCTTTACAGATTTTTGAAAAAGCAATTGCATGAGGAGGGGGCGGAGGAGGAGGAATCGCTGCAGCTGGAGGAGGAATATCTGCTGGGCCTGCATCGTTGGCCCTAGCCTCTAAGTACCTCCTGAACCAGTCAGGTATTGGCATGCCCTCTGGAAAGTTAAGATTCCCAGGCATGCTGGAATGAAAGAAAAAGATTTAAAACGGAGAACGGAAAAGGTAGATATATGGCTTTTTAGGGATTATATTTTTCAAAATAAACTTTATTTTTGAAAATACTTCCTTTTAAAACCTTTTTGAAAATAGTTTTCAAAAACTTTCTTTCTAATCTGGTAACCTTCAGCTCTGATACCAAGTGTTACACGCCACCTCCGTTAAGGTCACTCACAAAGAGAATGCCTTAGCTTTGTTGGAGCGTTTTAGTAGACAGAACAGAAATTTACAAGACAGATAAACAATACTTGAGAAATTATAACTTTATTACAGCGGAAAACAGAAACCAGTATGGTTACATCTTTACCAAAAACTCAAGTACATAAATATCAGTCTTGTTCAGAAAATCATCGGAGTACAAAACTTTAAAATCATAATCCCTATAGAAGCTTCCATAAGGAGTCAAACCATACTTTAAGCACTCTAAGTACTTCAAGCAGAAGAAATCCAGATCAAGCTAAAGTATTCCCTCTATGGAAAAACTAGGGGGGGGGGGGGGACGGAAGAAAAGGGGCGAAAACAAGCAAGGTCAGACATAAAGTCTGGCAAGTCCAGTGACTTTCAGCATATGAACAGATAATAATAATCATGGCATGCAAATAAAACTGGATGAGAGATAATAGTAACAGGAGCAACAGATGTACTTAGGTTAAACAGAAGAAACATAATAATATTACTTTTCATTTCTCTGCGCTAATACTAGTATAATAGGATTAGGCGTCACCCTAATGTCTAAACTGAAGCAGAAACAGGAACAGAATAATTTCCAACGAAATAGAACGCTAATAATGGGCCTTTACCACCCGAACAGAAACAGACAGAAGCAAACAGAATGTTAATAATGGGCCTTTACCACCCAAACAGAAACAGACAGAAACATAAACAGATTAATCCCTACGGGAACAGAATGTAGAATTAGGTGTACACTAGTAAATGGGCCTTTACCACCCGAACAGACGATACCACACAGACAGGTGTGGCCACCCAACAGAAACAAACGGTACCAACAGAAACAGGCATAACTAAGTGTACCCTAAAACCCTTCCCCAAGCGATCGGCTCCCTAATACATAAATACCCTGTGTCGGCTCCACAATAGGGTGTATCACTCCCTAAAGTGACAACCAATTGGCACATGCCTATTTACAGATGTCACGACGTCTTACATCCTCAGAGGCAGACCGGGATCCATGCACGCACATGAGCCGGTCGGAACGCACCATCAACACCCCTCGCCATTATTAGAATGAACCACTTATAATTAGCTCAGTAAGCGTGCCTGGACCCTGTTGGGTCAAAGTTCGATACCAGAAAGGGTTACTGAATAATATGGGTCCCAAACAACAAATGACACAAGTAATTTCCCTCCTAACCTTGTGTCTCAAAACTAACAGATTTCAGATTAACTTGTTTACAAGTTCAGACATACAGAGTTCAGATCAACTAGTTCATAGCTCAGACAAGTTTTCAGATTAACGGATCAGATATACAGATTTAACATATTTACAGATTTGTCTAACTTTGTAATTGGGCCTACAGATTCACGAAACAGGTTTGTTAAATTCATTAGTCCAATTGGTTTAACCCTATCCACCCAACAAGTTTTAGACATCATATTTATCCCAGATTTGCATTAATTAAATATTAATGCACAGACCTCTCACATTAGGTCGGTAGCTTGTGGCCGCTGGATTTGCCGGGCGGTTCCGGGCAGACTTCTGCCACAAGCCAGACCTAACCTCGTGTCTAAGCACATTTTAGTTATGCCTACGACCTATAACATTAGACTGACAGTTTGCGATCACTGGTTAAGCCGGTTGGTTCCGAGCAGGCTTCTACCACAAACAGAGTCTAACCTCGTGTCATAGCCAATACATTCCAATACAGAATTTTCAGATATCAGACTAATTCTGTTTATTTAACAGATTAAACTTCTACATAGGATATAACAAATTAATCAAATTTCCATGTTCTACCAATTCTTAGGTCGAACCTACGGATTTCCATACTCAGATTACAATTATCTAGTTTCAACATATCATACAATTCAATAGGTAGCAGATCTAGCAGTTTAAGCGATTCAACAGATTTAGCAGATAACAGATTTAGCAGTTTAGGCAATTCAACAGTTTTAGCAGATAACGAATTAGGAAATTTAACAGATTTAGCAGTTTAGGCAATTCAACAGTTTTAGCATATAAAGGATTAGGCAATTTAATAGATTTAGCAGATAACAGATTTAGCAGATTATATATATCTAAAACTCTATTCACCTATCTTGCCTAATCATAAATTTAGCCTAAACTTACATGCCTAAATCAAGGTCATAATTCATAATACAATATATGCCCCAAATTTTAGCCTTAATATTCCCATTTATAGTTCATGTCGAAACTAGATTTAATATTTTAGTTTACCATTTATGTCCAAGACTAATACACATGTAAATCATTCTCTATTATATTCGCTATGCCAAATTAACTTAATTAAGCTACGCCCCAATCACCGTATAACATGTTTCCACAAGTTCTCTAAATACTCATGAAATGGCTCTCTAGGCTCGATGTACATAACAGTGAATGGGAATAAAATATCAAAGTTACATACTAAATATGAGATCTAACATCATTAAAGGAATAGGCATAAGTAACTAACTACAATAGTTATAGGCAGCTAACCACAATAGTCGTGGGCGACTAATCACAATAGTTTCTTATTCAATATCACAGGCAATAGTCTCATAGTCATGAATCATAGTCATAGGAAATAGTCTCATAAGCGTGAATCATAGACATAGGCAATAGTCTCATAGTCATGAATTATAGTCATAGGCAATAGTCTCTTAGGCATGAATCATAGTCATAGGCAATAGTCTCATAGGCAATGGTTTCATGTCCAATTATGCATTATTATTTGTCCCAAAATTTAGCGTACGTGCGTTAATCTCTTATGAGATGAGGCGCAGGCTCGTAGTAGCCTGGCTATAGAACAGAAAGAAGAAAAAGGTACAGAATAGTCACAGAGAAACAGATCTGACAGATAAGAATATACATAACCTCAGATTCAGATTTATAATCATGCCACAACCATAATTAAAGTTTATATCGAAAAATAACTGTACTTGCCTTTCGTGGTTTTAAGAAAGGGTAATAAACTGTTGTTAATGCAGAAATGCTAAATTATTCCTCTTTAATTGTTGTCGTAGCTCTAAACTTGGATTTGAAATTTGATTTAGCTTTTAATTCTATTTCAGGTTGGAAGAAGATGCATCAGTCCAAGTTTTGATTCCAGCAGAGTAGCGACGCCATTTTTATTTTTAATTAGAACAGAGGCAGAATATAGACAGAATGAAATGGTGTGGAGAGAATGAGGCTAAGGGTGAGTTTATATAGGATTAGGCGGACGAATCTAGACAGAAACGAGACCGGATACATCAGAATGAACCAGGTTAAAAAATGGGTTTCGGGAGCAGGTCGACCCCCAGGTCGACACTATGGTCGACCTGGCCCCCCCAGGTCGACACTATGGTCGACCTGGCCCTGGGAGGTTGACACTATGGTCGACCTGGTCCATGGGCAGGAATTTTCCCGCCTAGCATGTTCTGGGATTTTGAATTCGAATTTGAATTCGAATTTTCGAGCTGTTTTCGATTCTGAAATTCTCTAAAACTTCGGAGGGCCATATCTCCCTTATACGAACTCCGTTTCTCGAAAACTCGGACTCGTTTCCAAGAAGAATTTCGAGACGAATGCAATGGCGCAACCCATTTCCCTTGATTCTTATTTATAATTTAATTATTCTCTGATTTGTTACTTATACGATCACAGAAAATATGGGGTGTTACAGGATGAGTTTGCATATGTTTGCATCCCCCAAACATATCAAACGAAAACTAGACCAAATCAATAGGGATGAATCAACATATGTTTGCATCCTCCAAACATGCCTTACAATACCATCTACCACCTTCAATCAACGTCAATTGCCCTCCTAATAAACAGGGTTACTGATACAGACATCAAACGAACAATAAACAATTTCAAACTAATGTTACTCTCTAACAACTCAATCAACCCGTCACCTTTACATCAACATCATTAGAACGAACTCTTCAAGCTCATCCTATACCCGATCATCATCCCCTGTCCGAAATTGCACTTCAATCTAATCTTAACTCAATCTGAACCAATTCAACTAAACTTCAACCTCCTACAATCTCCAACCACAACCATACCTTTTTTTTCTTCTTTTTTAGCAACAACAAATAACAGATCTCAAAATTACCAACAACGCTCGTCTACTACAATCACCATCAACAAATAATAGATCCCAAAACTAACAAAGAAGAAAAGATAGAAGTAAGAAGAAGAAGAAGAAAATGACAGAAGTAAAAAGAAGAAGAAGAAAATGACAGAAGTAAGAAGAAGAAGAAAATGACAGAAATAAAAAGTAAGAAATGACAACAACCTGCTTTGGTACCATGTTACCAGCAACCCTCTCTCCATCTCCCTGTATAACCAAGCTTTGATACCATATTAGAATTTGATTGAGAAAGAAGAGAGAGACTAAACGGTAAAACATAAAAGACTACATTATTATTGCTTTATTGATTGATTTTACAAAAAATACTTTCTTACATTGTCAATCCTTGCCTCTATTTATACATACTTTTTTCTTATCTAAAGGAACATTCTATATAAGAATATTTAGATTATATTTGGGTCTATTATAATAAATAATTCTATGACAAATATAAACCCAAATCAATATAATTAAATACAGGCAACATATCTTCTAGTATATTCTCTAACATTAAATAAAGGCAACATATCTTCTAGCATATTATCTAACAAATGTAACCCTTAGCAACCAGCCTTGCTTTTATATCTGCTAATGCTTCCAACTAGATTCTTTTTAATTCTATATGTCAATTTACACCCAATAATATATTTGTCTTTTGGGGGTTTGACCAATTTCCATGTCTGAATTTGCATGAGTGCCTGATATTCCTCATTCATGGCTAATCCCCAATTGCTACCAGTTTTAGCTTGATCGTAATTTGTTGGTTCTTCAAGTAAGGTAACAGCTGTATAAAGTTTGGGTTTGAAAATCCCACTCTTGATCTTGTTATAATTGGGTGAGTGGATGTAACTTGTGTTGTAGTGTGAGGTTATTCACTCTGATTTTGATTGCTTTCTTCTTGATTAGTATCTTGTTGATTGCTAGCATTCTGATCATTGTCTTGTATTACAGGTGATTCCCTGTGTTGGTTTGAACGTTGAACAATATCATTTTTAGATGGTGTTGTCCTGTCATTGCTGCACATTGGTTCACCTGCACTTGATATTTCTGAGTATACAAGTACATGTAATATGGATATAGTTGCATCATACACTTTATTTTTAGCTTTTATATGTTCAGAATGATGTCAAAAGACTTCTTCATTAAATACTTGTTTGCTTACGAAGATACTACCATTTTCATCTGAACATTTATACCCCTTTTGATTTTAAGCATACCCTATGAAGGTACAACGTTTTGATCTAAATTTAAACTTTTGTCTATTGTATGGTCTAATATATGGGTAGTATAAACATCCAAAGGCTTTAAAATTGTTGTAGTATGGTTTGACATTTAGTAGCTTTCATAAGGATTAGTTCCTTTAAGAACCTTTGTTGACAATCTGTTTATTAAATAAACAGCAATAATAAATGTTTTGGCCAAAATTTCAGTGGCATTTTAGCATGAGCTAAAAGTGTTAGACCAGTTTCTACAACATGTCTGTGTTTTCTTTTAACAAGACTATTTTGCACAGATGTGTGTGGACACGTAGTTCTATGAATTATTCCCCTTTTTGAAAAATAATCTTTTAGAGGTTTGAACTCTATGCCTCCATCAGACTAAAATATTTTAACATGAAAGGTTGTTTGTTTTTCAGCCTGTGTTATAAAGTGTATGACTATTTTAGATGTTTCATATTTAAACTTCATGAAGTATATCGAATTATATCTACTAAATGCATCTACAAATGCTATATAATACTTGTATCCGTAATCAGAATTAATTGGTGCATGACCCCATAGATCAGTGGCAATTAAACTTAGGGGTTCTGTATATTCAGATTCGGATGCATTGAAAGGTAACTTATGACTTTTGTCCATTTGGCAATACTTGCAAACATGAGATATGAATTTATCATCAAGTTTAACATTATTTTCAATAAGAATTTGTTTTACAATACCAAAACTTGGATGACCAAGTTTATTGTACCACACATTTACAATACTAGTTTGATTCTCAACACTGGTTTCACTATGATTACACAATATATTTTCTTTCATACAGTGGTTGTGGTTGTTTGCAGTGAACTTGTATAGCCCCTTCATTTCATTGCCCTGCAATAAAATATTTTTAGTAAGTATGTCCCTAACTAAGCAATATTTTGCATAAAATTCAAAATATACTTAATCATCATTAGAAAATTGTGACACATTTTAGAAGGTTTTTAGTAATGTCAGGGACTCTTAATAGGTTTTTCAGTATCAACTGTTTATTTCTATTAATGGAACCACTACCAGTGTGAGTAATAAGAATTGACTTACGATTTCCCATGTAAACAGATTTATTACGTCTGTACTCCTTGCAACCCAAGTTTAGATTGTCCAAATTGTTTGTTAGATGATTAGTTTCTTCTGAATCTAGGTACCAGCTTTCATCATTAGTATGCTTCGCTTTGGCCACTTCTGATTGGTTGTTGTTATCATTCTGAGCATTCTAATTAGACTGAACATTTGCCACATTTGCATTAGGGTTTCCATTTCTTTGATTAGCAGTAGTCTAATTTGGAATATAACTCTGATTGAATCTAAAATAACATTTGGAAGCCCCAATCTAATTTGCCACATTTTGCTTTCAAGTCTTGCCTCATGTGCCAACAGAACTGAATGCACTTCTTTCATTGGAGGAGTGATTCTTTGTGATGAAATTATTGCCTCAAAAACTTCGTATTCATTGCAAAGACCATGTAGGATAGTTAAAACTTGTTCTAATTCTGGGACTTTTTGTCCAGCAGCCTCTTACTGATCACATAAAGTTTTGACTTTTGCAAGATATTATCTCATACTGCTATTATCTTTTCTTGAATTATGTAATTGCCTTCTATAATGCATGTTCTTTTCATAGGATTGGGAATTGAAATTCTTTTCAATATTATCCTATATTTCATTTGCAGAGTTGCAACCTATTACTTGTGATAGAAGATTGTTGCTTATAGACGACAGCAGGCAAGCACTGATTAATCTGTCTTGTCTATGATAATTAGTAAATTCTTCATTTACTATGACTCTATTCTCTTGATCAGTAACAAATTTTGATCGAATTTGTAGGGTTTCATAAAGATGACCCTCTAGACCATATCCTTCGATGGTTGTTCGTATTTGAAACTTCCACAATAAGTCGTTGTTTTCATTGAGTTCAGTTGTGATAAGTTGGCTTTGCAGACTTACCACAATTTTGATGAGTTGATCAACTGTTGTTGCTGGAGGTGCAGATTGATTTAGAGAAGTTAATTGGGCGTGCCATGCGATAGACACAAGTGTTGGTGTTAAATCTCTCATGATGCAGAAACAAGAGCAGTTCGTTTAGAATTGAAAAACAGTGATGAATTGATGATCTGTCACCTTCTTGATGTCGAGAGCTTTTGATCTTTATTCAGGTAATCTGCAACCAATTGTCTATCAAGTGATGGTCAACTACTAATGATCGACACTGGTATGGCAATTTCTTGAACTAATTTCTTAGTTTTCTTGGTGACAAAATCTGATTTTTCTTCAATCTTTATGGTTTTGGCTTTTGTGATTCAGATCTATTGCAACCAATCAAAGATTATATTATCATTTTCTAGGAGAGTAGCCGAAACCCTTATTCATTATTTCAGTGACACATACAGGAAGGTCGAATCTGATTCAGCTGTTCATTTATCTAAAGTCATAGATTATGCACTAAAATCAACCAACTAATCCTGTCGGAGACTAATGGGGCATGTAGATGGAAAAAATTTGACCAAAACATCATGTACTTTCAAATAAGATGGAAACATTTTCAGTATTAAAACATTAAAAAAATGAACGGATATCAAATAGCTTATGCTCCAAGCCACAAAAAAAGGAAACATGACAAAAAATACTTCCAGTTCAACAAACTACTCCTACACAATTGATGCTACTAGATCTTAATGCTACTAGATGCCATTTCGCATTGTCAAACAATGTTATTTCTACTTGGTCGGCCATAAAATACAAAGTGAGTTAAGAGTCAATAGGGAGTACTTGTTGTTTTGGAATACTAGCATCCATTTCCACATTTTGAAGCCTTTGTGGTGGTTGATGCACACGCACATGCCATGCTGGAATATTTGCTCCATATCCATGTTTAGGAAGTCAAGTTGAACATGCTTTTAAACTTACATACTTGAAATTCACGGAAAACAAAATAATTATAAAGTTTGAGGAGATAAAAACATACAACCTAAAATGTATGGAAAACAAAGTAATTATAAAGTTCTAGGATGTAAAAAGAAACACCGCACGACAATTTCCAATAAATCAAAATATTGTAGTTCTCAGAGCAAGTTAAAGGACCATAACTCTGAAACTATTGGAAGTGTTTTCTTAGAAAGTGCTGCTCATGTTATAAGAAGGGACGAAGTCAGGATTTTGTTTAAGGGGGGCGGATTTGAAGGGGAGGCCAAATTTTTTTTAATAATGATTTATCCAGAATTTGTCTTAATTTCAACCTATAATATCTCATATTATCGAGATTTAAACAAATTATTGTACAAATATTGGTAAAAGTACCTTAAAAGTGGTAACTTTGACCCTAATGGGTTTAAACCAATACCAAAAAAATAAAACATTTTAAAATCAAGGGTGGCCACCGCCCTAACAGCCCCCTTGTAGCTTCCTCCTTGTTTACTAGAACCACCCACATTAAATATAGAGGCAATGTTGTCATTAAGATTAGGTAATTTTTATTCTAATCCACAATATTAGTGAGTTAATCCACCCTATTTTATAGAATCGTTGACTTTTACTAAAATTTAGATTTTAATTAGTGTATCCATAAAAAAACGTACTTATTTTCTCTTCTTCTCTATGTTTTCCGTCGTCTTCTTATTTCTGGAATCCTAGCATCTAAATCCAAGCTTAAGCGGAGTAATTCAATGTAATAACAGTAAGTAGTTTTCTTGTTATGAAGTTGATTAATTGTATACAAAATTGTATTTTTTTTATATCACCATTATCACATATAATTGTAGTTAGCTATTTTCTGAAATCTTGGAAAAATTGCACACTAGTAGAATATCGTTTTATTCAAATATAGGTGTATAGGCTGTTTGGATAACATTCACTATCTAGACCCCCTAAGTAGTTATACTCTTAAACAATTATAATATACAATTTTTCTTTTATTGATTTGTTAGTATTGTTTGATTACTTTCTATTTGTCGAATATGTAGATCTTGAATTTGATTTTAGTTCTTATTTAGTATTGTTGCCCGGTGCAATTGGTGATGTATCTTCAAAATATTAAGCTATTTGAAAACATTTAATGCGAACTCCTCTACTGAAATCTTGATCTTAGTTTTTGTTTTCATAATCATCTACTACCATATCGTGTCTGATCATGTTCATAGGTAATTAGTGAACTAACTGTATCTAATTGATTGCTTCTTTGCTGAATTCAAGTTCTATCAAGGTTTTAAATCTCCCCGAGATCACCCGAGATGAAAATCCGAGATATCAGCCAAAATCCGAGATTTGGCACCTTATTTAGTTATAAGTGTTTTAAATATCACCCGAGATAGCCAAGATATTAGGCCGAAATATTGGCCAAAATCCGAGATTTGAAACCATGAGTGCTATCAACTATATTTTTAACACATATTTATTTGTTACTACTTTATCAAACGGGAGGGACAATTCAACACAAATAATTGTGAAGTAATGCAAAATTGTGAAAGAAGAAGCACGAAATCGACTGTTAGCTATATAATAGGGTGAAATCTTTAAGTTAATCCACTCATGGATTAACTTACAAAATAGTTGTGGATTAATTTATTAAAGTAAAATGGTGGATTAACTTATTAAAACGTAGAGGATAAAAATTACCTTAAGATTATTATAGGAACACAAGTAGTTCAGATCTGCAAAACAAAATGCTCAAGGCTTGTTATAATTTGATCTTGTAAAGATATCTACAGTATACATAAGGTTAAATCCTAAGCTACACAATATGTACATGTTTACAGTCTCAAAGATAAATCTATTTTGTTATGGGCATTGTTATTCACACTCCAAAATTTATTAAGGGATGACTTATTTTTTATTTTATTTTTAAATTTACTAAGGGGAGTACTTTATAAAGTGACCCTCCCTTAAAATTAAATTATAATATGACCAAACTACCCTAGCCTTAATGATTGGGGCTATCAGTTGTTACTAACCAGGGAGGTACGTAGAAAATTTGTACAGTGGGGCGGATTTTTCATTTTTCTAAATTTTGACGTATCATATTCTATATTTTAATCAGATGAATTTAAATTCATAGCACATTTATATCACCTTTGATTAAAAACATACAAATTATCATCATAAAATATAATATCACAAAATATATCATATGCTTTTTCTTCTCAAAATATCATCCTTACAAATGATTCTTCACAAGAAAACTCTTCGAGACTTCATATTTTGGAAATGTTGAATGATTTCTTCGAATCCAATGGTATTTTCTATGTCTCTTTCCACATATGGCACTAAATAGTCATTCATAACATCATCTCCTAATCGAATATTACATAGAGATGACTTGATAATTTTCATTGTAGAAAAGAATCTTTCGACTATCGTAGTCGCAATAGGCAGTAGTAATGCTAACCTCAAAAGCAAATATACTAAAGGATATAAACGATATTTCTTTCTTTAAACTGTAATAACCCGGAAAATACGAGCCAATTTAAAATTTTTAAATTGGTTATTTCAAAGGAGTTTGAACAATTGAAATAGAATATTTCAATAAAATAGTGAATTAGAAATAGTTAGTCGGTTTGAAAATTCGAATTCAAACTTTGACCGACTATGCAGGATGGAAAATATAACGGATTTTAGCGAAACCAAAAATATTTAAATCTGTTAGTCAATACCTTTCTAATGAATCTGAAAAATCGAAGTTTCATAACGGGAATCAAAAGTTATGGCCGAATGAATTTTCAGAAGAGTCGGTATATAGAATATATAGCCCTGGAAAATTGATATTTTGCAAACGACCTCGGAATTTGACGAAACCACTTTTGTTGGGTCCGGGATGTCAAACGATTGCTAGGTTTCAAATTTCATAATTTTTGAAGCTAGTATGTGAGCGTGGCAAAAGAAAATGTGTTTGGTCGATTTCTGTTAAAATGGATCGACGAAACAGGAAACATCAAGACCGCAAGGAAGCTCTCTACCCAATAGAAGAAGCTGCGGATTTTTCTGACATCGTATCGATTTTTAGCGCTCAGAAAACCAAGGTGAGAAATCTAAATTAACGTGAAACTGAATGGAAAATGTCGTGTATAATTTATATTAGCGAAATATAAATTACATACGTGTTGTATACCTCATGTACATGCGTAGTGTAAGCTATATAAGCGAAGTATGAATTTTACATGCATAGAATAATTGATATATGTGTTGAAATGCAAGTGAAATATAGCAATTATATATATATATATATATATATATATATATATATATACTCCCCTCGTCCACAAACCATGGACGATATTTATTGTGGTGAATTGGTGTGAAATATTGGGTGAAAAATACGAATGGTTGAATAATTGTTTGTGGTTGATATTGTTTTGTTGTGGTTGAAAAATACCCATTGGTGATTGAAATGAATTGGAAATATTTGTGGAAATAAAAATAAACATGCCGCCTGCGTACGAATTAGATGCATGAATCCCCATTGTCAAAAACCGTGAGGTTTTAAGGTAGAGCGAGGAGCCGTACTAGGGACGGTACCGGTTTTAACTACCCTGCCGTTATGCTGCCGAAATTTTGAATAATCTTTGTGTGTTAGAATTATTTTCATATGTTGAAATTATTTTCATGCATAGAAATTAAAGCCATATATTGAAACTATATCCATGTGTGGAAATGTTTGTGTGTTGGAAAGTGTTGTGTGAAAATTAAATTCATTTGTGAATGAATGAAGTGTTTAAACAATAAAAATCACATTTTTATATATATATGAAGTATGAAAAATATTCGCCTTGTATAAATAATTTCAATCATAAAAATCCCATCTTTCTAATATGAACAACATAAATAAAATGTCCATGTGTGGAAATGCTCATTTGTTGAGAAGTGTGTGTAGTGGAAAAGTTCATGTGTTGAATAAAAAGATCGAACGATAAAAATTACATTTTTATTGAAACTATGAAGTGTTGAAACATCTATTTGTCGAATAAATATTTTAAATGATAAAAATATCATTTTTATCATATGTGTGACATGCTAAAGATATGCGGACGTTGAAAAAAATATTTGTGGAAGAAATTTTATTTTTAACATGCATAGGAACTAAATAAAATAGTCATGTGTTGAAATCTATGTTAGTTTGCCAAAATTATCATCTTTGAAATGTGAAGCGTTAAAAATAGCCACTTGTTCAAATAAACGTGCATGAGTTGAAATATACATTAACTAGCTAATGATATGATTTTAGCCTATGCATGCAACATTAGAATGAATGGTGTTTTTAAACCAAAGCAAATCAAATATGAAATTGAATGGAAAATGATAAATGTTAGAAATTGTATATATGTACATGCATATCTATTGAACAGGTTAAAGCAAAAGGGGCTAGAGAAGAGAAATAGAATTTTGTGCCCGACAAATAGGTACACATTTACCACTTTGTTTGGGTGATGATTTTATGAGCCAGTTGGCTAGCCGCTTGGCTTTTCTTTTTCTTTTTGATATGAGACGCCCGTGTGGCTATTTGGGAATTTTCCCAGACCCTCCCGTACAAAGGAGGTTATGGCGAAATTTTCCAAAATTTAAAGGCGTTAGTGAAATAATTGAAGTGGAAACGATATAGGAATTTTTGGATGAACTATATTTATATAAATATATAAATATAAATAGAATTAAAACGAAACGTGGTCGTGTAGTTCATATTTTGAAACCGTGATTTCAAACGACTAGTGCGGAAGATCCGACCATTGGATTTTCTCGAAACCTCAACCGTTGGGTTCGCCTTGGAAATGTCTTTCCAACGGCATCAACTTTGTGAAGATCCGACGGTTGGATTGTCTAGAATGTTTAATTCAAAACTGAAGAAAAACAACGCCAGAAACGATTATATATATATATATATATATATAATTAAATTAAATCGAATAACGACGCTGCAGTTCGTAAATTGAAATCGTAACTTCAAATGGTTAGTATGGAAGATCCGACCGTCGGATTTTTCCAAAACTGAAACCGTTGGATTCGTTTTGAAATGACCATCCTAATGATGTAAAATTTGTGAAGATCCAACGGTTAGATTTTCATATATGTGTAAAACAAAATTAATGAAAAGCAGCGCCAGTGCATCGACACGACCTGAAACGTCGTTTAATTAAATATGGTCGTTTTGAATCAAATAAAAATGGCGATATATCGTTATAAAATATTATGGACAATATAGAGTGGAAATAAACCAATTTTGTTGTGTTTGCTTGATATGTGATGGTTGAATGTATTTGACATGAAAATTATAACTAAATAACTGAAATGTGAATGTTGAATAGTCCAACCATGTGATTGATTGATTTGAAAATCTAAATATACGTGGGTTATTTGAAAAGGCCGAGTTTATCTAATTTCAAATAATCGATCGACGTTGAGAAGTCGAAGAGTCGAAGACGACTGAAGATCGACGATCTCCACATTGGATGGATAGGCGCTACTGATGCTCGTGATTGGAGTAGCTACCATGAAGGAATTGAAGTAGTAGCCGTCCACACATACTGTTGATTGTACGGATATGCGAGGAATTGGTGCCTCCGGTTTCGTTCAGACCCAGAACGGGCTTGTAAATGGACTGTGTGTCTGACATTGGATTTTGTTCTGTGTTGATTGATCTCTGTTAAATATATATCTGTTTGGCGGCGGAGAATTTATTCTCTTGCTTAACGCCCTTCTCTGAGACGTACGAGCTCAGAGGTTATGTATTGACAGAAATCAGTCGCATGGAGTGGATTTCCTGTGTGGCACGCCTAAGTGGCATATGATCAAGGCTTCTGTTGCAAAGCAAATTCTTATGGTTGATGATCAAAGCATGGTCTGTGTGACGTAGCTTTGTGTGTAACGTGAATTCGGGAGCCTCACACCCCGGTATGAGTCAAAAACGGGAGAAGGACCCAAGGAGTGCATGACGTTTCTTTCTAGCTATGGTGGTGTCAGTGACCTCCCTGCCCTGACATTTATATCTACTTTTCACCTGTGTGGTTGTTGGAATGCGAGGCGCCTCGATTATAGGTCTGTAAGGACCGGGAAACGTGTGTTCAGGAATTGCCAATCCTCAAAAGTAAGAGAGGACCGGCCTTGGAGGATCCAGGGGATTGCTGTGTGCGGTCCCGAGGCATTTGCTAGAGTGTCTCGAACGGAGAGGAGCTTGCCCCTTGCCTCGACTCATGAAGGAATCCAATTTCCAATACGAAATATGCGGACGTGATTGTATTACTAGTATGGCGACATAGTGGTATGGGTCATTTATGCCGCCTATGATTGATATTTATGATTGAAATCGCTTTTGAAATATATATACACTAGTAATAATATCAAGCACTTTTGTTTTATTCGTATGAAGCATCTTTGGCCATTATAAGGTAAAAACTCTATCCTCCGGCTTGCGTTGCATTGTGTGATGGGACCTGAGTCTTATAATGGCTTCATTTTATAAAAAGCATTGCGATGATTTAATCATTTACTTTATTTCATGCACTAGCACTCATTGGAGTAAACCCGTTCCGTGAAAGTGGCGTGGTCCTTTGATTTGCCTTATTATTGTTGTTAATAAGTTGAATAGATTTCTCATACCAGTCCCATGACTGACTCGTAGTTTGTTTCACCTTGCAAACTCGGGTGCCCTCATTTTCACACGGGCAGCCTAGTTACTGGTTTCTGACGCATCTTTTGGCTCATGGCGAGGCTTGACTACACCGTGCTAACTTGGATTTTCTCCGCTATTATTGTATCTATATTATGATTCCGCCATTGGCGATGTAGACTGATATTTATTTTGAGTACTCTTTATGTATGATTCCGCCTCTGGCGATGGTGACTGATTATGTATCATTATGCACTAAGTTGTATCCTGTACTGTGCTTCTCTGATGTGATGATATCTATATGATTCCGCTGTCATATGTGTGTAAATTATTCTATTTTTTGTTTATGCTATTATCTGTGATCTGCTAATGATGATTAATGTGTTATATTTCAATGATTATCCTTAACACCGTGTCACGGGGTTTTGGGATCGTCACAGCTGGTATCAGAGCTTTGGTTAACCTTAGTTCTGGAGTCTAACACATTAAACACTTCGTAAAAATAGAATCAGTAGTATTCTAAGGCGAGTCGCTCATTAGAGATAGGACTAGTAAAGTCCTAGAATGAGCCGAGTAGAATAGCAAAAACAATTGATCAGTCCATCATTATCTTTCCGTAGATTTTCTGCTTAATTATGCAATAGACTATCATTTATGTTAGCTGACTTTTTTCGTTGCTTATACAGAATTTGAAAAAGGGCTACCAGAGCAGCCGCCGCTAGAGGAGGTCGTGCCGGCCGAGGCCGACGAAGGGGAGAAATCCCAGCTCAAGAAGGACCTTTGATACAACCTCCGGCAGCTCAATACTTCGAGCTTGACCGTGTAGCTAAGAGATATAAGAACTTAGGAGGCAAGACCTTCTCGGGAACTGGCACCATAATAGAGGCCCTTGCATGGCTCAAAACATGCGAGAAAATTCTTGAAGGCCTAAGGCTTGGAGACGAAGACAAAGCTATTATGGGCGCCTGGCTTATGCAGGAACAAGCTGAATTATGGTGGGAATCTCTTACCGCCGGGAATAGAGAAGCTGGAAGAACATGGGATGGATTTAAAGAACTCTTCAAGGAGAAATATGTCCCAGAACAAGCTGTAGATAGAATGCACTATGACTTCGCCAATCTCCAGCAAGGGGATCTTTCCGTGCAAGAATATTTGAATAAATTTACAATGTTGTCGCCCTATGCTCCAGAGCTCGTCGCCACCGCGAAATCCAAAATTAAGAGGTTTATCCTTGGGCTAAGACGACAATATCATGATAGAGCCATGGCCCATGTCAAGCTGGAATTCAACGAGCTGGTGGAAATGACATGCAACTATGAAGATCTTGATCAAAGGCATCTGGATCAGGATCGCGCTAGAAGCCAAGCCGGAAACAAGCGCAAGCCTGCTGTAAATCAGGGCGAGTCAAGCCAAGCAGCATCTTCAAAACCTCAGACTGGCAAGCCGCTAAGAGGAAATTGCTTTAACTGTGGTAAGCCGGGGCACTACTCAAACGTCTGCTCAGCTCCGAAGAGGCAGAAGACGAATTCTCAAGGCTCGAGCCAAGGCTCTCAGAACCCTCGCTCGTGCTTCAACTGTCGCAAGACCGATCATCTAGTCAAAGACTGTCCTTTGCTGAAGAAAGCTACAGTAGCTCATGTCTATGACGGGTCGAGCCCGCCAGCTGCTTCCAATGGAGCAGGTAAACCCGATGTTTTGGGAGGTACCCTTACAATTAAAAATATTCCTGTTTTTGTATTATTTGACACAGGTGCATCGTTTAGTTTTATTGCTAGAAACACAGTGCACAAACTAAAGTTAAAACAGCGAAAGCTTAAAGAATCGGTGGAAGTTCATAACCCGATAGGGGGTCCTGTTACTCTTGGTTCATATTGTAGAGTGCCAATCTCGTATTCTTTCTACAAGTTTCCTTTTGATTTAATCGTTATGGATTTTCCCGAATTCGATATTATTCTCGGGTTAGATTGGTTATCGAAATACGAAGCTGAGGTAAAGTGTGCGGAAAGAATCGTTAAAATTCGAACGGAGCTTGGACATATATATATACCCCGTCATGGTTCGAATCCGAATAGAGAAGAATTTTGGTCAGCATTGGAACTTATCCCCACTTCCATGGAAAGGATTCCGATTGTTAGCAACTATGCGGATGTGTTTGAAGAAGTTGAAAACTTACCTCCGCAAAGAGAAATAGAATTCCGAATCGATCTAATTCCCAATGCCAGACCAGTGGTGCATCCAATTCGCAGAATGACTCCGAAAGAAAAAGAAGAATTAGGCGATCAAACTCGTCAACTGTTGTGGAAAGGTCTAATCAGACCGAGTTTTTCTAATTGGGGTGCAGCTGTTGTGTTTGTCCCAAAGTCAGACGGTACTCTTCGATTATGCGTTGATTACCGAGACCTTAACAAACAGACGCTTAAAAACAAATATCCATTACCCCGCATTGATGATTTGCAAGACCAATTGAATGGGACGAAAGTATTTTCCCGAATGGACCTAGCTACAGGTTTTCATCAATTGAGAATAGCAGAAGAGTGTGTTCCTTTGACAGCTTTCAGAGGTCCAGACATATTTTATGAATGGTTAGTAATGCCGTTTGGCCTATGTAACGCTCCAGCATACTTTGTCGATCTAATGAATAGAGTTTTCAGGGGAGTTCTGAATAAATTTGTCCTCGTATTCATCGATGATATTTTAATCTACTCCAAATCAAAACCCGAGCATGAAAAACACTTAGAACAAGTATTGGAGATTCTAAGGAAGAACGTCTTCAAAGCCAAATTCTCTAAATGTGTCTTCTGGCAAGAGGAAGTTAAATTTCTTGGCCATGTCGTGTCAGAGAAAGGAATTTCTGTTGACCCAAGCAAAATAATAGCAATTCAAGACTGGAAACAACCCACTACTCCCACAGAAGTTAGAAGTTTTATGGGGTTGGCTAGTTATTATCGAAAGTTCGTTAAGGATTTTTCGAAGATATCCGGTCCGTTAACGAAGCTCACAAAGAAACACGAGAAGTTTAAATGGACTTCCGACTGTGAAGAAGCTTTCCAGGAATTGAAATCGAAGCTGACCACCGCTCCAGTGTTAACAATTATTGATGGCAATCAGGATTTGACGGTTTGGACAGATGCTTCTATTAGAGGTCTTGGTGCAGTGTTAATGCAGAGAGGCCAAGTAGTCGCTTATGCAAGCCGCCAACTGAAACCGCATGAGAAGAATTATGTGACTCATGATCTTGAGTTACTAGCCATCGTTTTTGCCTTGAAAATCTGGAGGCATTATTTATTGGGCGAGAAATTTATACTGTACACAGATCATCAATCATTGAAGTATTTATATACCCAGAAAGATCTGAATCTGAGACAGCAGCGTTGGCTAGAATTTCTTGCAGCATATGATCTTGATATCCTGTATACGCCGGGGAAGGCTAACGTTGTAGCGGATGCACTTAGTAGAAAAACCGCAATGATTGCCAATCTTATAATTACACCTGGATTGATTGATAGGATATATGTTCTTCAGAAGAGTGACAATTTTGTGAAAGAGATGATAAAAAGGATTCAAAGGGGCGAAGGCTCCAGTTTCCAAGTGGACAGTGAGGGAGTTCTGAGGCTGAATAGAAGAATATGTGTTCCCGACATTCCTGAGCTTAAAAGAGAAGTGCTGGACGAATGCCATAAATCCAAATTTTGCATCCATCCTGGGGTGAGCAAAA
This sequence comes from Allium sativum, assembly GCA_030737875.1. Classification (NCBI taxonomy): domain Eukaryota; kingdom Viridiplantae; phylum Streptophyta; class Magnoliopsida; order Asparagales; family Amaryllidaceae; genus Allium; species Allium sativum. Next base: position 658,923,281 of record CM060913.1, read on the forward strand.
TGTACAACGATATCAAACGCACTTTCTGGTGGAAGGCAATGAAAAGAGATATTTCTTTGTATGTTAGCAGATGCCCTACTTGTCAATTGGTCAAGAGTGACCAACAGAAGCTAGCTGGACTGTTGCAACCGTTGGAAGTCCCAGGTTGGAAATGGGAACAGATTTCCATGGATTTCATAGATGGTTTGCCGCGAACCAAGAAAGGTAATGACAGCATTTGGGTAATCGTAGATCGCTTCACGAAGACTGCCCATTTTATACCTGTCAGATCCAATAGAACCGCTCAAAGTCTAGCACAGATATATTTCAGAGAAATTGTTAAGCTGCATGGAATTCCCATCAGCATAGTCAGTGATAGAGATCCCCTATTTACTAGCAAGTTCTGGGAGGCCTTCCAGACAGAATTGGGAACAAAACTGAATATGAGCACCGCTTATCACCCACAAGCAGATGGACAAACTGAGCGGGTGAATAGAATTCTAGAAGATTTATTGCGGGCTTGTATAATCGATTTTGGTGGGTCATGGGAAGATCATTTGCATTTGGCAGAATTCTCATATAACAATAGCTATCAAGCAAGTGTGAGAATGTCACCATTTGAAGCATTATATGGAAGACCCTGCAGATCTCCTGCATGTTGGGTAGAACCTGGCAACAGACTTGTACTAGGACCCGATATGATTAGGAAAGCATCGGATAAGGTGGACTTCATCAAGAAGCGATTGAAAACCGCCCAAAGCAGACAGAAAAGTTACGCAGACTCTAGAAGGAGAGATTTGACATTTACTGTTGGTGATCATGTTTATTTAAAGGTTTCTCCGATGAGAGGAGTAATCAGATTTGGAAAGACTGGGAAGTTGGCACCGAGATTTATTGGTCCCTTTCCTATACTTGAGCGAATTGGAACTCTTGCTTATAGGGTTCAATTGCCAGATTGGTTGCCTGGAGTGCACAATGTATTTCACGTATCTCAACTTAGGAGACATGTGCATGATCCGGATCTTGTTGTAGAAGAAGCAGCGCAACGGGATGTGGAGATAACTCCAGAATTAGCACTCAAAAGAGAGCCATTAAAGATTGTTGGCAAAGAAACTAGAGAACTCAGAAGCAAAAAGGTTCATTTAGTTAAAGTGCAGTGGAGCAGTGATCCGAGAGACTGTACTTGGGAAACTGAGGAAAGCATTAAGCAAGCTTACCCCAAATGCAGAGTGGATATCTCTGACTAACTCCGGTGCAAGGTACCTTTACAATACATTGCATTTACATTTTATTTCCTACTTTACTGTTGTTTCCTTTTCGAGGACGGAAAGTTTTAAGTAGGGGAGATTGTAATAACCCAGAAAATACGAGCCAATTTAAAATTTTTAAATTGGTTATTTCAAAGGAATTTGAACAATTGAAATAGAATATTTCAATAAAATAGTGAATTAGAAATAGTGAGTCAGTTTGAAAATTCGAATTCAAACTTTGACCGACTATGCAGGATGGAAAATATAAAGGATTTTAGCAAAACCAAAAATATTTAAATCTGTTAGTCAATACCTTTCTAACGAATCTGAAAAATCGAAGTTTCATAACGGGAATCAAAAGTTATGGCCGAATGAATTTTCAGAAGAGTCGGTATATAGAATATATAGCCCTGGAAAATTGATATTTTGCAAACGACCTCGGAATTCGACGAAACCACTTTTGTTGGGTCCGGGATGTCAAACGATTGCTAGGTTTCAAATTTCATAATTTTTGAAGCTAGTATGTGAGCGTGGCAAAAGAAAATGTGTTTGGTCGATTTCTGTTAAAATGGATCGACCAGAAAATGGCCATTTTTCAGACGACCTTAGAATTCGACAAAACTAGTTTTGTTGGGACCGTAGCGTCAAAACATAGCTAGATTTATTTTTCTGGAATTTTTCAAATCAGTTTGTGGCCCTGGCAAATTGAAATGTGCGTTCAGAGTTAAAAATTAAATGTTTTATACTTTAATTTGAAAAATAACTGACTGTAACAGTCGAATTGGCCTACGAAACATATCCCATTGTGTCCGGAATGGGGGTATTTAGCTAGGGGAGACAGTCGTTGGGTTTAAAAAGGAGTTCGTTTGAGAAAACACTATTTAAAAATTTAATATAGTCCTCGGCCAATCATATTTCTCCTTTCATAAATTAAAAAAAAAAAAAGAAACCCCCCCGATCAACGGCAAAACCCGTTCACCACCTGCTCTCCTCCGCCGCCACCACTACCGCCACCTACAGCCTTCGCCACCGCCACCATTAGAAGCGCCTCAGCCCCCTCTTCAAATCCGACTAACCATCGCCGCCCCTCGTCGCCTCCTCCGCCCGTATCGACGCCAGGAAGTCGAGCACTTCCCGCCGCCGCCCTGAACGCCACCGACCACCGAACGCCACCAAACCACCACCGATTTGAAGCCCTCTCTTCCCTCTTCCACGTCCAACTCCCCGATCGTCCCCACGTGCCGCTGATTTCGCGAAAACTGTAAACCTAGTTTTGAAGCTTCGTGAAGTGAGTTTTTCTTTGATCTTTACACTTTGAAAAATCATATCTTTTTGGTGTGTTGACGAAATTCGATGAAACAGGAAACATCAAGATCGCAAGGAAGCTCTCTACCCAATAGAAGAAGCTGCGGATTTTTCTGACATCGTATCGATTTTTAGCGCTAAGAAAACCAAGGTGAGAAATCTAAATTAACGTGAAATTGAATGGAAAATGTCGTGTATAATTTATATTAGCGAAATATAAATTACATACGTGTTGTATACCTCATGTACATGCGTAGTGTAAGCTATATAAGCGAAGTATGAATTTTACATGCATAGAATAATTGATATATGTGTTGAAATGCAAGTGAAATATAGCAATTATATATATATATACTCCCCTCGTCCACAAACCATGGACGATATTTATTGTGGTGAATTGGTGTGAAATATTGGGTGAAAAATACGAATGGTTGAATAATTGTTTGTGGTTGATATTGTTTTGTTGTGGTTGAAAAATACCCATTGGTGATTGAAATGAATTGGAAATATTTGTGGAAATAAAAATAAACATGCCGCCTGCATACGAATTAGATGCATGAATCCCCATTGTAAAAAACCGTGAGGTTTTAAGGTAGAGCGAGGAGCCGTACTAGGGACGGTACCGGTTTTAACTACCCTGCCGTTATGCTGCCGAAATTTTGAATAATCTTTGTGTGTTAGAATTATTTTCATATGTTGAAATTATTTTCATGCATAGAAATTAAAGCCATATATTGAAACTATATCCATGTGTGGAAATGTTTGTGTGTTGAAAAGTGTTGTGTGAAAATTAAATTCATTTGTGAATGAATGAAGTGTTTAAACAATAAAAATCACATTTTTATATATATATGAAGTATGAAAAATATTCGCCTTGTATAAATAATTTCAATCATAAAAATCCCATCTTTCTAATATGAACAACATAAATAAAATGTCCATGTGTGGAAATGCTCATTTGTTGAGAAGTGTGTGTAGTGGAAAAGTTCATGTGTTGAATAAAAAGATCGAACGATAAAAATTACATTTTTATTGAAACTATGAAGTGTTGAAACATCTATTTGTCGAATAAATATTTTAAATGATAAAAATATCATTTTTATCATATGTGTGACATGCTAAAGATATGCGGACGTTGAAATAAATATTTGTGGAAGAAATTTTATTTTTAACATGCATAGGAACTAAATAAAATAGTCATGTGTTGAAATCTATGTTAGTTCGCCAAAATTATCATCTTTGAAATGTGAAGCGTTAAAAATAGCCACTTGTTCAAATAAACGTGCATGAGTTGAAATATACATTAACTAGCTAATGATATGATTTTAGCCTATGCATGCAACATTAGAATGAATGGTGTTTTTAAACCAAAGCAAATCAAATATGAAATTGAATGGAAAATGTTAAATGTTAGAAATTGTATATATGTACATGCATATCTATTGAACAGGTTAAAGCAAAAGGGGCTAGAGAAGAGAAATAGAATTTTGTGCCCGACAAATAGGTACACATTTACCACTTTGTTTGGGTGATGATTTTATGAGCCTGTTGGCTAGCTGCTTGGCTTTTCTTTTTCTTTTTGATATGAGACGCCCGTGTGGCTATTTGGGAATTTTCCCAGACCCTCCCGTACAAAGGAGGTTATGGCGAAATTTTCCAAAATTTAAAGGCGTTAGTGAAATAATTGAAGTGGAAACGATATAGGAATTTTTGGATGAACTGTATTTATATAAATATATAAATATAAATAGAATTAAAACGAAACGTGGTCGTGTAGTTCATATTTTGAAACCGTGATTTCAAACGACTAGTGCGGAAGATCCGACCATTGGATTTTCCCGAAACCTCAACCGTTGGGTTCGCCTTGGAAATATCTTTCCAACGGCACCAACTTTGTGAAGATCCGACGGTTGGATTGTCTAGAATGTTTAATTCAAAACTGAAGAAAAACAACGCCAGAAACGATTATATATATATATATATATATAATTAAATTAAATCGAATAACGACGCTGCAGTTCGTAAATTGAAATCGTAACTTCAAATGGTTAGTATGGAAGATCCGACCGTCGGATTTTCCCAAAACTGAAACCGTTGGATTCGTTTTGAAATGACCATCCTAATGATGTAAAATTTGTGAAGATCCAACGGTTAGATTTTCATATATGTGTAAAACAAAATTAATGAAAAGCAGCGCCAGTGCATCGACACGACCTGAAACGTCGTTTAATTAAATATGGTCGTTTTGAATCAAATAAAAATGGCGATATATCGTTATAAAATATTATGGACAATATAGAGTGGAAATAAACCAATTTTGTTGTGTTTGCTTGATATGTGATGGTTGAATGTATTTGACATGAAAATTATAACTAAATAACTGAAATGTGAATGTTGAATAGTCCAACCATGTGATTGATTGATTTGAAAATCTAAATATACGTGGGTTATTTGAAAAGGCCGAGTTTATCTCATTTCAAATAATCGATCGACGTTGAGAAGTCGAAGAGTCGAAGACGACTGAAGACCGACGATCTCCACATTGGATGGATGGGCGCTACTGATGCTCGTGATTGGAGTAGCTACCATGAAGGAATTGAAGTAGTAGCCGTCCACACACACTGTTGATTGTACGGATATGCGAGGAATTGGTGCCTCCGGTTTCTTTCAGACCCAGAACGGACTTGTAAATGGACTGTGTGTCTGACATTGGATTTTGTTTTGTGTTGATTGATCTCTGTTAAATATATATCTGTTTGGCGGCGGAGAATTTATTCTCTTGCTTAACGCCCTTCCCTGAGACGTACGAGCTCAGAGGTTATGTATTGACAGAAATCAGTCGCATGGAGTGGATTGCCTGTGTGGCACGCCTAAGTGGCATATGATCAAGGCTTCTGTTGCAAAGCAAAGTCTTGTGGTTGATGATCAAAGCATGGTCTGTGTGACGTAGCTTTGTGTGTAACGTGAATTCGGGAGCCTCACACCCCGGTATGAGTCAAAAACGGGAGAAGGACCCAAGGAGTGCATGACGTTTCTTTCTAGCTATGGTGGTGTCAGTGACCTCCCAGCCCTGACATTTATATCTACTTTTCACCTGTGTGGTTGTTGGAATGCGAGGCGCCTCGATTATAGGTCTGTAAGGACCGGGAAACATGTGTTCAGGAATTGCCAATCCTCAAAAGTAAGAGAGGACCGGCCTTGGAGGATCCAGGGGATTGCTGTGTGCGGTCCCGAGGCATTTGCTAGAGTGTCTCGAACGGAGAGGAGCTTGCCCCTTGCCTCGACTCATGAAGGAATCCAATTTCCAATACGAAATATGCGGACGTGATTGTATTACTAGTATGGCGACATAGTGGTATGGGTCATTTATGCCGCCTATGATTGATATTTATGATTGAAATCGCTTTTGAAATATATATATACACTAGTAATAATATCAAGCACTTTTGTTTTATTCGTATGAAGCATCTTTGGCCATTATAAGGTAAAAACTCTATCCTCCGGCTTGCGTTGCATTGTGTGATGGGACCTGAGTCTTATAATGGCTTCATTTTATAAAAAGCATTGCGATGATTTAATCATTTACTTTATTTCATGCACTAGCACTCATTGGAGTAAACCCGTTCCGCGAAAGTGGCGTGGTCCTTTGATTTGCCTTATTATTGTTGTTAATAAGTTGAATAGATTTCTCATACCAGTCCCATGACTGACTCGTAGTTTGTTTCACCTTGCAAACTCGGGTGCCCTCATTTTCACACGGGCAGCCTAGTTACAGGTTTCTGACGCATCTTTTGGCTCATGGCGAGGCTTGACTACACCGTGCTGACTTGGATTTTCTCCGCTATTATTGTATCTATATTATGATTCCGCCATTGGCGATGTAGACTGATATTTATTTTGAGTACTCTTTATGTATGATTCCGCCTCTGGCGATGGTGACTGATTATGTATCATTATGCACTAAGTTGTATCCTGTACTGTGCTTCTCTGATGTGATGATATCTATATGATTCCACTGTCATATGTGTGTAAATTATTCTATTTTCTGTTTATGCGATTATCTGTGATCTGCTAATGATGATTAATGTGTTATATTCCAATGATTATCCTTAACACCGTGTCACGGGGTTTTGGGATCGTCACATAAACCATCTTCTTAGAAAGAGCACTAATTCCTTCGACTTCGGAAAATTGACTACCAGATTTCAAATCCACAATATAATTATCAAGTTGATGATTATGTTGCATTAAATTGACTATCAAACTTCAGCCAACACATATTCTTTTGCTGCAATTGATAATTTGCACATTTAAGTATCTTATGGTATGTTTTTATCAAAAAAAAAAAAGAACAAGCTGCAGGAGAAATGACCAAAAAAAAGTGTCTCTGATAAAAAAAAAGGAACTCACACAATTAAGGACAATGTTCATTTCTATACACAGGAAATGTTTACGGAAACAAAAGAACAAATCAAATGATTGACTCAACTATTGTCTACAGACTACAAATCAAATGATAAATCAAAAGGGAAAATGATTGACTCGACTATTGTCTACAGACTAAAAATAAAAGCCATGGAAACAAAAGAACAAATTAAAAATAGTTATCCCTTGTGAGAGAATGCCAGCAAATAAGAAGAATAAATCAAATGGAGAAATGGAATTGAAGAAATGTTTGAATTGGAGAAGATGGAGGACCGAAGAAAACAAAAACATGTGCTGCAGATGGCCTATTAACCTTCGGAAATAATGAAACAACTTGCGTGCCATTTGGTTCTGAAAATAACAAAGCAGCTTGCGTGCTTCTGCTATCCTCCTTTTTTTATTTTTTTTAAAACCGAGTAATGGTGGACGACCCCACTGGGCCTAAGCTCAGTATGTCCTTGTTACTAACACTCCAACTTTTAGTTAATGGGGACTCAGTTGAAATTCGGTAAGGTACTACCAAATTTATCAGTGGAATTTGGCAGAGGTATGTCGAGTTTATGTCTGAAAAAATCAGAAGAGCTGCTGAAAATGATTAAAATGTTATTTTGAATTTTTGTTTTTGTATGTGATGTCCTTTAATCAAAAATGAAGTGTCAATAACAACATCCGATGGGTAAAATAGGGGTATTTTCTTATATAAATTTTTATGTTTAGTATGTCCCATAATAATTCTAGATATAATTGGAATACCTTTAAAATTAATCATCCCTTAACCAATTTTGAAGTCCGAATAATAATGCCCTTTATTATTTATCTTTTCTTACACTAGGAAGTGCATTTAAAATTAAACACAACTTCCCAGTCTGCCTTACAAAGCGAGCTTAACTCAAACTGTATGAAGTTCTGTTGTCTCTTGAGCTACAGTGAACATAAACCAAGACCCTAGAGAATGCAACTATAAATGAAAATAAATAAACATGTGGCATGCACCCAAGCTATAACCACAAGATGCACAAAATCAAATATAGGTAAAGTATACAGAACTGGTCAAGATAAAATATCAAATTTTTCTTTTATCAAACAACGAAATTAGAACATACCAAACATTGTCAGGATTATCTGCCACTTCACATAATGGAGGCCAAATATTTGCTTCACGATTCATGTAGCATGTGTTGTTTAAAGGCTTCTTCCATATAGCTATACATCCTTCCTTAACAAGTTCCCACCACGTACAATTGGTAAGATATTCTATTTCTGCAAGAGATGGTAAATACTGAAAACACATGTATTTATCCAACATTTTGAATATAGGAATGGAAATATCATACATCAATCCAATATAACATCAAACGAAGAAATAACTTTAAGAAATAAATGCATAATACATTCCCACACATTTCAACTGTTGGAAAAATGATTCATTTTTTATAAAGATGAATTATTTAAAAAAAATTGGATAAATGTGAGGTGACTCATATATGAATAGTCCCACATCATGAGACTATATGAAAAAAAACAGTTTTTTTTTATTTTGACTCGGTAAAAAATTGAGATCCAATTTTTTAGATCTGAACCGACTTCCTCTACATGTATTACCATGTTTATTTATTGCCGAACTACTCAGAAAAAATAACTTTTTCTTATCTCTCTCTTTGTGTAATGACCCGCATTGGCAGAGGTATTATAATTAATTAATTTAATTATATAGATGGTGGTTAAAAGAATTTAATGGTCGTGGAATTAAATAATGGTGAATATTTAATTAAAATAATAAATTAAATAATATATATAATTCCGAAATAATCAGAATTGGCTGAAATGGCGATATGCTGTGAACTAGATCATCTGTGATATTTAATTCAGTTTAGAACTGAATTAGAATAACGAATATATTATTTGAAAGACAGTTTGAACATAGAGTTATAATATAATTAAAATCGAGCTCGAAATGGCGCTGCAGTTCGCTATTTGGCGATTTGAACTTCAACTGAATATACAGAGTTCGTTTTGAATCGGATTTCTGTGAAACAAGAAACGTACGGAGCTGGTGGAGTATATCTTTCTGATGGAAGAGAAAAATTAGGATTTCTTCGTGTAGATTTTGAGATATGTCCAAATCAAATTTTAAAATAGTCTGAAGCGACCCGAACTTCCCCGGTCTCCGAAGAGAAGAGAAAGAACGAATTACTTTGAGGGCAAGACGAATCAGAACGCAGACGGAAGGACATTTCATTGTATATTACAACAATTCCATTAGAATACAAGAATATACAGAGTATGAATAAATATTACACATTCGATAAATATCAGAGATTACAGTACATTACATAGCAGCGGAAAATAATACAATACACAACTGAAGGAGATATACGGATATAAAGCTTTCCGGATATCGTTCTAGCTGTAAACCAGGATCCTGTGAATATAAATCTACATAACCCAAAATTACTAGCTGCCCGTGTCAAAATAAGGGCATCCAGAGTATAGGTTAAAACAATAAACTCCAGGTCAGTTATGTGACTGGTGTGAGAACTAAAACAGTTATTAATCTTTATTTTAAAGTTCGGTAAATCAAGGGACCACGCCGTATAACACGGAACAGGTTTCCTCCCAAGAACACCAGTGCATAAAACAACAGCACAATGCTAAATAAAGAAAAATGAAGCTATTATAAGACCTAGGTCCCATCACACAATGCAATACAAGCCGGAGGATAGGTTTTACCTTATAATAGCCAAAGCATGCTTGATACGTTAAAACAAATCATTTGATACTATTATAAGTGCATAGTGTATAAAACAGCTTCAAATCATAAGTATCAATCATAGACGGCATGGGTACCATATATCATGTCGCCATACTAATTCTACAATTAAAACCGAAAAATCACGTATTTGGAAATTGGATTTCCATCTGTGAACCGAGGCAAAAGATAGTCCTCTGCCGATTCGAGACGCTCTAGCCCGTGTCTCAGGAACAGAACGCATCGTCCCATGGATCGTCAGGGCCGGTCCACCGATGTGGATTAGACGAAATCCTGAACACTACGTTTCCCCACCCTACGGGGTGTCAATGAGCCAACGAATGACTCCATCGGTTTGAGAACGACCGATGTATCTGATGCGCCTCGCAACAGCAACAACCACATAAGTCAAACTCGTCAGGGCGTGTAAAACCACTGACGCCACTTCTAGCTAGAAGGAAACGCATTCCCTCCTTGAAGTCCTTCTCCCGTTTTTGGTTCACAACCGAGGTGTGAGGCTCGCGAATCAACGTTACACAAAGCTATGCCACACAGGCCGTGCTTTGATCATCAAACACAAGACTTTGCTTTTCAACAGAAGCCATGATCATTTGCATCTTAGCATGCCACGCAGGCAATTCACGCTATGCAATCGATATCAATCACACAGAATGAAATCCGATGTCAGACACATAGTCCATCTACAAGTTTGTTCTGGGTCTGAACGAAACCGGAGGCACCTACTACCCCGCATATCCATCGATCTCCAAGTACGTCTGGACGATCACTAACTGATTCCCTCCTCTTGGGTGTACGACCCAATCAAGATCATTAGTAATTATCCAAATGACGTGAAGACCTCCGGTCTTCTACCATCGTCTTCATCTTCGACTTATTGTCGTATCAGTTATTCAGAATGGGATAAACCCGGTTTTTCTGAATAACTCGCATATATAATATATACGTGTTACACCAACACAACATATGCCTCATTCCAATTCATCAGTCACTAACCGTAAATTAATCAAGAGAATAATTCCCCAAATATTAACCTCGAAGGCCGAAACCAACATCAGATCAATATCTAGAAAACCATTCTGCTTAGCTAACCGACAGTTAGTTTCTAAATTTCACATTCTTAGGGAAAGGTTCCCATTAATTTTATCAAAGATGTATCCTTTAAATTTATTCTTTAATCTACTTTTGAATATCAATTCACACTAGTCGGGATTAGCGAACCACACCGAAGTGATCATTTATTTTATTTCCCAATCCCAACCTATTCATCCCATGAAGTAAAACTGGTAATACTTCATATCTAACACCACCGTGTTATCGGTAAATTCAATTACCATTTCACGTTCAAATCTAATTAAAGATTTAACTATCGCCTGGAGCAAAACTGGTGATACTCCATTCTCAATCTTTTCAATCTAATTAAAGATTCATTAAAACTCCACATAGTTTTAATCTCTAACTGGGTTAAAGAATCAGTGTTATTTGAAACACGGTTCACGATAAACCCCAAAATCACATCACATTTCAATCAGTCCCTAACCGTATATTAGCAAGTGAGCAATTCCCTAAGTATTAACTGAAAAATCCGAGTGTGTACGACTTGTGCAGGATCTATAATATGGCTATGCGGAATGTATGTGATAACTTAAGCTATTCAATAGTTATGCGAATAAATATTCGCAAACAATATATATATCACAAATAATTATAAATGCAGTAAAGTAAAGTAAAGTAGAGTAACGACACCAGGATTTTTATACTGGTTCGGACCTCCAGTCCTACGTACAGTCCCGAAGCTCCTCTTCGGCTTTTCACTAAACAACACCCTCTCTTCACCCGGAGGAACAGGTTCACAACACTACTTGATTTACGGGCTACAAGTTTACCCACTTGATTTCACGGGCTACAAGCTTACCCACTTGATTTCACGGGCTACAAGCTTACCCACTTGATTTCACGGGCTACAAGCTTACCCACTTGATTTCACGGGCTACAAGCTTACCCACAAGACGATTACAAGAGTTTGACCTTGAATGTGTTCTTTCTTCAACACTGATTAGTCAATGATAGAGTACAACCTTCTTATAATCTTATCCTCAAATATATATTGATGTTTGCAAAGATTTGGAAGTGGATTATCGAGTTGAATCACAAGTGTGTTAAATATGCTTGGAGATTCAAATGATAATTGAATGCTTTTGAGTGCTTTTAGAATGCTAAGAATAATACAATATAGATCAGAGAATGGAGAGAAAATTCGGTGATTTGATTGATTGAAAACTGATGTATTTATAGTAATTGAGAAGTTGCAATTATTGGTGAAAAGTTGCAATCAAAAGAAATGATTTTAAATGAAGAGAAATGGATGCAACTTTTCAAGAAAGAAGATGACTCTTCATGAAATTCAAAAATAGGTCGACAGGAAAAATTAATAGGTTGACAGGTTTTTGACTGTTATTTCAAAAAGCTATTGACCTGTTAATTTTAACAGGTTGACCTGTTATATTTAAAAATAGGTTGACCTGTTATTTTTAACAGGTTGACCTGTTTTTGTCAATACACAATAAAAACGAGTTTTCATGCATAATTTTGAAATCAATGGGAAGTATGATTATTTGAGGATAGATTTTAACATAAAATATTCTAAATAACCAACTTCTAACCTATGAAACCATTGAATCTTCTTTTTGTTGATCATGAAGCTTCTTCTCGTCATTAATCAAAACAAGCATTGAAACTGTTGACTCAACATTCTCCCCCTTTTTGATTGATGACAATATAGCTTGATATTTTAATCTTTATTGCTATCTCCCCCTGTATATAAGCTCTGTCTCCCTTTAAACATCTATATATCCATAATCTTAGCTCCATGTCATGATTTCCATTGATCTTTATTTTGTTGTTATCAATCGAAATTCTCGTGTTTCAACATTCTCCCCCTTTTTGATTGATGACAACACCTTGGATTTTCTCCCTTTGAATATAAAGCTCCCCCTGAATTTCTGCAACATTTGTTAGTAAATAATCTTACCTTTTAATTCCTGCATTAACAAATGTTAGCACACATATACTTTTACCATATTAAGCACATATATTTTAAATAGTATATGTAAATTATTTCTCCCCCTTTGTCATCGATTAAAAAGAATAAATATCATAATAACCTCAATAATCGAGAGTAGTATAATTTTAAAATAGTATAAGAAATGGTGTTTGAGTTTGGAATTTGAAACGACGTGTGTTTATATAAAAAAAAACAGTTTTCAGAGAGACCGGTCGACCTATAAAATCAAGGCGGTCGACCTAAAAAGTTTCGGGTTGGAGAAAATGAAAGAAATAGTACAAAGCGGTCGACCGAAATGTTCAACCGGTCAACCGTTTTCTTGCTGAAACAAAAACCGGTCAACCTAAAAATGTATACAGGTCGACCTAAAATTTCTCTATTTCAAAAAAATATATGATACCAGTCGACATCATTTTTGACCTGTCGACCGAAAACTTCTCTGGATTGTGAAAATCAAAACCGGTCGACCTATATTCTTGGACCGGTCGACCTAAAAACTCTCTGGTTTGAAATTCATCTATTTAGGTCGACAGCTTTTTATTTTAGGTCGACTGGATATGTATAAAACTGTTTTTTCCGGCTATATTTTGAATGAAATCAATGCTCAAACATCATTTTATTAAAATAAAAGAATGTAAACTCGTAAAAAAAGGAACTAAAAACATTATTAAATGGAATATAAAGAAATCTCCTTAGATCCAATATAGTCATTATTTTCTTGGTTCCCATGGAGAATATTTTCCGCTTCCGCCTTCATTTTTGTTGTAATTCCTATCCCATGAATTTTGTGTCCTCGATGACGATGAAATATTGAAACATGTGCTTTTTGATAAGCTAAATTTTCAAAGATATTTAGAGATACCGAATAGCCTTCTCTTTGTTGTGGTGTACCTGCAAAAATATATATAACATATATAGTTTTGGTACCCACTTGCTTTGTTTAGGTCCATGAGTTAGATGGAAGGTAACCATACCCAAGAGGGTTTAATGGAACCTTTAAAGATAAAATTTTCATTATTAACTAATGAATCAAAATATTAATCAATATATTTTTCTCTGTTTCTCCAACTTACAGGAACCCAAATACTTAAGTAATCTCTATTGATATTCCTTTTCATACTTCTAGATCTATTATACAGATCTCTAGTCATAGAAGTATTCGAATTTCTATAATAATTGGATCTAGGATGAGCATTAGTACTAGTAGTAATATTTTTATTGTACATGAAAGCATATCTAGTACTATTTCTAAGATTAGTTTTATTATATCCTAAACCACTTTTGTCATGTAAAGGTCGAGATCTAGATAAAATCATATTTAAATCATTTTGACCTTTATTAAATTTTGCGAACTTATTTGCACATTTATCAAATTTATTTCCAAATTCGCTATTTACATTTTCAAAAGAAATTTTGTTATTCTTTAAATCATCAATTTCCTTATTTAATTCAGAATTTTTCCTTTTTAAAGTACCATTCTCAGTTTTGAGACCTAAAATTTGAGATTCTGAATTATCTAAAGAAGATTGTAACTTTTCAAAATTTTCTTTTGAGTCAGAAATTTCGTTTTGCAAAATATTATTATTCACCTTTAAAAACTCACATTCTTTAGATAGTTATAAATTCTTTTCAGTTAAAGCTCCATTCTCTTTTTCAAGAGACAAAATTAAAGAACTAGAATTATTTAAAGAATCTTCTAATGATATATTTCTATTTTGCAAAAGATTGATTTCCTTTAAAAGAACATTGTTTTTATCTTCTATTCGCTCATTTTCTTTTTGAAGGGAATCTTTTTGAGAAACAAGCTTTTCTAAGGTATTTTCAAAACATTTGGCTTGTTTTACCAAATGATTGTTTTCTTCTTTTAATTTGGAATTTTCTTGCTTGTAATTTTTTGACATAGCTAAAACGACTGTATTGAGTTTCAATAATTTTTCATGGTCTAACAAAAGATCTTTATATAATGAATCTGCACATACCGATTGTGATCTGACTTTAGCCATGAGACACTTGTTTCCTTGCTCTCTTGATTCTGCTTTGTTGCTCTTCCACTTTCTAATCCCTTGACTAGACTTCTTTATTGCCATTTGTTCTAAGATGTTGTTACGATCTCTAGAACACCAGGCTCTGATACCAATTGAAAAAGTCCGTGCGTGTATACGACTTGTGTAGGATCTATAATATGGCTATGCGGAATGTATGTGATAACTTAAGCTATTCAATAGTTATGCGAATAAATATTCGCAAACAATATATATATCACAAATAATTATAAATGCAGTAAAGTAAAGTAAAGTAGAGTAACGACACCAGGATTTTTATACTGGTTCGGACCTCCAGTCCTACGTCCAGTCCCGAAGCTCCTCTTCGGCTTTTCACTAAACAACACCCTCTCTTCACCCGGAGGAACAGGTTCACAACACTACTTGATTTACGGGCTACAAGTTTACCCACCTGATTTCACGGGCTACAAGCTTACCCACTTGATTTCACGGGCTACAAGCTTACCCACTTGATTTCACGGGCTACAAGCTTACCCACTTGATTTCACGGGCTACAAGCTTACCCACAAGACAATTACAAGAGTTTGACTTGAATGTGTTCTTTCTTCAACACTGATTAGTCAATGATAGAGTACAACCTTCCTATAATCTTATCCTTAAATATATATTGATGTTTGCAAAGATTTGGAAGTGGATTATCGAGTTGAATCACAAGTGTGTAAAATATGCTTGGAGATTCAAACGATAATTGAATGCTTTTGAGTGATTTTAGAATGCTAAGAATAATACAATATAGATCAGAGAATGGAGAGAAAATTCGGTGATTTGATTGATTTAAAACTGATGTATTTATAGTAATTGAGAAGTTGCAATTATTGGTGAAAAGTTGCAATCAAAAGAAATGATTTTAAATGAAGAGAAATGGATGCAACTTTTCAAGAAAGAAGATGACTCTTCATGAAATTCAAAAATAGGTCGACAGGAAAAATTAATAGGTTGACAGGTTTTTGACCGTTATTTCAAAAAGTTGTTGACCTGTTAATTTTAACAGGTTGACCTGTTATATTTAAAAATAGGTTGACCTGTTATTTTTAACAGGTTGACCTGTTTTTGTCAATACACAATAAAAATGAGTTTTCATGCATAATTTTGAAATCAATGGGAAGTATGATTATTTGAGGATAGATTTTAACATAAAATATTCTAAATAACCAACTTCTAACCTATGAAACCATTGAATCTTCTTTTTGTCGATCATGAAGCTTCTTCTCGTCATTAATCAAAACAAGCATTGAAACCGTTGACT
The DNA here is from genome assembly GCA_030737875.1 of Allium sativum. Classification (NCBI taxonomy): domain Eukaryota; kingdom Viridiplantae; phylum Streptophyta; class Magnoliopsida; order Asparagales; family Amaryllidaceae; genus Allium; species Allium sativum. The sequence goes on from CM060913.1 coordinate 658,939,380, forward strand.
CAACATTCTCCCCCTTTTTGATTGATGACAATATAGCTTGATATTTTAATCTTTATTGCTATCTCCCCCTGTATATAAGCTCTGTCTCCCTTTAAACATCTATATATCCATAATCTTAGCTCCATGTCATGATTTCCATTGATCTTTATTTTGTTGTTATCAATCGAAATTCTCGTGTCTCAACATTAACCCCGAAGGCCGAAACTAACATCAGATCAATACCCAAGAAATCATTCAACTTAACTAATCCCCAATTAGTTTCTGATTTTCTTAACTCCGCTGGGTCTAAGAACAGTATTATTGAAGATACCGTTCACGACAACCCAAAATCACATTCCACTAATTATCGGGTTAAAGAACAAGTGTTATTTAAAACACTATTCACGATAAACCCAAATCACATTTGATATTCAATACAAGGCTCTGAATAGAAAATACATTGGCTTATATTCAATATCAAATTCTACGACCAACAAATATCGTATTGGAAATAAAGATATAAATATATCTTTCAAATTTCCATAACAATATCTGTATAATCACAAAACCCAACATCGAAATATTCCAAAGACAATTTCGATTCAAATCCATTTCAATTCAACTATTGGAAATTCTGGTTACTTTAAAAACCCTTTTCAAATCCAATTTATTTATTTAAAAATAAATAGAATTATAATTCTAGTTCAAAACTAGTTCATTTCGATAAAAATCTATTTTTATCTTTTCAAATATGGAGTTTTTCATCCCAATTCTTCACAAATCATTTCTTATGATTTTACCAAATTATTACTATTTTTAATAATTTTATCAAGGCCCGTACAGTCGATTTCCATCAACGGCCATCGAACTGCACTTACAACGACCTTTTCCAAATTTGATTTGGACATAATTCCAAATCCAACCGTTAGATTTCAAATCTCTAATATTCATTAGGAAGCTCTTTTCGTTACGAACCTAACGGTTCCGGTTTTAGGAGAATCCGACGATCGGATTTCCCGCAATATCCATTCGAAGTCAATGGTCGAAATTCACGAACTACCGCAGCACGACGTGTTCTATTCAGGCCATTATATTATATATATAATATAAAGATAATATATACTTCGTCGATTTCCTTTTAAAACGTATTTTTTAAATCGTTTTAAATTTGTTTTCGAAACGATTTCAACTTCATTACAAATTCAAATAAAAATTGAATTTTCCAATATAAATTCGTTTTAAATTCATTTCAATTCTAATTCAATTCAAATCTTTTTCAATTCAAATTGGTTTCAATTCAAATCAATTTCAGTTCAATTTCAATACGTTTTAAATTCAATTCAAAACGATTTCATTTCTATTTCAGTCTAATTCAAATTTCAATTCTATTCAGTTTAATTCGAATTTCATTTCAATTCAACTTAATTCGAATTTCAATTACTTTCAAAATATCTGATTTTGAAATCACTTTCGATATTCATTGTAAAATGAATAAAATCGATATAAATATCGTTCACGTCAAAATGGCGTCAATCTAATCAACACGGCTTCATATATTTCTATTTTCAAATATTCTATTTCAAATATTTCTTTTTCAAATATTTCTTATTCAAATATTCTATTTCAAAACTGGAATGAGTCCCAATCAATTACCATATAATGTTAATTATATGGATTTTCTACCACACGTATATAACAGCAACGATAAATCATCAACAATCATCCAAAGTGCGTTCTACACTGTATAAGCATCAAATATAAATATTTAACGCTTATAAAAGTCTGTCAATCAATCGATCGACATACAACTAACTATTGGGATTAGTGTATGTCATATATCACCCCAATACCCGTGTGTGGTTATCAAACTTCAAACACATATTTTATTTGTGTAGTTGGGCGATGTGTAAAATTTATCATCCCAATCAATATCAGTCAAATGTGTGTATATAAACAAATCGTATGATTTGTTTATATTTACTTCATTTCATATACACGTTAAAATTTCTATTTTTAACTATAAAATACTTTTAACTATATAAATATTTTATTTCATTTCACATCACACAATCAACTACACATCAAAATCAAACAAACATACAAGCCGTCCATGGTCTGTGGACGACGGGTGTCAGGCGCTACTAAACACAGTCTGCATCCTAGTATATATTTTAACTAGAAAATTAAATTAAAAGTGAGAAGTTCTCACCCAAGCTATACCAAACACCGTGACTCTTCATATGTAGAAAATCTTGTCGTTCCCGCCTTTTGTCACTTTTGTTGCCCGTATTCACTACATATATCAAAATCGAATTTTTATCTTCACCTCATATATATAAAAATCAAATTTTTTATCTTAACTTCGTTATAAAAATTATATTTTTATATTGCTCTTCTCCTAATAAAGATTATATTTTTATTACTCTACATAAAATAAAAATTATATTTTTAATCTGCCACCTGTATAAAAATTATATTTTTAACTTTTCTATATTATAAAAATTATATTTTTACTTCGCTAATTAAAAAAAAATCATATTTTTAATACTTCTACTTTATAAAAATTATATTTTTATCCTTCTTATGATACAAAAATCATATTTGTATTCTTTACTTTGTTATAAAAATTATATTTTTATATATCGTCTTTAACCTAATAAAGATTATACCTTTTTAAATATAAAGATCATACCTTTTTAAATAATCGATGTTATGTATTTAAAACAAAACCAATTTTATGATTTCATAATTTAAATGCACTACAAAAAAAAAGAATAAAACAAAAATAAATAGAAACAAGGAAATTTTTCGTTCAAAAGGGGAGGGGGTGTTGCGTCAGTCGAGGGGGAGGCACGGTCGTGGAGGCGGATCTCATCAAAGGGGGGCGCGAGTGGTGGTGGCGCCCTGAGGTGGAGAGGCACGGCTAGGCTTAGAGGTGGAAGGGGTTTGGGCGTCGAACAAAAATGAGGGAGAGAGAATCGAAGAGGGGTGAGGAAGGAGGGGGTCTGGGGCGACGGTCGGTGGTCGGGGAGGGGGAACGGCGATGAGAGGCGCCGCCTGGAGTGGTGGCGATCGAGGAAAAAGGGGGGTGTTTTTGGAAATCGTTTTTTTTTCTATTTGGGATGAACGATTTTTGAATGGGGGGGTAAGGGCTTGGGAGATTATATACTATAATATATTTATTTAATTTCTAAATCCAAAAAGCAACTTTTTATTTTGACCTCGAAATCGAACTCACTGCATATCGTCCATAGCTAATTACCCCCATTCCGAACACAATGGGATATGTGTCGTAAGCTGATTCAATCATTTCGATCAGTTTTCGTCAAAATCAACATATAACTCTACATATTGAATTTGAACGCGCATTTCAATTCACTGGGGTCACATACTAACTCGAAAAATTTCAGAAAAATATTTTCTAGCTTCATATTGACTATACGGTCCTAAAAAAACTAGTTTCGTCAAATTCTGAGATCGTTTGCAAAATGGCTATTTTTAAGGGCCAGAATTCCATAGCGACTATTTTGAATTTTCAACTGGACGTCTCTTTTGATTCCCGCTATGAAATTTCGATCTTTCGGATTCGTTGGAAAGATATTCTCAATTAGGTTCTAATATTTTTGGTTTCGCTAAAATCCGGTTTATTTTGCACCCGGTACATTCATTTGAATTTTGAAATCAAATTATCGAACTACCGCGCCATTTTCAATTCCTTTTATAATTTAAAATAATTATTTATATTCTAACGACGATCTATATAAATATATTCATTCTGTTTCTATTCAAAATAAATTTCTCGTCGTTATTATTTAAAATAATCTATTTTAAATATTCAAAATTCATTAAAATTGCAAAAATAAAAATTTTAAACTGGCTCAGATTTCCGGGTTGTTACAATCTCCCCCACTTAAAACTTTTTGTCCCCGAAAAGGAACGAAGCCGAAAGTTGTTTCACAAATCAACTCAACTTCCGTTATTTTCATTACGGCTTAAGTTCTTCAACTTTTCAATTTCTAAGAACTTTTCAAATTTTTCAAAAATTTGGCTAACATCCTAAATTTTCGAAAAATTTCGCCATAACCTCCCCTGCACCGGGAGCACCGGGAAAACCCCGAAATTGCCATACAGGCCCTCTAATCTCAAAAAGAAAAAGAAAAAGCCAAGCGGCTAGCCATTCGGTTCATAAAATCATCATCACCCAAACAAAACAGTAAATTATGGTAAACATGTACCTATTTGTTGGGCAAACAATTTTATTTATCTGCTCTAGCCTCCTTGCTATGACCTGTTCTTCAATGTAAGTACATGTATATGCAAGCAAATGCGACTAATTTTCAAATAATTAAATATTTGATTCTATTAGGCATAATGGTTCAAAATTTCAAACAAATAGACAAACAACACAACCGTCAATCAGTTAGTTGGTTATCTTTTCAAATTCATTACTTAAATACATAGTCCAAAAATCAGATTTTTGATGCCAAATCACAACAATAGGCCCTATCTAATTTCGGTTCTCACACCAGTCAATAGGAAATATATAAATATCACGCCTTCGAAACACGAACACAATCACTGATGATGCCCAGGCATCACCAGAATTATCCCCGAGCGGCTAGAGTGTTATTCTATATCTGCCCAATATATTAAAACTTCGAATACACGCGGATCAGACGTATATGCAAAATCTTTATATACTTGATAGTCCAAATCAATACAAATAAATATTCAAATACGAATAATTGAATTAAATTTTCAAAACAAAATTTGTTTTCACCTTTTAAAATATACTCCTCACACTCGTTCTAGGATACTACTGATCCTATCTCTAACGAGTCATTCCCATTGGATATTACTAATCCAATTTCTGATGAATTCTTTTGTTTGGTTCTAATGTGTCTTGTTCTCTGAGCTCTGTAAACCAAAGCTCTGATACCAAATGAAGCAGCCCGACGAAATCCGGTAGGCTTTGCTACTATCCCTCCATCCCCCAAAGCTGCAGGTAAAACCAACCGTGGCTCTCACTGGTCCCCCAGTCTCTTGTTTTATGGAGACCCTCTCGAGTCTCCCGGCACTGCAGAACCAACCCTCAACAGAGACATGTTGGGGTAAGAGTCTCTCGTTAGCCACTAAACCGCGAAACGAGAACCCCCCCATCATGTGTATCCAGCCTACTCAGGACCAGCAACAAGAACTGGTGATACTCCATTCTCAATCTTTTCAATCTAATTAAAGATTCATTAAAACTTCACTTAGTTTTAATCTTTAACTGGGTTAAAGAATCAGTGTTATTTAAAACACGGTTCAAGATAAACCCCAAAATCACATCACATTTCAATCAGTCCCTAACCGTATATTAGCAAGTGAGAAATTTCCTAAGTATTAACCCCAAGGCCGAAACCAACATCAGATCAATACCCAAGAAATCATTCAACTTAACTAATCCCCAATTAGTTTCTGATTTTCTTAACTCCGCTGGGTCTAAGAATAATATTATTGAAGATACCGTTCACGACAACCCAAAATCACATTCCACTAATTATCGGGTTAAAGTACAAGTGTTATTTAAAACACTGTTCATGATAAACCCAAATCACATTTGATATTCAATACAAGGCTCTGAATAGAAAATATATCGGCTTATATTCAATATCAAATTCTACGACCAACAAATATCGTATTGAAAATAACGATATAAATATATCTTTCAAATTTCCATAACAATATCTGTATAATCACGAAATCCAACATCGAAATATTCCAAAGACAATTTCGATTCAAATCCATTCCAATTCAGTTATTGGAAATTCTGGTTACTTTAAAAACCCTTTTCAAATCTAATTTATTTATTTAAAAATAAATAGAATTATAATTCTAGTTCAAAACTAGTTCATTTCGATAAAAATCTATTTTTATCTTTTCAAATATGGAGTTTTTCATCCCAATTCTTCACAAATCAATTCTTATGATTTTACACAAATTATTACTATTTTTAATAATTTTATCAAGGCCGTACAGTCGATTTCCATCAACGGCCATCGAACTGCACTTACAATGACCTTTTCCAAATTTTATTTGGACATAATTCCAAATCCAACCATTAGATTTCAAATCTCTAATATTCATTAGAAAGCTCTTTTCGATACGAACTTAACGGTTCCGGTTTTAGGAGAATCCGACAGTCAGATCTCCCGCAATATCCATTCGAAGTCAATGGTCGAAATTCACGAACTACCGCAGCGCGGCGCGTCCTATTCAGGCCATTATATTATATATAATATATAGATAATATATACTTCGTCGATTTCCTTTTAAAACATATTTTTTTTAAATCGTTTTAAATTTGTTTTCGAAACGATTTCAACTTCATTTCAAATTCAAATCAAAATTGAATTTTCCAATATAAATTCGTTTTAAATTCATTTCAATTCTAATTCAATTCAAATCTTTTTCAATTCAAATCGGTTTAAATTCAAATCAATTTCAGTTCAATATCAATACGTTTTAAATTCAATTCAAAATGATTTCAATTCTATTTCAATCTAATTCGAATTTCAATTCTATTCGGTTTAATTCAAATTTCATTTCAATTCAATTTAATTCGAATTTCAATTCCTTTCAAAATATCAGATTTTGAAATCACTTTCGATATTCATTGTAAAATGAATAAAATCGATATAAATATCGTTCACGTCAAAATGGCGTCAATCTAATCAACACGGCTTCATATATTTCTATTTTCAAATATTCTATTTCAAATATTTCTTTTTCAAATATTTTTTATTCAAATATTCTATTTCAAAACTGGAATGAGTCCCAATCAATTACCATATAATGTTAATTATATGGATTTTCTACCATACGTATATAACAGCAACGATAAATCATCAACAATCATCCAAAGTGCGTTCTACACTGTATAAGCATCAAATATAAATATTTAATGCTTATAACAGTCTGTCAATCAGTCGATCGACATACAACTAACTATTGGGATTAGTGTATGTCATATATCACCCCAATACCTGTGTGGGGTTTTCAAAAATCAAACACAAATTTTATTTGTTCAGTTGGGCGATGTGTAAAATTTATCGTCCCAATCAATATCAGTCAAATGTGTGTATATAAACAAATCGTCTGATTTGTTTATATTTATTTCATTTCATATACACGTTAAAATTTCTATTTTTAACTATAAAATATTTTTAACTATATAAATATTTTATTTCATTTCACATCACATCACACAATCAACTACACGTCAAAATCAAACAAACATACAAGTCGTCCATGGTCTGTGGACGACAGGTGTCGGGTGCTACTAAACACCGTCTGCATCCTAGTATATATTTTAACTAGAAAATTAAATTAAAAGTGAGAAGTTCTCACCCAAGCTATACCAAACACCGCGACTCTTCATATGTAGAAAATCTTGTTGTTCCCGCCTTTTGTCACTTTTGTTGCCCGTATTCACTACATATATCAAAATCGAATTTTTATCTTCACCTCATATATATAAAAATCAAATTTTTTATCTTAACTTCATTATAAAAATTATATTTTTATATTGCTCTTCTCCTAATAAAGATTATATTTTTATTACTCTACATACAATAAAAATTATATTTTTAATCTGCCACTAGTATAAAAATTATATTTTTAACTTTTCTATATTATAAAAATTATATCTTTACTTCGCTAAGTAAATAAAAATCATATTTTTAATACTTCTACTTTATAAAAATTATATTTCTATCCTTCCTATGATATAAAAATCATATTTTTATTCTCTACTTTGTTATAAAAATTATATTTGTATATATCGCCTTTCACCTAATAAAGATTATACCTTTTTAAATATAAAGATCATACCTTTTTAAATATAAAGATCATACCTTTTTTAATAATCGATGTTACGTATTTAAAACAAAATCGATTTTATGATTTCGGAATTTAAATGCACTACTAAAAAAAAGAATAAAACAAAAATAAATAGAAACAAGGAAACTTACAGTTCATTCAAAAGGGGAGGGGGTGTTGCGTCAGTCGAGGGGGAGGCACGGTCGTGGAGCCAGATCTCATCAGAGCGGGCGCGAGTGTTGGTGGTGCCCTGAGGTGGAGAGGTACGTATAGGCTTAGAGGTGGAAGGGGTTTGGGCGTCGAACAGTAAGGAGGGAGAGAGAATCAAAGAGGGGAGAGGAAGGAGGGGGTCTGGGGCGACGGTCGGTGGTCGGGGAGGGGGAACGGCGATGAGAGGCACCGCCTAGAGTGGTGGCGATCGAGGAAAAAGGGGCGGTGTTTTTGGAAATCGAGTTTTTTTTCTATTTGGGCTGAACGGTTTTTGAATGGGGGGGTAAGGGCTTGGGAGATTACATACTATAATATATTTATTTAATTTCTAAATCCAAAAAGCAACTTTTTATTTCGACCTTTAAATCGAACCCACCGCCTGTTGTCCATAGCTAATTACCCCCATTCTGAACACAATGGGATATGTGTCGTAAGCTGATTCGATCGTTTCGATCAGTTTTCGTCAAAATCAACATATAACTCTACATATTGAATTTGAACGCGCATTTCAATTCACTGGGGTCACATACTAACTCGAAAAATTCCAGAAAAATATTTTCTAGCTTTGTACTGACTATATGGTCCTAACAAAACTAGTTTCATCAAATTCTGAGACCGTTTGCAAAATGACTATTTTTAAGGGCTAGAATTCCAAAGCGACTATTTTGAATTTTCAACTGGACGTATCTTTTGATTCCCGCTATGAAATTTCGATCTTTCGGATTCGTTGGAAAGATATTCTCAATTAGGTTCTAATATTTTTGGTTTCGCTAAAATCCGGTTTATTTTGCACCCGGTACATTCATTTGAATTTTGAAATCGAATTATCGAACTACCGCGCCATTTTCAATTCCTTTTATAATTTAAAATAATTATTTATATTCTAACGACGATCTATATAAATATATTCGTTCTGTTTCTATTCAAAATAAATTTCTCGTCGTTATTATTTAAAATAATCTATTTTAAATATTCAAAATTCATTAAAATTACCAAAATAAAATTTTTAAACTGGCTCAGATTTCCGGGTTGTTACATAGTCGCTACAGAATCGTTTATCGACTGTAACGGTTTATTCGATATAACTTGATATCGGGTTTGAATTTAAATAAGGTTCTTTTGAGACATAACGATAATTTAATTTTTAGAATTTTTCTATAATTTTTAATTAATTAAATAAGCAACTTTTATTTTGAAGTGTTTTGCACCCTGTATCAATATCTTTGGGTTTCACAATATGAGTTGAACTACCGATATTATTATATTTTTGGAATCGTGACACCGAGCTCATCACAACGTTATATTTATTTCTGTCTGGAGCAGCTCATATATTAATGAAATTTGACGTAACCGGATAGGTAAAACAAGCCACGCACATCAAACTAAATGGACACTGCAAAGCCACGGTTCTACTCCTTTCAGCCGTGAGTTTCTATTGGTCCTCAAAGAAAAACGTGGTACATCCTTCTCCAGAGAAATTACCTATAAATAAAATACAATCCTCCTCAAACCTAACACTTTTTTTTCTCAGTCGAACACCAAGCCGCCAGTTTACTTCCTCACAAACAAAAACCGAAATCTTCAAAGAAAAATCAAAAGCAATTCAAGTAAAATTCAATAAATCTAAAGAGTTGTATATTCGAGTTCCTCTTGAATTTGTCTTCGCCCCAGTATTGGTTATATCATGCTCGACGCAATATACGGAAAATTCGAAAGTCCACAGTGGGTTTAGGGTTTGAGTTTGTGGCTAATTGAAGCGATAATACGTGAATCTGAGTATGGATTGGAGTTCGGTAACCATATGGTTTTGGTGAAGTTCGGTTGTTGTTGGCGTCGATGTCTATGTTTGGGGTTTCCGTTGAAACCTGGAAACGGGGCTCTGTTGTGAAGTTCGAACGCAGTCATATGGTAGTGAGGAGATGTAGTATTGGAAGGGGAGTTCGTTGTTAGCTTTGGTTAGATGAAGTGATTTAGAGAGAAAGGGGGTTCGATGTGGACTATAATGGTGATGAAAGGCCGTTCGTTGCAGGAGTGAATGGTGGTTCGAGCACCTGATTGAAGGGATGAGGTTGTGGAGATGTGGCATGAGAAGATCATGGTGGGTTTTGTTCTTCGTTTCATGTTGTATGGAAAGTGAGTATGGAGGTCAAAGGATCGGTTTGGTGAGGAACAAAGTCTGGAATTCGATCTGTGTATTTGGGGAAGAGGGAAAGAGATGGTGAGGCTTTTAACATGGGCTGGATGGTGTTGGGCTGAGTTACAAAGGAGAAGGCCCATCAAAATTTTAAATCCAAGTTTAATTCTATTTAAAATGTACTCAACTTGTAAATTTAATAACTGGATCATATCTTATCAGAATTCAGCAAACCTGGATCCGATACGAACGTATGAACGGAGGCAACAACTTGGAATGTGTTGGGAATGACTCGGAGCTTGATAGAAATTATGAAGGGGTAAAACATCGGTCTGAACCGACAACAGTTTATCGTTCTTTAACGATGAACTGCAAAAGTGAGTAAATATCACTAACTCTGAACAGTTTATAATTTCATGTTGTATTTTTAGAACTGTTAGATATTGGCTGATTGACTGTGTGTTGACTGTTTGATTGAACTGCTAGTCAGTTAGTTGAATTTCTATATTGATTCTGTTTAACAGAATATATCATATGGAACTAAAAGTGATGTTATCTATATTGTTCAGCATCTGTGATGCAGGGAAACAGGTTGGAGGAATCCAACTGGATTCCTCAACATTTATTTTACTGTGATTCATATATTGTAATATATGATGTGATATATAATCTGTTGTCAATTATATGTGTTTGAACGATATTGATCATCGTGATTTAATATGTTGAATACCATAACATACCGAAATGTTGATAAAGGGGAATTTGTCAAAGTGATATTTGAAACTAAAATATTTATAAATGGAATATTTATAAATAAGAAATATTTATAAATTGGAATATTTATAAATAGGAGATATTTAGAAAAAGGGAAAACGTTATAAAAAAGGAAACTGTTATAAGAAGGAAATCATTTTAAAGTGGAGAACCGTTACTAAAAGTAAACCTTTAAAAATGAATAAACGTTGTTAAAAGAGGAAATCTTTATAAAGCGAATAAAGGAGTTAAATCGAATATGGTATTCGAAAGGAGTTAAATCGAATATGGTATTCGAAAGGAGTTAAATTGAATATGGTATTCGAAAGGGGTTAGTCGAGTCGGGTTAGTTGAATAGAGTTAATCGAATATTTGTTATTCAAATTAGAGTTAACCAGTTAGAGTTAATCAATTAGAATTAACCGGTTAGAGTTAAACTAGTTAGAGTTAATCGGTTAGAGTAAATCGAACTAAAGTTATTCAAATGGAATTATCGAATATTAGTGATTCGAATAGAGTAAAAGGAGTTTCGAATATAGTTTATTCGAAAGGAGTTAAGGGAAACGAGTAAATCAATAGCGTTAGTCCGATAGAGTTAATCCAACAGTGTTAGTCCAATAGAGTTAATCCAATAGCGTTAGTCCAATAGAGTTAATCAATAAGGGTTAATCGAATAAAGTAAATTGAATAGAGTTATCGAATATACCTTATTCGAAGGAAAGAATTATTGAATAGAGATGATTCGAAAGAGAGTTACGTAAGGAAGTTGTTAAAAAATTAAAGGGGTGAGCTTTGTCTATTTCAAGGTTAGAAACGTTGTTCAGTTAAGGTCTGAGAGATAGCTATACCCCAACTTGATTGACTGCGTTTTAAATTAAGAAATGGTTATGGTTCGAGTGTGAAGTGGTTAAGTGAATTTAGTAAATAAGTATAGTGGTTTGAGTTGGCATCGCGATGGTTTGTTTAAACATTTGTCTAAGTCCAATAAAGGAGTTTTGGAAATGTTTTCCAAATAAGAACCAGAAATGTTTTCTGATATAGAAAACAAGAAATGGAAATGTTTTCCAATGGTAATAACATATATTCTCTAAATTTAGAAAATAATAAATGTTGAATATAGGGAAACAGGAGATAATTAAATTAATGAAATACAGAGATGAATGTTGAATGATGATTGATCGATATAATATCCTCCTGGAAATAATATCGTTGTTTGCACACTTGGTATTCTTTGATGGTTAAGTCATAGACTATCGAAGTTTTGACCATTTTAACGTTGTTAATATAGAGAGACCGGTTGTATTATTATCCAAAGAACCACTCTGTATTGGCATAAGCGTTGTGAATCATATATGCCAAAGATAACTGAAGACGGAGTAAAGTGCAAGGGCTATTGTATAAGTCTTAGATGACAGTGACTAAGATGGATGTACTGAATAGTGCCTTCGGTTCATCTTGTTCCTAGGTGACTTGTATGGATGAATGTCTGACAGAGTATGTCCAGACGATCATGTATTGATTTCTCCAACCATACCAAGAGTGGAAGCGGAGAAGGAAACTTCTTTTAGCTAACACGTAATGTATAGTTGAGGACGTCAATCGGTGGTTTGATGGATTTGACGATATGACATTCGAAGTGAATCTGATGTGATGATAAACCGTAGCTTCTAGCCTCACATCCAGTAAATGACAGAAATCGAGCAGGCAGCATGGGTAAGTCGGTCGCACCGAAGTAGGGTGTATAATCCCCTGATCTAGAGTTTCATTTACATCTAAAAATCTATTGTTGATGCTGCCCCATTCGGGAAACGGGTGCTGATCCAAACCGTTGGTGATATACATTCGATACACTCAAGCGAAATGAGTGGTCGGTCATGTGTGGCCGGGTTGCAAGTTGTTCTTGTTGAACCCAGTGTATTCCTTTCTAGAGGTACACTAGCGAAAGGTGGTTCCATACCTTGTCATAGTTGGAAATCCATTACCCAATACGTGCTTACGGTTTTGATTGTATACTATATATGTAGAACGTGAGATGAAAGCGTTTCTGCTAGATGATTATTATATTGTGGTTGATAGACATTATTATAATATCAAAAAGTTTTTGATATAAAGACAATTTGGATTCTCATAAGGGAAAACCCCGTTCCGTTATACGACGTGGTCTTATGAGATATCATTTACCTACTTGAATTGTTTTAAACTGCTTTACTCACACCAGTCCCATGACTGACCCGGAGTTTATTTTGTTGTTTTCCCTAAACTCTTGGGTGCCTAAATTTGTACGGGAAGTCAAGTAGTCGGGATTTACAGATATATTGGAAGAGCTTGGAGCAGGAGGCTTCAGGATTATATAGCTATAGTTATTTCTGCTGTGTTGTAAGTGTTGTACACTGATAATGTTACTGTATACATATACGGTTTGTATTTCAAAAGTTATGTTATATATATATATATATATATATATATATATATTATATGTTATTCTTTCCGCTGTGAGATTCATGTTACTCTGATGTTGTATTCTTCTTCTTCTATTCTAAGTTTCTATCTTATCTTTCCTCACCCTCTAATTTCTTTCATTAATGACCGGTATTTTTCGATCCTTGGTTAGTCATCTTTGAGTTTATGGCGATAACCAAAGTCGACAAAATCCCGGGTCATTACAGTTGGTATCAGAGCTTAAGTTAAGAATTATCTTGGCTCTGTGGCGTAACTCGGTACAGATAGGGTTAGTAATACCCTAGATTGAGTTGAGTGTATATATACGAGTGAGCGTATTTGTTATTGATATAAAAATTGTTTTATATTGTGGTGATTTATTGGTTGAGTTGTTTATGGGCTCTGGTCGATCAGTTTGATCCACTGTATCGGTAGGGATTTTGTAAACACTTGAATATGATGAACCGTCATGGTATGTTTTGAAAAGAGGGTAAACGAAATAATTCTACCCAAATTATATTTGATATAAAGGATTTATATTGGTTGTTATTATCATCGAGTAAGATTATAAATTAAATGGTTATGTAAATAACCAATCAGAATTCATATAAGTGTAATACATGGAATCAGATGAGTTAAATCTGAAATTTTAAACCAGAAATTTGAGTTAAAACTTTGGAGAATTGGATAAGTGTTTGTAAATGGATTAGGATTAAAAATAAGGAAAATTTAAGATCTTGGGAGATTTTAAATTTGTTTTACAAACAGTGTGAATTATATTTTGAAATGAATTTCAAAGTGGAAATGTTTAGAAATAGTTTTATAGTATTGAACTCACTTCGATCGCTGGAAAATAGATTTTGATGATGACAGTTGCATCATCAGTATTCATTTTCGAGTTGTAAGTGACGAATTACTACCAGAGATACTGTTTTGAATTTGTTTTGGGAAAGACAAGTTGTGTTGAACTTCAAAATGGTATTTATAATAAAGAATGAATAAATAAAGTTTGAAATAGAAATTGAATATAGAAATTCAAAGGGAGTCTGAATATATGAAATTCAATGGAATTGAAATAGAAATTGAATATAAAAATTCAAAGGGAGTCTGAATATATGAAATTCAATGGAAGTGATATAGAATTTGAATATAGAAATTCAAATGGGGTTTGAATATAGAAATTCAAATGGAATTCAAATATAGAATTTGAATACAGAAAATATAAAGGAACTCAAATATAGGATTTGAATATAGAAAGTGAAATGGAATTTGAATATAGAGTTCAAAAGGAATTCAAATATAGAATTTGAATATATGGAATTTGAATATAGAAATTCAAATAGGATTTATAATATAGAATTTGAATAGGATTTGATATATAGAATTTGAATAATAGAATTTGATATATAGATTTTGAATAGAATTTGATATATAGAATTTGAATATAGAAATTCAAATGGGATTTATAATATAAAATTTGAATAGAAATTGAATATAATTAACTAAATCGAAGAGGAATTAGTTAATCGAGTTTTGAATTTGAAGTTGAACTTTGAAAGGTGAATTGGGTTTGTAAATGGATATTCAAAATCGAATATAGAACTTAAATTTGAAATTTGGATTCAAATTAGTTAATAAGCAAGTTAAAATATATTTGAACATGTCATGTTCAAATATAAAAGTGAAATAGACTAAAGAGTTAATTAACAAATTAATTAACGAATTGAGTTAAAACGATCAGGTATAGTTAAAATAGATTGGGCAGGTATAAATATACATGAGATAGGTATGGATAAGGTATGAAGGTATATAAATAGAAAGCTCGACGAAAAGGTATGTATTTAATTCATATATGAGATTTTATGCGCCGTATCGGCTAGCCGCTTGGCTCTTTCTTTTTCTTTTGGATTGGTGAGGGCCATGGGAGGCTACTTGAAATATCCCGATGCTCCCAGTACAAAGGAGGTTATGGCGAATTTTTCAGGGAATTTAAGGAGTTACAATATTTTTAAGATAATTTGATAGTCAGAAATCAACGTATCGATATATATATATATATATATATATATATATATATATATGTGTGTGTGTGTGTGTGTCGATAAGGAAACGAACTTAGAAATAGAATAGTAAAAACAAAAAGGAAGACTAAGAATAAAATCTAGTAAGAATAGAAAGAGGAAGCGTATACGTGTTTAAAGGTGAATAAGTAGTTGTATGGTATTGATTATTCAAGTAAGTAGTCATATCTGTTTTGCGTTATAAATGTTATTCAGTCAAGGTCTGAGAGGTAGTTATACCCCAACTTGATTGATTTCATTATTAACAAATAAATAGTAAGATTTCAGGCTCGAAGATCAATGTTGAATAACAGTTAGTTGAATGTAGTATTTGGGTTGTCGTAACGATGTTTTACACAACATCCGTTTTAACCCAAATAAGTGTAAGCTTCGAAATATAATAAAGAATATTTCCTAAGTATAGAATTAAACGAGATCAGAAAAGAGATAAGTAATTGGAATATTTTCCAATTATAAATAGCATATATTTTCTAAAAAGTTTAGAAAATAAAGGAAGGTGATATTCGGAAATGTTTTCCAAATAACATAAAAGGCCAATATGGTTATTGAAAATATTTGGTTAACAAATATTGATAAAGAAATAGAGAAGTGATTTAACTAATGGAATATTAATTAAGGGCTCAGTGACATGTTCAAAAGGAAAATTTGATTTTTGAAAAGAGTAAACTGTTTAAAAACTCCCAGGGAAAGGCTGTTTGAAATAAAAACAAATTTAACCGAAATTTATGAAAGCAAAATTGAATTAAAGTAAAGCCAGTAAAGTGGTAACTGAGATTGAACTAGAATGATATCAAGACAAATTGGATTGTGAAATTCGAATTTGAAGTGTAATGTGGTAATCAAGTTAAGAGTGGGAATCGAGAAGAAACTCGAGTTGAAATGATATATGGCTCGGATATAAGTGAATGGTTGTGTCGTGGATAAAATCAGATTGGAATTTGATTGGATAACACTGGTATATGCTGAATTGACAGCAGGTGAAAGTGATAGAGTTGATATGCCCAACAAAAAGTACAAGTTTATATTCGATATAAGCATGAGATTTATGAGCCGAATTGGTAAGCCGCTTGGCTGTTTGATTTTCTTTTGGGAAGGAGATGGCCTAGAGAGGCGAGTGGTGGTTTGACGTATTGACCAGTACAAAGGAGGTGCTGGCGAAATTTTTTCAAAAAAAAATTAAGGTGTTAGAAAATTTTCAGGATTTTTGAAAATTTTCGTTGATAAGAAGAAATAAATAATTTAATTGAATTGAATTTAAATTGGTCCATTTGAAAACAGGAGTTAAGAAGTGAACAAATATGTTCTAACCAGTCGATAGGGTCGTTCTCTACCTTAGCAATTTCGAGGACGAAATTATTTTAAGTGGGGAAGAATGTAATGACCCGCAATGGCAGAGGTATTATAATTAATTTATTTAATTATATAAATGGTGGTTAAAAGAATTTAATGGTCGTGGAATTAAATAATGGTGAATATTTAATTAAAATAATATATTTAATTCCGAAATAATCAGAATTGGTTGAAATGGCGATATGGTGTGAACTGGATCATCTGTGATATTTAATTCGGTTTAGAATTGAATTAGAATAACGAATATATTATTTGAACGACAGTTTGAACGTAGAGTTGTAATATAATTAAAATCGAGCTCGAAATGGCGTTGCAGTTCGCTATTTGGCGATTTGAACTTCAACTGAATGTACAGAGTTCTTTTTAAATCGAATTTCTGTGAAACAAGAAACGTGTGGTGCTGGTGGAGTATATCTTTCTGGTGGAAGAGAAAAATCAGGATTTCGTCATGTAGATTTTGCGATATGTCCAAATCAAATTTTAAAATAGTCGCTATAGAATCGTTTATCGACCGTAACGGTTTATTCGATATAACTAGATATCGGATTTGAATTTAAATAAGGTTCTTTTGAGACATAACGATAATTTAAATTTTAGAATTTTTCTGTAATTTTTAATTAATTAAATAAGCAACTTTTATTTTGAAGTGTTTTGCGCCCTGTATCAATATCTTTGGGTTTCACAATATGAGCTGAACTACCGATATTATTATATTTTTGGGATCGTGACATCGAGCTCATCACAACGTTATATTTATTTCTGTCTGGAGCAACTCATATATTAATGAAATTTGACGTAACCGGAGAGGTAAAACAAGCCACGCACATCAAACTAAATGGACACTGCAAAGCCACAGTTCTACTCCTTTCAGTCGTGAGTTTCTCTTGGTCCTCAAAGAAAAACGTGGTACGTCCTTCTCCAAAGAAGTTACCTATAAATAAAATACAATCCTCCTTAAACCTAACACTTTTTTTCTCAGTCAAACACCAAGCCGCTAGTTTACTTCCTCACAAACAAGAACCGAAATCTTCAAAGAAAAATCAAAAGCAATTCAATGAATCTAAAGAGTTGTATATTCGAGTTCCTCTTGAATTTGTCTTCGCCCCAGTATCAGTTATATCATGCTCGACGCAATATATGGAAAATTCGAAAGTCAACAGTGGGTTTAGGGTTTGAGTTTGTGGCTAATTGAAGCAATAATATGTGAATCTGAGTATGGATTGGAGTTCGGTGTGGGATTTAGCATGAACCGTATGGTTTTGGTGAAGTTCGGTTGTTGTTGGCATCGATTTCTGTGTTTGGGGTTTCCGTTGAAACCTGGAAACGGGGCTCTGTTGTGAAGTTCGAACGCAGTCATATGCTAATGAGGAGATGTAGTATTGGAAGGGGAGTTCGTTGTTGGCTTTGGTTAGCAGAACGGTGAAGTGATTTAGGGAGAAAGGGGGTTCGAAGTGGACTGTAGTGGTGATGAAAGGCCGTTCGATGCAGGAGTGAATGGTGGTTCGAGCACCTGATTGAAGGGATGAGGCTGTGGAGATGTGGTATGAGAAGATCATCGTGGGTTTTGTTCTTGGTTTCATGTTGTATGGAAAGTGAGTATGGAGGTCAAACGATCGGTTGTGGTGAGGAACAATGTCTGGAGTTCGATCTGTGTATTTGGGGAAGAGGGAAAGAGATGGTGAGGCTTTTAAAATGGGCTAGATGGTGTTGGGTTGAGTTACAAAGGTGAAGGCCCATCAAAATATTAAATCTAAGTTTAATTCTATTTAAAATGTACTCAACTTGTTAATTTAATAACTGGATCATATCTTATCGGAATTCAGCAAACCAGGATCCGATACAAAAGTATGAACGGAGGCAACAACTTGGAATGGGTTGGGAATGACTCGGAGCTTGATAGAAATTATGACGGGGTAAAATGTTGGTCTGAACCGACAACAGTTTATCGTTCTTTAACGATGAACTACAAAAGTGAGTAAATCTCACTAACTCTGAACAGTTTCTAATTTCATGTTGTATTTTTAGAACTGTTAGATATTGGCTGATTAATTGTGTGTTGACTGTTTGATTGAACTGCCAGTCAGTTAGTTGAGTTTCTATATTGATTCTGTTTAACAGAATAAATCATATGGAACTAAAAGTGATGTTATCTATATTGTTTAACATATGTGATGCAGGGAAACAGGTTGGAGGAATCCAACTGGATTCCTCAACATTTATTTTATTGTGATTCATATATATTGTAATATATGATGTGATATATAATTTATTGTCAATTATATGTGTTTGAACAATATTGATCATCGTGATTTGATATGTTGAATACCATAACATACCGAAATGTTGATAAAGGGGAATTTGTCAAAGTGATATTTGAAAATAAAATATTTATAAATGGAATATTTATAAATAAGAAATATTTATAAATTGGAAATTTATAAATAGGAGATATTTAGAAAAAGGGAAAACGTTATAAAAAAGGAAACTGTTATAAGAAGGAAATCATTTTAAAGTGGAGAACCGTTACTAAAAGTAAATCTTTAAAAATGAATAAACGTTGTTAAAAGGGGAAATCTTTATAAAGCGAATAAAGGAGTTATATTGAATATGGTATTCGAAAGGAGTTAATCGAATATGGTATTCGAAAGAAGTTAAATCGAATATGGTATTCGAAAGGGGTTAGTCGAGTCGGGTTAATTGAATAGAGTTAATCGAATATTTGTTATTCAAATTAGAGTTAACCAGTTAGAGTTAATCAATTAGAGTTAACCAGTTAGAGTTAAACCAGTTAGAGTTAATCAGTTAGAGTAAATCGAACTAGAGTTATTCGAATGGAGTTATCGAATATTAGTGATTCGAATAGAGTAAAAGGAGTTATCGAATATAGTTTATTCGAAAGGAGTTAAAGGGAAACGAGTAAATCAATAGCATTAGTCCGATAGAGTTAATCCAATAGCGTTAGTCCAATAGAGTTAATCCAATAGCGTTAGTCCAATAGAGTTAATCGATAAGGGTTAATCGAATAAAGTAAATTGAATAGAGTTATCGAATATACCTTATTCGAAGGAAAGAATTATCGAATAGTGATGATTCGAAAGAGAGTTACGTAAGGAAGTTGTTAAAAAATTAAAGGGGTGAGCTTTGTCTATTTCAAGGTTAGAAACGTTGTTCAGTTAAGGTCTGAGAGGTAGCTATAACCCAACTTGATTGACTGCATTTTAAATTAAGAAATGGTTATGGTTCGAGTGTGAAGTGGTTAAGTGAATTTAGTAAATAAGTATAGTGGTTTGAGTTGGCATCGCGATGGTTTGTTTAAACATCTGTCTAAGTCCAATAAAGGAGTTTTGGAAATGTTTTCCAAATAAGAACCAGAAATGTTTTCTGATATAGAAAACAAGAAATGGAAATGTTTTCCAATGGTAATAACATATATTCTCTAAATTTAGAAAATAAGAAATGTTGAATATAGGGAAACAGGAGATAAGTAAATTAATGAAATACAGAGATGAATGTTGAATGATGATTGATCGATATAATTTCCTCCTGGAAATAATATCGTTGTTTGCACACTTGTTTTTCTTTAATGGATAAATCACGGACTATCGAAGTTTTGACCATTTTAACATTGTTAATATAGAGAGACCGGTTGGATTATTATCCAAAGAACCACTCTGTATTGGCATAAGCGTTGCGAATCATATATGCCAAAGATAATCGAAGACGGAGTAAAGTGCAAGGGCTATTGTATAAGTCTTAGATAACAGTGACTAAGGTGCATGTACTGAATAGTGCCTTCGGTTCATTCTGTTCCTGGGTGACTTGTATGGATGAATGTCTGACAGAGTATGTCTAGACGATCACGTATATTGATTTCTCCAACCGTACCAAGAGTGGAAGCGGAGAAGGAAACTTCTTTTAGTTAACACATAATGTATGGTTGAGGACGTCAATCGGTGATTTGAAGGATTTGATGATGTGGCATTCGAAGTGAATCTGGTGTGATGATAAAGCGTAGCTTCTAGCCTCACATCCGGTAAATGACAGAAATCGGGAGGGCAGCATGGCTAATTCGGTCGCACCGAAGTAGGGTGTATAATCACCGGATCTAGAGTTTCATTTACTTCTAAAAATCTATTGTTGATGCTGTCCCATTCGGGAAACGGGTGCTGATCCCAACCGTTGGTGATATACATTCGATACACTCAAGCGAAATGAGTGGTCGGTCTTGTATGGCCGGGTTGCAAGATGTTCTTGTTGAACCCAGTGTATTCCTTTCTAGAGGTACACTAGCGAAAGGTGGTTCCATACCTTGTCATAGTTGGAAATCCATTACCCAATACGTGCTTGCGGTTTTGATTATATACTATATATGTAGAACGTGAGATGAAAGCGTTTCTGCTAGATGATTAATATATAGTGGTTGATAGACATTATTATAATATCAAAAAGTTTTTGATATAAAGACAATTTGGATTCTCATAAGGGAAAAACTCGTTCCGTTATACGGCGTGGTCTTATGAGATATCGTTTACCTGCTTGAACTGTTTTAAACTGTTTTACTCACACCAGTCCCATGACTAACCCGGAGTTTATTTTGTTGTTTTCCCTACACTCTTGGGTGCCTAAATTTGTACGGGCAGTCAAGTAGTCAGGATTTACAGATATACTGGAAGAGCTTGGAGCAAGAGGCTTCAAGATTATATAGCTATAGTTATTTCCGCTGTGTTGTAAGTGTTGTACTCTGATAATGTTACTGTATACATATACTGTTTGTATTTCAAAAGTTATGTTATATATATTATATGTTATTCGTTCCGCTGTGAGATTCGTGTTACTCTGATGTTGTATTCTTCTTCTTCTATTCTAAGTTTCTAACTTATCTTTCCTCACCCTCTAATTTCTTTCATTGGTGACCGGTAATTTTCGATCCTTGGTTAGTCATCATTGAGTTTACGGCGATAACCAAAGTCGACAAAATCCCGGGTCATTACACTTTGTAACGACCCGGGTTTTAGGTGATCTTGGTTATCCGATATACAACACATATCAAACATCCAAGGATCGAAAATACCGGTCATTAATGAAAGAAATTAGAGGGTAAGGAAAGATAAGATAGAAACTTAGAATAGAAGAAGAAGAACAACACAACATTAGAGTAACACGAATCTCACAGCGGAACGAATAACATATAATATATAATATAACTTTGAAATATAACTTTGTACTTGAATATACATCATTTTCAAAGTACAGCACTTACAAAACAACGGAAATAAACTATAGCTATATGATCCTGAAGCCTCCTGCTCCAGCTCTTCAAGTATCTGTAAATCCCGACTACTTGACTGCCCGTACAAATTTAGGCACCCAAGAGTTTAGGGAAACAAAAACATAAACTCCGGGTCAGTCATGGGACTTGTGTGAGTAAAACAGTTTAAAATAGTTTGAACAAGTAAGCGATATCTCATAAGACCACGTCGTATAACGGAACGGGTTTTTCCCTTCTGAGAATCCAAATTATCTTTATATCAAAAACCTTTTGATATTATAATAATGTCTATCAACCACAATATAATAATCATCTAGCAGAAACGCTTTCATCTCATGTTCTACATATATATTATACAATCAAAACCGCAAGCACGTATTGGGTAATAGATTTCCAACTATGACAAGGTATGGAACCACCTTTCGCTAGTGTACCTCTAGAAAGGAATACACTAGGTTCAACAAGAACATCTTGCAACCCGGCCACACATGACCGACCACTCATTTCACTTGAGTATATCGAATGTATATCACCAACGGTTGGGATCAGCAACCGTTTCCCGAATGGGACAACATCAATAATAGATTTTTAGAAGTAAATAAAACTCTAGATCAGGTGATTATACACCCTACTTTGGAGCGACCGACTTAGCCATGCTGCCTGCCCGATTTCTGTCATTTACCGGTTGATGAGGCTTGAGGTTACGCTTCATCATCACATCAGATTCACTTTGAATGCCACATTGTCAGATCCATCGAAAATCACTAATTGACGTCTACAATAGTACATTACGTGTTAGCTAAAGAAGTTTCCTTCTCCGCTTCCACTCTTGGTACGGTTGAAGAAACCAATGTACGTGACCTTTCTAGAAATACTCTGTCAGACATTCATCCATACAAGTCACCCAGGAACAGGATGAACAGAAGTCACTATTCAGTACATCCATCTTAGGCGCTGTTATCTAAGACTTATACAATAGCCCTTGCACTTTACTCCGTCTTCAATTTTCTTTGGCATATATGATTCACAACGCTTATGCCAATACAGAGTGGTTCTTTGGATAATAATCCAACCAGTCTCTCCATATTAACAACGTTAAAATGGTCAAAACTTCAATAGTCTGTGATTTAACCATCAAAGAAAAGCAGGTGTGCAAACAACGACTTTACTTCCAAGTGGAAATTCTATCCATCAATCATCAATCATATATATATATATATATATCCTTATTTCAATATTTGATTACGTTTCTGATTCTATTTGGAAAACATTTCGAAATCTTCTTTACTTTGATTTAAACAGATGTTTAAATCAACATCGCGGCGACAACTCAAACCACTATATTTATTTACTAAAATCACTTAACCACTTTCACTCTCGAACCTTAACCATTTTTAAATTTAAAACGAAGTCAATCAAGTTGGGGTATAACTACCTCTCAGACCTTAACTGAACAACATTTCAAATCTCGAAATAGGGTAAGTTCATCTTTTAACCTTTTAACACTACCGTACGAACCCTCGGATTCTATTTACGAACCCCCTTTCTTTTACAAGTTTACGTGATTATACGATGGTATTATAATCTCCTGCATCTGAAATATATTATCTTTAATATGACTTTTATTTCCTAACTCGAATAATATAACGACAACTAAATTATTTACTCCTATTCGGTTAACTCTTATTTGAATAACTCCAACCTAATAACTCTTACTGGATTTACTCTTATTCGAATAATTTATTCGAATAACTTATATTCGATTTGCTTACTTTCGAATACTTATATTCGATAATCTCTTTCTTCGAATAAATCTTATTCGATTTAACTCCTGTCGAATAACCAGATTCGATCAACTCACTTCGAATATTTCTGATTCGATTATCTCACTTCGAATATCTATTATTTGATTATCTCACTTTGAATATTTTTGATTCTATTCACTTCTTCGAATAACTAAATTCGATTAACTCATTTCAACTCTATTCGAATAAACTAAATTCGATTAACTCCATTTGAATAACTCTAGTTCGATTTAACTTTGTTCAATAAATTCTAGTTCGATATAACTCTATCGATTTACTTTAACTGATTAACACTAACTGTTTAACTCTAACTGGTTAACCCTAATGGTTTTACTCTAACTGGTTTAACTCTAATTGATTTACTCTAACCAGTTAACTCTAACTGGTTAACTCTTATTCGAACAACTAATATTCGATAACTCCTTTTACTTTATTCGAATCACTAATATTCGATTAACTCAATTGATTCTATTCGAATAAACTATATTTGATAAACTCCTTTATTTTAACTCTAATCGATTAACTCCATCGAATAACTGAATTCGATAACTCCTTCGAATAACCAATATTCTATAACTCACTTCGATTAAACAAATCGATAACTCTCTAACCAGTTAACTCTAACTGGTTAACTCTTATTCGAACAACTAATATTCGATAACTCCTTTTACTTTATTCGAATCACTAATATTCGATTAACTCAATTGATTCTATTCGAATAAACTATATTCGATTAACTCCTTTATTTTAACTCTAATCGATTAACTCCATCGAATAACTAAATTCGATAACTCCTTCGAATAACCAATATTCTATAACTCACTTCGATTAAACAAATCGATAACTTTTTTCGATTAAACTATAATCGATAACTCCTTCGATTATCTAATAATCGATAACTCCTTTCGATTAACTAATAATCAATAATTCCTTACCTTTAACTCTATTCGAATAAACTAATATTCAATAAACTCCATTGGAATAACTCTAGTTCGATTTACTCTAACTGATTAACTCTAACTGGTTTAACTCTAACTGGTTAACTCTAATTGATTAACTCTAACTGGTTAACTCTCATTCGAATAACAAATATTCGATTAACTCTATTCAGCTAACTCGACTCGACTAACCCCTTTTCTCCAAATCCCGGTATGTTATGGGGTTTAACATATCAAATTACGATGTCCAATATCATCCATACACATATAATCAACAACAGATTATAAATCACGTCATTTATCACAATATATGAAAACAATAAAATAACTGTTGAGGAATCCAGTCAGATTCCTCCAACCTGTTTCCCTGCATCCACAGATGTTACACAATAAAATCAACATCATTTTCAGTTCCATATGATATATTCTGTTAAACAAAAATCAATATACAAATTCAACTAACTGACTAGCAGTTCAACCAAACAGTCAACACACAGTCAATCAGCCAATATTTAACAGTTCTCAAAATACAACATGAAATTATAAACTATTCAGAGTTAGTGAGATTTACTCACATTTGCAGTTCATCGTTAAAATACGAGGACTGTAGACGGTTCGGATTGGCGTTTCATTTTCCCATAAATCGAGATGAGCTAAGAAACACTCCAGACCCATTGCATTTTGTAGTCGACGTTCATACGATCCTGTCGGATCCAGTTTCGCTGAATTCCGATGTTCTATGATGAAGTTATACAATTTAAAAGTTAACATATAAATTTTAAATTAAACAAAACATGGTTTAAAACTTATATGGGCTTTACCCTTTTCCCGGCCCATTCACACTTCCTTCCGCCCAAACATATTCAACCCGTTCAGCCCATTCTTACTCCTGCTTCTCCTTCCTCCTTCACCGATTTCCTACAGGCCACGCACAGCACCATTTCCGCACCTTTGATCCACCATCCACCCATTAAACTCCTCTCATCTATATCACCTCACTCCTGCTCCATCAGTCTTCTGCCATCACAAATTCATAGAACTCGGTCCCTCCTTGCATCCGACAGCATCTTCCCCACAATACAGTAAAGGCTCTGAACATTTGCTTACCCTTAACTCCACAAAAACCCAGAGAAATTCACTACTCCTTCCATCCTTTTTCAAAGACATCACGCACCAACTCCACACATACAGGTCCTCCTCTAACCTCCTCCACTTGCCCAGACTTCGCCGGAATGACCCCCTCACATTCGTGACCGCAGACACCACACTTCGAGTTCAAGAACCCACCAGCGAACTGCTCTGCCCCAAACCATACTCACGAGAAAAACAAACCCCTCACCATTCTTTTCCTCATCTAACTACTTCATTTAATCGTTGTTTTAAATACTGAGACCACCGTGTTTCTCGTCCTCCCTCCAGGCGTTCCTACACACCCTCGAATCCAACAAAAGCATGTGAAATCGAAGCCAAAGAACCTAGCAGCACAAATATTCATACGTTATGATTTAAGGAATTTTGTATGCCTTTTGATGTATTTATGAAGAGATCGGTTTTTTTGCTTTGGAATAAGGAGAGTGACGGCGGAATTGTTTTGCCAGAGGGAAAATAGAAATTAGGTCTTAAGGGGTGTTAAATGGTATATTTATAGGCAATTACTTTTGATTTTCTTTGATCTGATTCTTGTGGTTGAGAAGAAATGGAATCGTGGCCTTTTCTAAGCTGTAGAAAATACTTAGGATATTTGTTTTAGTTAATATGATTGTTGCATGCTGTTCGGTTCCATTTGCTATCCAACATGCACCCCCCCCCCCCCCCCGCAACAAATTGCTTACCTACAAGTCCAACATATCCCGTTGGTTCTATTTATTCATTTGTGTACATCACATACTGTTCATTTGGATTTATAGTGTCATATTTTTTTTGTATAAAATTATCTTTATTTAAGTTCTAGAAGGCGAAGTTTAATGGTACGCCATTACTTAAAACTCTGTTCATGTGAGTTGCTACGGACAGAAATAAAAACACGATCATACTCAGTGATGTGCCGCGGTCCCAAAAATATAATAATACCGGTAGATTAACTCATATTGTGAAACCCCAAAATATCGATACAGGGTGCAAAAATACTCCAAATAAAACGTTGCTTATTTAATTAATTAAAAATTACAGAAAAATTCTAAAAATTAAATTATCACTATTTCCCAAAAGAACCTTGTCTAAATTCGAAACCGTTATCTAGTTATATCGAATAAACCGTTACAGTCAATAAACGATTCTATAGCGACTATTTTAAAATTTGATTTGGACATATCTCAAAATCTACACGACGAAATCCTGATATTTCTCTTCCACTAGAAAGATACACTCCACCAGCTCCATACGTTTCTTGTTTCACAGAAATCCGGCTTAAAACGAATCATGTACATTCAGTTGAAGTTCAAATCGCCAAATTACGAACTGCCGCGCCATTTCAAGCTCGATTTTAATTAAAATATAATTATACGTTCAAACTTCGTTCAAATAATATATTCGTTATTCTAATTCAATTCTAAACTGAATTAAATATCACAGATGATCCAGTTCACACCATATCGCCATTTCAGCCAATTCTGATTATTTCAGAATTAAATATATTATTTAATTTATTATTTTAATTAAATATTCACTATTATTTAATTAAACCACCATTTAATTCACTATATCACTATTTATATAATTAAATAAATTAATTATAATACCTCTGCAAATGAGGGTCATTTCACTCTTCTTCTTCCTCCACCATTAAAAGTTCTTCAAAAACAAAATCAAAACGAACAGTTAAATTTAAATTGAAAGTGCAAATCTGAATTGGTTTGTTGTGCAAGCAAATCAATTATTTTTCTCAGATGGTTGTTTTATCCCAGAGGCGGCGGCGACAAGTATGAACTGGTTTGCACCACCGACCAGATCGCCGAATCGTCTTCAAGAAAGCGACCTAGTCCGCGACTCAGCCATTGTTTCCCAACAATTTGAAGATGATTATTTGAAACAATTGTTGCAACTGCAACACAACGCTGATCGGATTGCTATTTTCCTGCATAGATTTGGATCTGGTTCTCTTTTCATGCTTAACGTGGTCGTTGAAATAAATAGAAAAGGGGGAACCACAAAGATCGGTAGGAAGCCAAATTCGCATCTTCCTAAGTAAAGAAGTGAAAGAAATTCCGCAATTTCAAGTTTTGCGAAGGGAAAATGGAAATGGAAGCTTCACAGGAGTTCTCATCACCCTCAGTCTACAATCTCTCTTTGGCTGAAGCTCCCTACACCGTTATCGGGAGGTTCGATTTCGACGTATCAAGAGCCTCGCAGCTCAGATTCTTACGGAAGGAAGGCCAGTTGGATCTGATTCGTTCAGTTGAGTGGTCATGGAGATTTCGGGATCAATTACACCTGGCCAGCTTATTTTCAGTAAATTATGGGCTTAATTAGGTGGAAAAGTTTAAGAGATGTATATGTATAATCTTTTTTCAAAGCTTTAGTCCATGAATTATTGATATCTATCAATGCATATACCGTATGCTGTTGCATTGTCAGTTGTTCTATTAGGAATGCACATAACTTATAAGTTAAGTATGTTGTGACTCGAGATTAATCTGTAGAAAATATGTTTAAACTCATTATTGGTAAGTAACGATTTCAATGGATATTCATAGAGAATCATTTGGAAGAATTTAGACATATTAAATGTTGTGGTTAAAATGGTATTGCCGTTATGCAAAGAAGATTTTCATTATTTTACTAATGAAAAAAGAGGTTGAAGCATTTGTATCATAAACATTGTGTGCGCGGCTATTGGAAAATAGGCCTTAAACGGACGTGCATTTCTAGTTTTTTAACAGCTGATCACAGTCGTACAGTCATAAACAACCATGCATTTTTTGTTTTCTGATTGTCATTCATCTTTGTACAGTCGATAAATATAAATTTTCAAACATATTAACATCTCAAGCTATAGTAAGCCTCCACAACCGGTCAGTTGAGAATAGAATGAGAATCTACGAGGAAACCATAAAGGACAGCAGCAACCAACCAAAAAGAATGATTCTGGACAGTTGCTTCTTTATTACAACTGTGGAAAACCAGGTCATATGGCACGACAGTGTCGGAACCGGCTAAGCTCTGCACTGCAGGCAAACCTGACTGAGAAGCCTTTAACGGCTACGACTACTGAGATTCACTTTGATGGTGGATCTGAGGGTTGGTAGGTAGACACTAGTGTTTCTCGCCATGTCTGTTATGATCGTGATATATTCACAATATACACGGCTGCTGATGATCAGAAAATGTTGTTGGGAGAATCCTCACACCACTAAACTATAGAGATTGGTAATGTGAAAAAAATCTTACAATTAGAAAGACAGTGTTTCTTAAAGTTGTGATGCATTTGACATGTTTGAAACATTAGAAACTGAAATTGAGCAATAAGAAAATTAAGAGAATTCATAGTGATAGAGAAACAGAATATGAATCTAGGTTATTCTGATTTTTTTTACATGGTATTGTACATGAGAGAACTGCACCCTATTCACCTGAAATGAAAGGTAAATATGTAAGAAAAAAAGGGCCTTTACTGAATTAGTAATTGTCATTTTATTAAATTTCGGTGCAGCAAAACATTGGTGGGGTGATATTTTAATTGACTGCATGCTATGTTCTGAATAGAATCCCCTAATTTGAGAATAAAATTTCAATTTATGAAATTTTAAAGAATTATAAATCCAATGTGTCATATTTTAGAACTTGGGGTTTTTTAGCATATATTTGCATTGTAGACCCTAAGAGAATAAAATTGGCAAGTAGAGCATATGAATGTGTATTTATGGGCTATGCTATTAATAGCAAAGCATACCGATTTTTTGACCTAAATGCACATAATATAATTAAATCAAATGATGTCGGTTTTTATGAAACAAAATTTACTTTTAAATTAAGGAATAGTGGGGGCACATTAAGTATGCCTATTAGAACAGAACTTAATAAAAGTTCTGAAATTGAACCTAGAAGAAGTAAAAGAGCAAGAACCGTAAAAGATTTTGGTTCGGATTTTTGTGCTTTTACTATAGACGAGGATCCCTTAAACCTCCAAGAGGCCTTATCTTCTTTAGATGCATATTTTTGGCAAGAGGCTATAAATGATGAGATGGATTCTCTGGAATCCAATAAGACTTGGCATTTAGTAGATTTATTCTCTGGTTGTAAATCTATGGGTTGTAAATGGGTGATTAAAAAGAAATTAAAACCTGATGGAACTATTGATAAATATAAAACACAATTAGTAGCTAAAGGTTTTAAGCAAAGAGAAAATATAGATTTCTTCCACATTTTTTCTACCTGTAACAAGAATTACATTCATTCGGGTAATCTCACTTGCTTCTATTTGTTATTTATTAATACACCAAATGGATGTTAAAAGCACGTTCTTTAAACGGTGAATTAGAAGAAGAAATTTATATGGATCAGTCTGAAGGATTTGTAGTACATGGTCAAGAACATAAAGTATGCAAATAAGATAAATCATTATATGGTTTAAAACAAGCACCTAAACAATGGCATGAAAAATTTGATAACTTAATCATTTCTTATGGTTTTAAAGTTAATGAAAGTGACAAATGCATTTATTACAAATCTGAGAATGACATTTGCTCTATTATATGTCTTTTTGTAGATGACCTTCTCATTGTTGGGTCAAATATTCATGCCATAAACTCAGTCAAATCCTTATTAAGTGCCAATTTTGATATGAAAGATCTAGGTAAGGCAAGTGTAATCCCTGATATTAAGATTACTAGGTAAAAAGTGGGATTTTCTTTGGATCAATCTTGTTAAATTGAGAAGACCCTAAAGAAATATGATTACTTTGACTGTAAACTAGCACGTACACCAAATGATCCCATTATAAATACATTTAAGAATACCGGTGAAGATGTAAGACAGTCAAAGTAAGCGAACATCATTGGCAGCCTTTGGATGCCACAGATTGTATTAGACCTGACATTGCTATGTCGTGAGATTATTATACATGTTTACCTGTAGACATAGTATAAAGCATTGACATGCTATTGAAAGGACCATGAGATACCTTAAACGAACTATGAACCTTGAATCACATTATGAAAAGTTTCAAGCTGTACTTAAAGGATATTCCAATGCAGACTGGAATACTTTATCTGATGATTCTATTACGACCAGTGGCTATATATTTAGCATCGCTGGAAGAACTGTTTTTTGGGAAATCTAAGAAACATAATATCTTGACTCAGTATACTTTAGTGACTGAGATAATAGCACTAGCCACAGCTAGTTAAGAAGCAGAGAACTAAAGAAATCTGCTATTTGAGATCGCCATAAGGGAAAACCGACACCAGTGGTGTAATCGATTGCGATAGTATCGTGGCTATTGCAAAAAGTATAGAACCGTTATTACAACGGTAAAAGATGACATGGTAAGAACAATACTGTAGGAGAACATCACATATATAGTGATAAAAATTTGACGACTATTGAAAGAACATAACCGATGATATAACGGTAAGAAATGACAGTCGTATACACAGTATTGTTAGAGAACATCACATACGAAGTGATGACAATTTGGCAGATCCTTTGACGAAAGGACTGACCAAAAGAAAGTCCATAATGATTCTAAAAGAATGGGACTATTGCCCTGAGATTGTGGAATCACGCACGATGGTAACCCGACCTAAATGACCGGAGATCCCAAGAACTAGGTTCAATGGGTAAAAACAAGTTGTGTGGTGATAGTAGATGAACATGCTAAATTTTTGTATTAAGAAGCAATTATTCCTGAAGTGATTAGAGGATGAGTTGATAGAAACTCTTGATGAGATGTATACTCTAATTTGAGTGGAGTACCTACCTTCAGTACTCTTGATAGACTTACCTATGTGAATGTGGAAATGTGGTCATTTCCTATGGAGTTTTGGGCAAGATTACTAGAGCGTTCACTAAACTGGGATAGACGCGCATGGCCATTAATGCATGGGCTTATTTGATTGCACTATAGAAAAGGTTGTGTGTGGTCTGATGTCAGGAATAGAGTTCAAGACTACGTGTTACTCTAGTAAAAACTGAATCTTATTCACTATGCAAAGGTTCAAGTCGGATGACACCTTTGTTTATGCACAATCTTATGTTTCTAGAAATTCTTGAAATATTTTAAAAAAATTCAAGTGGGGAATTGTTGGAAAAATGATTCACTTTTTATAAAGATGAATTATTTAAAAAAAATTGGATAAATGTGAGGTGACTCATATATGAATAGTCCCACATCATGAGACTATATGAAAAAAAAACAATTTTTTTTTATCTTGACATGGTAAACAATTGAGATCTAATTTTTTAGATATGAACCGACTTCCTCTACATGTATTACCATGTTTATTTATTGCCGAACTACTCAGAAAAAAATAACTTTTTCTTATCTCTCTCTTCTTCTACCTCCACCATTAAAAGTTCTTCAAAAACAAAATTAGAACGAACAATTAAATTTAAATCGAAAGTGCAAATCTGAATTGGTTTGTTGTGCAAGAAAATCAATTATTTTTCTCAGAAGGTTATTTTATCCCAGAGTGTAACAACCCGAAAATCTGGGCCAGTTTAAAAATTTTATTTTTGTAATTTTAGCGAATTCTGAACATTTAAAATGAGTTATTTTAAATAATATCGACAAGAAATTTATTTTGAATATAATTCAAACGTATATATCTATACGCGTCGTCGTTAGAATATAAATAATTATATATAATTATAAAAGGAATTGAAAATGGCGCGGTAGTTCGATAATTCGATTTCAAACTTCAATTGGATGTACCGGGTGCAAAACAATCCGGATTTTAGTGAAACCAAAAACATTAGGATCTAATTGATAATATCTTTCCAACGAATCCGACAAATCAAAATTTCATAGCGGAAATCAAAAGATATATCCAGTTGAAAATTCTGAATAGTCGCTATGGAATTCAGGCCCTTAAAAATGGAAATTTTGCAATCCACCTCGGATTTCGACGAAACCACTTTTGTTGGATCCGCAGTGTTAAGTTATTGCTAGCTTTCAAATTTCATAATTTTTCGAATCAATATGTGAGCGTGGCGCAGTTAAACGCGTTTGACCAGTTTCCGTTGATTTTAATCGACTGGAAAATGGCCATTTTTCAAACGATCTCAGAATTTGACGAAACTAGTTTTGTTAGGACCGTATCGTCAATACGAAGCTAGAAAATATTTTTCTGTAATTTTTCGAGTTAGTATGCGACCCCAGTAAATAGAAATGCGTGTTCAAATTCAATATATAGAGTTATATGTTGATTTTGACGGAAACTGATCGAAACGATCAAATCAGCCTACGATACATATCCCATTGTGTTCGAAATGGGGGTAAAACGCTATGGACGATAGGAGGTGGGCCTCATTTTGAGGTCAAGAATAAAAGTTGCTTTTTGGTTTAAAACAAATAATTAAAATAAATAATTAAATATATTTGTTTATATACCCTCTACCCTCCCTCTCTCTTTTTCACTTCAGCCCCCCCCCCCCCCCCGTTTACTGTTTCCAAAAGAAAAAAAACAAATCGCTCCATCACCGCCCGTCGCTCAGGCACGCCGACTGCCACCCCCCTCCGCACCCCCCCTCCTTGCCCGATCTCCCCTCTCTCTCCCTTTCTCTATCGAAAACCGCGCCCCCCACAAAAATTCGCGCTGCCCCATAGCCAGAACCGCCGTTCGACAGCGCCCTCTCCACCGCCGCCTCCTCCAAATCCCGTCGCCAAAACCCTAGTCTCCGGTAGCTCCTCCGTTCGAACCAGAGACGGAGACCAACGAAAAAGCGAGGTGATTTTTCTTTCTTTTTATTTTACAGCAGTTTTATTATATTTATATAACAGTTTTTTATTTTATATGTAATAACAGTTTTAGATTTAAAAAAATAGGTTTATATATATATTAGCATTTATAAAACTAGTTATATATATATATATGCAATTAGAAAATCAGTTTTACGATAATTAACATCTATTAAAATCAGTTTTGTTTAGAAAGTATAGAAAAGATTAGATTTTTAAATTAGAAAAGGCGATATTTTTCATATCGAAAAGGCTATATCCTTATACGATGAAGAGTTATATTTTTATAACATGAAAGTTGATATTTTTAATTAGAAAAATGATATTTTTAATCAAGGAAAAAAACAAGATTTTTATGATGTCTTCATTTGGGTAAAGATGCGATCTTTATAAGGTTACCATTAGAGTAAAAATTCGATTTTTATATATTGAATAGCATAGTAAAATTCGATTTTTATATATTGAACATCGAAGTAAAAATGTGATTTTTATATATTGAACATCGAAGTAAAAATGTGATTTTTATATATTGAACATCGAAGTAAAAATTCGATTTTTATATATTGAACATCAAAGTAAAAATTCAATTTTTATATATTGAACATCAAAGTAAAAATGTGATTTTTATATATTGAACATCGAAGTAAAAATGTGATTTTTATATATTGAATACCGAAGTAAAAATTTGATTTTTACATATGTAGTGAATACGGGCAACGAAGGTGACAAAGATGCGATAACGATGAAGATTTCTATCAATGAAGAGTCGTGGTATTAGATAGCTATCGGTGAGAACTCCTCACTCTTCAATTTCTTTTTCTAGTTATATATATACTAGGATGCAGACGGTGTTTAGTAGCACCCGACACAATCGTCCACAGACCATGGACTTGTTTGTTTGATTGCAAAAATTAGTTAGATTATTTGATTGAAATTTGAACTGTTTGGTGAAATGAAATTGATTTGATTGATGTGTGAATGGCGTGGGCCTTCACTAGACCGGGGATAAGGCTCTGCCTTGTCCCGTTTCTAGTATCGTGCCGTTATGCCGCCGAAATTTTCTAAAATAAGTTAGAAAAATAAAGATAACATTTTATTTGATAAATGAACCGAATAGAATATTCATAGGTTGAATATAATAGTTTGATCGTTAAAAATATAATTTTTAACGTGAATGCGAATAAATAAATATTCATTTACAAACCAGACGGTTTGTTTATGTACACCTATTTGAAGGACATTGATTGGGACGATAAATTTTACACATCGCCCAACTACACAAATAAAAATCTGTGTTTGATTGCTTGAAACCCCACACGGGTATTGGGATGATATTTGACGTACACTAATCCCGATTGTTTAATTGTATGTCGATCGATTGATTGACAGGCTGTTATAAGCGTTGAATACTTTTATTTGATGCTTATACAGTATAGAATGCACTTTGGATGATGGTTGATTATTCATCATTGTTGATATATTCATGTGTTGTAGAAAATCCATATAATTAACATTATATGGTAATTGATTGGGCCTCATTCCAGTTTTAAAATAGAAATATTTGAAAAAGAAATATTTGAAATAGAATATTTGAAAATAGGAATATATGAAGCCGTATTGATTAGATTGACACCATTATGACGTGAACGATATTTATATCGATTTTATTCATTTTATAATGAATATTGAAAGTGATTTCAAAATCTGAAATTTTGAAAAGAATTGAAATTGAATAGAAATGAATTCGAATTGAAATTGAATATAAATGAATTCGAATTGAAATTGAATATAAATGAATTCGAATTGAAATTGAATATGAGATTGAAATCAATTTGAAATGAATTTAAAACGAATTTATATTTGAATATTCAATTTTGATTTGAAATTGAATATGAAGTTGAAACCGTTTTGAAAATGAATTTAGAACGATTTTTAAAGCACGTTTTGAATTGAAATCGACGAAGTATATATTATATTATATATATATATATAATATAATGGCCTGAATAGAACGCGCCGCGCCGCGGCAGTTCGCGAATTTCGACCATTGACTTCGAACGGATATAACGGGAGATCCGACCATCGGATTCTCCTAAAACCGCAACCGTTGGGTTCGTATCGAAAAGAGCTTTCTAACGAATATTAGAAATTAGAAATCTAACGGTTGGATTTGGAATTATGTCCAAATCAAATTTGAAAAAGGTCGCTGTAAGTGCAGTTCGATGACCGTTGATGGAAATCGACTGTACGGGCCTTGATAAAATTATTAAAAATATTAATAATTTGTGTAAAATCATAAGAAATGATTTAGAAAGAATTGGGATGAAAAACTCCATATTTGAAAAGATAAAAATAGATTTTTATCGAAATGAACTAGTTTTGAACTAGAATTACAATTCTATTTATTTTTAAATAAATAAATTGAATATAAAATGGTTTTGAAAATAACCATAATTTCCAATGATTGCATTGGAGTAGATTTGAATAGAAATTGTCTTCGGAATATTTCGATGTTGGAATTCGTGATTATACGGATGTTGTTATGGAAATTTGGAAGATACATATTTATATCGTTATTTCCAATACGACATTTGTTAATCGTAGAATTTGATATTGAATATAAGCCGATATATTTTCTATTCAGAGCCTTGTATTGAATATCAAATGTGATTTGGGTTTGTCGTGAATGGTGTCTTCATTAACACTGTTCTTAAGCCCAGTTGAGAAAAGATTAAATCTTTTTTATTTAGATTTAATGAAGTGTACCAATTAAATAATAATTAATTGGAATTGAATTGATATTGATTTTTGGGTTTGTCGTGGACAGTGTTTTAAATAACACTCGTTCTTTAACCCGATAATTAATGGAATGCGATTTTAGGTTTATCGTGAACTGTGTTTTAAATGACACTGAT
Organism: Allium sativum; assembly: GCA_030737875.1. Classification (NCBI taxonomy): domain Eukaryota; kingdom Viridiplantae; phylum Streptophyta; class Magnoliopsida; order Asparagales; family Amaryllidaceae; genus Allium; species Allium sativum. Next base: position 658,976,012 of record CM060913.1, read on the forward strand.
TCTTTAACCCAGTTAACGATTAAAACTAAGTGGAGTTTTAATGAGTCTTTAATTAGATTGAAAAGATCGAGAATGGAGTAGCACCAGTTTTGCTCCAAGCGATAGCTAAATCTTTAATTGGATTTAAACGTGAAATGGTAATTGAATTTACCGATAACACCGTGGTGTTAGATATGAAGTATTACCAGTTTTACTTCATGGGATGAATAGGTTGGGATTGGGAAATTAAAACAAATGATTACTTCGGTAAGGTTCGTTAATCCCGACTAGTTGAATCGAAATTCAAAGGAAGATTAGAGAATAAATTCAAGGAATTTATCATGGATAAAATTAATGGGAACCTTTCCCTATGAATGTGAAATTTAGAAACTAACTGTCGGTTAGCCAAGCATAATGGTTTTCTGGATATTGATCTGATGTTGGTTTCGGCCTTCGGGGTTAATATTTAGGGAATTATTCTCTTAATTAATTTACGGTTAGTGACTGATGAATTGGAATGAGGCATATGTTGTGATTGTGTAACACTTATTTAAAATATACGCGAGTTATTCGGAAAGACCGGGTTTATCCCATTCTGAATAACTGATACGACGATAAGTCGAAGATGAAGACGATGGTCGAAGACCGGAGGTCTTCACGTCGTTTGGGTAATTACTGATGATCTTGATTGGGCTGTACACCCAAGAAGATGGAAACAGTTGGTGATCGTCCAGACGTACTTGGAGATTGATGGATATGCGGGGTACTAGGTGCCTTCGGTTTTGTTCAGACCCAGAACGGACTTGCAAATGGACTGTGTGTCTGACATTGGATTTTAGTCCGTGTGATTGATCTCTATTAAATATATATCTGTTTGGCAGCGGAGAATTTATTCTCTTGCTTAACGCCTTTCTCTGAGACGTACGAGCTCAGGGGTTATATATTGATGGATATCAAACGCATGGAGTGAATTGCCTGTGTGGCATGCTTAAGTGGCAATTGATCGAGGCTTCTGTTGAAAAGCAAAGTCTTGTGGTGATGATCAAAGCACGGCCTTTGTGGCGTAGCTTTGTGTAACGTTTACTTCGCGAGTTTCACACCCCGGTTGTGAACCAAAAATGGGAGAAGGACCTCAGGGAGGGCATGCGTTTCTTTCTAGCTAGGGTGGTGTCAGTGACCTACCAGCCCTGACATTTATATACTTTTCACCTGTGTGGTTGTTGCTGTTGCGAGGCGCCTCGGTTATATCGGTTTCGGCCGATGCATTCTGGTCGGCAGACGGACCAGACTTACGCCCCAAAGGGCGGGGAAACGCAGTGTTCAGGATTTAAGTTTAATCCACATCGGTGGACCGGCCCTGACGATCCAAGGGCCTACCCGAGTCTGGGTCCTGAGACACGGGCTAGAGCGTCTCGAATCGGTTGAGGACTATCTTTTGCCTCGGTTCATAGATGGAAATCCAATTTCCAAATACGTGACTTTGCGGTTTTATTTGTAAACCTATATATGGCGACATAGTGGCATGGGACGCTCATGCCGCCTATGATTGATACTTATGATTTGAAGTTGTTTTATACACTATGCACTTATAATAGTATCAAATGATTTGTTTTAAACGTATCAAGCATTCTTTGGCTGTTATAAGGGAAAACCCTATCCCCCGGCTTGCGTTGCATTGTGTGATAGGACCTGGGTCTTATAATAGCTTCATTTTTCTTTATTTAGCATTGCGCTGTTTGTTTTATGCACTGGCATTCTTGGGACGAAACCCGTTCCGTGTTATACGGCGTGGTCCCTTGATTTACCTAACTTTAAATCAAAGATTAATAACTGCTTTAGTTCTCACACCAGTCACATGACTGACCTGGAGTTTATTGTTTTAACCTAAACTCTGGGTGCCCTTATTTTGACACGGGCAGCTAGCAGTTTTGGTTTTGCAGATTTATATTCACAGGATCCTGGTTTACAGCTGGAACGATATCCGGAAAGCTTTGTATCCGTATATCTCCTTCTAGTTGTGTATTGTATTATTTTTCGCTGCTATGTATTTAAATGTAATTTAAATCTTTGATATTTCTGTGTAATATTTATTTGTTTATACTCTGTATATTCTTGTAATCTGATGCATTGTTGTAATATACAATGAAATGTTCTTCCGTCTGCGTTCTATTTTGTCTTGTCCTCAAAACGATCGGGCGTTTCGAACAGTCTAGATCGGTTTAGCGACTGGTTCGGACCGAGCGAAATTCCTTGCTGTTACAGTTGGTATCAGAGCTTTGGTTTACAAAGCTCAGAGAACAAGGCACATTAGAACCATACGAAAGAATTCATCAGATATTGGATTAGTAATATCCAACGGGAATGACTCGTTAGAGATGGGATCAGTAGTATCCTAGAACGAGTGTGAAGAGTATATTTTTAAAGTGAAAACAAATTTTGTTTTGAAAATCTAAATCAATTATTCGTATTTGACTATTTATTTTTATTGATTTGGACAGTCCAGTATATAAAGATTTTGCATATACGCCTTGCAAACGTGTATTTGAAGTTTTAATATATTGGATAGATATAGAATTACACTCTAATCGCCCGGAGATGATTTTGATGATGGAGCTCCATCATTAGAATTTATGTTCGTGTGACGAAGGCGGACTTTCTATATATTTCCTATTGACTGGTGTGAGAACCAAAATTAGATAGGGCCTATTGTTGTGATTTGGCATCAAAAATATGATTTTTGACTATATATCAAAGTTATGCATTTGAAATGATAATCAACTAATTGATTGATGTTTGTGTTGTTTGTTTAATTGTTTGATAATTTTGAACCATTATGCCTAATTTGATCAAATAATGAATTGTATTGAAATTTGGTCGCATTTGCTTGCATATACTTGTACTTACATTGAACAGGTCATAGCAAGGAGGCTAGAGCAGAGAATAAAATTTGTTTGCCCAACAAATAGGTACATGTTTACTACATAATTTATTGTTTTGTTTGGGCGATGATGATTTTATGAGCCTATTGGCTAGCCGCTTGGCTTTTTCTTTTTGAGATCAGAAGGCCTATATGGCAATTTCGGGATTTTCCCGTGGCTCCCGGTGCAGGGGAAGTTATGGCGAATTTTTTCGAAAATTTAGGGTGTTAGCCAAAATTTTGAAATTTTTGAAAATTCTCAGAAACTGAAAAGTTGGAGAATGGAAGTCAGACCAAACGTAGTGTTGATTAATCAAACCACTTTTGACTTTGTTCCTTTTCGGGGACGAAAAGTTTTAAGTGGGGGAGATTGTAACAACCCGAAAATCTGGGCTAGTTTAAAATTTTTATTTTTGCAATTTTAGCGAATTCTGAACATTTAAAATGAGTTATTTTAAATAATATCAACAAGAAATTTATTATGAATATAATTCAAACGTATATATCTATACGCGTCGTCGTTAGAATATAAATAATTATATATAATTATAAAAGGAATTGAAAATGGCGCGGTAGTTCGATAATTCGATTTCAAACTTCAATTGGATGTACCGGGTGCAAAACAATCCGGATTTTAGTGAAACCAAAAACATTAGGATCTAATTGATAATATCTTTCCAACGAATCCGACAAATCAAAATTTCATAGCGGAAATCAAAAGATATGTCCAGTTGAAAATTCTGAATAGTCGCTATGGAATTCAGGCCCTTAAAAATGGAAATTTTGCAATCCACCTCGGATTTCGACGAAACCACTTTTGTTGGATCCGCAGTGTTAAGTTATTGCTAGGTTTCAAATTTCATAATTTTTCGAATCAATATGTGAGCGTGGCGCAGTTAAACGCGTTTGACCAGTTTCCGTTGATTTTAATCGACTGGAAAATGGCCATTTTTCAAACGATCTCAGAATTTGACGAAACTAGTTTTGTTAGGACCGTATCATCAATACGAAGATAGAAAATATTTTTCTGTAATTTTTCGAGTTAGTATGCAACCCCAGTAAATAGAAATGCGTGTTCAAATTCTATATATAGAGTTATATGTTGATTTTGACGGAAATTGATCGAAACGATCAAATCAGCCTACGATACATATCCCATTGTGTTCGGAATGGGGGTAAAACGCTATGGACGACAGGAGGTGGGCCTCATTTTGAGGTCAAGAATAAAAGTTGCTTTTTGGTTTAAAACAAATAATTAAAATAAATAATTAAATATATTTGTTTATATACCCTCTACCCTCCCTCTCTCTTTTTCACTTCAGCCCCCCCCCCCCCCCCCCCCCGTTTACTGTTTTCAAAAGAAAAAAAACAAATCGCTCCATCACCGCCCGTCGCTCAGGCGCGCCGACCGCCACCCCCCTCTGCACCCCCCTCCTTGCCCGATCTCCCCTCTCTCTCCCTTTCTCTATCGAAAACCTTACCCCCCACAAAAATCCGCGCTGCCCCATAGCCAGAACCGCCATTCGCCAGCGCCCTCACCACCGCCGCCTCCTCCAAATCCCGTCGCCAAAACCCTAGTCTCCGGTAGCTCCTCCGTTCGAACCAGAGATGGAGACCAACGAAAAAGCGAGGTGATTTTTCTTTCTTTTTATATTACAGCAGTTTTATTATATTTATATAACAGTTTTTTTATTTTATATGTAATAACAGTTTTAGATTTTAAAAAAATAGGTTTATATATATATATATATATATATTAGCATTTATAAAACTAGTTATATATATATATATATGCAATTAGAAAATCAGTTTTATGATAATTAACATCTATTAAAATCAGTTTTGTTTAGAAAGTATAGAAAAGATTAGATTTTTTAATTAGAAAAGATTAGATTTTTAAATTAGAAAAGGCGATATTTTTCATATCGAAAAGGCTATATCCTTATACAATGAAGAGTTATATTTTTATAACATGAAAGTTGATATTTTTAATTAGAAAAGATGATATTTTTAATCAAGGAAAAAAACAAGATTTTTATGATGTCTTCATTTGGGTAAAGATGCGATCTTTATAAGGTTACCATTAGAGTAAAAATTCGATTTTTATATATTGAATAGCATAGTAAAAATTCGATTTTTATATATTGAACATCGAAGTAAAAATGTGATTTTTATATATTGAACATCGAAGTAAAAATGTGATTTTTATATATTGAACATCGAAGTAAAATGTGATTTTTATATATTGAACATCGAAGTAAAAATGTTATTTTTATATATTGAACATCGAAGTAAAAATTCGATTTTTATATATTGAACATCAAAGTAAAAATTTGATTTTTATATATTGAACATCAAAGTAAAAATGTGATTTTTATATATTGAACATCGAAGTAAAAATGTGATTTTTATATATTGAATAGCGAAGTAAAAATTTGATTTTTACATATGTAGTGAATACGGGCAACGAAGGTGACAAAGATGCGATGACGATGAAGATTTCTATCAATGAAGAGTTGTGGTATTGGATAGCTATCGGTGAGAACTCCTCACTCTTCAATTTCTTTTTCTAGTTATATATATACTAGGATGCAGACGGTGTTTAGTAGCACCCGACACAATCGTCCACAGACCATGGACTTGTTTGTTTGATTGCAAAAATTAGTTAGATTATTTGATTGAAATTTGAACTGTTTGGTGAAATGAGATTGATTTGATTGATGTGTGAATGGCGTGGGCCTTCACTAGACCGGGGATAAGGCTAGGCCTTGTCCCGTTTCTAGTATCGTGCCGTTATGCCGCCGAAATTTTCTAAAATAAGTTAGAAAAATAAAGATAACATTTTATTTGATAAATGAACCGAATAGAATATTCATAGGTTGAATATAATAGTTTGATCGTTAAAAATATAATTTTTAACGTGAATGCGAATAAATAAATATTCATTTACCAACCAGACAGTTTGTTTATGTACACCTATATGAAGGACATTGATTGGGACGATAAATTTTACACATCGCCCAACTACACAAATAAAAATCTATGTTTGATTGCTTGAAACCCCACACGGGTATTGGGATGATATTTGACGTACACTAATCCCGATTGTTTAATTGTATGTCGATCGATTGATTGACATGCTGTTATAAGCGTTGAATACTTATATTTGATGCTTATACAGTATAGAATGAACTTTGGATGATGGTTGATTATTCATCGTTGTTGATATATTCATGTGTTGCAGAAATCCATATAATTAACATTATATGGTAATTGATTGGGCCTCATTCCAGTTTTAAAATAGAAATATTTGAAAAAGAAATATTTGAAATAGAATATTTGAAAATAGGAATATATGAAGCCGTATTGATTAGATTGACGCCATTTTGACGTGAACGATATTTATATCGATTTTATTCATTTTATAATGAATATTGAAAGTGATTTCAAAATCTGAAATTTTGAAAAGAATTGAAATTGAATAGAAATGAATTCGAATTGAAATTGAATATAAATGAATTCGAATTGAAATTGAATATAAATGAATTCGAATTGAAATTGAATATGAGATTGAAATCAATTTGAAATTAATTTAAAACGAATTTATATTTGAATATTCAATTTTGATTTGAAATTGAATATGAAGTTGAAACCGTTTTGAAAATGAATTTACAACGATTTTTAAAGCACGTTTTGAATTGAAATCGACGAAGTATATTATATATATATTATATATATATATATAATATAATGGCCTGAATAGAACGCGCCGCGCCGCGGTAGTTCGCGAATTTCGACTATTGACTTCGAACGGATATTACGGGAGATCCGACCATCGGATTCTCCTAAAACCGGAACCGTTGGGTTCGTATCGAAAAGAGCTTTCTAACGAATATTAGATTTTAGAAATCTAACGGTTGGATTTGGAATTATGTCCAAATCAAATTTGAAAAAGGTGGCTGTAGGTGCAGTTCGATGACCGTTGATGGAAATCGACTGTACGGGCCTTGATAAAATTATTAAAAATATTAATAATTTGTGTAAAATCATAAGAAATGATTTAGAAAGAATTGAGATGAAAAACTCCATATTTGAAAAGATAAAAATAGATTTTTATCGAAATGAACTAGTTTTGAACTAGAATTACAATTCTATTTATTTTTAAATAAATAAATTGAATTTAAAATGGTTTTGAAAATAACCAGAATTTCCAATGATTGCATTGGAGTAGATCTGAATCGAAATTGTCTTCGGAATATTTCGATGTTGGAATTCGTGATTAAACGGATGTTGTTATGGAAATTTGGAAGATACATATTTATATCGTTATTTCCAATACGACATTTGTTAATCGTAGAATTTGATATTGAATATAAGCCGATATATTTTCTATTCAGAGCCTTGTATTGAATATCAAATGTGATTTGGGTTTGTCGTGAATGGTGTCTTCATTAACACTGTTCTTAAGCCCAGTTGAGAAAAGATTAAATCTTTTTTATTTAGATTTAATGAAGTGTACCAATTAAATAATAATTAATTGGAATTGAATTGATATTGATTTTTGGGTTTGTCGTGGACAGTGTTTTAAATAACACTCGTTCTTTAACCTGATAATTAATGGAATGTGATTTTAGGTTTATCGTGAACTGTGTTTTAAATGACACTGATTCTTTAACCCAGTTAACGATTAAAACTAAGTGGAGTTTTAATGAGTCTTTAATTAGATTGAAAAGATCGAGAATGGAGTAGCACCACTTTTGCTCCAGGTGATAGCTAAATCTTTAATTGGATTTAAACGTGAAATGGTAATTGAATTTACCGATAACACCGTGGTGTTAGATATGAAGTATTACCAGTTTTACTTCATGGGATGAATAGGTTGGGATTGGGAAATTAAAAAAAATGATTACTTCGGTAAGGTTCGTTAATCCCGACTAGTTGAATCGAAATTCAAAGGAAGATTAGAGAATAAATTCAAGGAATTTATCTTGGATAAAATTAATGGGAACCTTTCCCTATGAATGTGAAATTTAGAAACTAACTGTCGGTTAGCCAAGAAGAATGGTTTTCTGGATATTGATCTGATGTTGGTTTCGGCCTTCGGGGTTAATATTTAGGGAATTATTCTCTTAATTAATTTACGGTTAGTGACTGATGAATTGGAATGAGGCGTATGTTGTGATTGTGTAACACTTATTTAAAATATACGCGAGTTATTCGGAAAGACTGGGTTTATCCCATTCTGAATAACTAATACGACGATAAGTCGAAGATGAAGACGATGGTCGAAGACCGGAGGTCTTCACGTCGTTTGGGTAATTACTGATGATCTTGATTGGGCTGTACACCCAAGAAGATGGAAACAGTTGGTGATCGTTCAGACGTACTTGGAGATCGATGGATATGCGGGGTACTAGGTGCCTCCAGTTTCGTTCAGACCCAGAACGGACTTGCAAATGGACTGTGTGTCTGACATTGGATTTTAGTCCGTGTGATTGATCTCTATTAAATATATATCTGTTTGGCGGCGGAGAATTTATTCTCTTGCTTAACGCCCTTCTCTGAGACGTACGAGCTCAGGGGTTATATATTGATGGATATCAAACGCATGGAGTGATTTGCCTGTGTGGCATGCTTAAGTGGCAATTGATCGAGGCTTCTGTTGAAAAGCAAAGTCTTGTGGTGATGATCAAAGCACGGCCTTTGTGGCGTAGCTTTGTGTAACGTTTACTTCGCGAGTTTCACACCCCGGTTGTGAACCAAAAACGGGAGAAGGACCTCAGGGAGGGCATGCGTTTCTTTCTAGCTAGGGTGGTGTCAGTGACCTACCAGCCCTGACATTTATATACTTTTCACCTGTGTGGTTGTTGCTGTTGCGAGGAGCCTCGGTTATATCGGTTTCGGCCGATGCATTCTGGTCGGCAGACGGACCAGACTTACGCCCCAAAGGGCGGGGAAACGCAGTGTTCAGGATTTAAGTTTAATCTACATCGGTGGACCGGCCCTGACGATCCAAGGGCCCACCCGAGTCTGGGTCCTGAGACATGGGCTAGAGCGTCTCGAATCGGTTGAGGACTATCTTTTGCCTCGGTTCATAGATGGAAATCCAATTTCCAAATACGTGACTTTGCGGTTTTATTTGTAAACCTATATATGGCGACATAGTGGCATGGGACGCTCATGCCGCCTATGATTGATACTTATGATTTGAAGTTGTTTTATACACTATGCACTTATAATAGTATCAAATGATTTGTTTTAAACGTATCAAGCATTCTTTGGCTGTTATAAGGGAAAACCCTATCCCCCGGCTTGCGTTGCATTGTGTGATAGGACCTGGGTCTTATAACAGCTTCATTTTTCTTTATTTAGCATTGCGCTGTTTGTTTTATGCACTGGCATTCTTGGGAGGAAACCCGTTCCGTGTTATACGGCGTAGTCCCTTGATTTACCTAACTTTAAATCAAAGATTAATAACTGCTTTAGTTCTCACACCAGTCACATGACTGACCTGGAGTTTATTGTTTTAACCTAAACTCTGGGTGCCCTTATTTTGACACGGGCAGCTAGTAGTTTTGGTTTTGCAGATTTATATTCACAGGATCCTGGTTTACAGCTGGAACGATATCCGGAAAGCTTTGTATCCGTATATCTCCTTCTAGTTGTGTATTGTATTATTTTTCGCTGCTATGTATTTAAATGTAATTTAAATCTCTGATATTTCTGTGTAATATTTATTTGTTTATACTATGTATATTCTTGTAATCTGATGTATTGTTGTAATATACAATGAAATGTTCTTCCGTCTGCGTTCTATTTTGTCTTGTCCTCAAAACGATCGGGTGTTTCGAACGGTCTAGATCGGTTTAGCGACTGGTTCGGACCGAGCGAAATTCCTTGTCGTTACACAGAGGCGGCGGCGACAAGTACGAACTGGTTTGCACCACCGACCAGATCGCCGAATCGTCTTCAAGAAAGTGACCTAGTCCGCGACTCAGCCATGGTTTCCCAATATCAACTGAGGACAAAATGGAAAATATTCAATAAGTATCAAGGTAAACATGCAAGAAAAATGTCATGGAAAAAATGAATAATATAGCTCATATAAAAATAGAAGAACAATTACATGTGAGAACGTTATACTCATGTGTTACCTTCTATGCCACTTGTTGGGCTTCTTCCTGTTTATAAAAAGGTTGAGCTGCACAAGCAAAGTAGCCTCCAACTCTGTGATTTCTGTTGACCTCCAGAAGTAGTATTCCATCTTCATCACAATTTGGTGTAAACTGATCAATAAATTGAAATGAAAGTGAATTTCATCATTGAACTGTTACCAATGGCACAAGTAGTCTGTTTATCATAAATTATTTTGAGCATCAGTAATAAACCGTGAACAGTAATATATTTTTTTTGATGGGCAACACAGTTACAAGAGCACAGAAAATCATCGGGTAAGCGACAATAACATATATCATAAAATAAAGATATAGTATGGTCAATATGGTGTACATATGCTTGTGTGTGACTAGAGGACATATAAAATGTTCAGCTAGATACAACAATAAACCATTCTGCCAAACATTTAATAATAATCAAATGTCATGTAAGACTCGACTCGTAACCACCATGTTTACTTGCAATTCAGATTAAAATCAATTAATTTTACAGTATTAAAAGTTGAATAAAAGGCGTAGGAATAACCAAATGTCGCATGACTAGTTTAAGAAATAATGTGATCAAAAGGGAAGGTGTTTATGTGCTATAATCCAGAAATAAAGAATGGATGATGCATGGCAATAATGCAAAAATAAAGGATCATAACTGTAAAAATAAATGAATACAATAATAGATGCATATATGTAAAACTGAAAACACCGTGCATGTATATGTGTAACACAACAGCAGTACCATTCAACATAGGTTTGAGTGAGAATAAATGGGTATAACGTATTACCTGTTTACATATTACTCTCCCGATAGGCTAGGCCTCATTTTTCGTTCTTGCTTTCATGGGCTTGGCCCATTTTCATTGTAATATTACCGTTGCTATCATGTCTATATAAAGAAATGTTACAGTCTTTTTACATTAATTTTGAATACAGTTTGTACGAGATAATTTCAGCAATAACAAAAGACTTTTCCCTCTTTTCAATTTTCTCTAAAAATCCAACTTAATATTAGAGCGAGAAATTGTGATTAACAACATTCTTTGCTGTTCCTATCTGAATATAATCTCTGATTATCAGAGGTTATTGTCCATCAGAGAGGTGTCATCATTTGGACCCTCTCATCAAAAGTTTTTACCTTATCATCTGAGAGTTTTTGGCCACAACAACAAAACTGTGCCTCGCATAGTATTACTACAAGCTGCATCAGATTCTTTTATTGAAGCTTCTATGGTAATAGCATCTGAATCTTGCAAAGAAAGCCGATCAAGAAAGTAAAGAAACCAGTTTAGTTGATCAGAGAGCCATCCAGAAAGGCTTGTCAGTGTTGTTACCTGATATTCATCAAGTTCTTGCGTGTAAAATCTCATCATTCAAGCCTTTAAGGTTGCTTCAGTCATCAAATAAAGAGTTTTCTTTAAAATCACAATTCGAAGATTTTCTAAATTCAGATTTCTTTACCTATTTGGGTCGATCTGCTTCTGATTGTCTATCATGGCTGGTCCTGATGAATCAACCAGCGCCAACATGTCTAGTGCCAGAGTCTCTACTGGTCAGAATCAACCTCAACCTCCGGATCCTATCCAAGATTTGATGAAGTCAATCATCAAACCACAAAGTCAGATGGTCACAATATAGCTTGATGAATCAAATTACCTGTTGTGGAAATTACAGGTAGAAACTGTTGTTAGAGGATATGGTCTTGAAAATTACATATATGGAACAAACATGGTTCCACCAAAATATACTCGTGACAATGAAGATAAACTTGTTCAAAATCCAGAATTCTTATCAGAACAAAGATAAGATAGTCTTATCTGTGCATGGATGATGTCATCCATTGGAGCAACTATTTTGTCGCAATTAATTGGTGTCAAAACTGCAAATGAAGTCTGGTCCACAATTGAGAGAAATTTTTCTTCCCAATCTTCAGCTCAAATCATGCATCATAGAAATGCAACTCCATAGTATAAGAAAGGGAGATGCAACAATGAATGAATATTTGTTAAAAGTAAAAAATATTTGTGAATAATTGAATTCTGCAGGGAAGAAGATTCCTGAATCTGAGCATGTGTTGTCAATAGTAAGCGGGTTAGATGATGACTATGAGGCTGTGTCTGCAATAGTCTTGCCTTTGGATCCTACGCCTGGCTTATAGTATATGTATTCAACTTTATTAGCTCACGAAGGTAGGATTGATCATAAAAAGAATGTCAATCCAGATTTGTCTATCAACTACACTACTAATGGTAGAAGAAAAAATCAAGCTAATGTTCAAAAAAACCAACCTAATGTTCAGAGAGGTGGTCAATCTAATCAAGGTAGAGGCAGAGGCAGGAATAATAACTCAAGAATTAGATGTCAAATTTGTGAAAAGTTTGGACATAGTGCAAATAAATGTTATTTCAGATATAATTCCAGTGTTAATCCTGGTCAATCCATAATAATTCAAATATCAACATGGTGAATGTGCAAAAAGATGCTAATAAAAGTCAGGCTGAGAATAGCAATGCAGATACTACTTCAACAGATGATACTAATGATGACTCCTGGTATCCAGATTCAGGAGCTACTAACCGTGTCACCAACAATTTGAGCAATCTTAACTTGGGGAATAAAGAATACAAAGGTATGCAAAATCTTTTAGTTGGTAATGGTAAGATAGCACACATTACATACTGGAAATGCAACTCTAAATGGACCCAAAGAACTTATTTTACAAAAATTGTTGATGGTCCCTTCCATTAAAAAGAATTTAATGAGTGTTTCCCAATTTGCTAAGGATAACAAAATTTACTTTAAATTTTATCCAAATTCTTGCATTGTCAAAGATATACTGACTCAAGAAATCATTTTGCAGGGCAATGAGTATAAGGGGTTATACAGATTTGATATAGCAAATCACAAGAATCCAAAATTTAGTAACAAGAATGCATGATAACTTTTGTTAATGATTCTGAGTGTAGTATAAAGTTTGATCTATGGCATTGCAAGTTAGGCCATCCTAGTATTAGAATTGTAAAACGAATTATGGATAATATGAAGTTGAATACCAAATCTATTCCTGATTCATATATTTGTTCTTCTTTTCAATTTAGAAAATCTCACAAACTTGCATTTCCATATTCATAGACAAATTATTCTAATCCTCTTGAACTAGTTGTTGATCTATGGGGTTCACCATCTACATGTTCTGTTTAAGGCTACAAATCCTTCATTGATGCATATTCTAGATTTACATGGATATATATGCTAAAATCTAAATCTGATGTAAGTAATGTGGTTATTCAGTTTATAAATAAGGTTGAAAATTTGATTGGTCGCTATATAAATACTTTCCAGACTGATGGTGGTAGAGAATTTTTACCATTAAAATCTTTCTTTGAGAAAGGGTATCAATCAAAGAACCATATGTCCATATACTTCCTATGAAATATTGGCTTGAAGATTTTGATACTGCTGTGCATTTAATAAATTTATTACCCACAAAAGTTTTAAGTTTTAAATGTCCACAGGAAATTCTTTATAAAGTTAGACTAGACTATAATCATTTGAACGTGTTTGGATGTCAGTGTTTTCCTTGTACTTTTCTAGGATATTTTAATAAGCAAAAAGGTTATAAGTGTTTAGATAAAACTGGTAGAATATATATCTCTAGACACGTAAAATTTAATGGGTAGATATATCCTTTCTATACTGAAAAGTTGTTGAACCTAGAACTAATATACCTGGAATGCCTGAAGAAATCCAAGTGATAGTGCCACCTCAAAGAACTATGAGAAACACTACCACAAGCTCTCAACACGCAGTGCCTACAAGAAGGCCAGGTCAAGAGCATACTTTTGAAGAAAGCATTGACAATCAGGGTGAATCATGTTAATCATCTGATGAAAGGAGTGATCAGTCACCAAACAGTAATCAATCACCTATCCGTGAACAACCTGGAAACAACAGTCAAGATGGTAATGTCGGAGACAATGTTAACAAGCATCCAATGCTAACTCGAGCAAAATGTGGTATTTTTGACCAAAAAATGTCAATGATGTTGTCCTTCATGATGAACCAGGTTCTTTCTATGAAGCATCACAATGTGGGAAATGGAAACAAGCTATGAGAGTGGAGTATGATGCTTTAATTAAGAAAGGAACCCGGTCACTGTTTAAAAAACCAGAAAATAAAAATATAATTGGATGTAAATGGGTTTACAAACTAAAGAAAAACTCTGATGGTTCAATTTCTAAGTACAAGGCTAGATTGGTTGCTAAAGTTAGGCTTTGATTTTTCAGAGACTTTTTCATCTGTTGTGAAGCCTTCGTCCATTAGAATAATTTTAACAGTAGCCTTAAGTAGAAATTGGAGCATCAGACAATTAGATGTCAATCATTCTTTTCTTAATGGTGATTTGCAGGAAGAAGTTTTTATGCAGCAACCAGAGGGTTTTAGTCAAGGCAACAAGTCTGAACGGGTGTGCAAGCTCAATAAAGCAATCTATGGATTAAAGCAGGCTCCTAGGGTTTGGTTTGACAAGTTGAAGTCAAATTTTGTCAACTATGGCTACAAATCTACTAAATCTAATAACTCAATTTTTACTAAATTCTCTGGAACTGATATAACATATACACTAATTTATGTTGATGATTTTGTAATTAGAGAAAGTAGCAAGTCAAAAATTTAGAACATCACCGGAAAACTGAATGCAGAATTCTTAATTAAAGATTTAGGAGAAATAAGTTAGTTTTTGGGAATTGAAGTTGTTAGAACATCGAAGTCAGAGATTCATCTTAATCAAAGAAAATATATATCACAGATTCTACATAAAGCCAAAATGGATAAAGCAAACCGCTTGCCAACACCCATGATTACTAACAGTCAACTCTCTAAACATAAAGGCGAAGTATTTCAGGATGCAACTTTTTATAGAAGCATAATTGGAGCTCTTCAGTATGCTACGATAACAAGACCAGATATATCTTATTGTGTTAATAAAGCAAGTCAGTATATGCACAATCCTTTAGATACACATTTGGCTATATTTAAAAGAATTTTTAGGTATCTAAAAGGAATATTGGATCATGGTCTTGTGTTTAAAGCTAGCAAATCACTAAATATCAATGCATATGCAGATGCTGATTGGGGAACAGATGTTGATGGTAGAAAATCAACTTCTGGGTATTGCATTTACATAGGAAAAAATATCATATTTCATGGAGTGCAAAGAAACGTAGTACAGTTTCAAGATCAAGTACTGAAGCAGAATTTAGATGTGTTGCTAGTACAGATGCAGAAGTTCTATGGATTGAATCATTGCTAAGCGACCTTAGAATTAAATCAGAAAAAAGGCTGTAATTTGGTGTAACAATGTTAGTGCAATATCATTAACATCAAATCCTGTTCTTCACTAAAAAAAGCGTATAGGACTTGATATGTATTTTATTCGTGAACAAGTCATACAAGGAAAATTGAGTGTAGAATATATACCATCTCAGCACCAAAAGGCAGATATACTTACTGAACCTCTCTCAAGACTGTACTTCACCAGATTAAAGGAAGAACTCAACGTCGATTCAGCAGATCTTCACAATAGACCAAATAGAATTGTTTATATACCTGACTAAAGTCATGAATCCTTCCGATTGATGTTAGATTAGCCTTGTTCAGCTAGGGTTTGAGCAGATTCAAGCCAAATCCTTTCAAACTCCATTTTAACCACTTTCAGTGGATGTGAAGCATACTTAAGCTCAAGATAAACTTAAGTAATTTCCAGAAACATCTGTTATGGAGGCCTAACAAGATGATTCCGCCATCAATCAGAATTCTTAGCCGCTATTTTTCTTTCTGGAAACCTAACTAGGGTTTGGTTTTAGCGGGAGTAAGAATAAATGGGTATAACGTATTACCTGTTTATATATTACTCTCTTGATAGGCCAGGCCCTATTTTTCATTCTTTCTTTCATGGGTTTGGCCCATTTTTATTGCAATATTATCGTTGCTATCATGTATATATAAAGAAATGTTACAGTTTTTTTACATTAATTCTGAATACAGTTTGTACGAGATAATTTCATCAATAACATAAGACTTTTCCCTCTTTTCAATTTTCTCTAAAAATCCAATTGTTTGGTTTGCTGTGGGGTAAGATAGAGAATAAAAGATAAAAATGCAATTTATATTAGCATGTATGTGTAAGTTTTATTCAATCCAATATGGACCCGCAGTTGGAGATAGGCCGATGAGTATTCAATGTTGATCTGTTGTACTCAAAGTTGATGTTTAGATTTTGAAAAAATTAGCGCCAGCACGCTGCAAATGATAGTAGCGCAGATTATTTCCATGGTGTAAATTTTAACAGTTTCAATGTTCATTGTGCAACATAATAGATAAATGTAATAAACAAATATATTCAAAATAATGTTTCAACAAAAAAAAAACAATATAAATATAAGTAGTAAAAAAACATACTCGGAAAATATAATAAAAACAAAGGAATTTGAATTAAAAAATGACAAGGACCTAGATCAAATTTTGACTATTTTATAGGATTACATCCATAATTCAAATATGTGCTTAGATTTGAGGATAAAACTTGTGGGCGAGCTAAAACTGAGAGACGAACATAGGTGAAGTAAGGGGGAAAATATGTTAGAGAAACCCAAGTTATCACAAAACCAATTGGCAATGTGAAGGGTGGACTCTTAATATTTATATTATTTTGTAAATTCCCCTGTATGGGACTTGTCTCAACACTCCCTTTGCACGTATGGAATATCCTAAGCCTTAGAGATCTTATTGGGTGACGTGGACAAATATGGCTGTTATGTGCACACGAATTATATCTGCTCTGATACCATGTTAGAGAACCTCAAATTATCACAAAACCATTAGCAATGTGAAGCGTGGACTCTTAATATTTATATAAAATTTATTTTATAAAGTCTCTAATGTGGGACTTGTCTCAACATGCCCCCGCACGTGTGACATATCATGAGCCTTACACGTGGATCTTATTGGGTGACGTGAACAAATGTGGCAGTTATATGCACATGAATTAAGCTGGCTCTGATATCATGTTAGAGAACCTCATATTGTCACAAAACCAATTAGCAATGTGAAGGGTGGACTCTTAATATTAATACAGAATTTTATAAAATGCCTGATGTGGGACTTGTCCCAACAAAAAATACAAAAAATGTTTGTAAAGGCATACGTATTTAAAATTTAACGGGCCATTCCATTCTGAACCACAAATAGCACTAAAATTATGCTATGATGTATAATGCATGTCGCTGATTTTATTGTTCTTAAATAGAAAATAAGCGTATTGAAGATAATAATATTTTGTTTGCTCAACTCCATCCACATGCACAACACATGTATGGTACCAGCCTAGACGTATAATTACATAAATAAGTTTGTAGTTCAAGTTTAAAGGTGCACTAAATTAATTTAAGGTTAACAAAACTATTTATAATATATACACTTCTCCCATCCTATTACCATTCCACTAAGATAGTATTTTTGACCAAAAAAAATATAAAAACACCAAAAAATAAGCTTATGTGCAAGACTACATCATTGAGACACATTCCTCCTGCAGATGTATTTTGCAAAAACATCTTTTCAAATGTCTTGTCTTTCGTAAAGGAATATCCAGAAATATGCTTTGTTCTTGAGTTGATTATATCAGAATTATGTTTGATTCTCTCTACCTACAATCAATATGAAACAAATCTACCATGGCACTAAAAAAATGCGTCATTCATTATTGGAAAGTATAATTTAATTGTAATCTAAGATAATTGTTGTGATAATAGGAAGCAAGGGACCAGAAACCTCATCCTTCATTATTGATGAATCTCCTAGAGCATCTAACATCTAAGAACATTCTCCGTTGACAAAATGGTCTGTCGAACCCTTGGTTGAAATCAAGTTGTAAGTGTTGTCCCTTAAACCATGTCAATATCATCATTAGAAAGAAATATGGTTGAACTCCATAAATACGGTTATTGACTCCATTTTTATAGTAGTTAGAACTGGAATTTGTGTTTCACATAACAATTAGCTCTTGTATTTACTTTGATTATGGCCATTAATACACATTTTGGGCCACCCTTGGTTCCTAAACTTATTCAACCACACAAAGGTTATAACCTGCAAGTCAAGGTCATTAGTGTAAGTAAATATATAATAATACCATAATATTGTGAAGCATATATGACACATACAACAGAAAGTGACATGTAAACATGAATATTATTAACTAACCCACCATATAATACAAAAGAAACCAAACAAGAATGACACGTGTATGCCTTTTTAACATATATGCTTCTTTAGTTTAGCACATATCATTTCAAATGCCGGTATCATAAACCAAGCTAATGCCAAATATTAGTTTTGAAAATCATAACAAAAGTAGTGGTTTAATGAATACAAGTAAGGCTAAACTAAACCCGAAAGGATTAGAGTTCATAATAAAAAATTTACCTTCTGTTTATTTATTTTATTAGGCAATAACAATAAGAAATTATTTAAGCACATGGATTATGAGAAGACCAAAGCTAGAAAACTGTGAAAGTGTTGCATTTTGGACATAAATTTACTTTATGTCACAATAACTGGGGAAGGATATATTATGAATGTTATTTTAAAGTATAACGAGGTTTCGTTATATTTCTTTCACAAAAATTCAAGCAGAACCAACAAAAGATGAAAAATCTTTCACTCAGTCAGTCATGAATTTAATATATAATAACTAAATGGAAAATTCTATTCAGACCCAGGTATTTACTAAGTAGCCCCTTTAATAAAAAAAATCAAGGATGAAACTACCCTTTTCAGTTACTTTTTTAACTGTCCAGTCTACCTCGTAGGGACTCTATGTGGTTTGTAAGAAAACCACATAGAAGCACTACGGGGTATACTAAAGAGCTCCTACGTGATTTTTTATCGTACCACGCAGTGCTCCTACGTGGTTTTCTTACAAACCACGGAGAGTCCCTATGAGGAAGGGTACTTTTGGTTTTTTTTAAATTTCACGGGGGGCTACTCAGCAAAATGAAGGGTTTGTTCATTTTTGTTGGATTGTAGGGTACTACTCAGCAAATTTTCATGTTCAAATAGAATTTGCCTAATTAAATAAAGGTGATGCCTAAAACACAAATCACTTCAAATTTGCATACAGTATCAATTGACTACATCTAGTTACCCATTGTGAACTGAGATTAAGTTGTTGCCTGAATATCTAGTCATCACTAATTGATAAGAGCATCCAAGTACTACATAAACCATCATTAATTGAAATCAATTATAATAGACAATGGAAAGTACTATGACCTATGTCTGAGACCAGAGTACGCAAGGAATTTGGGTAACAAATATTATTATTAAGATTAGAAAAATACAGGGTCAAAATTTTGAGGTTTGGATCTTACCTTCAGATCGCTAACTGTTGATGATAGAGATTAGGGTTTGTAGATTTAGGATAGATTAGAATTTATAGATTTAGAAGTATTATGGAAGTGATCAAGTGAAAAAACGATGTTGGAGGTGGTGATAAAAAACAAAAAAAAATGCATTTTTATTCTCGTGCACAATTAAATTGTTTTTCGCCTTTTTTTTATTAGATAGCTTTAGAGTATTTACTTTATGACGTAGGAATACCCTCAATGTACAGCACTGAACAGAGAATAGGTTGAAATGCCAAGTGTTTGTGCTATTATAAGCTCTTAATCTTGTAATGTGCTTGGTCGTAATGAATTCTGTGGTGAGAACTCTACCGGAATCATCGCTTCAGAACTGAATGCCAAGGAAAAAGGAGTGTGCCCAACTGCAGATTTATGAGTTGTTCAATACGCCTATAGTGCAAAAGGGAGCTCATCCACTTAACCACCTTTTGCTTTCTCAAGATGCTTCTTGATGGTTGGCTTTATGGTCATGTTGATTGCTTCCACCTACCCGTTTGCCTGCGGATGAGCTACAGCTCTAAAACTCTTTTGGATCTTTGTAACGACCCGTAAAATCTGGGCCAGTTTAAAATTTTTATTTTGGCAATTATAGCGAATTCTGATTATTTAAAATGAATTATTTTAAATAATATCGTCGAGAAATTTATTTTGAATTGAATTCGACGTATATATTTATATACGTCGTCGTTAGAATATAAATATTTATATATAATTATAAATAGAATTGAAAATGGCGCGGTAGTTCGATAATTCGATTTCAAACTTCAATTGAATGTACCGGGTGCAAAACAATCCGGATTTTAGTGAAACCAAAAATAATGGAATCTAATAGTGAATATCTTTCCAACGAATCCGAAAAATCAAAAGTTCGTAGCGGGAATCAAAAGATATGTCCAGTTGAAAATTCTGAATAGTCGCTATAGAATTCAGGCCCTTAAAAATGGACATTTTGCAAACGACCTCGGATTTTGACGAAACCAGTTTGGTTGGGTCCGGAATGTGAAGTTATTGCTAGGTTTCAAATTTCATAATTTTTCGAATCAATATGTGAGCGTGGCGAAGGAAAACGCGTTTGACCAGTTTCAGTTGATTTTAATCGACTGGAAATTGGCCATTTTTCTAACGGTCTCAGAATTCGACGAAACTAGTTTTGTTAGGACCGTATCGTCAATACGAAGCTAGAAAATATTTTTCTGGAATTTTTCGAGTTAGTTTGTGCCCCCGGTAATTTGAAATATACGTTTAAAATTCAATATAGTGATTTAAAAGTAAATTCAAGGGAAACTGATTGTAACAATCGAATCAGCTTGTGATACATGTTTCATTGTGTTTGGAATAGGGGTAATTAGCTAGGGACGACAGTCGTTGGGCTTGAATCAGAGTTCGAATGAAAACGTGACTTTTTTTGAGATTAAATAGATTAAATATATATATATATATAAAAAAAAGGTCAACCCTCTTCAACTTAACCCCCCCTCCCCGTCCATTTTTCCCAATCTGAAGAAATAAAATAATAAAAAAAAAAATGTCGTAATCCCTAACTCTGGCCGCTCCCCTCGTATCGACGCACCACCGCTGGTGGGCCTCCACCGCAGCGCCGCCATCTCCCCAAGCCATCCCCTTCTTCACCTCCACCTTCTCCTTTCCTACTCTCGCCTAACTCGAGTGAACCCGAACCAAAACTACCGCAGACCCCTACCGCCTCCACCTCGAACACCACATCGCGACGCCCCCTGGAGCCTGCCGCCGACGCCGCCTGCTTCTTCCCTCCACTTCGCAAGTGAGAATTTAATTTAGTTTATTTTTATTTTATTTTTGTTTTGCTAATTTCTGGATTTTAATTAGTTTAAAACTGTTTTTTTTAAAAAAAAGAAAACTGTTTTTTTTTTAAAGAAAGTAAAACTATTTTTTTTTAAAAGAATTTAAAACTGATTTTTAAATAAAACTGAAAAACTGATTTTTATTATGTATGTTAAAACTATTTTATTTACAAAGAAAAACTATTTTATTTACAAAGTAAAACTGTTTTTTTTTTATTAACAAAGTAAAACTGATTTTTTATAAGTTCAAAAACTGATTTTTTATAAGTTCAAAAACTGATTTTTTTACATGTTCAAAAACTGATTTTTTTTTTAGTTCAAAAACTGATTTTTTTTTAAGTTCAAAAACTGATTTTTTTTATAATGATAAAAACTGATTTTGTTCAAAGGTAAAAACTTTAAATAGGTAAAAGATTTAAACTTTAAAAAGTAAAGGAAAAGATTAGATCTTTGAAATGGAAAAGGCGAAATCAATATTAGTAAAAATTCGATTTTTATATATTGAATAGCATAAGAAAAATTCGATTTTTATATATTGAATAGCATAAGAAAAATTCGATTTTTACATAGGTAGTGAAAGCAGGCAACGAAGATGACGAAGATGCGATAGCGATGAAGATTTCTATCAACGAAGAGCCTTGGAGCTAGGATAGCTATAAGTGAGAACTTCTCACTCAAATTCTATTTTTCTAGTTATATATATATACTAGGATGCAGACGGTGCTTATTAGAAGCACCCGACACCCGTCCACAAACCATGGACTTGTTTGATTGGTTGTGTAGTTGGTTAGATTATTTGATTTGGATTGGATTGTTTTGGTGAAATGAATTGATTTGATTGATGTGTGAATGGCGTGGGCCTTCACTAGACCGGGGATAAGGCTAGGCCTTGTCCCGTTTCTAGTATCGTGCCGTTATGCCGCCGAAATTTTCTAAAATATGTTAGAAAATAAAAATATCATTTTATTGTGTAAATGAATTGAATAGAAATTCATATGTTGAAATAAAATGTTTTATCGTTAAAAATATAATTTTTAACGTGAATGTGAATAAATAAATAAATATTCATTTACAAACCAGACGGTTTGTTTATGTACACCTATTTGAATGACGTTGATTGGGTCGATAAATTTTACACATCGCCTAACTGCACAAATAAAATATGTGTTTGATTGTTTGAAACCCCACACGGGTGTTAGGATGAAATTTGAAGTTCACTCATCCTGATTGATTAAATATGTCGATCGATAGATTGACAAGCTGCTATAAGCGTTAAATGTCTATATTTGATGCTTATACAGTGTAGTGCACTTTGGTTGATGGTTGATTATTCATCGTTGTTGATATATACATGTGTTGTAGAAAATCCATATAATTAACAATTATATGGTAATTGATTGGGCCTCATTCCAGTTTCGAAAAAAAAAAGAAATATTTGAAATAGAAATATTTGAAATAGAATATTTGAAAATAGAAATATGTGAAGCCGTGAGGATTAGATTGACGCCATTTTGACGTGAACGATATTTATATCGATTTTATTCATTTTAAAATGAATATTGAAAAGTGATTTCGAAATCGAATATTTTGAAATGAATTGAATTGAAAACGATTTCGAAATGAATTGAATTGAAAACGAATTCGAATTGAATTGAAAACGATTTCGAAATGAATTGAATTGAAAACGAATTCGAATTGAATTGAAAACGATTTCGAAATGAATTGAATTGAAAACGAATTCAAATTGAATTGAAAACGAATTCAAATTGAATTGAAAACGATTTCGAAATGAATTGAATTGAAAACGATTTCGAAATGAATTGAAAACGAATTCAAATTGAATTGAAAGCAAATTGAAATGAATTCAAATTGAATTGAAATTTGAATTGAATAGAAATGAATTTTGAAACGAATTTATAAAGAAGAATTCAATTTTGATTTGAATTGAAAAGGAAGTTGAAATTGCTTTTGAAACGAATTCAAAACTATTTATATAATTCGTTTTAAATAGAAATCGACGAAATATATATTATATATATTATATATAATATAATGGCCTGAATAGAACGCGCCGCGCCGCGGCAGTTCGCGAATTTCGACCATTTATTTCAAACGGACATTACGGGAGATCCGACCGTCGGATTCTCCTAAAACCGGAACCGTTGGGTTCGTATCGAAAAGAGCTTTCTAATGATTGTTAGAAATTTGAAATCTAACGGTTGGATTTGGAGATACGTCCAAATCAAATTCGAAAAAGGTCGCTGTAAGTGCAGTTCGATGACCGTTGTTGGAAATCGACTGTACAGGCCTTGATAAAATTATTAAAAATAGTAATAATTTGTGTAAAATCATAAGAAATGATTTAGAAAGGATTGGGATGAAAAACTCCATATTTGAAAGGATAAAAATAGATTTTTATCGAAATGAACTAGTTTTGAACTAGAAAGACAATTCTATTTATTTTTAAAGAAATAAATTGAATTTGAAATGGTTTTAAAAATAACCAAAATTTCCAATGATTGCATTGGAGTGGATTTGAATCGAAATTGTCTTCGGAATATTTCGATGTTGGAATTCGTGATTATACAGGTGTTGTTATGGAAATTTGAAAGATATATATATTTATATCGTTATTTCCAATACGACATTTGTTAGTCGTAGAATTTGATATTGAATATAAGCCGATATATTTTCTATTCAGAGCCTTGTATTGAATATCGAATGTGATTTGGGTTTGTCGTGAATGGTGTCTTCACTAACACTGTTCTTGAACCCAGTTGAGAAAAGATTAAATCTTTTTATTTAGATTTAATGAAGTGTACCAATTAAATAATATTTAATTGGAATTGAATTGATATTGATTTTTGGGTTTATCGTGAACAGTGTTTTAAATAACACTTGTTCTTTAACCCGATAATTAATGAATGTGATTTGGGTTTGTCGTGAATGGTGTCTTCACTAACACTGTTCTTGAACCCAGCTGAGAAAAGATTAAATCTTTTTATTTAGATTTAATGAAGTGTACCAATTAAATAATATTTAATTGGAATTGAATGGATATTGATTTTTGGGTTTATCGTGAACAGTGTTTTAAATAACACTTGTTCTTTAACCCGATAATTAATGGGATGTGACTTTGGGTTTGTCGTGAACCGTGTTTTAAATGACACTGATTCTTTAACCCAGTCACAGATTAAAACTAAGTGGAGTTTTAATGAATCTTTAATTAGATTGAAAAGATCGAGAATGGAGTATCACCAGTTTTGCTCCAGGCGATAGTTAAATCTTTAATTAGATTTGAACGTGAAATTTAGAAACTAACTGTCGGTTAGCTAAGTAGAATGGTTTTCTGGATATTGATCTGATGTTGGTTTCGGCCTTCGGGGTTAATATTTGGGGAATTATTCTCTTGATTAATTTACGGTTAGTGACTAATGAATTGGAATGAGGCGTATGTTGTGTTTGTGTAACACTTATTTAAAATATACGCGAGTTATTCGGAAAGACCGGGTTTATCCCATTCTGAATAACTGATACGACGATAAGTCGAAGATGAAGACGATGGGAAGACCGGAAGTCTTCACGTCGTTTGGGTGATAACTGATGATCTTGATTGGGCTGTACACCCAAGAAGATGGAAACAGTTAGTGATCGTCCAGACGTACTTGGAGATCGATGGATATGCGGGGTACTAGGTGCCTCCGGTTTCGTTCAGACCCAGAACGGACTTGTAAATGGACTGTGTGTCTGACATCGGATTTCATTCTGTGTGACTGATATCGGTTGCATAGGATGGCTTGCCTGTGTGGCATGCTAAGATGCAAATGATCAAGGCTTCTGTTGAAAAGCAAAGTCTTGTGGTTGATGATCAAAGCACGGCCTTTGTGGCGTAGCTTTGTGTAACGTTTACCTCGCGTGTTTCACACCAGGTATGAACCAAAAACGGGAGAAAGGACCTCAGGGAGGGCCTGCGTTTCCTCCTAGCTAGAAGTGGCGTCAGTGGTTTTACACGCCCTGACGAGTTTGACTTATGTGGTTGTTGCTGTTGCGAGGCGCCTCGGATTGATCGGTCGTTCTCGAACCGATGGAGTCATTTAGTGGCTCATTTACGCCCCAAAGGGCGGGGAAACGTAGTGTTCAGGCATTTTAATCCACATCGGTGGACCGGCCCTGTCGCTCCTAGGGTCACTCGAGCTCTGATCCTGAGACTCGGGCTAGGCAGTCTCGAATCGGTTGAGGACTATCTTTTGCCTCGGTTCATAGATGGAAATCCAATTTCCAAATACGTGACATTTGCGGTTTTATTTGTAAACCTATATATGGCGACATGATATATGGTACCCATGCCGCCTATGATTGATACTTATGATTTGAAGTTGTTTTATACACTATACACTTATAATAGTATCAAATGATTTGTTTTAAACGTATCAAGCATTCTTTGGCTGTTATAAGGGAAAACCCTATCCCCCGGCTTGCGTTGCATTGTGTGATAGGACCTGGGTCTTATAACAGCTTCATTTTTCTTTATTTAGCATTGCGCTGTTTGTTTTATGCACTGGTATTCTTGGGAGGAAACCCGTTCCGTGTTATACGGCGTGGTCCCTTGATTTACCTAATGATTTAAAATAAAGATTAATAACTGTTTTAGTTCTCACACCAGTCACATGACTGACCTGGAGTTTATTGTTTTAACCTAAACTCTGGGTGCCCTTATTTTGACACGGGCAGCTAGTAGTTTTGGTTTTGCAGATTTATATTCACAGGATCTTGGATTACAGCTGGAACGATATCCGGAAAGCTTTGTATCCGTATATCTCTTCTAGTTGTGTATTGTATTATTTTCCGCTGATATGTATTTAAATGTAATTTAAATCTCTGATATTTCTGTGTAATATTCATTTATACTCTGTATATTCTTGTAATCTGATGCATTGTTGTAATATACAATGAAACGTTCTTCTGTATGCGTTCTGTTGTGTCCTGTTCTCAAACGATAGGGCGTTTCGAACGGTCTGGGTCGGTTTAGCGACTGGTTCGGACCGAGCGAAATTCCTTGCCGTCACAGTTGGTATCAGAGCTTTGGTTTACAAAGCTAGAGAACAAGACACATTAGAAACATACGAAAGAATTCATCAGATATTGGATTAGCAATATCCAATGGGAATGACTCGTTAGAGATAGGATCAGTAGTATCCTAGAACGAGTGTGAAGAGTATATTTTTAAAATGAAAACAAAATTTTGTTTTGAAAATTTAAATCAATTATTCGTAGTTGATTATTAATTTATATTGGTTTGGACAATCCAGTATATATAGATTTTGCGTATACGTCTGATCCGCGTATATTCGAAGTTTTAATATACCGGGTAGATATAGAACCGCACTCTAGTAGCCCGACAATGTTCT
Organism: Allium sativum; assembly: GCA_030737875.1. Classification (NCBI taxonomy): domain Eukaryota; kingdom Viridiplantae; phylum Streptophyta; class Magnoliopsida; order Asparagales; family Amaryllidaceae; genus Allium; species Allium sativum. Next base: position 659,002,766 of record CM060913.1, read on the forward strand.
GATGGTGGTTCGAAACATCATCAGCATTTATTTTCGAGTGACGAAGGTGTGATTTCTATATATTTCCATTAGACTGGTGTGAGAACCAAAACTAATATAGTTAGAATACATTGTTGTGAATTGGCATCAAAACATGATTTTTGTATATGTATCAAAATTATGAATTTGAAACGTTAAATTCACTAATTGATTGATGTTAGTGTTGTTTGTTTATTTGTTTGCTAATTTTCAGCCATTTAGCCTAATTGGACCGAATATTGAATTATATTGAAAATTGGTTGCATTTGCTTGCATATACATATATATCATTGAACAGGTCATAGCAAGGAGGCTAGAGCAGAGAATAAAATTTGTTTGCCCGACAAATAGGTACATGTTTACTACATAATTTCCTGTTTTGTTTGGGTGATGATGATTTTGTGAGCCTATTGGCTAGCCGCTTGGCTTTTTCTTTTTCTTTTTGAGATCTGAAGGACCGGGGAAGCTATTTGAAATTCCCCGATGCTCCCGGTGCAGGGGAGGTTATGGCGAAATTTTTCAAAAATTTAGGGTGTTAGCCAAATTTTTGAAATTTTGAAATTTCTCAGAAACTGAAAAGTTGGAGAATGAAAGCAAAATTGAAAAGTAGAGCTGAATAATCAAACCACTTTCGACTTTGTTCCTTTTCGGGGACGAAAAGTTTTAAGTGGGGGAGATTGTAACGACCCGTAAAATCTGGGCCAGTTTAAAATTTTTATTTTGGCAATTATAGCGAATTCTGATTATTTAAAATGAATTATTTTAAATAATATCGTCGAGAAATTTATTTTGAATTGAATTCGACGTATATATTTATATACGTCGTCGTTAGAATATAAATATTTATATATAATTATAAATAGAATTGAAAATGGCGCGGTAGTTCGATAATTCGATTTCAAACTTCAATTGAATGTACCGGGTGCAAAACAATCCGGATTTTAGTGAAACCAAAAATAATGGAATCTAATAGTGAATATCTTTCCAACGAATCCGAAAAATCAAAAGTTCGTAGCGGGAATCAAAAGATATGTCCAGTTGAAAATTCTGAATAGTCGCTATAGAATTCAGGCCCTTAAAAATGGACATTTTGCAAACGACCTCGGATTTTGACGAAACCAGTTTGGTTGGGTCCGGAATGTGAAGTTATTGCTAGGTTTCAAATTTCATAATTTTTCGAATCAATATGTGAGCGTGGCGAAGGAAAACGCGTTTGACCAGTTTCAGTTGATTTTAATCGACTGGAAATTGGCCATTTTTCTAACGGTCTCAGAATTCGACGAAACTAGTTTTGTTAGGACCGTATCGTCAATACGAAGCTAGAAAATATTTTTCTGGAATTTTTCGAGTTAGTTTGTGCCCCCGGTAATTTGAAATATACGTTTAAAATTCAATATAGTGATTTAAAAGTAAATTCAAGGGAAACTGATTGTAACAATCGAATCAGCTTGTGATACATGTTTCATTGTGTTTGGAATAGGGGTAATTAGCTAGGGACGACAGTCGTTGGGCTTGAATCAGAGTTCGAATGAAAACGTGACTTTTTTTGAGATTAAATAGATTAAATATATATATATATATAAAAAAAAAAGGTCAACCCTCTTCAACTTAACCCCCCCCTCCCCGTCCATTTTTCCCAATCTGAAGAAATAAAATAATAAAAAAAAAATGTCGTAATCCCTAACTCTGGCCGCTCCCCTCGTATCGACGCACCACCGCTGGTGGGCCTCCACCGCAGCGCCGCCATCTCCCCAAGCCATCCCCTTCTTCACCTCCACCTTCTCCTTTCCTACTCTCGCCTAACTCGAGTGAACCCGAACCAAAACTACCGCAGACCCCTACCGCCTCCACCTCGAACACCACATCGCGACGCCCCCTGGAGCCTGCCGCCGACGCCGCCTGCTTCTTCCCTCCACTTCGCAAGTGAGAATTTAATTTAGTTTATTTTTATTTTATTTTTGTTTTGCTAATTTCTGGATTTTAATTAGTTTAAAACTGTTTTTTTTAAAAAAAAGAAAACTGTTTTTTTTTTAAAGAAAGTAAAACTATTTTTTTTTAAAAGAATTTAAAACTGATTTTTAAATAAAACTGAAAAACTGATTTTTATTATGTATGTTAAAACTATTTTATTTACAAAGAAAAACTATTTTATTTACAAAGTAAAACTGTTTTTTTTTTATTAACAAAGTAAAACTGATTTTTTATAAGTTCAAAAACTGATTTTTTATAAGTTCAAAAACTGATTTTTTATAAGTTCAAAAACTGATTTTTTTACATGTTCAAAAACTGATTTTTTTTTTAGTTCAAAAACTGATTTTTTTTTAAGTTCAAAAACTGATTTTTTTTATAATGATAAAAACTGATTTTGTTCAAAGGTAAAAACTTTAAATAGGTAAAAGATTTAAACTTTAAAAAGTAAAGGAAAAGATTAGATCTTTGAAATGGAAAAGGCGAAATCAATATTAGTAAAAATTCGATTTTTATATATTGAATAGCATAAGAAAAATTCGATTTTTATATATTGAATAGCATAAGAAAAATTCGATTTTTACATAGGTAGTGAAAGCGGGCAACGAAGATGACGAAGATGCGATAGCGATGAAGATTTCTATCAACGAAGAGCCTTGGAGCTAGGATAGCTATAAGTGAGAACTTCTCACTCAAATTCTATTTTTCTAGTTATATATATATACTAGGATGCAGACGGTGCTTATTAGAAGCACCCGACACCCGTCCACAAACCATGGACTTGTTTGATTGGTTGTGTAGTTGGTTAGATTATTTGATTTGGATTGGATTGTTTTGGTGAAATGAATTGATTTGATTGATGTGTGAATGGCGTGGGCCTTCACTAGACCGGGGATAAGGCTAGGCCTTGTCCCGTTTCTAGTATCGTGCCGTTATGCCGCCGAAATTTTCTAAAATATGTTAGAAAATAAAAATATCATTTTATTGTGTAAATGAATTGAATAGAAATTCATATGTTGAAATAAAATGTTTTATCGTTAAAAATATAATTTTTAACGTGAATGTGAATAAATAAATAAATATTCATTTACAAACCAGACGGTTTGTTTATGTACACCTATTTGAATGACGTTGATTGGGTCGATAAATTTTACACATCGCCTAACTGCACAAATAAAATATGTGTTTGATTGTTTGAAACCCCACACGGGTGTTAGGATGAAATTTGAAGTTCACTCATCCTGATTGATTAAATATGTCGATCGATAGATTGACAAGCTGCTATAAGCGTTAAATGTCTATATTTGATGCTTATACAGTGTAGTGCACTTTGGTTGATGGTTGATTATTCATCGTTGTTGATATATACATGTGTTGTAGAAAATCCATATAATTAACAATTATATGGTAATTGATTGGGCCTCATTCCAGTTTCGAAAAAAAAAAGAAATATTTGAAATAGAAATATTTGAAATAGAATATTTGAAAATAGAAATATGTGAAGCCGTGAGGATTAGATTGACGCCATTTTGACGTGAACGATATTTATATCGATTTTATTCATTTTAAAATGAATATTGAAAAGTGATTTCGAAATCGAATATTTTGAAATGAATTGAATTGAAAACGATTTCGAAATGAATTGAATTGAAAACGAATTCGAATTGAATTGAAAACGATTTCGAAATGAATTGAATTGAAAACGAATTCGAATTGAATTGAAAACGATTTCGAAATGAATTGAATTGAAAACGAATTCAAATTGAATTGAAAACGAATTCAAATTGAATTGAAAACGATTTCGAAATGAATTGAATTGAAAACGATTTCGAAATGAATTGAAAACGAATTCAAATTGAATTGAAAGCAAATTGAAATGAATTCAAATTGAATTGAAATTTGAATTGAATAGAAATGAATTTTGAAACGAATTTATAAAGAAGAATTCAATTTTGATTTGAATTGAAAAGGAAGTTGAAATTGCTTTTGAAACGAATTCAAAACTATTTATATAATTCGTTTTAAATAGAAATCGACGAAATATATATTATATATATTATATATAATATAATGGCCTGAATAGAACGCGCCGCGCCGCGGCAGTTCGCGAATTTCGACCATTTATTTCAAACGGACATTACGGGAGATCCGACCGTCGGATTCTCCTAAAACCGGAACCGTTGGGTTCGTATCGAAAAGAGCTTTCTAATGATTGTTAGAAATTTGAAATCTAACGGTTGGATTTGGAGATACGTCCAAATCAAATTCGAAAAAGGTCGCTGTAAGTGCAGTTCGATGACCGTTGTTGGAAATCGACTGTACAGGCCTTGATAAAATTATTAAAAATAGTAATAATTTGTGTAAAATCATAAGAAATGATTTAGAAAGGATTGGGATGAAAAACTCCATATTTGAAAGGATAAAAATAGATTTTTATCGAAATGAACTAGTTTTGAACTAGAAAGACAATTCTATTTATTTTTAAAGAAATAAATTGAATTTGAAATGGTTTTAAAAATAACCAAAATTTCCAATGATTGCATTGGAGTGGATTTGAATCGAAATTGTCTTCGGAATATTTCGATGTTGGAATTCGTGATTATACAGGTGTTGTTATGGAAATTTGAAAGATATATATATTTATATCGTTATTTCCAATACGACATTTGTTAGTCGTAGAATTTGATATTGAATATAAGCCGATATATTTTCTATTCAGAGCCTTGTATTGAATATCGAATGTGATTTGGGTTTGTCGTGAATGGTGTCTTCACTAACACTGTTCTTGAACCCAGTTGAGAAAAGATTAAATCTTTTTATTTAGATTTAATGAAGTGTACCAATTAAATAATATTTAATTGGAATTGAATTGATATTGATTTTTGGGTTTATCGTGAACAGTGTTTTAAATAACACTTGTTCTTTAACCCGATAATTAATGAATGTGATTTGGGTTTGTCGTGAATGGTGTCTTCACTAACACTGTTCTTGAACCCAGCTGAGAAAAGATTAAATCTTTTTATTTAGATTTAATGAAGTGTACCAATTAAATAATATTTAATTGGAATTGAATGGATATTGATTTTTGGGTTTATCGTGAACAGTGTTTTAAATAACACTTGTTCTTTAACCCGATAATTAATGGGATGTGACTTTGGGTTTGTCGTGAACCGTGTTTTAAATGACACTGATTCTTTAACCCAGTCACAGATTAAAACTAAGTGGAGTTTTAATGAATCTTTAATTAGATTGAAAAGATCGAGAATGGAGTATCACCAGTTTTGCTCCAGGCGATAGTTAAATCTTTAATTAGATTTGAACGTGAAATTTAGAAACTAACTGTCGGTTAGCTAAGTAGAATGGTTTTCTGGATATTGATCTGATGTTGGTTTCGGCCTTCGGGGTTAATATTTGGGGAATTATTCTCTTGATTAATTTACGGTTAGTGACTAATGAATTGGAATGAGGCGTATGTTGTGTTTGTGTAACACTTATTTAAAATATACGCGAGTTATTCGGAAAGACCGGGTTTATCCCATTCTGAATAACTGATACGACGATAAGTCGAAGATGAAGACGATGGGAAGACCGGAAGTCTTCACGTCGTTTGGGTGATAACTGATGATCTTGATTGGGCTGTACACCCAAGAAGATGGAAACAGTTAGTGATCGTCCAGACGTACTTGGAGATCGATGGATATGCGGGGTACTAGGTGCCTCCGGTTTCGTTCAGACCCAGAACGGACTTGTAAATGGACTGTGTGTCTGACATCGGATTTCATTCTGTGTGACTGATATCGGTTGCATAGGATGGCTTGCCTGTGTGGCATGCTAAGATGCAAATGATCAAGGCTTCTGTTGAAAAGCAAAGTCTTGTGGTTGATGATCAAAGCACGGCCTTTGTGGCGTAGCTTTGTGTAACGTTTACCTCGCGTGTTTCACACCAGGTATGAACCAAAAACGGGAGAAAGGACCTCAGGGAGGGCCTGCGTTTCCTCCTAGCTAGAAGTGGCGTCAGTGGTTTTACACGCCCTGACGAGTTTGACTTATGTGGTTGTTGCTGTTGCGAGGCGCCTCGGATTGATCGGTCGTTCTCGAACCGATGGAGTCATTTAGTGGCTCATTTACGCCCCAAAGGGCGGGGAAACGTAGTGTTCAGGCATTTTAATCCACATCGGTGGACCGGCCCTGTCGCTCCTAGGGTCACTCGAGCTCTGATCCTGAGACTCGGGCTAGGCAGTCTCGAATCGGTTGAGGACTATCTTTTGCCTCGGTTCATAGATGGAAATCCAATTTCCAAATACGTGACATTTGCGGTTTTATTTGTAAACCTATATATGGTGACATGATATATGGTACCCATGCCGCCTATGATTGATACTTATGATTTGAAGTTGTTTTATACACTATACACTTATAATAGTATCAAATGATTTGTTTTAAACGTATCAAGCATTCTTTGGCTGTTATAAGGGAAAACCCTATCCCCCGGCTTGCGTTGCATTGTGTGATAGGACCTGGGTCTTATAACAGCTTCATTTTTCTTTATTTAGCATTGCGCTGTTTGTTTTATGCACTGGTATTCTTGGGAGGAAACCCGTTCCGTGTTATACGGCGTGGTCCCTTGATTTACCTAATGATTTAAAATAAAGATTAATAACTGTTTTAGTTCTCACACCAGTCACATGACTGACCTGGAGTTTATTGTTTTAACCTAAACTCTGGGTGCCCTTATTTTGACACGGGCAGCTAGTAGTTTTGGTTTTGCAGATTTATATTCACAGGATCTTGGATTACAGCTGGAACGATATCCGGAAAGCTTTGTATCCGTATATCTCTTCTAGTTGTGTATTGTATTATTTTCCGCTGATATGTATTTAAATGTAATTTAAATCTCTGATATTTCTGTGTAATATTCATTTATACTCTGTATATTCTTGTAATCTGATGCATTGTTGTAATATACAATGAAACGTTCTTCTGTATGCGTTCTGTTGTGTCCTGTTCTCAAACGATAGGGCGTTTCGAACGGTCTGGGTCGGTTTAGCGACTGGTTCGGACCGAGCGAAATTCCTTGCCGTCACAATCTTATACTTGGCATAAAAACATTTGAACTCTTCGCTTTCGAACGGAGCTCCATTATCGGTGATTATCTTCTATGGAACACCAAACCTGCAAATGATATTCTTCAAGACGAAACTGATGACTTTCTTTGAGGTAATGGTGGATAGTGGCCCTGCTTCAGCCTACTTCGTGAAGTAATCGATAGCGACAATGTCATACTTCATGCTGGATTTGGCGGTAGGTAATGCCCCAATCAGATCGATGCCCCAGATAGCAAACGACCATGGACTGACCATTTGGGTCAACTCTATGGATGGTTCTCTGGGAATCTTGGTGAATCTAGGACATCTATCACTATTCCAGGCATATGATGTAGAGTCTCGGTTAAAGTCGGGCTAGAAATAACCATATCGCATAATTTTTTGGCCAATGTTTGTGCATTTGAATGTCCTCGATACTCTCCGCTATGTAAGTCTACCAGAATTTCCTTGGATTCCTCTTTAGTAACACATCAGAGTAGAGGCATAGAGAAACCCCTTCTATATAACCAACCATCCCGCATAAGAAATAGAGGTGCCTTCCGCAATTACTTTCTTCACTTCTTCTGATCTGTGGGAAGTGTCCCATTGAGAAGATAGTCCTTAATTGGAGTCATCCATGAATATGGATCTTTGGCTGTTTCCATGATCCATCTACATCATTGTCTTTTGTGCTGGGATTTGAGAGAACTTCGATTAGCACCAACCCAAACAGCTAAGCATCTCCCGAGCTAGCATATTTTGCAAACGAATCCGCCTTCATATTTTCTTCATGAGGAATATGTGTTATGCTGTAGTAGTCCAAGTTGTTGAGCAGTTCCCAAGTCTTCGATAGATAAGCATGCAAATTTCTTCGATAGGTAACCTTCAGCTCTGGAACCAAGTGTGACACCCCACGTCCGTTAATGTCACTCACTAAGGGAATGCATTAAGTTTCATGAAGCGTTATAGGTAAACAGAAACAGAAATATTACAAGACAGATATAAAATAACAGTGGAATTAATTTTTTTTATTAGTCATAAAGCATGGTTACACCATATTCTGAAAATACCTAAACTCAGTACATCATTAAAACTTCTGTCTATTACTTCAAATATCAGAGTACAATAATAAAGAAAGCATAATCCCCAAATCATAAGCCATAGTAGAGAAAGATATGAAACCTGCAGTACATCTAAGCAGCTCCAAGCAAGATGAAAGAAGAATCTTGATTAATCTTGAGTATTCCTACCTTGAGAACCTGCAGGGGGAGGGGAGGGACTGGGGGAGGGGAGAGGAGGGGGGAACGTAAGAGAAAGAAAAGGAAACAAAAAGGGTCAAACATAAAGTCTGGCGAGTCTAGTTACTTTTAATAAGTAAATAAGTAAAGGTAGCATGACAGGCATATAAGATGGACAAGAAAGAAAACATCATAAAAGATAAGTATGACGAGGTAAACATGATAAATTGTATACGCTTCCTTAATGATTACTCTGTTTATTCTCCGCACTAATACTAGTATAACCAGAATGAGATGATCCCCAACATATATAAGCTGGTAGACTTAGACGTACTTCTAGTGAGAGGTTTTAACCCCATACAATCCAATAGGTAGCCCAACCTAACGGGCTCCTAAACATTTTACTAGAGTCTATATGTACTCTAACTACAACCCCAATCGATCAGCTCCCTAATCCGCGTAGATACCTTATGCCGGCCCCATAGTAGGAGGTATCACTTCCTAAAGTGGAAACCCCTTCTATAATACCCCGTATTTTCTGAGAATATTAAAATAACAAATTAAAAAATAATCCATTTCAAATGTAAGAATTAATGGAAACGGGTTACTCCATTGCATTAGTCTCGAAATTCTGCTTGGAATAGAGTCCAATTTTTCGAAAATCGGACTTCGTATGAAGAAGTTATGGCCCACGGAACTTTCAGAGAATTATATAGAACAATTCAGAAAATTAAATACCAAGGCAGGTCGACCTGGGGGTCGACCTCCCTATATACAGGTCGACCTGGGGGTCGACCTCCCCCTCGGGTCAGATCTGAAGTCTGGCGTTTTTCTTTGTCTGACGATTCTGACTCTTTGTTGAGTCATTTAAGGCTGATGTGGCTATTCTATCTTGTTTGAATGACTTTGATTTGCTCTAGGTTAATCTGACGGTTCCTATTAAATCAAACTTCTACATAAGCAACCTAAACCTAAACCCTAAGCCACACAACAATATTCCTAGAGCCGTCATGCTGTCAATACTCAACCTAGAGTAGCCGCCATTCTCCTTCAACTAGAAATCAAGATTAGAAGCTTTGAATCAAATTAAATCAAATCTAATTTAGAACAACAATTATCTACATCAAAGGCGAGCGATTCAGTTTCAGATACAGATCCCAGAAATCAAGATTTTCCTTTTTGTTTGTATGTGTAATTATCTTTCAGATGTGAATAAATTAAAGACATGGTTTGTAATGAATTGTAAAATAGAATTGTACCAAGTTGTATGTGATGTTGATTCATGACTATTCATGTCTATCCTATCATGTATGCCTATGAACTATTGTGGTTTATTGAACCTATCATGTTATGTAGGAATTTGGGAATAAACCTATTATGTTGAAATTGTGGGAATGAAATTATCATGTTATATGCAAGTTTGGGAAAACTATCATGTCATGAATACATGCAAGTTTATAGGATAAAACATGATTGTGTAAACCTATATGTTTAGATCTACAACTTTATATGTTAGATCTATATCCCTTTATGTTAGATCTATGTTAACTTGATTTAACCCCTATGCAAGTTCACCACTACATGCCAAGTTTAATTTGTATAGTTTTATGTAAATTCCTATGCTTGTGGTTCATGTTGCATAGAACTAATTTGCAAGTTCATAGTTAAAAGTATATTGTTCTATGACAAATTCATGTGACACATGTGTAGTTAGATCCATACTTCTGTATGATGTTGGAATGTTGCAAAGTTCCTCTTTTCCCCTTTTTGTTTTATAAGTTAGGCTAAAATATCGAGCTTAACATCCTATGTAATTTTGCGAACGTACAACGGGGGTAACGTTGGGGAGAACTTGAAATTACATGTAATCGGCATGCTTGGCATAATCATGATAAATGGCATGAAAATGGTATAATTTTTATACCTGAAATTATGAATTTGATTTTGAGGTAAAGTGGGCCATGACAATAAATTGTTGAAAATTTACATAAAGGGATAAAATATGTAAATTTAGTAAAAGACGAGTATGCCTAACCTGAGGTTAGATTGAGTTACGGTATAAGACTACCCGGAACCGCCCGACAAATCCAGCAACCATAATAATATAGATCTAATGTGAGAGTTTAGGCATTGAGCCCAAAAAAACCCGAGGTTAGACTGAGTTACGGTGTAAAACTGCCCGGAGCCGACCGGCACATCCAGTGACCGTAACAATACCTGTCTAATGTGAGTGGTTGGTGCTTTAATAAAAGAATTAAAGCTAAGACAGGAATGGTAGGGTTAAGTTAATTAAGGTAACACTTAACCAATACACCATGTTAATTAGACAAGTGGGTGAGGTTAAGTAAATTGAGAACACTTTACCGTTATAACATGTTAACTAGACAAGTAGGTGAGGTTAAGTAAATTTAGAACACTTAACCATTATAACATGTTAATTAGACAAGTGGGTGAGGTTAATGTAACGACCCGGAAAATCTGAACCAATTTAATTTTTTTAAATTGGCTAAAATAATGGACTTTAAATATTTAAAATAAATATTTTAAATAATAGCGATGAAAAGTGAGTTAGAATCGACGCTTGAAAACGAATATAATTAATTCTAATTATAAACAAGGCCTGAAATGGCGCTGCAATTTCAAAAATTGAATTCAAACTTTGTTGGACTGTACCGGGTGCAAAACAAAACGGATTTGAGTGAAACCCAAAATATTTAAATCTGTTAGTGAATACCTTTCTAACAAATCTGAAAAATCGAAGTTTCATAGCGGAAAGCAAAAGTTATGGCCAAATGAATTTTCAGAAAGGTCGCTATGGAATTTATATAGCCCGTGAAAATGGCCATTTTGCATACGACCTCGGAATTCGACGAAACCACTTTTTTTGGATCCGGGATGTGTGGTTATTGCTAGGTTTCAAATTTCATAATTTTCGAAGCTAGTATGTGAGCGTGGCAAAGGAAAACGTGTTTTGGTCAATTACGATTAAATTGGATCGACCATAAATGGGCCTTTTTGCAAACGGTCTCAGAATTCGACGAAACTAGTTTTGTTGGGACCGTATCGTCAAAACATAGCCAGATTTATTTTTCTGGAACTTTTTGAATCAGTTTGTGGCCCTGGCAAATTGAAATGTACGTTCAAATTAAATATTGAATATTTTATATTTTAATTTGAATGAAAACTGACTGAAACAGTCAAATAGGCCTATGAAACATATCCCATTGTGTTCAGAATGGGGGTAAAACGCTAGGGACGACAGTCGTTGGGTTTGAATTGGTGTTCGTGTGTGACAAGGGGTATTTTGGAGATTTTAAAAATTATAAAATAAAATAAAAAAATTCTATTGGCTCACTCCTTTTTCTCTCTCCTCGACTAAACTAGGCGCACGGCGGATATTGTTTCCCACCTTCTCTCCTCCTTTCCTCCTCCTACAAGCAAAATTACCCTTCCTCCTGTTGAGGATTTTGTAGAGCTCGGAGAGATCTTCAAATCCATACAAGGGTGGTATTTTTTCGTTGCCTGAATTGAGAGAATCACCTCTCTGAAGTCGACGACTTCAATTCGCCGCCGCCTACAGGTACCACTGAAGTGGACCCCGCTCCAGGCGCCAGTGCGCCTCACTCCCCTCTTCGTCGCTGCGAAGGTCGATCGTCGAACCGCTTCACCGTTTACACGAAAAATCCAAACCTAGTTTGGAACCTTTTGTTGAGAGGTACGGGTTTATTTATTTTTAACTGATTTCGACAAATAAAAGCGTTGCAAACTTCTAAAAATCATATCTTTTTCGTTTCTTGACGAAATTCGATGAAACAGGAAACATCGTGACCGTGTAGACGTCTTCTACATTCTAGAAGAAACCGTATATTTTTCTGAGCCTTCTGCTATTTTTGGTGGAGTGGAACCCAATGTGAGATTTCTAATTTATAAACGATATGGAAAACGACGATGTATAAATTATATAGTCGATGTATGAGTTATATAAGCGTTGTACACCTCTTGTATAAGCGTTGTATAAGTTGTACGTTCGATGTATAAGTTATATATGCGTTGTAAAAATTATATATGTGTTGAAATAGAAGTGAATTGCTATATATATATATATGTATATGTATATATATATATACGCCCCTCGTCCACAAACCATGGACAATATTTATTGGTTGTGATTGGTGTGAAAATTGATTGATATCGAATGGTTGATTGGAATTGTTTGTGGTTGATATTGATTGATTGTGGTTGAAAAATACCCATTTGTGGTTGAGAAATATTTGGTTGAAACCACATAGGATTAGTTTGTGGAAATGAAAAATATATACATGCCGCCTACGTGCGAACTAGATGCATGATTCCCCATTGTCAAAAAACCGTGAGGTTTTAAGGTAGAGCGAGGAGTCGTACTAGGGACGATCCCGGTTTAACTACCCTGCAGTTATGCTGCCGAAATTTTGAATAATATTCATGTGTTTGAATTATTTTCATTTGCTGAAACTATATTTACTCGTTGAATAGAAAGCCTTCATGTGTTGAGTCGATATTCATTCGTTGGATAGAAATTCATGTGTTGAATGGTATTCGTGTTTTAAATATAAAAATCACATTTTTATCTATATATATAAACTATAGAAAACCTTCATGTGTTGAATCGAAATTCATTCGTTGAATTGAAATTCATGTGTTGAATGGTATTCATATTTTGAAATAAATTGTTTTATAATAAAAATCACATTTTTATCGATATATATAACTTATAGAAAACCTTCATGTGTTGAATCGATATTCATTCGTTGAATTGAAATTCATGTGTTAAATGGTATTCATATTTTGAAATAAATTGTTTTATAATAACAATCACATTTTTATCGATATATATAAACTATAGAAAACCTTCATGTGTTGAATCGATATTCATTCGTTGAATTGAAATTCATGTGTTGAATGGTATTCATAATTTGAAATAAATTGTTTTATAATAAAAATCACATTTTTATCATCTATATGAACTATATAAAATAATCTTGTTTTGAAAGAAATTGTTTTATAATAAAAATCCTATTTATTACCTATATGAACTATATAAAATAATAGTGTTTTGAAATGAACTATTTTACAACAAAAATCACATTTTTATTATATACATGAATTGTTAAATATAGTGAAGTGTTGAAATAGAAGACAGTTAGATAAAAATATCATTTTTATCAAATGTATGAAAAGAATATAGCTTTAAAATCGAAGAATCGATATATATATATATATATAGAATTAAAATATACGAATAACGACGCTGCGGTTCGTATTTTGAAACGATTATACCGGGAGATCCGACCATCGGATTTTCCTGAAATCGCAACCGTTTTGTTCGCTTTGGAAATATCTTTCCAACGGCACCAAATTTGTAAAAATCCAACGGTTGGATTGTCTGGAATGTTTAATTCAAATCTGGAGAAAAACAGCGCCAGAATCGATTATATATATATATAATTATATATAATCGAATAACGACGCTGCAGTTCGTATTTTGAAATCGAAACTTCAAACGATTATACCAGGAGATCCGACCGTCGGATTTTCCCGAAACTGGAACCGTTGGATTCGTTTTGAAAAGATCTTTCTAATGATGTAAATTTTGTGAAGATCCAACGGTTATATTTTTAGATATGTGTAAATCAAATCTGAAGAAAAACAGCGCCACGGTCGCGTTAAGGCCCGAAGCGTCGTTTTGAATAAATTGGCTATTTTAAAATAAATAAAAATAGTGATAAATCGTTATAAAATATTATAAATGATATGGATGTGAAATTTAGAAATTAACTGAAGGTTGGCTATGTCCAATGATTTCCTGGGTGTTGATCTGATGTTGGTTTCGGCCTTCGGGGTTAATATTTGGGAAATCGTTCTCTTACTGATTGACGGTTAGTGACTAATGAATTGAAATTATGCGTAGTAGTGTTTGTGTAGCACTTGTTTATTATATACGTGAGTTGCTCAGAAAGACCGGGTTTATTCCATTCTGAATAACTGAATCGACGATAAGAAATCGAAGATGAAGACGGTGGTCGAAGACTGGAGATCTTCACCTCGTTTAGATGGTAACCGAGGTCCTGATTGGGAGGCATCCCGAAATATGGATAATGAGTGGTGATCGTCCGGACGTACGAGGTGATCGATAGGTTTGCGAGGTATATAGTGCCTCCGGTTTCGTTCAGACCCAGAACGGACTTGCAAATGGACAGTGTGTCCGACATTGGAATTTATTTTGTGTGATTGATATCCATCAGTTGCACGGTGTGAATTGCCTGTGTGGCATGCTAAGATGTAGTGATCAGGGCTTCTGTTGAAAAGCAAAGTCTTGTGGTGATGATCAAAGCACCGCCTGTGTGGCGTAGCTTTGTGTATATCGTGAAATCGCGAGCCTCACACCCCGGTATGAACCAGAAACGGGAGCAGGACCTCAGGGAGGGCATGCGTTTCCTTTTAGCTAGGAGTGGCGTCAGTGGTTTTACATGCCCTGACGAGTTTGACTTATGTGGTTGTTGCTGTTGCGAGGCGCCTCGGTTAGATCGGACGATTCGGGTCCGATGGAGTCATTCGTTGGCTCACTTACGCCCCAAAGGGCGGGGAAACGTATTGTTCAGGCATAATAATCCACCTCGGTGGACCGGCCCTGATGATCCAAGGCTTGCTTGCGCGCTTGCCTGAGACATGGGCTAGATTGTCTCGAATTCGGTAAGGACTATCTTTTGCCTTGGTTCATGACGGAAATCCAATTTCCAATTACGTGACTGTGCGGTTTTGATTGTATATATATATGGCGACATGATATATGGTACCCATGCCACCTATGATTGATAGTTATGATTGAAATTGTTTTTGAAACATATAAACACTAGTAATAATATCAAATGCTTTTGTTTTATTCGTATCAATCATATTTTGGCCATTATAAGGTAAAACTCTATCCTCGGTTTGCGTTGCATTGTGTGATGGGAAATGAGTCTTATAATGGCTTCATTTTTATAAAAAGCATTGCGATTTTTAAAGGAATGATTTGTTTTAAAGCACTGGCAATCCAATGGAGTAAACCCATTCCACGAAAGTGGCGTGGTCCTGTGATTAGCCATATTATAAATATGTTGATTAGATTTCTCATACCAGTCCCATGACTGACTCGTAGTTTGTTTCACTTTCAAACTCGGGTGCCCTTTTTTCTACACGGGCAGCCTTGTATTCAGGTTTAGCTGGTTCTTTCTGGATAGCTAGAGCTGAAGATGGATTCTATCATTTATCTCTTTTTATGTTGTTCAGCTCCTATTATACATTATGTTTTTTTTCCGCTGTAGACATTTACGTATATCTGAACTATATTTGTACTAAGTATGATCCTGTATACTATGTAACTCTGATGATTACTTTTATCCAGTATATTCTGTTGTGCATTATCTGGTGTATTTATTTAATTCTGTTCTGCTATTATCTGTTTTCTGTGTTATATTCCAAGGATTACCCTTGCCGCCGTCAGTACGGGGTTCAGGGTCGTCTCATTTGGTATCAGAGCTTTGGTTAAGCTTAGTTCTGGAATATAACATATAAAAGAACTCGTTAGAATAGAACCAGTTGTGTTCTAGGATGGGTAACTCTATACAGATAGGATCAGTAATATCCTAGTATAAGTAAAGCAGAATGAAATACACCCCTGTAGACACATTTACATTAAAGTATTGTCTCTATATTTTGAAATATCTTTTCTGTTGACCTGACACTTTGTCTGCTAATTGCAGACGTACTAGAAAATGAGTGACAGGAACAGAAGAAATAATCGTATGGCTCGACCAGCTAATGAGCCAGTTGTGCTCCCACAACCCGAATCAGATATAGAAGTTCTATTCAAGAGATTTCAAAATCTGGGTGGATCACCATTCTTAGGCAAAGAGTCCATTATGGAAACACAAGCTTGGATCCGTTCTGCAGAGAAAATCTTTGACGGTTTAAAGTTGAGAGTCGATCAGAAAAGATTACTGGCGTCTTGGGCACTCAAAGAAGAAGCTTTGTTTTGGTGGGATTAAGTTATTAAAGATAATCCAGAAGGTCATATCACCTGGGATAAATTCAAAGTGATTTTCTTAGGAAGATTTACTCCTCCCGAAGCGACCGAGCGATTATTTGATGAATTTTCTTATTTGATACAAGGGGATATGACCATCCCAGAATATCATAAGAAATTCAACGAACTTTCTCACTTTGCTCCTCATCTGATTCAAGATCCAAAGAGGAAAAATCTGAGGTTTATTCATGGCCTACAAAGGAAATATCAGAATAGTATAATGAGGAATGTGAAGCTCCCCTTTTCTGAAATGATATACATGGCTTACCAATACGAGGATCTCGACAAGAAAGGTATGTTACCTTACGAAGAAGAGGTCAGCTCTAGTAAGAATGTTGAGTCAGAAACTGATCGTCCTGAGGCCAGTACGATGTCTGAGGTCAGTAAGAAGCCCAAAGTCAATTGAAAAAGGGCCAGATCTAAAAAAGAACCAGCAACGACTGCCATATGCAACAACTGCCACAAGCCAGGGCATTTTCAGGGGAATTGCAAACCCTCGAAAAAGCGAAAGAAGAATGAATCTAAATCCAAGAACAAATTTCCTGTGACTCGAGAGTGCAATCTTTGTCATCAGTCCGGTCATATAAAGCGAGATTGCTGGCTGTTAAAAAAGACCAAAAAGGCTCGGTTAAATGAAGTGGCAGAAGTGCCTGCATCCTCGTCTATTAAGGAAAGGCCAGATGTTTTACAAGGCACGCTAACTGTCAAAGACATCCTAGTTAAAGTACTGTTTGACACCGGTGCATCGCGAAGCTTTGTTGCAAAGAATGCAGCTAAGAAACTGGATTTGAATTTGAAAAAGCTCAAGGAACCAATGACTGTCCAGAATCCGGTTGGGGGTTCCATTGATCTCAGTTGGGTTTGTGGAGTACCGGTTTCTTTTTCTCGTTATCGGTTTCCTACCATCGCGGTCGTTATGAATTTTAAAGAGTTTGATCTTATCTTGGGGTTAGACTGGTTGACCAAATATGAAGCTGAAGTTAAATGCGCCGACAGAGTCATAAAGGAGAAGATTAAATCAGGTAATTATATAACCATTCCCTGTGAAGGTCAGAATGGTAATAGAAAAGACTTCTGGGCAGCTCTCGACGTTTCTCCAGCCCAAATAGAAAATATCCCTGAAATCACAGAGAATATTCCCGACATAGTGAAAGATATTCCTGTTGTCAAGAACTATGCGGATGTGTTCGAAGAAGTTGTTCGCTTACCTCCGCAGAGAGAAATAGATTTCAAGATTGCTTTAATTCTGAATGCAAGGCCGGTAGTTCACGCTATTCGAAGAATGTCCTTGAAGGAGAAAGAAGAACTTGACAATCAAACACGACAGCTAGTATAGAAGGGTCTGATCAGGCCTAGTTCTCTGATTGGGGAGCCGCTGTGGTGTTTGTCTCAAAATCTAATGGTACTCTACGGCTATGTGTGGATTATCGTGATTTGAACAAGTAGACGATAAAGAACAAATATCCATTGCCGCGAATCGATGACTTATTGGATCGTCTGAATGGAGCACAAATATTTTCAAGGATGGACCTAGCTACAGGCTTCCATCAACTTCGAATTGCCGAAGTGTAACGGCCCGGGGAAAAGACCGACAATCGGGTCTTCGACAACAATACATAAACCCGTATCACTTGCAAAAAACCCAAGTATCGATTCCCCAGATTGTCATGAGAAAGAATTTAGAGGGTGAGAATAGAAAGAAAGAAGTATTAGAGTAGAAGAAGGAAGAAGAGCGCATCAGAATCTCACAACGGAACAAATAAAATATAATATAACAAATCCTTTATACAAAAGAACTGTATAAATCATACCAATCATCAAAGCACAACATATCAGTCACAGCAGAAAAAAAACTTTATATAACTAGCGGTGAAGCCTCCTGCTTCTAGCTCCTGAACTCCAAGCAAAACCTAACCTGGAACGTACTCGGTCTGACCCGAGCACATTTGATTTAAAACAAAATACACCGGGTCAGTCTGGAATACTATCAGTGATAAATTCACACAACACACACTTGATTAACTTTGGAAAATCTTTTCCGAAATCAAAGGATAATAGTAAGACCAGTCCACACATAAACACGGACGGTTTTTACCTTACTATAACCCAAAATGGTTTTGAAATCATAACTTTGATCTGATATTATCATAATGTCTAAATACAAGTAAATAACAATCTAGAGGAACGCTTGCATCTCACGCTCCCCATATATAGTATACAAACCAAAACCGCGGGCGCTTATTGGATATTGGCTTCCAACTTGACCAGGTATGGGTCCACCTTCCAATCATGTATCTCTAGAGGCGAATACACGGGGTTCAACAAGAACGTCTTGCAACCCGGCCCTCACATGACCGACCACTCATTTCGCTTGAGTGTATCGAATGTATATCACCGACGGTTGGGATCAGCAACCGCCTACCCGAAAAGGGACAGCATCGAAACATAGATTAAAGAAGCAAATGGAATTTCTCTAGATAGGTGATCATACACCCTAATGGGAGCGACCCACATAGCCATGCTGCTTGCCCGATTTTTGTCATTTCCCGGTTGATGAGGCTTGAGGCTAGAATTCCTCTTCACACATCTGGCCATCATTCACTTTGAATGCCACATCGTTAGATCCGCCAGATATCACTAAATGTTGACTTCCACAAAAATACTCTGAGCGTTGAGCCAAAGAAGGTGTACAGCCTTCTTCGCCACCAACAGAGATACGTTTGTAGAACATCAATATACGTGACCCCTTTGGAAATACTCTGCCAGGCACTCGTCCATACAAGTCATCCAGGAACAGGATGAACCGAAGGCACTCTCCTACTGCATCTCATATAGGAATCACCCCATGGATCAGTAGCGAGAAGTCCTTGCACTCGTGGATTCCAACCACGACAGAACCACAGTTTATCTCTGGCCGCTAAACCAAAGATTCTTAGCAGTTCCTCCGCTTATGAAGATCCACGGTCTTCAATGCTCCATCTCAACCGTCTTCAAATATCTTCACGTATTTGTTGGTCGGGATGGTTTTCGAATGTAAATTCGATCCCGGTCTTTCCATACCAACAATCGTATTGGTCAGGTTTGATAGTCGGTGTTTTAACTATCAAATACAATAGTGTGAACACAATGAGTTTTCTAATTCAGTACTTGGCATGACTTGGCCTCTTAAAAATATATTTGAAAAAATCGTTAATAAACTTCTATTCTTCTAATAAATTCAAAACATTATATTTATTCTTAATTTATTCGACTTACTCCATTCGCTTGACTCTAGATCACAACGATCACAATGGTTACGCCTGATTCCCTCAGGAAACATCCGACCGCCGTAGGCTATCTGCAGCACTACGAATTACGCTAGCAGTCGTACGCAATGGCGACTCTTCCTGAAATAACTATGTTTGATTAACCATATCTCAAATATTATATTCGATCAATTCTAATTGAACAACAAATATTTAATAAATTTTGAAATCAATATTCTTATCTCCTTTAAAAACTAATATTGCAAATATTATTTAATTTCCCAAGACCTTGCATTAGAGTTCGATATTCCTCGTATAAGATAAACCAATTTCATCGTCTTTCACTCGTTTCAAACCAATACCATTCCTTGATAATAACGAAGTCGTTCGAGTTGGGGTATTTCATTTACCTCTCAGACCTTGATCGACAACGTTCTTACCTTAGAATAATATTAGTTCGACACTTAACCATCGATACTAAATCGCGTTTCAAATCTTGATTTCAAATCTGGGTTTACAAAATCTTTTCTTACATTTGAAATCCTCGCTCAAAACCATCTTACTTAATTCCTTTAATTAAGTAAACACCCACTAAAAACCATCTTTAACTTAAATCATCATTTCACTTGTACATTTTGGTTTAGAATCAAAATCTCTCACAAAAACCCTTATCGCCCTTTTATATTTAGCTTTATCACTACTTAATGCTTCCTTAGTTGAATTCTAACTAAAGTCATCATTTTAATTATAACCAAAAGGTAAATTTTACTATACTCAAGATAGTTAACTTTTTGTATTGACTAAATGTAGTATAATCATCATTTTAAAATCTTCTCGAATAATAATTAACTTTATTTACCCGAACTATTCCATAGTCCTCTTACACTTATAGTGAATCAAAGATTTTCTATTATTTCCACTATTCGTTAAACTTAACGTATATTCAATCACATTTATCGAACTAATCCATTTAACTAACAAGGGTTGATTCAGCCAACCGTACATATCCGATGATAGTTAACTGAATTACACTTGTCATTTCCCTTTTAAATTAGTTTAAAACCATAATTCTACTTTACCAATCCGTTGGTAAATTCTTGACTTTTCACTTTTTAAACTGCCTAAACCATTTACTAATTTCCTTTATAATTCGATCTAATATTTTTATTTTAAATTTCCAATATTCGTATAAAATAATTGAATAACTTTAATTCCGTTATAAATAACTTTATAACTTAAAAACCCCGTAAATTTTCCTAACGGTAGAACAATGTTAAACCCTACGTCTAGACCATTACTGCCCATTTACTCAGTCAACACAATCCGTTGATTTTAACCATAAAACGATGGGTATATTCAATTATCAATATTCGAACCAGTTTTGGTGTCAGTCAGGGTGAACAATTCATATATATATGCACGACAACCAAAAATACAGTTTATTTGAGGAATCCGGTCGGATCCCTCCAACTTGTCCTTCTCTGCATCACAGATGTCAGTTGATAAAAATATACGAAGTAATAATTGACGAGATACAAACAACTGCAATCAATCAACCAATAACAACCAATTTCATCCATCGCATCCAATCAACCAATTTAAACTGTTAACTGTAAAATATATTTTACTGTGAATGTACCACATCACAGTATTCCAGAAGGTGTGAGAATTAACTCACCTTGATTTGATTTGTCGATAAATCCGCCCATTTCAGTCGAATTAAACTGTGTTTAATTCATTTGAAAAAATCCAGCTGCAGCCTGCTCAGTCTCATCCATCGCGTAGTGCACGTCTTCACGGTCCCGACGCTTTTCATTTCGTCGAATTCTGATTACGTACGCATTCGTAATTAATATTGAAAGTTTTATAAACCATTTAAATTAAGAAACTTTAAAATAAAATAAACCGGGCCTTACTTCTCTTCAGCCCAGCCCAACCCTATATAGCCAAGGCCCGCACCCTGTATCCACTTTAAAACCCTCAAAACAATCGGTCCTTCATCATTTTCAAACCCTAAATCGGTTTCAAAAACTTCCGCCGCCACAAAGAAAATCAACGAGAAAAAGAATGGAAACCCTCCCACCTTCGATCCTTGCTTCGCCACAACTTTGACCCCTGCGACGCCTTGCTGCCACCACTTTGCAGCGGCCTTATCTGCCACCCACGAAGGATCTTCACAGACCGAAGACCGAACCCTAGCTACTAAAAGCTAAGTATTTTCACTCAAATTTTACTTTTTGTTTTTGATTTTCTCTTTTGATTCTTGAATTCGGTTTATTTCTTTGTTGTGTTGATTTCGTTTAGCACCCACCCTGTATTTATACCCGTGAACGACTACAGTGATTTCCGAATTGTTCCATCATAGTATAAACTTTACAGTGCTTAGTTCGTAGGTGATTTCCGGTTCTTCTATGATCTATATGATGTAACTTGGATGGTGTGATTTTTGATAGTGAATGTGTGATGTCTAAATGTTGGATTTCAGCTTTATAGGCTAGGTCTGTATTGATTTTCAGCTCGATGTTAAGTGTGATGAACTGTGGTACTGTGAGGATATTTTGTTGGACTTCACGCACTGTTCTTGTTCAGAAATGAACATGGATCGAACTGTCCCTACTTAGATTAGGTTCAGTTATTTAAATTACTGAAAAATTCCCACTGTCTTGTCTTGTTCAATGGTACTGTATGGGGATTTTCTGTTAGATCTTCCATGTGCTCTTGAATTGTTTGCTTCATTTCAGATTTGCATTTTATATCGTTGTATGGTCATGTCTGTGTGTACACAGTTATCGAATTGTTTATTTCATTTGGCAGAAAATCTCATGGATATTTGTATGAGATATTTGGGTTTTTGATCTCTAAAGATTTGATGATACATTTATATGCTTTTCTTTTTACATTTTACATTGGCCGACTTCTCACAACTCTGAACATAATGTTGACCAAATTGATATGAAAACAGATAGTTTTATTTATTTATGCCATTTATTTTGCTACATACTTTGGTTGTTTATTATTATTTTCTTCTTTTAAATTTTCTTATGTACCTATACCTATACATGATTTCAGCTACTCATAGCTCTCTCTTTCTTTTTCCTTCAGGTTGATTTGGTGGACAGTGGTGCAGAAGTGTGATTGAGATGCAAGATTTGGATGTTCTGCTGTGTTCATCCCTAGATTAGGCTCCGGCTATGAATAGTTTAGTCAGTTCAGAAATTTGCATTTCACAGTTTTATTTAGTTTTCATGTATTTGTTTATGATATTCTTTGTATAAACACTTGTTTATTCTTTTATGTAAAAAGTATGGTTGATGTAAAATATATACTCATATATTGGTTTCCCTTATCTATTCGTTTTACTGTTCTTATGGAAATTTAAGTTCTACTTTTCCTTACAAAGACAAACAAACAAGACATGCTTGTTTGTAATCAAATTCGAGTTGAATTAACTTGCCCATTCGGTTATGCTTTAGTACAAGATTAGGTTCCCGGTTTTTTTAAGGGTAAGTAATAGACTTGGCACGGATTAAGGACCCAAAATGTTGCATCTTGTTTGAGTAGAGGTGCGTCAATGTTTACTACTTAGAGGAATGATGGACGGTCTAATATTAATGCATATTTTAGTGTAAGTTATGTTCACATCTAAACATTTGCCTATTATTATTTTAGCTGGAAAACTTGTAAACACACTTCTTCTTAGCAATAAGATATGTGCAGTACACAAGGTTCAAGTTGAGCTTTAAGATACCGATACAAGATAAATTAAATTTCAAACCAGTTGGATAAATAAATAAAAATAAGCTGATATTGTCGAATATATTCAAACGAAATATCGTATGACTTCGAATAAGGTTAAGATAAATTTTCAAATTCGACATTCAAAATTTTGGGTTAAACGAATATTCAATACATATATAAACCGTTAATATTTAATTAATATAATCTAAATATTCAATTTAAATTCCATTATTTAAACTCAAAGAAATATTTTAAATAAATAAAATAAATAAATGGTCAGAAAATATGGGACATTACATTCTTCCCCCCTTAAAATAATTTCGTCCTCGAAATTGCTAAGGTAAGAAAACTGTTGCAAATCCCATTATCTACAAAGATATATTTTATTCCAAAGCAAAACCAAATTTTTAGTGTAAAACAAAATTTTCAAAAATTATCGAAAATATTCTAATACTTCAAATTTTCAAAAATTATCGGAAACTGAAAATTTAACCCCCAATTTTTTTCTTTTTTTATTTTCGCGTAGGCGTACCTCTTCGAGCGTTATTGAGTTTACTACTCAATCGTCGTGCAACTTACGCCATCAAACTCAATCTTCATAGCCCTCTGGCCCCTGTATTTAACTCGATCATGAAATATTTAAATAACATTTCATTTATTTTCTTCTGGGTCTCGGTTTATTTAATTCTTCATCAAATCATGGATGAATCTTTATTCAGCCAATCAAACAAGCATACAACAATCAAGGCACAACAATTTAATCAAGTCAACTGAATCCACATTCAATATTACTATTTAATTGAATTCAACATATTTGAATACCACCCGATTTATATTTGATTAATTTCTATTTAATTATTCTTCATTAAATTTCCAAATTCAATTCAAATTTATTTAATTTCAACACCATTTCTTAATTTATTTCTCAATACCATTATTAATTATAAATTCAATTTCACTTAACCCAGTTAAGTTCAATTCAAATATTTGAGTTTTATTCAAATCAATCAATCATACGATATTTCAATGATTTCATAAAATCATTTCTTTTCTATTTAAAAATAAATTTTGGGTAAAATTATTTCATTTACCCTCTTTTCAAAACAATATTGTGTCCATTACCAGTTCAACGCTTTTCAACACTTGAACCGATCAACAACACAATACAAAACATTTGTATATAAAATTTACAAATACGCTCTCATATATATATACACTCAAACTCAATCTAGGGTATTGCTAACCCCATCTCTATTGAGTCACGCCACAGAGCCAAGGTTATCTCTAAACCAATAGCTCTGATACCAACTGTAACGGCCTGGGGAAAAGACCGACAATTGGGTCTTCGACAACAATACATAAACCCGTATCACTAGCCAAAAACCCAAGTATCGATTCCCCAGATTGTCATGAGAAAGAATTTAGAGGGTGAGAATAGAAAGAAAGAAGTATTAGAGTAGAAGAAGGAAGAAGAGCACATCAGAATCTCACAGCGGAACGAATAAAATATAATATAACAAATCCTTTATACAAAAGAACTGTATAAATCATACCAATCATCAAAGCACAACATATCAGTCACAGCAGAAAAAAAACTTTATATAACTAGCGGTGAAGCCTCCTGCTTCTAGCTCCTGAACTCCAAGCAAAACCTAACCTGGAACGTACTCGGTCTGACCCGAGCACATTTGATTTAAAACAAAATACACCGGGTCAGTCTGGAATACTATCAGTGATAAATTCACACAACACACACTTGATTAACTTTGGAAAATCTTTTCTGAAATCAAAGGATAATAGTAAGACCAGTCCACACATAAACACGGACGGTTTTTACCTTACTATAACCCAAAATGGTTTTGAAATCATAACTTTGATCTGATATTATCATAATGTCTAAATACAAGTAAATAACAATCTAGAGGAACGCTTGCATCTCACGCTCCCCATATATAGTATACAAACCAAAACCGCGGGCGCTTATTGGATATTGGCTTCCAACTTGACCAGGTATGGGTCCACCTTCCAATCGTGTATCTCTAGAGGCGAATACACGGGGTTCAACAAGAACGTCTTGCAACCCGGCCCTCACATGACCGACCACACATTTCGCTTGAGTGTATCGAATGTATATCACCGACAGTTGGGATCAGCAACCGCCTACCCGAAAAGGGACAGCATCGAAACATAGATTAAAGAAGCAAACGGAATTTCTCTAGATAGGTGATCATACACCCTAATGGGAGCGACCCACATAGCCATGCTGCCTGCCCGATTTTTGTCATTTCCCGGTTGATGAGGCTTGAGGCTAGAATTCCTCTTCACACATCTGGCCATCATTCACTTTGAATGCCACATCGTCAGATCCGCCAGATATCACTGAATGTTGACTTCCACAAAAATACTCTGAGCGTTAAGCCAAAGAAGGTGTACAGCCTTCTTCGCCACCAACAGAGATACGTTTGTAGAACATCAATATACGTGACCGCTTTGGAAATACTCTGTCAGGCACTCGTCCATACAAGTCATCCGGGAACAGGATGAACCGAAGGCACTCTCCTACTGCATCTCATATAGGAATCACCCCATGGATCAGTAGCGAGAAGTCCTTGCACTCGTGGATTCCAACCACGACAGAACCACAGTTTATCTCTGGCCGCTAAACCAGAGATTCTTAGTAGTTCCTCCGCTTATGAAGATCCACGGTCTTCAATGCTCCATCTCGACCATCTTCAAATATCTTCACGTATTTGTTGGTCGGAATGGTTTTCGAATGTAAATTCGATCCCGGTCTTTCCATACCAACAATCGTATTGGTCAGGTTTGATAGTCGGTGTTTTAACTATCAAATACAATAGTGTGAACACAATGAGTTTTCTAATTCAGTACTTGGCATGACTTGGCCTCTTAAAAATATATTTGACAAAATCGTTAATAAACTTCTATTCTTCTAATAAATTCAAAACATTATATTTATTCTTAATTTATTTGACTTACTCCATTCGCTTGACTCTAGATCACAGCGATCACAATGGTTACGCCTGATTCCCTCAGGAAACATCCGACCGCCGTAGGCTATCTGCAGCCCTGCGAATTACGCTAGCAGTCGTACGCAATGGCGACTCTTCCTGAAATAACTATGTTTGATTAACCCTATCTCAAATACTATATTCGATCAATTCTAATTGAACAACAAATATTTAATAAATTTTGAAATCAATATTCTTATCTCCTTTAAAAACTAATATTGCAAATATTATTTAATTTCCCAAGACCTTGCATTAGAGTTCGATATTCCTCGTATAAGATAAACCAATTTCATCGTCTTTCACTCGTTTCAAACCAATACCATTCCTTGATAATAACGAAGTCGTTCGAGTTGGGTTATTTCATTTACCTCTCAGACCTTGATCGACAACGTTCTTACATTAGAATAATATTAGTTCGACACTTAACCATCGATACTAAATCGCGTTTCAAATCTTGATTTCAAATCTGGGTTTACAAAATCTTTTCTTACATTTGAAATCCTCGCTCAAAACCATCTTACTTAATTCCTTTAATTAAGTAAACACCCACTAAAAACCATCTTTAACTTAAATCATCATTTCACTTGTACATTTTGATTTAGAATCAAAATCTCTCACAAAAACCCTTACCGCCCTTTTATATTTAGCTTTATCACTACTTAATCCCTCCTTAGTTGAATTCTAACTAAAGTCATCATTTTAATTATAACCAAAAGGTAAATTTTACTATACTCAAGATAGTTAACTTTTTGTATTGACTAAATGTAGTATAATCATCATTTTAAAATCTTCTCGAATAATAATTAACTTTATTTACCAGAACTATTCCACAGTCCTCTTACACTTATAGTGAATCAAAGATTTTCTATTATTTCCACTATTCGTTAAACTTAACGAATATTCAATCACATTTATCGAACTAATCCATTTAACTAACAAGGGTTGATTCATCCAACCGTACATATCCGATGATAGTTAACTGAATTACACTTGTCATTTCCCTTTTAAATTAGTTTAAAGCCATAATTCTACTTTACCAATCCGTTGGTAAATTCTTGACTTTTCACTTTTTAAACTGCCTAAACCATTTACTAATTTCCTTTATAATTCGATCTAATATTTTTATTTTAAATTTCCAATATTCGTATAAAATAATTGAATAACTTTAATTCTGTTATAAATAACTTTATAACTTAAAAACCCCGTCAATTTTCCTAACGGTAGAACAATGTTAAACCCTATGTCTAGACCATTACTGCCCATTTACTCAGTCAACACAATCTGTTGATTTTAACCACAACACGATGGGTATATTCAATTATCAATATTCGAACCAGTTTTGGTGTCAGTCAGGGTGAACAATTCATATATATATGCACGACAACCAAAAATACAGTTTATTTGAGGAATCCGGTCGGATCCCTCCAACCTGTCCTTCTCTGCATCACAGATGTCAGTTGATAAAAATATACGAAGAAATAATTGACGAGATACAAACAACTGCAATCAATCAACCAATAACAACCAATTTCATCCATCGCATCCAATCAACCAATTTAAACTGTTAACTGTAAAATATATTTTACTGTGAATGTACCACATCACAGTATTCCAGAAGGTGTGAGAATTAACTCACCTTGATTTGATTTGTCGATAAATCCGCCCATTTCAGTCGAATTAAACTGCGTTTAATTCATTTGAAAAAATCCAGCTGCAGCCTGCCCTGCTCAGTCCTCATCCATCACGTAGTACACGTCTTCACGGTCCCGACGCTTTTCGTTTCGTCGAATTCTGATTACGTACGCATTCGTAATTAATATTCGAAGTTTTATAAACCATTTAAATTAAGAAACTTTAAAATAAAATAAACCGGGCCTTACTTCTCTTCAGCCCAGCCCAACCCTATATAGCCAAGGCCCGCACCCTGTATCCACTTTAAAACCCTCAAAACAATCGGTCCTTCATCATTTTCAAACCCTAAATCGGTTTCAAAACCTTCTGCCGCCACAAAGAAAATCAACGAGAAAAAGAATGGAAACCCTCCCACCTTCGATCCTTGCTTCGCCACAACTTTGACCCCTGCGACGCCTTGCTGCCACCACTTTGCAGCGGCCTTATCTGCCACCCACGAAGGATCTTCACAGACCGAAGACCGAACCCTAGCTACTAAAAGCTAAGTTTTTTCACTCAAATTTTACTTTTTGTTTTTGATTTTCTCTTTTGATTCTTGAATTCGGTTTAATTCTTTGTTGTGTTGATTTCGTTTAGCACCCACCCTGTATTTATACCCGTGAACGACTACAGTGATTTCCGAATTGTTCCATCATAGTATAGACTTTACAGTGCTTAGTTCGTAGGTGATTTCCGGTTCTTCTATGATCTATATGATGTAACTTGGATGGTGTGATGTTTGATAGTGAATGTGTGATGTCTAAATGTTGGATTTCAGCTTTATAGGCTAGGTCTGTATTGATTTTCAGCTCGATGTTAAGTGTGATGAACTGTGGTACTGTGAGGATATTTTGTTGGACTTCACGCACTGTTCTTGTTCAGAAATGAACATGGATCGAACTGTCCCTACTTAGATTAGGTTCAGTTATTTAAATTACTGAAAAATTCCCACTGTTTTGTCTTGTTCAATGGTACTGTATGGGGATTTTCTGTTAGATCTTCCATGTGCTCTTGAATTGTTTGCTTCATTTCAGATTTGCATTTTATATCGTCGTATGGTCATGTCTGTGTGTACACAGTTATCGAATTGTTTATTTCATTTGGCAGAAAATCTCATGGATATTTGTATGAGATATTTGGGTTTTTGATCTCTAAAGATTTGATGATACATTTATATGCTTTTCTTTTTACATTTTACATTGGCCGACTTCTCACAACTCTGAACATAATGTTGACCAAATTGATATGAAAACAGATAGTTTTATTTATTTATGCCATTTATTTTGCTACATACTTTGGTTGTTTATTATTATTTTCTTCTTTTAAATTTTCTTATGTACCTATACCTATACATGATTTCAGCTACTCATAGCTCTCTCTTTCTTTTTCCTTCAGGTTGATTTGGTGGACAGTGGTGCAGAAGTGTGATTGAGATGCAAGATTTGGATGTTCTGCTGTGTTCATCCCTAGATTAGGCTCCGGCTATGAATAGTTTAGTCAGTTCAGAAATTTGCATTTCACAGTTTTATTTAGTTTTCGTGTATTTGTTTATGATATTCTTTGTATAAACACTTGTTTATTCTTTTATGTAAAAAGTATGGTTGATGTAAAATATATACTCATATATTGGTTTCCCTTATCTATTCGTTTTACTGTTCTTATGGAAATTTAAGTTCTACTTTTCCTTACAAAGACAAACAAACAAGACATGCTTGTTTGCAATCAAATTCGAGTTGAATTAACTTGCCCATTCGGTTATGCTTTAGTACAAGATTGGGTTCCCGGTTTTTTTAAGGGTAAGTAATAGACTTGGCACGGATTAAGGACCCAAAATGTTGCATCTTGTTTGAGTAGAGGTGCGTCAATGTTTACTACTTAGAGGAATGATGGACGGTCTAATATTAATGCATATTTTAGTGTAAGTTATGTTCACATCTAAACATTTGCCTATTATTATTTTAGCTGGAAAACTTGTAAACACACTTCTTCTTAGCAATAAGATATGTGCAGTACACAAGGTTCAAGTTGAGCTTTAAGATACCGATACAAGATAAATTAAATTTCAAACCAGTTGGATAAATAAATAAAAATAAGCTGATATTGTCAAATATATTCAAACGAAATATCGTATGACTTCAAATAAGGTTAAGATAAATTTTCAAATTCTACATTCAAAATTTTGGGTTAAATGAATATTCAATACATATATAAACCGTTAATATTTTATTAATATAATCTAAATATTCAATTTAAATTCCATTATTTAAACTCAAAGAAATATTTTAAATAAATAAAATAAATAAATGGTCAGAAAATCCCGGACATTACACGAAGAATGTGTTCCTATGACAGCGTTCAGAGGTCTCGACTTATTCTATGAGTGGTTAGTAATGCCTTTCGGCTTATGTAACGCTCCAGCTTACTTCGTCGATCTGATGAATAGAGTGTTCAGAGGGGTTTTGAATTAATTTGTTCTGGTTTTCATTGATGATATTCTAATCTTCTCTAAATCAAAGGCCGAACATGAAAAGCATTTGGAACAGGTTCTGGAAATCCTCAGAAGGAATGTATTAAAAGCCAAACTTTCCAAATGTATGTTCTGGCAAGAAGAAGTAAAATTTCTAGGCCATGTTGTATCAAAAGAAGGAATTGTTGTGGATCCAAGTAAAATCACAGCTATTCAGAATTGGAAACAGCCCAGTACTCCTACAGAAGTCTGCAGTTTTCTCAGATTGGCTAGTTATTACCGGAAGTTCGTTAAAAACTTTTCGAAGATATCTAGTCACTTAACGAAACTTACAAAGAAGCACACTAAATTCAAATGGACTCTAGAAAGTGAGGAGGCTTTTGAAGAGCTAAAGTTAAGATTAACGACAGCTCCAGTGTTAACCATCATCGATGGCAATCAGGATTTGAAAGTCTGGACTGATGCTTCTAGAGAAGGCCTTGGTGCAGTGTTAATGCAAAAGTGTCAAGTGATTGCTTATGCTAGCCGTCAACTGAAGCCACATGAAAAGAACTACGTAACTCATGATCTTGAGTTATTGGCTATAGTATTCGCTTTGAAAATCTAGAGACATTATCGTCTGGGTGAGAGATTTGAACTGTTTACAGATCACCAGTCGTTAAAGTTTCTGTTCACCCAGAAGGACTTGAATCTAAGGCAGCAACATTGGCTGGAGTTTCTTGCAGCATATGACTTTGAGATTATATACACTCCAGGGAAAGCTAATGTCATGGCCGATGCGTTAAGCCGAAAGAATGAAATGATCGCCAGTTTTATTATCACGACTTCATTGCTAGATAAAATATCTTCTCTTCAGAGGGATGATCACTTCATTCAGAAGATCAGAGAGATAATTCAACAAGGAAAACCCTCGAGTTTTCAAGTTGATAATGATGGTATTCTAAGGCTCAAAGGTCGAATCTGTGTCCCTAACATTCCTGAGCTTTGAAAGGAAGTACTGGATGAATGCCACAAGTCAAAACTTAGTATCCATCCGGGAGTAAGCAAAACGTATAATGACATCAAACGCACTTTCTGGTGGAAGTCGATGAAGAGGGACATTTCTTTATATGTTAGCCAATGCCCTACTTGCCAGCTAGTCAAAAGTGACCAGCAAAAACTAACTGGATTATTGCAACCGCTAGACGTTCCTGGTTGGAAGTGGGAACATATTTCCATGGACTTCATTGATGGTTTGCCCAGAACCAGAAAAGGAAATGACAGTATTTGGGTGATCGTAGATCGCTTCACGAAGACCTCCCATTTCATACCTGTCAGATCAAACAGAACTGCTCAGAGTCTGGCGCAGATATATTTCAAGGAAATAGTTAGACAACATGGAGTGCCGCTCAGTATAGTCAGTGATAGAGACACAATATTCACTAGCAAATTCTAGGAGGCATTTCAAGTCGAGCTGGGAACGAAGTTGAACTTGAGCAATGCTTATCATCCTCAGACAGACGGTCAGACTGAGAGGGTGAATCGTATTTTAGAAGATCTATTGCGGGCTTGTGTTCTAGATTTTGGTGGATCATGGGAAGACCATCTGCATTTGGCTGAATTCTCATATAATAACAACTACCAGGCAAGCCTGACAATGTCGCCATTCGAAGCATTATATGGTAGACTGTGCCGATCTCCTGCTTTTTGGGTCGAACCCGGTAATAGACTAGTGTTGGGGCCTGATATGATCCGAGAAGCTGCCGACAAAGTCGATTTTATTAAGAAGCGATTACTCGCCGCTCAAAGCCAACAAAAGAGCTATGCCGATAAGAGAAGAAGAGATATATCCTTTGCTGTTGGCGACTATGTATATTTGAAAGTATCGCCGATGAGAGGAGTTATCTGGTTCGGTAAAACTGGAAAGTTGGCGCCCAAATTCATTGGTCCGTTTCCTATTCTGGAACGGATCGGGACTCTCGCATATAGGGTTAAACTGCCTGATTGGTTGCCTGGGGTACATGATGTATTTCACATATCTCAACTTCGAAAGCACGTTCATGATCCAGACTTGATCGTGGAAGAAGCAGCTCAACAGGATATTGAAATTACTCCAGAATTAGCTGTGAGAAGAGAGCCGCTCAAGATCATTGG
This sequence comes from Allium sativum, assembly GCA_030737875.1. NCBI lineage: Eukaryota > Viridiplantae > Streptophyta > Magnoliopsida > Asparagales > Amaryllidaceae > Allium > Allium sativum. The sequence continues at coordinate 659,035,461 of CM060913.1, forward strand.
CAAAGAAACCAAAGAACAAGAAGGTTCACTTAGTCAAAGTGCAATGGAGTGGAGATCCGCGAGATTGTACTTGGGAGACTGAGGAGAGCATTCAGAAAGCCTATCCTAGATGCCGAGTGGATATCTCTGATTGACTCCGGTGCAAGGTACATTTACCATACTTTGCATTACCAATTATTTCTCTATTCTGTTGTTATTTTCTTTCCATGGATGTGCACTTTTAATTCTATAGTCTGAATGATTTTAAAAGAATATAGAAATTGATTTGTATGATTTTGAAAAGTTAAAAACAATTTGATTGTTGTTTGTGTTGTGTGATAACAAATTTGATTAATTGAATTATTGAAACAATAGTTATTTTAATCAACAATAGAATAATGGTAGAATTTATTCATTTAAATCGCACATTGAACTGATTAGAAAATAGATGGAAATATATACATGTGCAGTATACATGTTTGAACAGGTAAATGGATTAGCTATTGAGTAAAGATTTTTATTTGCGTGCCCGACAAATAGGTAAACCTTAATGAGTTAGATGCGAAATATTGTTATATCAACTCCTGTGAATGCCAGTGGATGCGGAGTGCTGGTTGTTCTGTGTGAAATAATAAATATCGCCATAGGATAGTAACAATTAATTTTGAACTACACTGCATGGCATACTTCTGAAGATAGGCATACTTCATCATATACCACATAAGCATTTGGAGCTTGTGTGATGAGGTGGAAGATTTACCATACGAGCGAGAGGCTTGTATGGCGATGACTATATTTTACAGGTTGAACTGATGACTGATATAGACTATTTAAATTGTAATGATTAAATTGCCAGATTAATAAAAACCCCACACGGGTCTGGAGTTGACAATAACCACGTCTCTCTAGTTATTAGATACGGCACATGGACTATTTATTTCCCACACAGGACGAGGTGACGAGGATTTATCCTCTGGAGCATTTAAAATACACATTCCCTCAGGCTTTGACAAGGTGACGAGAATTTATTCTCTGGAGTTATTATCTATACACGCTCCTCTATAAACACCAGAATATATCACTATAAATATGTGTATGCTTATTAGGATTTATTGGGTACCTAATACGGCCCAATAAATTTCCAAACCTCTCCCCGTACAAAGGAGGTTATGGCGAAATTTTTCGAAAATTCCAGGTGTTAGCCAAATTTTTGAAGAATTTGAAAATTCTCAGAAACTGAAAAGTTGGAGAATGGAAGCCAGATTGAACGTAGAGTTGATTAATCAAACCACTTTCGACTATGTTCCTTTTCGGGGACGAAAAGTTAAGTGGGGGAGATTGTAACGACCCGGAAAATCTGAACCAATTTAAAAATTTTAAATTGGCTAAAATAATGGAATTTAAATATTTAAAATAAATATTTTAAATAATAGCGATGAAAAGTGAGTTTGAGTCGACGCTTGAAAACGAATATAATTAATTCTAATTATAAACAAGGCCTGAAATGGCGTTGCAGTTTCAAAAATTGAATTCAAACTTTGTTGGATTGTACCGGGTGCAAAACAAAACAGATTTGAGTGAAACCAAAAATATTTAAATCTGTTAGTGAATACCTTTCTAACAAATCTAAAAAATCGAAGTTTCATAGCGGAAAGAAAAAGTTATGGCCAAATGAATTTTCAGAAAGGTCGCTATGGAATTTATATAGCCCGTGAAAATGGCCATTTTGCATATGACCTCGGAATTCGACGAAACCACTTTTTTTGATCCGAGATGTGTAGTTATTGCTAGCTTTCAAATTTCATAATTTTTGAAGCTAGTATGTGAGCGTGGCAAAGGAAAACGTGTTTTGGTCAATTACGATTAAATTGGATCGACTAGAAATGGGCCTTTTTGCAAACGGTCTCAGAATTCGACGAAACTAGTTTTGTTGGGACCGTATCATCAAAACATAGCCAGATTTATTTTTTTGGAATTTTTGAATCAGTTTGTGGCCCTGGCAAATTGAAATGTACGTTCAAATTAAATATTGAATGTTTTATATTTTAATTTGAATGAAAACTGACTGAAATAGTCGAATGGGCCTATGAAACATATCCCATTGTGTTCGGAATGGGGGTAAAACGCTAGGGACGATAGTCGTTGGGTTTGAATTGGTGTTCGTGTGTGACAAGGGGTATTTTGGAGATTTTAAAAATTATAAAATAAAATAATTCTATTGGCTCACTCCTTTTTCTCTCTCCCCGACTAAACCAGGCGCACGGCGGATATTGTTTCCCACCTTCTCTCCTCCGTTCCTCCTCCTACAAGCAAAATTACACCTTCCTCCTGTTGAGGATTTTGTAGAGCTCGGAGAGATCTTCAAATCCATACAAGGGTGGTATTTTTCGTTGCCTGAATTGAGAGAATCACCTCTCTGAAGCCGAGGACTTTAATTCGCCGCCGCCGCCTATAGGGACCACCGAAGTGGACCCCGCTCCAGGCGCCAGTGCGCCTCACTCCCCTCTTCGTCGCTGCGAAGGCCGATCGTCGAACCGCTTCACCGTTTACACGAAAAATCCAAACCTAGTTTGGAACCTTTTGCTGAGAGGTACGGGTTTATTTATTTTTAACTGATTTCGACAAATAAAAGCGTTGAAAACTTCTAAAAATCATATCTTTTTCGTTTCTTGACGAAATTCGATGAAACGGGAAACATCGTGACCGTGTAGACGTCTTCTGCATTCTAGAAGAGACCGCATATTTTTCTGAGCCTTCTGCTATTTTTGGTGGAGTGGAACCCAATGTGAGATTTCTAATTTATAAACGATATGGAAAACAACGATGTATAAATTATATAGTCGATGTATGAGTTATATAAGCGTTGTACACCTCTTGTATAAGCGTTGTATAAGTTGTACGTTCGATGTATAAGTTATATATGCGTTGTAAAAATTATATATGTGTTGAAATAGAAGTGAATTGCTATATATATATATATATATATATATATATATACATGCCCCTCGTCCACAAACCATGGACGATATTTATTGGTTGTGATTGGTGTGAAAATTGATTGATAGCGAATGGTTGATTGGAATTATTTGTGGTTGATATTGATTGATTGTGGTTGAAAAATACCCATTTGTGGTTGAGAAATATTTGGTTGAAACCACATAGGATTAGTTTGTGGAAATGAAAAATATATACATGCCGCCTGCGTGCGAGCTAGATGCATGATTCCCCATTGTCAAAAACCGCGAGGTTTTAAGGTAGAGCAAGGAACCGTACTAGGGACGGTCCCGGTTTTAACTACCCTGCCGTTATGCTACCGAAATTTTGAATAATATTCATGTGTTTGAATTATTTTCATTTGCTGAAACTATATTTATTCGTTGAATAGAAAGCCTTCGTGTGTTGAGTCGATATTCACTCGTTGGATAGAAATTCATGTGTTGAATGGCATTCGTGTTTTAAATATAAAAATCACATTTTTATCTATATATATAAACTATAGAAAACCTTCATGTGTTGAATTGAAATTCATGTGTTGAATGGTATTCATATTTTGAAATAAATTGTTTTATAATAAAAATCACAATTTTATCGATATATATAACTTATAGAAAACCTTCATGTGTTGAATCGATATTCATTCGTTGAATTGAAATTCATGTGTTGAATGGTATTCATATTTTGAAATAAATTGTTTTATAATAAAAATCAGATTTTTATCGATATATATATAAACTATAGAAATCCTTCATGTGTTGAATCGATATTCATTCATTGAATTGAAATTCATGTGTTTAATGGTATTCATATTTTGAAAGAAATTGTTTTATAATAAAAATCCTATTTTTATTACCTATATGAACTATATAAAATAATAATGTTTTGAAATGAATTGTTTTACAATAAAAATCACATTTTTATTATATACATGAATTGTTAAATATAGTGAAGTGTTGAAATAGAAGACAGTTAGATAAAAATATCATTTTTATCAAATGTATGAAAAGAATATAGCTTTGAAATCGAAGAATCGATATATATATATATAGAATTAAAATATATCGAATAACGACGCTGCGGTTCGTATTTTGAAACCGTTATTTCAAACGATTATACCGGTAGATCCGACCATCGGATTTTCCTGAAATCGCAACCGTTGGGTTCGCTTTGGAAATATCTTTCCAATGGCACCAACTTTGTAAAAATCCAACGGTTGGATTGTCTGGAATGTTTAATTCAAATCTGGAGAAAAACAGCGCCAGAATCGATTTTATATATATATATATATATATATAATCGAATAACGACGCTGCAGTTCGTATTTTGAAATCGAAACTTCAAACGATTATACCGGGAGATCTGACCATTGGATTTTCCCGAAACTAGAACCGTTGGATTCGTTTTGAAAAGATCTTTCTAATGATGTAAATTTTTTGAAGATCCAACGGTTAGATTTTCAGATATGTGTAAATCAAATCTGAAGAAAAACAGCGCCACAATCGCGTTATGGCCCGAAGCGTCGTTTTGAATAAATTGGCTATTTTAAAATAAATAAAAATAGCGATAAATCGTTATAAAATATTATAAATGATATGGATGTGAAATTTAGAAATTAACTGAAGGTTGGCTAAGTTGAATGGTTTCCTAGGTGTTGATCTGATGTTGGTTTCGGCCTTCGGGGTTAATATTTGGGAAATCGTTCTCTTACTGATTGACGGTTAGTGACTAATGAATTGAAATGATGCGTAGTAGTGTTTGTGTAGCACTTGTTTATTATATACGCGAGTTGCTCAGAAAGACCGGGTTTATCCCATTCTGAATAACTGAATCGACGATTAGAAATCGAAGATGAAGACGGTGGTCGAAGACCGGAGATCTTCACCTCGTTTGGATGGTAACCGAGGTCCTAATTGGGAGGCATCCCGAAATATGGATAATGAGTGGTGATCGTCCAGATGTACGTGGTGATGAATGGGTTTGCGAGGTCTATAGTGCCTCTGGTTTCGTTCAGACCCAGAACGGACTTGCAAATGGACAGTATGTCTGACATTGGAATTTATTCTGTGTGATTGATAGCCATCAGTTGCACGGTGTGAATTGCCTGTGTGGCATGCTAAGATGCAGTGATCAGGGCTTCTGTTGAAAAGCAAAGTCTTGTGGTGATGATCAAAGCACCGCCTGTGTGGCGTAGCTTTGTGTATATCATGAAATCGCGAGCCTCAAACCACGGTATGAACCAGAAACGGGAGCAGGACCTCAGGGAGGGCATGCGTTTCCTTCTAACTAGGAGTGGCGTCAGTGGTTTTACACACCCTGACGAGTTTGACTTATGTGGTTGTTGCTATTGCGAGGCGCCTCGGTTAGATCGGACGATCCGGGTCCGATGGAGTCATTCGTTGGCTCACTTACGCCCCAAAGGGCGGGGAAACGTATTGTTCAGGCATAATAGTCCACCTCGGTCGACCGGCCCTGACGATCCAAGGCTTGCCTGCGCGCTTTCCTGAGACATGGGCTAGATTGTCTCGAATTCGGTAAGGACTATCTTTTGCCTTGGTTCATGACGGAAATCCAATTTCCAATTACGTGACTGTGCGGTTTTGATTGTATATATATATGGCGACATGATATATGGTACCCATGCCGCCTATGATTGATAGTTATGATTGAAATTGTTTTTGAAACATATAAACACTAGTAATAATATCAAATGCTTTTGTTTTATTCGTATCAATCATATTTTGGCCATTATAAGGTAAAACTCTATCCTCCGGTTTGCGTTGCATTGTGTGATGGGAATTGAGTCTTATAATGGCTTCATTTTTATAAAAAGCATTGCGATGTTTAAAGGAATGATTTGTTTTAAAGCACTGGCAATCCAATGGAGTAAACCCGTTCCACGAAAGTGGCGTGGTCCTGTGATTAGCCATATTATAAATGTGTTGGGTAGATTTCTCATACCAGTCCCATGACTGACTCGTAGTTTGTTTTACTTTCAAACTCGGGTGCCCCTTTTTCTACACGGGCAGCCTTGTATTCAGGTTTAGCTGATTCTTTCTGGATAGCTAGAGCTGAAGATGGATTCTATCATTTATCTCTTTTTATGCTATTCAGCTCCTATTGTACATTATGTTTGTTTTCCGCTGTAGACATTTACGTTTATCTGAATTGTATTTGTACTAAGTATGATCCTGTATACTGTGTAACTCTGATGATTACTTTTACCCAATATATTCTATTGTGCATTATCTGGTGTATTTATTTAATTCTGTTCTGCTATTATCTGTTTTCTGTGTTATATTCCAAGGATTACCCTTGCCGCCGTCAGTACGGGGTTCGGGGTCGTCTCAGTTAAGTAAATTTATAACACTTAACTATTATAACATGTTAATTAGACAAGTGGGTGAGGTTAAGTAAATTTAGAACACTTAACCGTTATTACATGTTAATTAGACAAGTGGGAGAGGTTAAGTAAATTTAGAAACACTTAACCAATATAACAAGATGAATGACTAGGGTTAAGTTAATAGGAAACACTTAACCAGTATAACATGTTGAACGGGTAGGGTTAAGTAATAAGAAACACTTAACCAATATAACTTGATTTATGGAAAGGTTAAGTTAAAATAAGAGGGCTACACTTAACCAATATAACTTGATTTGTGGTAGGGTTAAGTTAACACAAGAAGGCAACACTTAACCAAAGTAATATGACATGTAGGTGGGTTAAGTTAACTTAAATTGATTGATGACACTTAACCAATACAACAAGATGACTACGTGGGGTTAAGTTAACAAGAAACACTTGACCAATATAACTTGATGAACGAAAGGGGTTAAGTTAATAGGAAACACTTAACCGATCCAACCTGATAAGTAAGGAGGGTCAAGTTAATAAGAAACGCTTAACCAACATGACATATTGAATGAGTGGGTTAAGTTAACACGAACGGACAACACTTAACCAATGTGACGTAATACTCGGGAGGGTTAAGTACATATTGGGTTGGTGGGTAATATTAGTAGATATAGGCCCACAAAACTTAACCATTAAAAATAAACATGCTTGAATCAGCGGGAAGATTAAGTACATATCGGGTTGGTAGGTAATATTAGCACATATAGGCCCACAAACTTAACCATTAAATAAACATGCTTGAAACAACGGGAAGGTTAAGTACACATCGGGTTGGTGGGTAATATTAGCACATATAGGCCCACAAACTTAACCGTTAAATAAACATGCTTGAATCGATGGGAGGATTAAGTACATCTCGTGTAGGTGGGTAATATTAGCACATATAGGCCCACAAACTTAACCATTAAATAAACATGCTTGAATCGATGGAAGGGTTGAGTACATCTCATGTAGGTGGGTAATATTTGAATATATAGGCCCACAAACTTAACCAATAAGGAAACTGTAGTAACGGGGACCCATTTCAGCAGTAACCCACATAAATGTATCAAGGTACCCTGAAACTAGCAGGGTGGGGCACGATTACTGGGCTGATTATAAGCGGTCAAAATAGCAGTAGGGGGTACGTCAGTGTAGGTTCTGACGGTTTACGGGCGTGCATGTATTCCGGAGTGGGAAAAAGCAGGCACTGGGTACCAATAGTTATACACTGTGCATCTTGAATCGTGTCGGGTCGCTATCATAAGGATTGATACACCTTATGGTGGAACCAGCACAGGGTATCTGCACGCAAAAGAGGGCCGATTGACTCAGGCACATGGAACATGAATACAAGCAAGGGAGTCAATCGATAGGGTAGTAAGGGTACATCTAACATCTTCATGGCAATTAGGCGGATTGAGGTAAGATCCTCATAATAGATGTACACCTGAAGGCTACCACAATTGCGGGGATTGGGATCACGTTGTAATATTATCATTTTGTACAGAGTACTAGTTGGGACACTAGTTAGGTGGTGCAGAGATAGATGTAAAAATCAGAATAACAAGGTAGTAGCGAAGCAGAGAAAGAGTAGGAGCGCATTCAGTTTACCTTGCACTTATCTTGTCTTTAGTTATCTTGTTTTTATGGTATTGTCTTGTTTTGAGTTTATTCATGTCATGATACTTTATCTTGTTTGCATGCTGAAAGATCACTGGACTTACCAGACTTATGTCTGACCTAGTTTGGTTTTCGCCTCTTTTCTTCTGTTTCCCCCTGGTAGTCAGGGAGGGAATAACTCAGCCTAGCTTGGACCTCTTCACTTTCCAAGCTTGAAGATTAGTTGGTGTATTGCTTTGGACTCCCTCTCTTCCACTGCTATGGCTAGTCCATGCTTTATTGGGGAACATCATTGCTTTTATGCTTCTTTTATTCTTGGAAGTTTTTAAATCAAGACAGAAGTTCAATGTATTACATTTAAGTATGATTGAGGAAATTTTAGTAAAAGCTTGACTGAATTAAGTTGTTTATAAAATGTCTTTATTTTTCCGCTGCTTTATTTGTCTGTCTTGTAATTTATCTGCATCTTTTACCTATAATGCTCCACCGAAATTAAGGCATTCCCTTTATGAGTGACATTAACAGAGGCGGGGCGTTTCACTCATAATTTGCCCACACACATCTACAGGTGTAATGATCGTCTTATCCCCCTCTGCCCGGCCCATGCATGCACATGACCTGGTCAGTTTGCACCACCCACACCGTCCTCTACGTTTGGATCTCTTACAATCAGCGCAGTAAGCGTATCCCAACTACTACCTAGGACAGAGTTCTTGTTTTGATACTATTATATGGGTTACTTATTGAAACGGGTCCCCCACACAAGATGATACAATCTCTCCCCCTTGTCTTATATCCCCACCAGGATTTCCATAGGTTATGCTTGCCTAACGGTGCCTTTAATTACATAACCCGCTCAAGTTAAGTTTGTGGGCCTATATATAAATATTACCCACCCCCTTAGATTTACTTAACACACCCACAGTCCAAACAAATTTACTTAACCCCTTTTTCAAGTTCATGTTCGTACAATCCCTATGGATTCAACTAGGTTAAGTATTACAGACTAACAAGTTATCCCCATTCACATTGACTTCTTTTCTCTTGCCAAAATTCCACTTTCTTATTAATTTCATATAAATATAACTTAATCCATTTAAGTTCATTAATATGCCCTATTACATGTTATCCTTTAGATTGTAATTAACAGAAGTAATCTTGCAATCTTTCACCCCTGGATTGTAATTAACGGAAGTAATCTTACAATCCCTTTGTATTATTCATTGTCTGATTCCATAGTTACAATAACATGTTTTACTTAATATGTAACTAAATATACTTCATCTCAGTTCATCTATTTTATGTTTAACATATCACTACAACTTGACGTTGTTCACTTATTAACTTAGTTTTCTTAACTAAGGTTTACTAATAAGCTTCCTTTCCTTTTTATTATAACATATGTTATAATTTCCACTTGTTCCTAAGACGAGCCTGCCTATTATATAGCATTCTCCATTAACATAATTAATGATAATAGGTTACTATCATTCCTTCTTTATTCCAATTCAATACCATTTATCCATTTATGGTTATAATGTGCTAGACCACCCGCATTAGGCCTACAACTTGTGGATGTTGGATATGCCGGGCGGGTCCGGGCAGACTTATTCCACAAATCGGGCTTAACCTCGTGTCTTAGCATGTCTCATGTTTGTACAATTAGACCTCTCACATTAGATTCACCACTTTTGGTTTCTGTATATGCCGAGCGGGTCTGGGCAGACTTATTCCACAAATGTAATCTAACCTCATGTCTAAGTGCGGTTTAGAATTAATTATTGTAATTCTAGGCATCTTTCTATTTAATCAATTATACCTATGTCTTTATAGGTGTTCATGCCTCTTTTTCCCCAATTGTGTTCATAGTTAATTATATACCCAAATTCATGTTCATAAACATTATGTTATGCCAAACTTTCCATTTACAAATTATGTCCAATTTATACCCTTTTTCCCCTCGTTCCCGTTTTAACGTATTCACATAATTTAACATCATGCCTAAGCCAGAAAGTAGCCAGGCTAAAATAAAAGGGACAGGGTGACGGGAATGATTATTCTAAAAGATTGACATAAACATGTGGTGGCATAATCATATAACGACATAATGATAAGATGGACATATACGAACGGATCTAGTGAACATGTGATATTAGAATCAGTCTTATCATAATAGTGATGTCATAACTGGCATGATAAGATCTGAATAATAATCTATATGTCAAACTAATAATAGATCCTATTTGACCGCAATATGATGGGAACAAGGTAATCTAAACAGTGAAACCAAGGTACACTTGTCATGACAATTAGGTGAAAGTTTAGTTCTAAATCTAAAACATATCCAATTAATTACAGATCCAAAATAACCACAACGTGATAGGCACAAAATGATCTAAAGAGTGAATTATATCTATAACCAAAAGTAGATCTAACATAATAAAGGTTAAGGTCCAAATCAACCACAACATGGTGGGTACAAAATGATCTAAAAAGTGATTAGATCCATAATCAAAAGTAGATCTGATATGATAACAGTTAAGATCCAAATCAACTGCAACATGTTAGATACAAAGTGATCTAAATAGAATTAGATCTATAATCAAAAGTAGATCTAACATGATAAAGGTTAAGATCCAAGTCATAGTTAACTCAGAATTCAATAGATTCACAAATTACAATAGATCTGATATGATTCAAAAGCATATACCCAAATTACAGTCATATCATGTCTTACTTTTAATTATTCAATTCTAAAGGTAATTGAACTCACAATGATCGAATCTAGAAGAATAGAAGGAGAAAAGTGAAGTTGGATCTCAGATCAACACTTGAAACACTTGATTAACTTGATTTGATTATTTGTAGAAGAAGAAGATATAGTTTTGATTCAGTCAAAGCACAAGCAGCATTTAGGCCTCCATTTTTCTTCAGTGTCGAAAATAAGAGGAATTGAGCCATACTTGTAGCATAGGGTCAATGAATCAAGCCATAAAGCAAGTCCACGTTCAAAAGCTATGCAATGTTTGTAACATTAAAATGCTTAATTACTCTCTCGTTTTTATTAATTGGGCACCTTATATATATATCCATTTGAATTCTTAAATATTGCGTATGTATAACTACATACATTCCTCGTTTCTTTGAAACATTAATTTCTTACATTCATAATACATTCCTTCCTTATCCAAATAACCCAATTAAACATAACATATAAAAAATAGTCAATGTTTAAACGCTAAATAAATGGGACTTTATTCCTTGCTTCCTTATCTCAATATATTCCTTATCTTGCATTTCTTTAGTTGTGTCTTCTCTTTACCAAATTTGAATTGTATATAAATATATATACATTTTCTTATCTTTCTTTTAACTAATGCAGTAAATGTCCATTCATAATGTATTAATAATATACTACTTTTTAATTTGAATTTCGTTGTATAAGTTTGCATGCCTTATGTTAATGTTTTCCCTCTTTTCATCATGTTTTTCTTTCTTTCTTTCTTATGTACATATATACATACATATTCTTTATCTTTTTTAAATGTTACTTAATAACATTTATTTCCTCCCATCACTATCTTGCATGTACAGATATGTTTTTGCTTTTAATTCATACTCCCCTTATTTTTTTGCATGCAAACCTATTTAATTATTGCATCAATTACTTTATTCTTACTAACGCATGCTTATTACATGCCACTTAATGCAATCGCATGCATAAATCCTTTAATCCTTCTTAAACAAATTAATCGATTGCATGCATTTGTATGTTAGCCTTTTATTTATTTATTTATTTTATACAATATGTTTAATTTATTGCATGTAATTCAATTCCCTTACATGCATCCTTTTATTTCCTTTCATAAAACATTTCTCATGCATGCATTACGTTATTTATTTGCATTTATCTTCTTCCCTTTTAAATACGTACATCACTTTGCGAATCTATTCATTTTTATTTGCTCATTTTTACCGCATGCATTATTGTGCCAATTTTTCCTTATTTTTATGTGCTATTTCTTAAGCATTATAGCATTGTAATAATTGCATAAATTTTCCTCTTTTTACTTTACATATTAGTTTACACTAATCTTCCTTTTGCTATAGCCTAATTAAATTTGCATGCGCTTTTTTTTCAATGCGCTTTCTTAAACTTGCACCTTCTTTAACATAATTACATGAATATATATATATATATTCATTTTCATTAATTAATTAACCCATTAATTAATTTTCTTTACAATATGGTTACAGCGTATCTAATTTCGAGGTGTTTCATCAAATTTACAGTAATTGAAATTGTAGATAATCACACTGGGACACGAGGTTAAGCTCAACTTGTGGTAGAAGCCTGCCCGGAACCGCCCGGCAAATCCAGCATCCACAAGTGGTCAACTTAATGTGAGGGGTCTGGTGCTTAAACATATATAAAAATATATGTATGTAATGGAAATAAATGATATGTGTGAAAATTTACAAGACAGTAAAGTGATAGAAGTTACAACAGAAACAAAGATAAAAATGTGATAAACGGGGAATATAACCTATTATAATTAATTATATGAATGTGAATGGAATATAATAGGTAGACTTGTCCTAGGGACAAGTGGAAATTATAACATAGATTATAATAAATGGAAAGAAAACTTATTAATAAACTTTAGTTAAGAGAACTAAGTTAATAAGTAAACAACAACAAGTTGAATGACAGTGTAAGATAAGGTTATGGTTAAATAAGAAAGAATGAGGTAGACTTATGGAATGAAATAAGTAATATTTAATCATGTATATATATGTGTGTGTATATATATAATAATGTTACATGTTGATAGAAAACATGTTAATGGGGATAAGATATACTTAATTATACATTAAGTACAACATGTTATTGTATCCTGAAAAACTGAAATTGGACAATGAATGACAGGATAATAATGTAAGAAGATTGTAGATTACAGATCTTGAATTACAATCTAGAGAATAACATGTTAGGGGCTTACTAATGAATTCAAATGGGTTAAGTTATAAAATTGAAATTAATAAAGGGGAGGGGTCCATTCCTTAGAGATATAAGGGGCTCGGAGAGAACTTGGTAACTTGAATAAGAAGTTAATATGATTGGAAATAACCAAGTTAACTAGAAATTGGATGAGGTAGAGCAAGCGCGTAATTAAACGTTTAGACATAAGGTCTAAAAACACGTTAGCCTGATGCACTTGGACCAGCCTACACGTCCGAAGGTAAAAAAAAAACCTAAAGGAGTAGATCATCATGTTGTCTAGAGGCACGAGAGGAGCACGTCCATCGAATTACTCTGCTGATATTTTGCTTGTTGGCTCTATGGAACTAGAAGGAAGCACACGGCTTCCAAGGGACGTGGTAGGATACTCCGTGATGGTCCTCTATGCGGTAGCAGCGCTCAAGCTGTACTCGCAGAGGTTGGGTCTATGCGAAACCACCTAGTGGGTATACCTTGACTGCAATGATAGTTTGGCGATCAGAAGACTGTGGCGGTATGGCATTGAGGTGATTCGCCGATTTTCCTACAAATAGGTTAGTCAAGACCAAATAAAGGATAGTAATCGCTGGTACCTGTCATCGGCAGTCAGTGTGACATAGAAAGACTAGAGTTAAACCAAGAGACCATCGATGTTCCACTATCAGGTCTTTGGTTCCGAGGCATGTCAATTTGGATGTTGATTGTTTACTAGGGAAACGTGCAACAACCCATATTTTTACAACAATAAAAGATGATAAATAAAAGAGTAATTAATTTAATATTCAGAATTAACGGAAATGGACTGTGCCATTGTGTTTGTCTTGGAATTTTGGTCAAAATAGGCACCTGGTTTGCGTAAAACGGACACTGTATGAAGAAGTTATCAAGGTTTGAAGTTTGTATACGCGCAAGAAGAATATATAATTAAATCCAGAATTCAAAAATATGTTCGAAATTCAAAATTTGGGTAGGTGGCAAAAATCCTGCTCAGGTGTCGACCCTTGGGTCGACCCCTCAAGGGGGGTGTCAACCCATGGGTCAACCCCATAAGGGGAGCTCGGCTTCCCTGCAACAGATCTGACAGATTAGCGTTTTAGGGTCGGCTATAAATATGGCCTCATTTCTCATGTTTTTTCACACCAAAAGTAATGGATAACTAGATGTTGTCTCTTCCCAGATTGAATCAAGTCTTTTCTTCTTCTGCAATCAACTAGAGTTATTCAAGTTTAAAGATCTGTGATTCAACTTCAGCAATTTCTTCTCTATTTTTATAGATATAAACACAGTGAGGCTATGTTAATTTTAGATCTAAATAGTTAAAAAGTTAATCGTGACATGAATATAACTTGGATCTGTGCCTGTGGCTACTTGAATCATATCAGATCTGTTATAACTTGTGTATCTATGATATTCTGACATGACTATGACTTAGATCTTAACCTTTATCGTGTCAGACCTGCCATTTTTGTAGATCTAGTCCATTGTTTAGAACACATCGTGCTTGTTACCATTATGTTTGTGGTAAATCAGATCTATTATAGTTAGTTATCTAATCCATTAGATCTTATCATGCCTGTTATGGCATCCCTATTATATTAGAATTAGTTGTATTGTCACATGTTCATCAGATTTGTTCCTATATTCCTATCTTGTCATTATGCCACTATATGTTTATACCATTACATGTCAGCCTTATTAGTATGATCATTTCTATCATCTTCCCTTCATCCTTTCCCTTTTATTTTTATAGCCGGGCTACTTTCGAGCCTAGGCATGCCGCTAAAATATGTGAATGCGTTAAATTGGGAATGAGGGGAAAACGGTATAATTTGGGGCATAACTTGTAATTGTAAATTTGGGCATAACTTGAACGAAAATATGAATATAATTTGGGGCATAACTTGTAATTGGAAATTTGGGCATAAATTGAACGAAAATATGAATATAATTTAGGGCATATGGCTTAATATGAACCTGACTTGGGAAAGGGGCATGAAAACCTATAATGACATAGGAATAATTGATTGATAATTGGAATACCTAGAATTATAGTAATTAGAAACTATAACTGTGCTTAGACACGAGGTTAGATTACACTTGTGATGGAAGTCTGCCCGGAACCGCCCAGCATATCCAGCAACCGCAATGTGGTGAGTCTAATGTGAGAGGTCTAAGTGCATAAACACGAGACGTGCTAAGACACGAGGTTAAGTCCGACTTATGGAAGAAGTCTGCTAGGAACCGCCCGGCATATCCAGCATCCACAAGTTGCAGGCTTAATGTGGGAGGTCTAGTACATTATAACCATAAATGAATATGGCTATGAAGTTGACTACTTAACCTAGTTGAATCCATAGGGATTGTATGAACATGTTAAACTGATTAGGGGTTAAGTAAACTTGTTTGAAACAGGGGTGGGTTAAGTAAATCTTGGGTTGGTGGGTAATATGCATATATAGGCCCATAAATTTAACCTGTTGGGGTTATGCACTTTTATGACACCGGTAGGTAGGCATAACCTGTGAAAAACCTAGTGGGGATGCACGACAAAGGGGAGAGCTTACATCATCTTGTGTGTGGGACCCATTTCAGTCAGTAACTCATAAATAGGTATCAAACGAGTACTCCTAACTAGGTCGGAGTTGGGGCACGCTTACTAGGCTGATTGTAAGAGATCCAAAAGTGGGGGACGGTGTGGGCGGCGGGTACCGACCGGGTCATATGCGTGCATGGTTCGGACAGAGGAAGATAAGACACTGTGACACCAGTAGATATGGTTGTGCACATTCGGAAAACAAAGTGTTGACACTATAGGGAGTGATACACCCTATTGTGGGGCTAGCACAGGGTATCTATGGAGTAGGGAGCCGATCGATTAGGGTAGTAGTTAGGGTACATCTAGACTCTGGTAAGTTTAGGAGCCTGTTATTGGGCTGCCTGTTGAATGTATGGGATTAAAATCTCTCACCAAAAAGTACGCCTAAGTCTACCATCTTATACATGTTGGGGATCATTTCATTCTGGTTATACTAGTATTGGTGCAGAGGAATAGAGAAATCATTAGAGAAGCGCAATATACTCTATCATGTTTGTCCTGTTTACCTTGTCATACCTGCTTTTATGTGGTTATCTCTCTTATCCACTTTATATGCCTATCATGATACTTCTACTTATTTATATGGTAAAAATAACTGGACTCGCCAAACTTTATGTCTGACCCATTTTGTTTCCTCTTCTTTCTCTTCCATTCCCTCACTCCCAGGTTCTCAGCGTGGGAATACTAGCTTGAACAGGATTCTGCTTTCGTTTTGCTTGGGCTGCTTAGATGTATTACTCAAGTTCTTATCTTTGCTACTATGTTTATGTTTGTTTTGGGGATTATGCTTCTTTTATTATTGTACTATGATATTTTAAGCACAAGACAAAATTTTAATGATGTACTGGGTTTTTATATATTTAAGACATATGATGTAACCAAGGTTTGAACTACGATGCTTTATGATTAATAAAGTTTTAAATTTTCCGCTACTATTTTATATATGTCTTGTAATGTTTCTGTTTCTGTTTACCTATAACGCTTCACGAAACTTAATGTGTTCTCTTAATGAGTGACATTAACGGACGTGGGGTGTCACAGAACATCATTTAGCTCTTGATTTAGTCTTTCACTAGTTGAGGGAAGGGTCGAGATGGGACCATAGCCGCTGTAAAAATGCAAACCATAGTTTAGATATCTGTACTTTAGACCTCTTAACAGACCTATACAGATATGAAAAATCTCCCGACCGAGTTCTGTGCATTCAGATACGACCCTACTATGGAACTCGGGGTATAATAGAGCATGTATATGTGAGGATCCGGATACATGCATGCCGCATCGTGTGGTATATCATAGACTCTAGGGCATTACTTCGTGTAAAGTTCGGGCTTGGCCGAGGAGTTACGGATATGGCAGTCCATACGCTTATGTAGCAAGGCAATGGTAGTTTGGTGTGAAACATGACATAGTGTTAATGAAACCCGTACATTTCTCCAGCGTAGGATGAGAGTTGCATAACGTGGCCTAGTTTTATGGTGATCCGTACGTCGATCCGGCGTAGGATAAGAGTTTCATACGCTTTTGTAGAGTGACGGTAGAGACTGTACGAGGAGTGTACCATGTGAAGTACCTTGATATTGGCGGTAGCTACATATACCATATTAGGTTGATATATTGGGAGGTAGATGGGTACAACATGTGTGTAAAGCCTTGAGTGCTATTAACCCAAAATAACCTAATAAATAAGAAAATATAACTGAACGGTATATATGGGATTAATTTACATCCAGTCACCAGAACTTGTGTTCTAACCCCTCCTCATAACATATCCGTAGGTTAGGCTTTTGGCAGAGATATGATAGCTTTGGATACTGGTTAAGATGTGTGATTGTTTTGGTAAGGCTATATTTGATTATATTATTTTTTAGTCTATTCTGCTGTTAGATGTTTTCCAAGCTCTGATACATTTTATATCTCTGTCTTTTCTGCAAGATACCAGACAAGCCAACTCGGGTTTCGACAGATTAGGATTCTTGGAAAAAAAATCGGTCTGTTAGAATTCGGGTTGTAACATCTGGTATCAGAGCCTAGGTTTAGGATTCCTATGTAAATAGTGAGTGAACATATTTATATTTTTAAAAATATGATTATATTATATATACACCTAGATCCGTAAAGGGAACTCACTAAATAAAAAGAGCGTTTTATGCGAAGAGTTGGGATATCGGTTATGTACGCTAAAGGAACGACTATGGAAATTTGAGACCCTTAGGTGGTTTATGTAAAATGCTACGATGTAATTGGTAATGAGGAAAGATGTATCCCATAAGTTTGCACTTTGGATTAGTGGATTTGACAGTTAAGCCTCAGAAATTAGGAAAATGGATTAGGAATATATATATATATATATATATATATATATATTTGAGAAAAATGTCTTTGTGGTGATTTTTCGAGAAGTCAAAATATGTTAGAAATCCATTTTGAGTCTAACCCCAATGTTAACATTTAAGAACTTAAAATTTTAAAAGCCTTTAGGTGATAGTTTATGGCGTTTTCAAGCTTCGACGTTATAAGTTATAATTTTCAAAGCTAAATTATGTAGAAACAATCTTTGAAAGAAAAGTTGTATTTTTGATGTTTGAAAAAAAAATGTAAGTAACATATTTTAAAAGTACATATTGAGTTTCGAAGAAAAATGGGGTATATTTTGGAAATTGTGATTTCTTGTGAAGTTTTTTTCTAAAATGATCTTTCTGAAAATGTGCAAATTATAGAGCATCTATATCTCACCGGTTTTTTAAACTATAATGTACGAAAGGATTAAAAAGCAAAGCATAGAAAATATTGCATTTTGTTAAAAAACTAAAATTTCGGTAAAGAAAATTTTGACGTTCTTTATTCTTTTGACGACAATTTTTTAAAATTGTTTTGACATAAAATTTTGTTTAGTGGACAAAATAAGTTGTAAAGATTAAGAACAGAGTAATGTTTACACCTAAATGTAAGTTATTGAACCAACATTGTAAATACAAACAGTTGTGAAACTTATAGAGAAGTTGTTGTCCGTGTCTACTCCGATTTTTGTGATTTGAAAAAAAAATGGTTTGCATTTTTTTTGGGATGACATATTTTTATAGTTTGGCAAAAATAAGTTTTAACGAAGAAAAATAAAAGTTTAAAACGTTTAAATTTATAAAGGAAATGCCAAATCTTGTTTTTAAATCAGGGAGTAGGTAAGAGTTAGTACCCAGGGAAGGCGAGAAATATTTTGAGGCTATGAAGTGAACAGCAAGGACTGTTTCGGAATAATGGTAAGTTCCTGTAGAATGCGTAAGCATTATAGAGCCTAGGTTGTTGTTTGGAAAAGACTATTAATACATAGCAATGACTAGAATTGACTACTAGATGGTAAAGGGTAAATAAATGTTTAGATTAGGGGTGGGTGCAGTTCGGTCTGTTGTGGTTTGGAGACCAAACCACTTCCATGCCGCATCAAATGTTTGATCAAAAATACAGACCATTATACTAACTATTCAAACAGTTCGGTTACAGTTCGGTTTTATTATAATACAGTCCATTTTTGGTTTGGTTCGGTTTGAACCCGTATGAAATATCAAATAAGAGAATTACTTACACCAACAATCAATTTATAATTGTGAGACATTGTCAATTAAAGGTTAAAACATACAATGTAATCATGAACTGAAAGATTGGTTTCTAGTTGTATAAATACTTTAATTTTACGTCAAGGAAAAACATTAACCAGGGATCAACGTTAATTACTGCATAAACATTAAATAAGATAACTCAAATAATATTATAACTAATATCACACAAAAATGATACATAAACTATTATACTGAAACTACAAAATTTTCATTTAGATAACAATTATTTTTAGTATAACAAAAACATATGCTAAAAATAGAATATGCGTCGTTAAAATAAAAAAAACATATACGAACTAGTTATATTTTTATCATAAGATTATTAGTGTAGGTATTCAGTTTGGTTCAGTTCAATACAGTTTGGTAAACAGTTCAAACCGCAACCAAACCATATCATTGCAGGTCGGTTCGGTTCGGGTTATTTTCTTTAGAGAGAGGATTCAGTGCGGTTCAGTCTGGGTGGTTTCCATATTGCTGTGTGGTTTATGCACATCCGTAGTTTAGATCCTTTGTAGGAGACATGGTCCTAAGATTCTTGGCACTTGGTAGTAGCTATGTAGAGTACTTGTTTTCCTGTTTTAGTTGAAGGATTAGAAGGCTTATTTAAATATTAAACTTAGATCAGTGGATTAAGTTAAATAAGCTAAGAAAAAGCAATGGTATAACTAAAAAGAAAACAACAAAATCCAATAAAGCAATAAACATGAAAATTGAGAAAAATGTAAATTTTGAGAAATGAGAATAAGAAAGGATTATTTTCAAGATAAGTTGGAAAAGAAAATCAATAACATATTTTCTTATGATTAACTGTGCTTGGATAGGAAGATAAGGAACCTTTATATAGTAGTTGCATCAAATCCGTAGAAAAGGTACATAAAAGAAAAATGGAAGATGTAAATTTTTCCTTTTTCCACCTTTTTATAACATAAGAAATCAAATTCAAAAAATTAGATTTTTCTGTTATTCCCAAACTTAAAGTTGTTTGGTAGGGTTTGGATGCGAAAATTAGATGAACTACATTCTTGCTTACAAGAGTGTAGGAAAAAATTGGATGAAAAGTATTTTGAATTTCAAAATATTGCATTCATATAGAAATCGCCAGTATATTCAGGGTGTGTGCATCATGTTTTCAAAATATTTTTAAGAAAAAATTGCATTGATATAGGAGGTACCGAATAGGCATTCATTTCGTTCATGTATTATTATGTTGAATTACACTTTGCACAAGTGCATAAATGGTTCCAAAATTGGACGCATACATGATGGTTGTAAATTATGCGAGGAATTATTTAATTTTACCCTTAGCAAATTTCGGGGATGGAATTTCCTAAGGGTGAGAGAATGTAACACCCCACATTTTTAAATTAAATAATAAAATAAAATTTGAAAAGTGTTCAGAGTTTGGTCATGGAAGTAGCATCATTGCATCCATGGCGATTTTTTGATCAATTTAGACCTATGGTTTGCAAGAAACAGATTTAGGATGAAAATATATCTTTAAATGAAATAATACAATAATTATGAAAAGAAGACATAAGAAAAGAACAATTGCTACCAATATTTCTAGTCTAGTTAACAAAAGCCTATGTAGCTCAGTTGGTAAAGACATGTCTCCCCCAAGTGACTGGCGCAAGTTCGAGTTCCGCTAGCGCCATATTTTTATTTTAGAGGAACATCTAAAATAATACATGTTCTAAGAGGAAAATATGTATAAATGCACATATAAGGAAAATTATAATTAAAAGTGAGTATAAAAATATATGTATACATATACATGTAAATATATGCGTATGTGTGTGCAAAAATATATACATATGAAAGAGAAATCCAAAATACACCTACAATCAATGAAAATAGGCATGAATCAAATGATGTTTGAATTTTGAAAATGGAATAAAAGTTGCACGTATATATATACGCACAAATTCAAATATTGAGATTAATTGTGCAAGTTAAATAGCTGAATATAGTTAATGCACAATGTAGTGGCCCGGAAATCCGTACTATTTGAGCTGACTAAAACAACACATGTCCAACTCAAATAATACAGAAATACGAGTCATTAGGGTTAAAGAAAATAGAAAAGATAGAAGATGAACAGAAGTAACAATACAGAACCTCACAGCGGAAGGAATAAAATATATTATATAACATAACTTTGAAATACAAATTTGTTTTGTATATACATACCATTATCAGAGTACAATATTGTTAGACCAAAAAATGGCACTAACACCCAATATGATAGATTTCTTATATAAGAATCGAGAATAATCATCAAAAAGCATAGAAAAACAATCGATACACGAGATTTATAGTGGTTCGGTGTTAACGAGCCTACATCCACTTTATAGTTTCTCATTTCGTTCTGAAATTACAATTACAATGGATACATTCACATAATAACTCGAAATCAATGAATATTTCTCTCCGAACTCATTGATTTTCATTGGAGAAGAAGGTGGTTATCTATAGGAATTCGGCCATGGAAGCCATGAACAAATGAAGTGCGAAAATCTCCCTGAAAATGGTGCGTGAACCTGTATTTAATGGCATAGAGTTGGTTAGGGCTGAGTGGCCACGTGGCAGCATCAGAGGAAAACTCGCAAGTAGTGGAGAAAGTGGAGGAATGGGCTTCATTTCGTGGGTTGCCAAGTGTACAGTGATCCAGTCTCCACACTTAGTGAATAGGCCTTCATTCTCATACGTTTACAGCTCCTGGCGGATCGGAAGTTGTTCTATCAGATCTGGTGTTTGTGTGTCAATTTCTCCAGACTTCTTCGTAAGCTGCTGATATGGGATCGGGTCGAGTTCAACCCGATCCAATAATTCGATCCGTGAATAAGTAGAGAGGCAAGCTGCTTCAGGTGAGGGGTTCGGGTCTAGCTTCATGCGATCCGAAGCGGGGAGTATTTATTGATCGGTTCGGGGTATTGGCGGATCGGGTAAGATTCTACACGATCCGGTTGTGACGTGGTAATAGTTATCCGAATATATGTGGACTGGGTCGCATATACTCAAACCGAGCCGGTCGGCTTCATGCTTGTTGATACACGAGTTTTCCACCTTGGTTTGAGACTTCCCTATTGACTCGAGCTGATTTCATTACTCATGAATGATTGTCTAAGCTTTGTGTGGCCTGGTCAAAAAGCAGGCTAACATTTTGCCCCCTAAAGTACGTCTTATCGTAGAATAGACGTGCTTTGAATAAATTGGGTTGACTCTTTCTAGAACGCCATCTGTCCTTGAGAATGCTTTATCAAATTGTTGTGTTCTCTTGAGCAGTTATATCACTCAGAACTTTTCCTGTACAAATGGCTTGTCATATATCGCACAGCTTTCACAGGCACTCTTTGGGCAAAATCCTATGGTTGGAGTAGTCGAAATGATTGAGCAATCATTCAAACCTCGTCGAATCAAGAAGTTAAGTTCTTTCATCACAAGTTACATAGGATTCCTAGCTCCCGCGCATGTGATCATGCCTGCACAAGTCGTTTCCAAACGACATCGTCTTTTCATGCAAATCAAACGTATCGTAGAGTTAGACTTTCTTTCGCATACGAGTCAATGTATGAAGTAGCCATCCAAGTCTTGGGGCAGTATAAGAATCTCCGAACTTTAAGCTAGCTTCTAGACTGTTGGGACAGATCACATCAGAGTTGGAGCATGAATCTATCATTTGCGCTCGTCTTGGGACTATCCCGACATCAGGACATTAATCATATCGTATTAAAAGAAATCCAAGACCATTCTGTGTCCTTTCATAGTCTCGTGATCACACACAAATCAGTAAGGTGTGTCATTGAAATCATATAAACCAGTGCTCGTAAGATCATAACAATCGTAAGGTAGTTAGAGAGTTCTCCTCATTCTCTGTTCGAGGTAGTTGCGGACCAAGTCTTTGAAGTCACGTTTGATCCATTAGCGGGCTTTCTTGAACGGTCAAGATGAATCATATCATATTCCGGAGATACAGTTTATATGTTCTGAATCAAGCATTGAGTAAGAACCATGTTCAAAGTTAGTCTGCCAGTTGAAGTTCATGCCCTAGCATCAGTGGAGGACGAGCGAAGTCAGTGCTTATGCCCCCAGCATGAAGTTTTGAAGTGGGTGGAAGCCGGTCTCTAGCTTCTTAGTTCCGCATACGTGATAGCCGTCAATCATGCTTCTGCCTTTAATACTGTATGGTGATCCACTACTCGGATGTATGTGGGTTAGTCTTGCGGAGTTATTCTTTTAGTTACAGTCTGGGATCTTGCGGAACTCCAATGATAGTAAATGCGTATAAGGTCGGCGGATAGTCGAATTACGTTGCTCGAAACTCGTACCCTGTGCTCCCCATACATGTGGATTTACTAAGCGGTGAACATGAAATCCACATCTTCTCTAAATTCATACTCCCTCATCAAGATGTGAATTAGAGTTTGATACAAAATGATTTGTTCGTGTCCAGCTCGTGTTAGTCTTTGGTCTCCCATCCAAGCTCTGAGGTTCGAAGTCGGGTGGCGATAAAGTCAGATTATAGCTATCTCAAATGCTCTCATTTTCCCCCTACATGGGGAGCCTCATGTTGAGGTTGAGCTGGATTTTAAACATTCATATGAATTGGAGCAGAGGTTGGCCGGGCTCCGTTTAAGTTTCCAGTGGCTCTTGTATATCCGTCGTTTTCATCCAAAATGTTACGGTCAGAAGTTGCATGCTACAAATGCCTGGGAGGAGGTTGATTGCATCTTGTTTCATTAAAGACGACTATGCCAACTTGTCCTAGGATCTCATGTGATCTGGACCACAGAGCAGGGAATGTTTGTGCTAAGTTCGTTGTCTCTTGAATTCCCACGGTGCTCGCTCCAGCGAGTAAGTCGTAGTTACTCAGACTTCCATCTATTCGAGTAAAGAAGTTAACCATTATTTTATGTTGTTTCCAGAGAAGTTCATCTCATTAAGCCATCTAAGTTCTCAAATCAGCAAGG
This sequence comes from Allium sativum, assembly GCA_030737875.1. Taxonomy (NCBI): domain Eukaryota; kingdom Viridiplantae; phylum Streptophyta; class Magnoliopsida; order Asparagales; family Amaryllidaceae; genus Allium; species Allium sativum. Next base: position 659,059,636 of record CM060913.1, read on the forward strand.
GTACCATCCATTTTATATCTAGCTTGACATGCAGAGGGATCATCATAAGAAGAAATCTGCTGACTTCCTTCGTTCCTAGCGCCTTCTGCGCCAATATCCTCAGCATGGAAGAAACTTCTATCTTCCTTCTTCTTAGCCTGTGAGTCGGAGTGTCAGGCAATTCGCTTCCTTGCAAGTTGGAAGTCAAAGTAATGGCATCCCCCTTTATATGTGGTCTTTCAACTGGGAAGTCAGTCGGGACTAGCAAAGGGACGTTCACTTTGCGTCTATTCTATAGTCCTCAAGGAGCCTATCAAGATCAAGGTATAAGTTAGACACATACGTGTAAGTTATGCCATTTGTAAATATTTTCAACAGTGTGGCCCCAGTCCAGGGGTAATGGCAAAAGATCGATAGTTGTATCATATCCCATTCAAATTTAGACATGGATGCATGGCAAAGAGACATTGCTTTCAAAGCTTATGTGATTGAGTTATCCAAGTGCTTGAGTTATCGCGTTTTCCATTCAGTGTATTTGCGAGGTGGCACTCGTCGTTGCACTTGGGCTATGGCCAGTCACATGTGGGCGTGTATGTTGATTTGATATATCACTCTTAGGGCCTCCTTTCGGTCGTCGCCTTGAGCCTCCTGGGAAGTTTAGCATTGGGCATCAGTGTCGGCCTTCTGGACGTGGCCCTTTGTTTGTTTTCCACTGTCCTACTGCGGTTGTCGCGAGTGCGGCCCACACATTCTTGTTCTGTTATCTTGTACAAGCCTGCACTCTGTAAACGAAGTGAATCTCTAATTAATAGGTAATAAAGCATATCACAATCAAATAAAAGTTTCAATTCAGAATTCGTGCAATTAAATAGTATCTAATAAATTATATAGAATTTATCCAGAGGGGGTGATGTGTGTGCCCTCCCCAATCAATCATGAATAAAGTGCCTAATCAAGGCTTATTCGACATTGTGTTGCCCCCAATCCTTCTGTGGGGGGTGTCGGCTCAGCTTTCATTCTTATCCCCAATCCTTCAGTGGGGTAGGAGCCTGTTGTCTTTGGTACTTAATCTTAGCACCTTTATACTCTCCTGACGTATGCCTAGGTTAAAGTGTAATCAAGGAGGTCTTTAATCGTGGTGCACCATCACGCCTTGGGGACGTCGTCTTCCCATCCTTTATACTCTCTCTCGAATCATGAGAGTTAGAGTTAATCAGGCGAACGGTCATGTCATTCGCCCCGGCATTCCTTTTGCGTTGTAATCCCAAGAGTGGGATTCTACCGGGTCGAGTGTCGTTCTCGAACTCTATTTTTAGTCCGTACTCCATACTTCACTCTGGTAGATGGAGCTTCTCGGGTAAGTGGTCGGGTCACACTCGCCGATGCGCTACCTCCTGATCTCCGATTCACGGGTAGAGGTGGCCATTCGCAATAATCAAGTTTCTCTCATCCCATCGACTGATGGGATGGAGTTTGGTCGGACGCTGCAAATCATGAGAGCCAGAGTCACGGATCGAGTGGTCTTTAATCGTGGTGCGCCCATCACACTCGTTCTAGGTTTGTACTTCTATCTAATCTCTGAGGACCAGAGTTATTCAAGCAAACAGTTGGTCAATGTTTGCAGATGCTTTGCGTTCCTCCAATCAATCTATGGGAGGTGTGATTGGCACCGAACTTTAGGTACCTGCATCATTCATACCGCTTGAGTTAGTTATGTCAATAACTTAGGAAGCATGTAAAAGTAATTTGCATGATTTAAAAGTAAGCATGTTAATGGGCAATGTTGCCTCCTTTATTTGGATTCATGTAATCTGATGGCGTCAAACATAGGATTAAGCCATGTAGATGGTCGAACTGCATCTATCTGAAATCGGATTCCGACTCTGAATATGCTAAAGTCATGCATAATTATCTTTAGGTCTGCAACATATGAGACAAGGAGTGGATGGTCAACTCGAATCCACCTTGAGCTATACAATTTCTTTTAGACGGAGGGCGTGTCTTTGTAAACGAGCAGTTTAGTCAAGCTCATCATGGAATTGCTCCATAATTTTATATGCGGGTGTTAGAAGTCTGATCAGTATCAAATCCTAGGTACCTACACCATCCATATATTGATTCTCTAAGAGTCATAAAGCATGCAAATAACTCATTCTGTACGAAAATGGCATTGCATGCAAATATAAGAGTCATGGTTAAAGAGTAATCATGTTAAAGGAATGAATATCATTCTGTACGAAAATGGCATTGCATGCTCTTCGCAGGACCATTTTGCCTCGACAATCTATGCCGGATATGGTTGCCAAAATCTTTGGTGGTGATGAACGTTTTTCAACCGTCGTGGGATGGCGGTCCCAAGAATGAACAACCCTTGATTGGGGTCTTGGAGCGATGAAGGTAGTTAGGTATATGTTGTAAGAAAATGACAAGGTCGCATCTCCTTTAAATCGCCTTCTTACCCCCTTGCTAAAGGCGAGGATTGAGTGTCAGGGAGTCACGCTTGTACCGCTAATGGAAGCACATCATCATATTGGTGCTAGGATAGTAGTTGGCAGGAGAACAATAGATTTATGATTAGGTAAGCTTTGCACTCTCCATGTTAGAAGTAGGACATAGCTGAAAATGGGTCCATGCTTATAGGAGCTCAGCCCCTTCCATGTCAAGAAGTTGGTGCGAGAGCCATAAGGATAAACATGCCTCATCCGTCTGCAGATATGCCTTCGATCCGGCGCCAGAGATAAAAGCTTATACACAAACAATCAATCAGCATCCAGGCTTAAGTGTTCCAAACCCTTAACTCGCCACTCTTTGGGAAAGACTGAGGCAATTAGTCATGCAGGCTTATGATGTATCAGCATTGAATTAGATGATGTAATCATGAGCAATCCACGCTTGAATCTCCTATTGCCCCCAGCATCAGGGGCATGAGTTACTTGGCAGATAATCCATCAATGGAGTGGAATTGTGAATCTTCACTTTCTAACTCCAAGACGTCTTTCGTCAGAAGCTTCATTCATGTACATCTCCTATCTAGTGGGAAGTTGATGAGTGCTTTTGTCTAATCATTCAGGATGGTGTATTCGGCAATAGGTCTCGTTGCTGTCAATCTTAGGACAACCTTCCCAGGGAAATAAGCAATGTCGCCCTGCTTGTCATATACTGAGGCATAACAAACGGTGGCCTGCCTTTCACTTCTCCTTACTGGATGCACTCCGTGATGTAGGAAATTCTTTATGGGTTGTCCATGACTCTCCTCTAGATTCGATCTCCAACGCTGAATCAACTTCCATCTAATCAATGGTCAGATTTTGTAGTGTCTCGATGAGGATCATCTCCATCTTTTCTGGATTGTCGGAACCTTCTAACTTGCCAATTTTTCCGCCTTCTAATTTTCTATATGCAGAATATGAGGTATGTTGTAATGTACCCATCAATCTAATGGCTCTTCTACCCATTCTAAGTAAGCTGCGAGTTGTGGTCCCTCCGTTTGGAATGCACTTCGAACCATCCTTCAGGACTATCAACACAACTCCGACGCCTTCTGTATACAGCTTCCAGGTGCCTGATATCATCTTTCATTTTGAGGGGCCATCCTCTTCATCTAACACATCCTCTTTGGGAACGGTAAACTCAGCAACGAAGTCAACTAATGTTTTCCCTATATGGACTTCTTTAGGAGGGAATTGAAGTTGGACTGGTTTAGCTCGATGTTCTGCTCAAGCAATCTTCCAGATGCCTCAGGTCACTGCAGGACTTCACTAGATGTCGCCCTTCTGCATTCTGAATCTTCACCCTCTGGGATCTATGTCTTCGACAAGATCATCGGGCAACTCCTTATATGATGTTTCCTTTGCTTGCTAAGCCGATGCCTCCTTCGTACTCCATCTCATCAGGAGGGGTAGCATATTTGGGTTCCATCTCTGATGTGTAGCATATTCCATTTGGGCAAATAGCAGGATCTTATAGTAACTTAGTCACCACGGACCATTCCCACTCCAGTTTCGGTTTGGAATTTAAGCAATAGACATTAGGCTACAATGTAAGTTCTGAATTCTACGGGAGCTGGTCAATTTAGACCTTGATCAGATAAGCTTGAATACGACAGCATAGTTTGCGAGACTTTAAGTAATATTCATGTGTTATGTCACAACAAAAATAAGAAGTAGAGAGCTAATGGTTGATTCATATTTTCTTTAATCTCAAGCTCTCATCACTTGACCAAGGTCATATGGTGGTTGGCGAGCAATCAAGTTGTTATAATCCAGGAAAGGATCCATAGGTCCAATCATGGCATGTGGTGGTTCAACTAGTACCTAACTCTGGGCACCAAAGTATGTTGACCTAACCCTTATTCGATGGAAATCAGTCTTCCTCGGTGCTATTGACATCAAATAGCCATTGCAAAAGTTAGCCAAGTTCTTCGGGAGGTGAACCTCAGGACATATTTCATTCATCACACCATACGATTGAAGTGTCACTTTGGGATGTTAGGATCCTTAGCTTCTTCCTGGTATCCCATTATTGACAATCATAGTCACTAAGATCATATGAATCATCTTAGGATTAGTGCTCAGACTGTTGTACTAACCGTCATTCGATGGTCCGTCGATTGGACAGGTTTAAGTCACATAAATAAGGTAGTCACTACTCGTTAGAAAATAACATCAGTTGTGTTGGTGAAATCTATACACCATCGGAACTATGGAAGAGGAAGCTGCTATGAGACAGTCGTTGTCTCGTATACTGTTGTTGACAGCAAGTTGAATCTGATCGATAGCTCCTCGCATTGGCTTACTGTTGTAAGTAGGTGTCATGACTCTGGGAAGAATCCCAATCGTTTCCATCTACTGGGATATTCACAGACTATCCATTTAATCTTCATTGATAAGCTTTGATAACTTCTATTGGCTAAAATGTACATCGAGCCGAAGGCGAGCCATGCTCCGAGCCGAAGGCGAGGCCGTCAGCGGGACCGGGCGCAGCGCTGGTGGGGGTCCGGGGCCCCACAGTCCCAGTAGGGACCGCACGATTTTTTCGATTTTGGAAGATGGAGCCTTTTCTGAAATGATCTGAAAAATGTATTTTTTCCTAAAAACAGTCGTACCGGGTCGGATCGGAATTTGCCTTCAAGTTGCGCTTCGGAGATGTCATCGGATCGGGTCGGGGGAACATCAATAGCTAGTGGTCGGTTCGGATCTGCCCTCCGGTTCGGTTCGGATCTCCCCTTCGGTTCGGGTCGGAGGTTCTTGTTCGGGTCGGATAGGCCCCGATCCGACCCCTCAGTTATATTGGCCTACACTTTGTCTACATCTGATCCGAGGGCTTAATCTGCATCTGACCTGGTCATTTCATCTGCATCCGATCCAGAGCTCATTTGAACTGTAACACATCCGATCCGATCCAAAAGCTTTACAGGACATTGTTTCCAATCTCTAGTGATTTCTGCTATATGGCATGGAGGTAACTTCACATCTGGTGATCTCCACATTTGCAAAATCAATAGAATTTATAGGATTTCCTCATCGAACTTGGCGATCCAATAAGTAGATTAGAGAATCCTTAGACGTTGAGAATCTTCATTTTTCAGCGAAAGCACCAAAATGTTAGACCAAAAAATGGCACTAACACCCAATATGATAGATTTCTTATATAAGAATCAAGAATAATCATCAAAAAGCATAGAAAACAATCAATACACGAGATTTATAGTGGTTCGGCGTTAACGAGCCTACATCCACTTTATAATTTCTCATTTCGTTCCGAAATTACAATTACAATGGATACATTCACACAATAACTCGAAATCAATGAATATTTCTCTCCGAACTCATTGATTTTCATTGGAGAAGAAGGTGGTTATCTATAGGAATTCGGCCATGGAAGCCATGAACAAATGAAGTGCGAAAATCTCCCTGAAAATGGTGCGTGAACCTGTATTTAATGGCGTAGAGTTGGTTAGGGCTGAGTGGCCACGTAGAAGCATCAGAGGAAAACTCGCAAGTAGTGGAGAAAGTGGAGGAATGGGCTTCATTTCGTGGGTTGCCAAGTGTACAGTGATCCAGTCTCCACACTTAGTGAATAGGCCTTCATTCTCATACGTTTACTGCTCCTGTCGGATCGGAAGTTGTTCTATAAGATCTGGTGTTTGTGTGTCAATTTCTCCAGACTTCTTCGTAAGCTGCTGATATGGGATCGGGTCGAGTTCAACCCGATCCAATAATTCGATCCATGAAGAAGCAGAGAAGCAAGCTGCTTCAGGTGAGTGGTTCGGGTCTAGCTTCATGCGATCCGAAGTGGGGAGCATTTATTTATCGGTTCGGGGTATAGGCGGATCGGGTAAGATTCTACACGATCCGATTCGGTTGTGACGTGGTAACATTTATCCGAATATGGGTGGATTGGGTCATATATACTCAGACCGAGCTGGTCGGCTTCATGCTTGTTGATACACGAGTTTTCCACCTTGGTTTGAGACTTCCCTATTGACTCGAGCTGACTTCGTTACTCATGAATGATTGTCTAAGCTTTGTGTGGCCTGGTCATAAAGCAGGCTAACAAATATATCATATCACAGCGGAAATAACCTCTAAATAACTAATGGTGAAGCTTCCTGCTTTGAGCTCCTCCGAGTGAATCTGTAAAATCTTGAAACACTTGACTGCCCGTACAAATTTGGGCACCCAAGAGTTTAGGAAAAAACAAACAAAATAAACTGTGGGTCAGTCATGGGGCTGGTATGAGTAAACTCCCACTTTGAAAAACCTTTTGAAAGAAAAGGATAATAGTAAGACTAGCCCACACATAAACACAGACGGTTTTTACCTTACTATAACCCAACCATTTTTGATTTCAAAATCCAGTGATATTATAATAATGTCTAATCAAATAAATAACCAAATAGCAGAACGCTTGCATCTCACACTCTACATACATAGTATAAAATCAAAAACCGCAGGGCGCTTATTGGAGATTGGGTTCCAACTATGACAAGGTATGGGACCACCTGCCGATAGCGTATCTCTAGAGGGGAACACACTGGGTTCAACAAGAACGTCTTGCGACCCGGCCAAACATGACCCACCACTCATTTCGCTTGAGTGTATCGAATGTATATCACAACGGTTGGGCTCAAACCACCGTTTCCTGAAAAGGGACAGCATCGAAATAGATTAAAGAAGTAAAAGGAATTTCTCTAGATAGGTGATTATACACCCTAATGGAAGCGACCTACATAGCCATGTTGCATGCCCGATTTTTGTCATTTCCTGGTTGTGAAGCTTGAGGCTACATCTATCTTTTAGAACATACGGCCACCATATACTTTGAATGCCACATCGTCAAACCCGTCGAATCACTAGTTGATCTTCCCAAAAATATTACTAGTATAAAAGCTAAGAGAAACGAATTTCTCCACCACCAGACGTAATACCTTGAAAAGGTCCTCTTAAGTGACTGTTAGGAATACTCTGTCAGACATTCATCCATACAAGTTTTTCTGGGATTGGGCAAAAATAACAGCTCTTGAATTTCACTCCGTCTTCGATTATCTTCAGCATAATCTAATTCACAACGCTTATGCCTATACGGAGTGGTTTTCGGATATTAAATCCAACCGGTCTCTCCGTATTGACAACGATGGTCAAAAATCTTTGATAATCGGTGATTTAACTATCAAAGGGAAAAATATACATCCATCAAACAATTTCACAATCACTGGTCCTTCCCAATATTTTATATTAAATTCATTTCTTAGCGAATTCTATATATATCGTTATATCGATTTCTATTATCAAAATTTCTTAAATATATTCTAACTCCTTAAATTTACGGAAAATTTCGCCAGCACCTCCCTTGTACCAGTCAATCGTTCAAACCCCAACTCTCCTCTCTAGGCCCTTTCCATTCAAAAAGAAAATCAAAAAGCCAAGCGGCTTGCCGATTCGGTGCATAAAACCTCATATGGAAATTGAAACATGTACCTTATTGTCGGGCACTTAATTTAAAATCTTCATACTCTTCATTTCCTTCATTCCATACCTGTTTAAAATATACATGGCATTTCCAATTTATTTCAATCAATTTACCCCTTTTTGTTCCATTCGCCAATTAATTTTCTAACTAGCTTCTTCGCTTAATTTCTTTTAATTTGAACATATCATGTTTAAGTATATTTGTATTTGCTTATACAAAATCCAAACTCAATCCCTTCACTCACTGCCAAATTCTAATCCAAATTTCATATTCTTATTCCCAATCTCGATTAATAAATTCAATTTACTTAAACACAGTTAAGTTCGATTCAAACCCTTATTAACTAATTTCCTTGGAATTAGTTAAATTCATTCGATAATCAAAAATCTGATTTTTATTCAAAAAAAAAAATCAATCCATTTACTCCGTTCGAGTTCATATTTATTTTATAACTCAAATCTGGATTTTTCTAATGGAAAATTCGGATTTTATTTGCACAAAATCTCTTTACTTTATTTAATAAACCGTTATAGGTTTAAAACGATTTTGGCGCTGTTTTTCTAAAAATTTGATGAAGCAGACCACCAGGCTTCTTCTGTTCCTCCTTGACTTGCCGACATATCAAGCATTTAGAGGCAAACTCAGCTACATTCTTCTTCATGCCATTCCAGAAGAAAACCCTTTTTATGTCTTTATACATCTTGTCCCCACTTGGATATACTTAATTTCAAATGTGAGAATTAAGGGAAACGGGTTATGCCACTGCGTTCGTCTTGGAATTCTGCTTGAGATAGAGTCCGAGTTTGTGTAAAACGGACAACGTATGAAGGAGATATGGACGAACGAAGTTTAATTCACTTGGGGAACTCTGTGAATCCAAATATTCCTAAACAATTATTTGAATCTTCCTTTGCCGATGATATCCAAACTCAGGTAAACCATTTGTTATAGCCAAACCATTTCTACACAAGCTCACTGAGCAAGAGATAGTGCGTCACATCCTCAATATGAACTCAGTAAATCAAAGAAAAGCAAAATCATACCAGGAAACTAAAGAGGGTTAGTCGCGAAACCATTTCAAAGAAAATGAAGTTGCTGCGCACCAGAGTTAGACCATGAATGAACCAATCCTACCAAAAACTAGCAAGCCAAAACCAGACAACGAAAGAGCTTTCCAACGAATATAAGAGATTTGAAATCTAACGGTTGGAATTGGAATTGTTTCCAAATCAAATTTAGAAAAGGTCGCTATGGGTGCAGTTCGAAGGTGAGGAAGGAGAAGCAACGTGCACTGTTTAGTTTGAGAGGGTGGAGGCGTGATGTAATTCTGTGTTGACCAATGAATGGATGCACTCGGGTTTGGCCCTTTTATATTAAATATTTTATATTATTTAATCCAAAAACGAAACTCAAAATCTATAAGACGAAATCCATATTTTTCTCTTCCGTTAGAAGGATATTATTCAACAGGTCCGAATGGTTCTTGTTTCATCCAATTCCGACATCTATTGAGTTCTATGTACTCAATTGAAGTCTGAATCGTCAAATTACGAACTACCGCACTGCGACGAGTTCCTTTTAATTAAATTAATATAAACGTTTTAAAAACTCCATTAAAATCAATTCCAACTCCATTTTTAATATTTAAAAATATTTCCAACCCATTATCCAAATCTGATTTAATAAGTCCAAATTATTCAAACTGGTCAATTATTTTATTCCACATTCATAACTCGGTTATGAATTTATTCAAAACTCAATTTCATATATTTCAGTCCAATTCACAAGGAATTCAATTATTTATAAAATATCGATATCATTAAATTTCGATTATAAATAATTTATTAATTCCACGTCCCTTACCATTACAAATTAATATCTCCCCTCGATAATAGTGAAGCCGTTCAAGTTAGGGTATTTAAATTACCTCATAGACCTTGACCGACAACGTTCTTATCTGGAAACGGATTAAAGCTTGTAATACTGTAACAACTCGTATTTTGATGACGTGTTACAACTATAAATCAAGGCAGAATTAATTTTTATAATGAGAATCAAGGGAAACGGGTTACACCATTGCGTTCATCTCAAAATTCTTCTTGGAAACGAGTCCGAGTTTTCGAAAATCGGAGTCCGTATGACCAAGTTATGACCCTTCGAAGTTTTCAGAAAATTTCAAGTTCAAAACAGCTCAGAATTCAAATTCGAATTTCGAATTCAAACAACAGAATAGACTGGGCGGGAAATTTCCCGCCCAGGACCAGGTGGACCTGGGGGTCGACCATAGAGTCGACCTGCCCAGGACCAGGTCGACCTGGTGGCCGAGCCCACTTTTGAAGCTGGATTCACTTTGATGTTTCTGGCCTCATTTCTGTCTACATTCGTTGGCCTGACCCTATATAAATAGCCCCTAATACTAGTCTCTCTACACAAAATTCTCTCTGACCTTATGCTGCTCTAATTCTGGTTGAAAAGTTAGAGAAAGGGACTACTTCTTCTACGTAGAAACTACGTTAAGAGAATTGCTGATTTGGGGATTTCTGTTGGGACTTGACTAAGCATATAAAGATTCAACACCGACTTTCTTTTTCTAATTCTCGAACCACGATCTGTAAGCCCCAGTTACTTTTAGATTTAAACTGTAAATGCAATATGAATATGTTGTAAATTGAAATTGGACATGTGTATGATGATTTTTTTACATCCAATCTTGTTCATCTTGGATCTTGACTTTTGGGTATATTACTATGACATTGATTTGGGCCTGTTCATGTTGTAAATCAAAAAGAAAAACCCCTCATATTATCATGCCTACAATGTTGAATCTGCTATTAGTCACAAGTTTATGACTATCATCTTATGTCAACCATTACCATGACTATACTATCACCTTATGTCAACTGTTATCTTGACTAGTACCTTATTTTTCTAGATTTGGAATATTTATGTTTGGGACCGATATTCCATATGCTAGTAATGTTATAATCATTTATCTCAAGTCATACCATGTCATGCTAGTAATCACTTTTGCCACCTTATACCTGTCCCTTCTTATGTTATTCCCTAATTAGATTTATTTGTATCAATTCGAGTTTATGTGCAATGGGAATACGATTTGGGTAGACTAGGTAAAACATGAATTGGCTTTGATCCTGAACGTTACTATAGCTTGAACCTGTATATGGACAAGAACTTGACATGAAATTTACATGAAACCCGACATGAAACTCGACATGAATTTTGACATGAAAACTTGAACATGGACATGACACTTAGAAAAACTTGAAATTGGCCAACTTGAGGTTAGGTTGAGTTTGCAGTGTAAACCTGCCCGGAACCACCCGACGAATCCAGTAACTGCAAACAATAGGATCCAATGTGGGTAGTTGGTCATAACGCATGTAAAACCCGAGGTTAGACTATGTTGTGGTGTAAATCTGCCCGGAACCGCCTGACAAATCCAGTGACCACAATAATTAGTCTAATGTGAGAGGTTGGGGTGCATTAATGAATTAATGCCACATGATAGGGTTAAGTCATGAACCCCTTGAATATACTTAACCAACTTGACACGATGATTTGATAGGGTTAAGTCATGAACCGCTTGAACACACTTAACCAACTTGATACATGATCTGGATAGGGTTAAGTCACGAATTTGAATGACAACACTTAACCTATTAGAAATCCTAGTTACGCGGTCCTTTTCAGCAGTAACCCACTTAGATGTATCATGATACCCTGGGACTAGGTAGGGTGGGGCATGATTACTGGGCTGATTGTGAGAGACCAGAACGACGGCTGAGTAGGTATGCCATTGTAGGTTCAGGCGGACTATGGTCGTGCACATAGTCCGGAGTTGAAAAAGCAGGCATTGGGCACCCGTAGGTTTACATCGTGCGTGCTTGATTCGTGTCGGTGGTTGGCACCATAGGGTTTGACACACCCTATGGTGGACCTAGCACAGGTGACTACATTTCAGGATAGGGCCGTATGACACAGACACATGACAAGTTAGAATTTGTAGGGAGCCGATCGATTAGTATATCGTACCGTAGGACCCCGTAATGGGTCACTTCATGATATTAGGCCAAGGGATCATTTCATGATTAATACTTTACATGGGTTAGAACACTAGTACGGTTGGTGCAGCGATTCTTGAATATGCGATGCTAGACTTGACTTATCTTGTTATCTTAATTATCATATTAGTCCTGTTATCATCCTTATGTTTAATTCCAATTTTCACATGTCATGTTACCTTTACTAGTTTTTATGCTGAAAGTCACTAGGGCTTACCAGTCTTATGACTGACCCTTTTTCTTTCGCCTCGTTTTCTTTCGTTCCCCCCCCCCCCCAAGTTCTCAGGGAGGAAACACTAGCTCTTAGCTTGGATTTAGCTTGATTTCTGACAGCTCATGTACGGTTTGGTCTTGAGCTATGCTATGGCTGCTTCTGCTATTTATGGGGAATATTTTACTTTTGTTATCTTAAGTTTATGCTTCTTTTGGAACTTGATGTAATGGAATAATTTTGTACCTTGGATATATGAGGTTTTGACTCTTTTCTTGAAAGTAATAAAGATTTGGTTTTTAATTTCTACTGCTGCTTTATTTATGTTCTGCCTTGTGATATCTCTGTGTATGTTTACCTAGATAATACTCCACCAAAACTTGTGCATTCCCTTTGTGAGTGACCCTAGCGGAGGTGGGGTGTTACATTTGGTATCAGAGCAGAAGGTTACCATGCTGGGCAAAAGTTTTAAAAACCTTCTAAAACTATTTTCAAATCCATTTATAAAGAAACATTTTTCAAGAAAAGTTTTATGTTTAAAAAGGCTATTCCCCAAAAGCCATTATCACTTTCCTTTGTTTCCTCGTTTGAATCTTTTCTTTTCGTTTTTCAGCATGTCTGATCTTAACCTTCCTGAGGGATTACCCGTACCTAGATGGTTCCGAAGGTACTTAGAAGCTAGGGCCAACGGCGCGGGCCCGACAGACATCCCTCCTCCTCCTCCCCCAGTGGCCGCGGTTCCTCCTCCTCCTGGCACCGCCTTTGCCAAAATATGCAAAGAATTTAAAGCAATGGGCGGCAAGAACTTCGTTGGAACTGAAACCTTTGTTGAGGCACGAAACTGGCTAAAGGAGACTGAAGACCTGTTCATTATCTTTGATGTGGAAGACCATAGGAAATTTCAGTTGGCAGCATGGTTGTTGAAAGAGGAAGCTGCATTTTGGTGGGAAGTCACCAACGCTACCAGGCCAGTTGAGACTTGGGCAGACTTTAGAGAGAGATTTGGGCTTAAATTCTTATCGTCAGCAGAAGAGAACCTTCAGATGGAGAGGTTCCTAGCACTCAAGCAAGGGGACATGTCTTTTAGGGAGTACGTGAATAAGTTTAATCAGCTTGCTCAGTTCGGTTTGGATTTGGTCAACACAGCCCAGAAAAAGGCTGTACGCTTTGCTCAAGGATTGAACGAGCCACTACACAGTTTGGCCATAACTCATATACCCATGGGGGCGAACTTTGAAAGCTTGGTGGATATGGCTCTACTTCGTGAGGAAGACAAGAATAGAAAGAAGAAGGTTAAGCCTAATGAGACTCAGAATAAGAAAGTTGACTTCAAGAAGGGAGGCAACAAGAATAACAAGAGCAACAACAAACCATGTGAGACGAGGAAGTGTAACTTTTGTGGTATTACGGGACATCTAGCTAAAGACTGTAGAAATAAGAAGAGGAAGTTGGGTGAATGCTTTCATTGTGGAGATACTGGACACATCAGCAAGGATCGCCCTAAGAAGCAAGGACAGGGGCAAGGGCAGACCCAGCGAGCAGGACCTTCTGGAGGGCAGTTGCATGCTCTCAACACCACTCCAGCACTTGACCGAGGTAGTAATATTACCGTAGAAAGCCTTGTTTACATTTCTGACTTTCCTGTTCGAACCTTATTTGACTCTGGCGCATCGCATACTTTTATTTCTTCTGATATTGTTGAAAATCTGCACCTAAGTACTAGTCTGGTTGAGGATCCCGTTATAGTTTCAAATCCAATTGGGCGCTCCGCCCATTTATCTATGATGTGTGAGGATTTGAGGATCTCAATCTTAAGCATAGAATTCACGTGTAATGCTTATGTTCTCGGATCTACGGGATATGCTTTGATCCTAGGTATGGATTGGCTGTCCGATTATGGAGCCATTCTGGATTGTGAACGAAGGGTAGTGAGACTCATGACTCGCCTCGGTAATACCCTTGAAATTTCTTATAACCCTAAGGGTCCGGTCATGTTGTGTTATCTTGAATCTCTTGACTCGTCCGTTGATAATTTGCAATCTGTAAGAGTGGTCCGAGAATATCTAGATGTCTTCGATAAGGTGAGGGGGTTACCTCCTAAATGCGATATAGACTTCTGAATTTATCTTGTTGATAATGCCAAGCCAGTTTCATTGCCCGTTAGGCATATGGCCCCGCGAGAAAGAAGATAGCTCAGTAAACAAGTTAACGAGTTGCTTGAGAAAAATTTCATAAGACGAAGCATTTCTGAATGGGGGTGCACCAGTGGTATTCTCTACTAAGGCGGATGGATCGCTTCGTCTATGCGTAGATTATCGTGAGTTAAACAAGCTAACTAAGAAAAATAGGCACCCACTACCAAGAATCGACGATTTGTTTGACCAGCTTGTAGGAGCATCTGTTTTCTCTCAACTCGATCTAGCCACAGGATTCAATCAGCTTAGAGTGGCTGAGGATAGCATTGACAAAACTGCGTTTAGGACACCATATGGTTTCTTTGAATGGTTCGTCATGTCGTTTGGGTTAACGAATGCACCCACGTACTTTGTAGATTTGATGAGTAGGGTGTTTCGGGAGTTCTTTAACAAGTTTGTGGTAGTTTTTGTGGATGATATTTAGATCTTCTCAAAAGATGAAGAAGAGCATGCTAGACATCTCAAGTCATGGAAAAACTTAGAGCACACCAGTTAAAGGCTAAGTTCTCCAAATGCCATTTTTGGAGGAAGGAAGTTTGGTTTCGTGGACATGTAGTTTCTAAGCAAGGCATAGCCATGGACCCCGCAAAGGTAGTTGCGGTACAGGACTGGAAAATTCCTAAGAATGCAACGGAGGTGAGGAGCTTTCTCGGTTTGGCGGGCTACTACAAGAAGTTCATTAAGGACTTCGCTAAGATTTCAGCCCCTCTTACTAAGTTAACAAAGAAGAACCTAGCTTTTGCATGGGACATATAGTGTGATGTTGCTTTTCAGAGACTCAAGAGAGCCCTCACCACAGCCCCAGTTTTGGCATTACCTGACGGAGGCAAGGTGTTTACGGTGTACACAGATGCGTGCGGCACGGGATTAGGCGTTGTCCTAATGCAAGAAGGAAGAGTAATATGCTAAGGGGGTAGACAACTTAATGTTCATGAGAAAAACTATCCCACGCATGACTTGGAGTTGGCCGCAATCATTTTTGCACTTAAATCTTGGTGCCATTATCTTCTAGGGGAGAGGTTTGAGATGTATACCGACCACAAATCGCTCAAGTACCTCTTCTCATAGAAAGATTTGAATCTGAGACAACAGCGGTGGATGGAGTTCTTGGCATCATGTGAATTCGATATAGCTTATACCCCTGGCAAGGGTAACGTGGTGGCGGATGCGCTAAGTAGAAAAAGGCTGACTTTGAGCCCCTTGTTTGCTGAAAGGAAAAGCCTTGAGTTTATAACAACCTTTGATTTTACACTTGTTGTTGATTCATTGACTGCTACGTTAGCATCTCTTGAGTTAAGACCTACACTTCTAGATCAAGTAGGGGCTTCATAGAAGGAAGACCCACAGATAGTCGAAATCATGGACAAGCTGATTAGTGGTGAGACGTCAAGTCACCTCAGTAGGTATGCCATAGATGACAAGGGATGGATAAGGCGCGATGGAAGGCTATGTGTCACCCAAGTGGGAGACCTAGTAAGGAAAGTCCTCGAAGAGGCACATCATTCGAAGATGACCATACATCCTGGAGGGGATAAGATGTACAGAGATATGAAACGCATTTTCTTTTGGGCTGGAATGAAAAAGGACGTGGTAGAGTTCGTTTCGAAGTGCATGGTGTGCCAACAAGTAAAGGCCGAGTCAAAGAAGCCCGGTGGGCTATTACATCCTTTGGAGGTGCCGCAATGGAAATGGGAGAGTATCTCGATGGATTTCGTGGATGGACTGCCTAGGTCAAGGAAGGGAAATACTAGCATATGGGTCATAGTTGATAGACTCACGAAAAGTGCTCACTTCATTCCGGTGAAAAGCAAGAGGACAACATCATGGCTAGCGTCTATTTACCTTCGAGAGATAGTACGGTTGCATGGGGTTCCTTCTAGTATAGTTAGTGATCGTGACCCAATTTTCACTAGCCAGTTTTGGAATAGTCTGCAAGAAGCCATGGGTACACGACTGAGTTTAAGCATGGCCTATCACCCGCAGACGGATGGACAAACCAAAAGGGTAAATAGGGTAATAGAGGATCTTTTAAGACTATGCATTCTTGACTTTGGTGGTACCCGGGAAGACCATCTTCCTCTCGTGGAGTTTGCATATAATAACAGTTACCAAGCTAGCATCGGAATGGCACCGTTCGAAGCCCTATATGGAAGACCGTGCAAGTCGCCAACTTGTTGGTGAGAGACGACAGACAGGCTTATACTTGGGCCCGACATGATAAGGGACACTTCTGAGAAGGTTGAGTTGATACGAAGATGGATGAAAACGGCCCAAGATAGACAGAAATCTTATGCGGACAAGAGAAGGATGGACCTAGAGTTCGAAGTCGGAGATATGGTCTTTATAAAAGTTTCTCCTTTATGCAATGTAGTTCGTTTTGGAGCAGTTGGAAAGCTAGCACCAAGGTTCGTAGGACCGTTCCCTATCACTGAGAGGGTTGGGTGGATGGCCTATAAGGTAGAATTGCCCGAGAGGCTGGCCGGAGTACACAATGCCTTTCATGTCTCGCATCTACGAAAGTGCGTACATGAATCAGCCAAAGTGGTTGAGCTAAGTATCCTTGAAGAAATAGAAGTGGAAAAAGAAACAACATTGAGGCGAGTTCCGATTCGTATCTTAGGAACGGAGATCAAGAAGCTAAGGAATCGAGAAGTCAAGCTAGTTAAAGTTCAGTGGAGTGAAGCCCAAGAAGACGCAACTTGGGAAACCGAAGAGAAGATATGCGCGCTTTACCCATTTCTTTTTTAGGGTACATTCTCGATCTCTTTTTCCTATAAACTTGAAAACCTTTTAGTATCATGCTTCTACTACCTGCGTTTGTCTTGTTATCTTCTCGATCTTATCTTGAGAACCTTAGGTAGAACCATATGGATGTAAACATGTGATTGAAACATGTTATGGTTGGGGTTTGCAAATGATTGCTAGTGCTTGCAAGTGGTTTCTAGTGGATGCATGACACACATTAGGCACTAGATCAGCTCAGTCACATTTTCATGTTGCATATGCATGAGTGCTTATACTTGTACATGGATGGAACTTGTTATGCTATCACTTGGATGTTGCATATGAATGAATGTTTGTGCACTCATGTGGAGATTATAAAGTATGTTAGGAATTTTTGCATACATGTTGGATTCATTACACTAACATATTTTGCATTAAGGAGGTCTACTGAATCAGTGACCGCCTGATCTTTTGCATTAGATAAGTACATATACACACACTTTCTGCATATGTTCATACAGCACTAGAAACCTTTTAAGGACAATGGTTGCTTGTGGATGATGTTTTGAGTAGATGAGTGATGGATGGTAGGACACATCCTCCCTAACTTAGAGATTTCGGGGACGAAATCCTTTAAGGAAGGGAGAATGTAACAACTCGTATTTTGATAACGTGTTATAACTATAAATCAAGGCAGAATTAATTTTTAAAATAAGAATCAAGGGAAATGGGTTACGCCATTGCTTTCATCTCGAAATTCTGCTTGGAAACGAGTCCGAGTTTTCGAAAATCGGAGTCCGTATGACCAAGTTATGACCCTTCGAAGTTTTCGGAAAATGTCAAGTTCAAAACAGCTCAGAATTCGAATTCAAATTTCAAATTCAAACCACAGAACAGACTGGGCAGGAAATTTCCCGCCCAGGACCAGGTCGACCTGGGGGTCGACCATAGAGTCGACCTGCCCAGGACCAGGTCGACCATAGTGTCGACCTGGGGGTCGACCTGGTGGCCGAGCCTACTTTTGAAGCTGGATTCACTTTGATGTTTCTGGCCTCGTTTCTGTCTACATTCGTTGGCCTAACACTATATAAACAGCCCATAACACTAGTCTCTCTATACAAAATTCTCTCTGACCTTATGCTGCTCTAATTCTGGTTGAAAAGTTAGAGAAAGGGACTACTTCTTCTACGTCGAAACTACGTTAAGAGAATTGCTGATTTGGGGATTTCTGTTGGGACTTGACTAAGCATATAAAGATTCAACATCGACTTTTTTTTTCTAATTCTCGAACCATGATCTGTAAGCCCCAGTTACTTTTAGAGTTAAACTATAAATGCAATATGAATATGTTGTAAATTGAAATTGGACCTGTGTATGATGACTATTTTACATCCATTCTTGTTCATCTTGGATCTTGACTTTCGGGTATATTACTATGACATTGATTTGGGCCTATTCATGTTGTAAATCAAAAAGAAAAACCCCTCATATTATCATGCCTACAATGTTGAATCTGCTATTAGTCACAAGTTTATGACTATCATCTTATGTCAACCGTTACCATGACTATACTATCACCTTATGTCAACTGTTATCTTGACTAGTACCTTATTTTGCTAGATTTGGAATCTTTACGTTTGAGGCCGATATTCCATATGCCAGTAATGTTATAATCATTTATCTCAAGTCATACCATGCTATTCTAGTAATCACTTTTGCCACTTTATACCCGTCCCTTCTTATGTTATTCCCTAATTAGATTTATTTGTATCAATTCGAGTTTATGTGCAATGGGAATACGATTTGGGTAGACTAGGTAAAACATGAATTGGCTTTGAACATGAACATTACTATAACTTGAACCTGTATATGGACAAGAACTTGACATGAAATTGACATGAAACCCAACATGAAACTTGACATGAATTTTGACATGAAAACTTGAACATGGACATGACACTTAGATAAACTTGAAAATGGCCAACTCGAGGTTGGGTTGAGTTTGATGTGTAAACCTGCCCGGAACAGCCCGTCGAATCCAGTAACTGCAAACAATAGGATCCAATGTGGGTAGTTAGTCATAACGCACGTAAAACCCGAGGTTAGACTATGTTGTGGTGTAAATCTGCCTGGAACCGCCTGGCAAATCTAGTGACCACAATAATTAGTCTAATGTGAGAGGTTGGGGTGCATTAATGAATTAATGCCACATGATAGGGTTAAGTCATGAACCACTTGAATATACTTAACCAACTTGACACGATGATTTGATAGGGTTAAGTCATGAACCGCTTGAACACACTTAACCAACCTGATACATGATCTGGATAGGGTTAAGTCACGAATTTGAATGACAACACTTAACCCATAATAAACCCTAGTTACGCGGTCCTTTTCAGCAGTAACCCACTTAGATGTATCACGATACCCTGGGACTAGGCAGGGTGGGGCACGATTACTGGGCTGATTGTAAGCGACCAGAACGATGGCTGAGTAAGTGCGCCATTGTAGGTTCAGGCGGACTATGGTCGTGCACGTAGTCCGGAGTTGAAAAAGCAGGCATTGGGCACCCGTAGGTTTACACGGTGCGTGCTTGATTCGTGTCGGTGGTTGGCACCATAGGGCTTGATACACCCTATGGTGGACCTAGCACAGGTGACTACATTTCAGGATAGGGCCATATGACACAGACACATGACGAGCTAGAATTTGTAGGGAGCCGATTGATTAGTAGATCGTACCGTAGGACCCTGTAATGGGTCACTTCATGATATTGGGCCAAGGGATCATTTCATGATTAATATTTGACATGGGTTAGAACACTAGTACAGTTGGTGCAGCGATTCTTGAATATGTGATGCTAGACTTGACTTATCTTGTTATCTTAATTATCATATCAGTCCTGTTATCATCCTTATGTTTAATTCCGGTTTTCACATGTCATGTTACCTTTACTAGTTTTTATACCGAAAGTCACTAGGGCTTACCAGTCTTATGACTGACCCTTTTTCTTTCGCCTCTTTTTCTTTCGTCCCCCCCCCCCCAGGTTCTCAGGGAGGAAACACTAGCTCTTAGCTTGGATTTAGCTTGCTTTCTGACAGCTCATGTACGGTTTGGTCTTGAGCTATGCTATGGCTGCTTCTGCTATTTAGGGAGAATAATTTACTTTTGTTATCTTAAGTTTATGCTTCTTTTGGAACTTGATGTAATGGAATAATTTTGTACCTTGGATATATGAGGTTTTGACTCTTTTCTTGAAAGTAATAAAGATTTGGTTTTTAATTTCTAAGACTGCTTTATTTATGTTCTGCCTTGTGATATCTCTGTGTATGTTTACCTAGATATTACTCCACCAAAATTAGTGCATTCCCTTTGTGAGTGACCCTAGCGGAGGTGGAGTGTTACAAATACACAAAATCGATTCAAATCTCGCCTTCTACTCCATTTCTTACATTTGGAAATTTATTTCCAAATTATAGGATGAAAATTATCTCATCACATTTATAAACATGGTTTATAAATTTACCTTCTCGTTAAACAAAGTTCTTTTTTAATAATCTATTTGAAATCCGATTTCCATTTGGACTATTTTATTTTAATAACATGTATATAAATATATATATATATATATATGAAAATGAACCTGGCATCTAGTTTCATATTTAAATTTTTAGTTTCTATCCAATAAAATCTCAACATCTTATCTGGAAATAATTTGGTTCATTTTATAAATTCAACGCGGTCGAATCCTAATCATAAATCCATAAGGATTTATTCCAGTTCATTTTTCTATTCCGAACATCTGAATAAATTCCATCGTTTCCTTTCCTTGAAACGATTTCAATTTATAAATCCCTTTTTAAATTCATACTTGAATTTAAATTATAAATTGTCGAATATTTCCCCTCTTTTTTTTTAACATCGCTTATAAATAACACTCTTGATTTAACCATTTAAACAAGTTTTCAATTTCCAATCCCATTTCTATTTTAGGAAAATAAATTCCCCTTTTAAAATTCAAACTTGAATTCAAATTTATTCTTTATTCAATTATCCCATAATAATAGTCATTTCCATTTATAATCGTCGTTTATAAATTTCATTTCTTGTTTAAATATTAAAACAAGCTTCGAATTCAAATTCCATTTGAAAATCCAATTCCCACTTCAGAAAAAATAGTTTTCCTTTTTAAATTCATACTTGAATTTAAATAAATTATCCAATGAAAATTCTTCTCTTTTATTTACAAACATCGTTTATAAACTTTACTAGTTGTTTTAAATATTAAAACAAATTCCAATTTCAAATTCCATTTGGAATCCCATTTTTACTTTGGAAAAATATATTTCTTTTTTCAAAATCACGCTTGCATTTACATTTTTGATTTATCAAATGATGATTTCCTTTTCATTTATAAACATTTTTTATAAATTCAATTACCTATTTTCATTACTGAAAACAAGTTAATACTCCCCAGTCTCTTTGAAATTCCATTTCTCCTTTCAGAAAATAAATTCCTCTTTTTTTAAAAAAATTCATTCAAAATTCCATTTCTATTCCAAAAATTAATCTTTCCCCTTTTAAATCTGAAAATCTCTAACCATATCTAGGGTGAGTGATATTTAACATCCAACACACAAATCACCCATTCGATTCACACATCATATACATAAAGAAATAGGTAAAAAAACAGTAAATAATTTTTTTGAGGAATCCAGTTGGATTCCTCCAACCTGTTTTCCCTGCATCCACAAATGTTAGTCAACAATTATGATAATACCAATCCTGCTTCAAGGCAGGATATCGCGGCATGAGGTCATCCACTATCATAGCATGGGGCGCATAGGGTCATCCGCTAATGATACTGCGGGCATCCGCTAATGGTACTGCTGGAACATCCAATATATATATATATATATATATATATATATAATAGCGACAACCACCAAGCCTAAATAACTAATATACATAATAACCACAACAGATAAACAATCTAGAAAAGCAACCAAGCAGCCAACAATTTATTTTTAATGATAAAAATAATTTTTTAAGTGAGATTTACTCACCTGATTTATTTGTGCTGAATACCCAGTTAGATTTCGTATTGTCGTATCTACGAATTGACTCGAGTTGCCTTGCATGAATTTTGTTTGCACCTACGATTTATTTATTTTGTTTAACAAATAATAATTTAATTTTACCTTAATAAATAAACCTATGTATTTTAAGTTCATTAAAAATGTATGCCTTATTTTCCTTGCAATTAACTTGACCAACACTGCAGCACTTCAACCATCATTAATCAGTTTTGCTGAAATTAGCCCGAATACAATACCCACTCCACTATGGCAATTCATTAAGCATGTTGTTGACACAGTCATTTACAGTCCACTGCTTAGTTGTTGCCTCACTGCTGCACCATCAAATAGCTTCACACATTGCTGCCAACCATTGTCCAGTCATTCCAACTTCCCACGGCATCTCCGTCGAACCCATCAGACCAGCAGTACTCCTTAATCCTTACTACAACATCAGTAGATCCACCAAACATCACTGTAGAGCCACAAAACCATACCGTCAACCCCTGCTTCCACAGATTTTCCTTAGCCAAATATTGATGATATCAACTACTCCTAAATCCTCAACTCACCCCAAAATATGAAGCTCGAACATCTCCTCCAGGCCACGACTTCGGCTACTCCATACATGCTTCCTACTAGGTGCGACAGTCCCATTCTTCGAATCCTAATTCACCACCGCGCACCACAATTCCCTTTACCTCAGCACAATTCATCGCACCCTCCTCAATCGCCTGAAACTGGGACTAGTTCACCTCTGGTCTCTCCTGAAAACACAGCTAACCCCATCGCACTCCCTCATATGAACGCTCTAGTCGATGTTGAGCTACAGGCGGATTGCGAGGTCCACGGTGGATCACGATTCGAATTCGCGATTCCTTTGTTGAGCCTTTACATCGACTTTGGTTTTCGAATTCGAATTTAAACCCTTTTTTCGAAGGATCGGTTTACTGGTAATAGAGAAAGGGAGAAAAGGGATTTGACTAGCTTCGCTAGGATTTTGTGAATTGATGAATGGAAAGAATAAAGGTCGGTGCTTTCAATTTATAGCGAAAAGGATAGACAATCGTACAGAGTCCATTTAAATGTTGCTCATATGATATTGAGGGAGGGAGACAGATTTTACTGCTCGAGAAGAGAAATGAGGCATGTGATTTAATTCGTTAGGTCAGCCTGATGTTAGTAGGTCTGCTAGAGATGTTTTGATTTGAATTATTTATATTAAATAATTAAAACATCTCGCGGTCCTTTAATTTAAACCCCGAACCACTATTTCAACATAGCGACCGATGTGCTCAGATTATGGTGTTATTTTAAAATTCATGGAACTGATTCTGTAATTTATTTCGACTGTATAAAGGAAGTAACAATTTAAATAAACGATTTAAATTAATTTTGATTTAAAATATAAATCGATTTTAAACAAATAAAACCATCGATAATAAATTGTTATTATCATTATAATTCAAATGAGTTTATATTAGTAGTTAGAATTGTTTTGATTCAGTTTTAAATTTTTAATTCAATTATATATTATTTTCGTATTAAGATTCAAAGTTAAATCTTATATTAATTCGATAAATACAATAAAAATTCGTTTACTATTTCAGTTATATATTAAAACAAATTGAAATATTCATTATAAAATATCAAAAATCCGGGGCATTACATTCCTTCCTCCTTAAAAGAATTTCATCCCAGAAATTACTAAGGTAGAAGAAATGCTACAGACCCGTTGACTTTTCAAAAGCCCACTATGTTATAACTCTGTATTTCAAATTTTATAACTCAAGTCCCATACAATTTTAAGTTTTCCTATGAATATTCAATTTCAGTTCATTTAACTAGTTTCCATTATTTCGATTTATTTAACTTGCTTCATTTAAATTTTATTTCAGAATTCAAATACCCGGGTTTTTATTTCAAATCCCTTTTGAAATAATATAAACATATACCTATATTTATAACTCATCACAAATTCAAAACATCTGAATATTCAAACCAACTTGTTTTCTTTGAAACAAATTTCCATAAAAATCTTTTCTAAGGTAGCAATTCATCACTTAGAAACTAGAAAATGAACACTGATGATGCTGCAGTCATCATCAGAATGATTTCCCAGCCACTGAAGTGAGTTCAGTGCTTTAACACTTTCAAAATTCATCAGAATTATTTTGATTCATAAATCCTTCAAACACAAAGTTATATTGTTATAATATACTTCAGAAAAAAATATTTTCTAACTTCCTAGGATTTAAAATTCCAAATTCTTGTTTGAATTCAATTTTAATTCATCTCATTTGTATATTTAATTCATATACAAATTCTATTTTGTTTATGTATAACCATTCCAATTTTATAATCTCAATTGATTATAATAATACAACCAACACATCTACATATTATAGTAATTTTAGAAAATTATTCTTTCTATATCAAAATAGAATTTTGGGTAAATTATTTCATTTACCCAGCTTTTAAAACTATACTGTGTCGAATTACTATGTTCAACTGTTTATAAATACCATTCGATACACTTGATCATACTGTATCGACCAGAGTTCATAAACAACTTGACAAACCAATCAACACAATATAAAACGATTTTTAAAATTAACATACAAATACGCTCCCTTATATATACACTCAACTCATTCTAGAGTACTACTGTCCCTATCTCTAATGAGTAAACCCCCACCAAAGCCTAGGTGTTCGCTCAACCTAAGCTCTGATACCAACTGTAGTGGCCCGCAAATCCGTACTATTTGAGCTGACTAAAACAACACATGTCCAACTCAAATAATACAGAAATACGAGTCATTGGGGTTAAAGAAAATAGAAAAGATAGAAGATGAACAGAAATAACAATACAGAACCTCACAGCAGAATGAATAAAATATATTATATAACATAACTTTGAAATACAAATTTGTTTTGTATATACATACCATTATCAGAGTACAATATATCATATCACAGCGGAAATAACCTCTAAATAACTAATGGTGAAGCTTCCTACGTTGAGCTCCTCCGAGTGAATCTGTAAAATCCTGAAACACTTGACTGCCCGTACAAATTTGGGCACCCAAGAGTTTAGGAAAAACAAAAAAAGTAAACTCTGGGTCAGTCATGGGACTGTTGTGAGTAAACTCCAACCATATTGTTTCACTTTGAAAAACCTTTTGATAGAAAAGGATAATAGTAAGACCAGCCCACACAGAAACACGGATGGTTTTTACCTTACTACAACCCAACCATTTTTTATATCAAAATCCACTGATATTATAATAATGTCTAATCAAATAAACAACCAAATAGAAGAACGCTTTCATCTCACGCTCTACATACATAGTGTAAAATCATTAACCGCAGGCGCTTATTGGAGATTGGATTCCAACTATGACAAGGTATGGTACCACCTGCCGATAGCGTATCTTTAGAGAGGAACACACTGGGTTCAACAGGAACGTCTTGCAATCTGGCCCAAACATGACCGACCACTCATTTCACTTGAGTGTATCGAATGTATATCACCAACGGTTGGGCTCAAACCACCATTTCCCGAAAAGGGACAACATCGAAATAGATTAAAGAACTAAAAGGAATTTCTCTAGATAGGTGATTATACACCCTAATGGGAGAAACCCACATAGCCATGCTGCCTGCCCGATTTTTGTCATTTTCCAGTTGTGAAGCTTGAGGCTACATCTATCTTTTAGAACATATGGCCACCATACACTTTGAATGCCACATCGTCAAACCCGTCAAATCACTAGTTGATATTCCCAAAAATATTACTTGTATAAAAGCTAAGAGAAACGAATTTCCCCTCCACCAGACTTAATACCTTGAAAAGATCATCTTATGTGACTGTTAGGAATACTCTGTCAGACATTCGTCCATGCAAGTTGTCCTGAGACTGGACAAACATAACAGCTCTTGAATTTCACTCCGTCTTCGATTATCTTCAGCATAATCTAATTCGCAACGCCTATGCCTATACGGAGTGGTTTTCGGATATTAAATCCAACCGATCTCTTCGTATTAACAACGATGGTAAAAAATCTTTGATAGTCGTGATTTAACGATCAAAGGGAAAAGTATACATCCATCAAACAATTTCACAATCATCGGCCCTTCCCAATATTTTATATTAAATTCATTTCTTAGCGAATTCTATATATATCACTATATCGATTTCTATTATCAAAATTTCTTAAAAATATTCTAACTCCTTAAATTTACGGAAAATTTCGCCAGCACCTCTCATGTACCGGTCAATCATTCAAACCCAAACTCGCCTCTCTAGGCCCTTTCCATTCAAAAAGAAAATCGAAAAACCAAGCGGTTTGCCGATTCGGCGCATAAAACCTCATATGGAAATTGAAACATGTACCTTATTGTTTGGCACTTAATTTAAAATCTTCATACTCTTCATTTCCTTCATTCCGTACCTGTTTAAAATATACACGGCCATTTCCAATTTATTTCAATCAATTTACCCCTTTTTGTTCCATTCGCCAATTAATTTTCAAACTAGCTTCTTCGCTTAATCTGCTTTTTAATTTGAACATATCATGTTTAAATATATTTGTGTTCGCTTATACAAAATCCAAACTCAATCCCTTCACTCACTGCCCAATTCTAATCCAAATTTCATATTCGTATTCCCAATCTCGATTAATAAATTCAATTTACTTAAACACAGATAAGTTCGATTCAAAACCTTATTAACTAATTTCCTTGGAAATAGTTAAATTCATTCGATAATCAAAAATCTGATTTTTTTTCAAAAAAAAATCAATCCATTTACTCCATTCGAGTTCATATGTATTTCATAACTCAAAACTGGATTTTTCTAATGGAAAATTTGGATTTTATTTACACAAAATCTCTTTACTTTATTTAATAACCGTTATGCATTTAAAACGATTTTGGCACTGTTTTTCTAAAAAATGATTTTGACAAAACTCAAAATCTATATGACGAAATCCAGATTTTTCTCTTCCGTTAGAAGGATATTATTCAACAGGTCTGAATGGTTCTTGTTTCATCCAATTCCGACTTCTATTGAGTTCTATATACTCAATTGAAGTCTGAATCGTTAAATTACGAATTGCCGCACTACGGCGAGTTCCTTTTAATTAAATTAATATAAACGTTTTAAAAACTCCATTAAAATCAATTCCAACTCCATTTTTAATATTTAAAAATATTTCCAACCCGTTATCCAAATCTGATTTAACAAGTCCAAATTATTCAAACTGGTCGATTATTTTATTCCACATTCATAACTCAGTTATGAATTTATTCAAAACTCAATTTCATATATTCCAGTCCAATTCACAAGGAATTCGATTATTTATAAAATATCGATATCATTAAATTTCGATTATAAATAATTTATTAATTCCATGCCCCTTACCATTACAAATTAATATCGCCCCTCGATAATAGTGAAGCTGTTCAAGTTGGGGTATTTTAATTACCTCACAGACCTTGACCGACAACGTTCTTATCTTGAGACGGATAAAAGCTTGTAATACACAAACTCGATTCAAATCTCGCCTTCTACTCCACTTCTTACATTTGGAAATTTATTTCCAAATTATACGATGAGAATTATCTCATCACATTTATAAACATGGTTTATAAATTTACCTTCTCATTAAACAAAGTTCTATTTTAATAATCTATTTGAAATCCGATTTCCATTTGGACTATTTTATTTTAATAACATATATATATATATATATGTATATGTATATATGAAAATCAACCTTTCATCTATTTTCTTATTTAAAATTTTAGTTTCTATCCAATAAAACCTCAATATCTTATCTGGAAATAATTTGATTCATTTTATAAATTCAACGCGGTCGAATCTTAATCATAAATCCGTATGGATTTATTCCAATTCATTTTTATATTTCAAACATCGGAATAAATTCCATCGTTTCCTTTCCCTGAAACAATTTCAATTTATAAATCCCTTTTTAAATTAATTCTTGAATTTAAATTATAAATTATCGAATATTTCCCCCCTTTTTTTATAACATCGCTTATAAATAACACTCTAGATTTAACCATTTAAACAAGTTTTCGATTTCCAATCCCATTTCTATATTGGGAAAATAAATTCCCCTTTTAAAATTCAAATTTATTCTTTATTCAATTATCCCATAATAATATTCATTTCCATTTATAATTGTCGTTTATAAATTTTATTTCTTGTTTAAATATTAAAACAAGCTTCGAATTCAAATTCCATTTGAAAATCCAATTCCCACTTCAGAAAATATAATTTTACTTTCTAAATTCATACTTGAATTTAAATAAATTATCCAATGAAAATTCTTCTCTTTTATTTACAAACATCGTTTATAAACTTCACTAGTTGTTTTAAATATCAAAACAAATTCCAATTTCAAATTCCATTTGGAATCCCATTTTTACTTTGGAAAATATATTTTGTTTTTTAAATCACGCTTGCATTTACATTTCCGATTTATCAAATGATGATTTCCTTTTCATTTATAAACATTTTTTATAAATTTAATTACTTGTTTTCATTACTGAAAACAAGTTAATACTCCCCAGTCTCTTTGAAATTCCATTTCTCCTTTCAAAAAATAAATTCCCCTCTTTTTTTTTAAATTCATTGAAAATTCCATTTATATTTCAAAAATTAATCTTTCCCCTTTTAAATCTGAAAATCTCTAACCATATCTAGGGTCAGTGATATTTAACATCCAACAAACAAATCACCCATTCGATTCACACATCATATATATATATATATATATATATATATATATATATACAGAAATAGGTAAACAACAGTAAATAATTTTTTTGAGGAATCCAGTTGGATTCCTCCAACCTGTTTTCCCTACATCCACAAATGTTAGTCAACAATTATGATAATATCAATCCTGCTTCAAGGCAGGATATCGCGGTATGAAGGTCATGCACTATCAAAGCGTGGGGCGCATAGGGTCATCCGCTAATGATACTACGGGCATCCACTAATGGTACTGCGGGAACATCCAATATATATATATATATATATATATATATATAACATAGCGACAACCACCAAGCCTAAATAACTAATATATATAATAACCACAACAGATAAACAATCTATAAAAGCAACCAAGAAGCCAACAATTTATTTTTAATGATAAAAATAATTTTTTAAGTGAGATTTACTCACCTGATTTATTAGTGTTGAACACCCAGTTAGATTCCGTATTGTCGTATCTACGAATTGACTCGAGTCGCCTCGCATGAATTTTATTTGCACCTACGATTTATTTATTTTGTTTAACAAATACTAATTTAATTTTAAATTAATAAATAAATAAATAAATAAACCTA
Organism: Allium sativum; assembly: GCA_030737875.1. Taxonomy (NCBI): domain Eukaryota; kingdom Viridiplantae; phylum Streptophyta; class Magnoliopsida; order Asparagales; family Amaryllidaceae; genus Allium; species Allium sativum. The sequence continues at coordinate 659,089,259 of CM060913.1, forward strand.
TGTTTTTTAAGTTCATTAAAACATATACCTTATGTTCCTTGCAATTAACTTGACCAACAATGCAGTAGTTCAACCATCATTAATCTGTTTTGCTGAAATTAGCCCGAACACAATACCCACTCCACTATGGCAATTCATCAAGCACGTTGTTGACACAGTCATTTACAGTCCACTGCTTAGTTGTTGCCTCACTGCTGCACCATCAAATAGCTTCACACATTGCTGCCAACCATTGTCCAGTCATTCCAACTTCCACAACATCTTTGTCGAACCCATCAGACCAGCAGTACTCCTTATTCCTTACTGCAACATCACTAGATCCACCAAATATCACTGTAGAGCCACAAAACCATACCGTCGACCCTTGCTTCCATAGATTTTCCTAAGCTAAATACTGATGATATCAACTACTCCTAAATCCTCAACTCGCCCCAAAATACGAAGCTCGAACATCTCCTCCATGCCATGACTTCGGCTACTCCATACATGCTTCCTACTAGGTGCGATAGTCCCATTCTTCGAATCCTAACTCACCACCACGCACCACAATTCCCTTTACCTCAGCACAATTCATCGCACCCTCCTTAGTCGCCTGGAACTGGACTAGTTCACCTCAGGCCTTTCCTGAAAACATAGCTAACCCCATCGTACTCCCTCACACGAACGCTCTGGTCGATGTTGAGCTACAGGCGGATTGCGAGGTCCACGGTGGATCATAATTCGAATTCGCGATTCCTTTGTTGAGCCTTTCCATTGACTTCGGTTTTCGAATTTGAATTCAACCCCTTTTTTTTGAAGGATCGGTTTACTGGTAATAGAGAAAGGGATTTGACTGGCTTCGCTAGGATTTTGTGAATTGATGAATGGAAAGAATAAAGGCCGGTGCTTTCAATTTATAGGCAAAAGGATAGACAATCATACAGAGTCCATTAAAATGTTGCTCCTATGATATTGAGGGAGGGAGACAGATTTTACTGCTCGTGAAGAGAAATGAGGCATGTGATTTAATTCGTTAGGTAGGCCTGATGTTAGTAGGTCTATTGGAGATCTTTTTATTTGAATTATTTATATTAAATAATTAAAACATCTCGCGGTCCTTTAACTCAAACCTCGAACCGCTATTTCAACATAGCGACCGATGTCCTCAGATTATGGTGTTTTTTAAAATTCATGGAACTGATTCTGTAATTTATTTTGACTGTATAAATGAAGTAATAATTTAAATAAACGATTTAAATTAATTTTGATTTAAAATATAAATCGATTTTAAACAAATAAACCCATCGATAATAAATTGTTATTATCATTATAATTCAAATAGAGTTTATATTAGCAGTTAGAATTATTTTGATTCAGTTTTAAATTTTTAATTCAATTATATATTATTTTCGTATTAAGATAATTCCATATATTCAAAGTTAAATCATATATTAATTCGATAAATTCTATAAAAATCCATTTACTATTTCTGTAAAATATTAGAATAAATTTAAATATTCATTTTAAAATAGCAAAAATCCGGGACATTACACACAATAAGTGGAAAATGAAAAAAGAAGTTTACTACCTTTGAAATTAGAGTGCATTAAAAGATATAAAATAACTAATTAATAACAACATTAATTAATGGGCTAGGAATTGAAAGATTGCATATGTATATACATGCAAAGATTTGAAATACAAAACTAGTGATGGTGTATAAAAGGCATAAGATAAATCAAAGGAAGAAAAAGGTGCAAATAATCAAATGTTTAAATAAAAACGTTAACTACAACAACTAATACTCGCCTGGACCAAGATGGGTCGACCCAAGTTTTTCCTGGGTCGACCTATAGGTCGACCCATGGTGGCTAGATCGACTAACGGGTCTACCTAGGGCGGGTCCAGATCTGTTTTGTGATGTGGTTTTGTTTGTGTGCGCAGCTTGGATTTTAATAGATTAAATCCAACGGTTTAGACTTTCTCGTACACCTATAAATGACTAGTAGGGCCTAGCCTATATATCATATTTTCTGAGATGCTGCTTAGGCTCTGCTATTCTCTTTTCTCTTCAAATCTTTTCAGAAAATTAGAATATTAGTTTTTAGTAGTTCTGATTTAAGATTTAATGATAAAAGAAAGTAAATATACAAGTAGGTGTTCAAAATTATTATCAACATGACGTTAGTTCTTATGTCTAATTTATTTAGGTTTCTCTACCTTTTTCCTCTTCTTTTAGTATCAGATTTGTGAATCCACGATTATTTGGATACCAGATTTAGTAAGAAAATCCATGGAATAACAGATGTGGATTAGATTCATGGATTGGAAAGCTGTTAGGTGACTGTATTTAAAATACACATTTTTAAAAAATGGTATACTTACTGTTTACATTCCCCTTCATTCTCAACATGTTAAATAAATTGAATTGTGGTAATTGCAGCATAATTCATTTTTCAGTTATGTTAAGAATAATACCATTGTACAGATTTGTTCTGTGAACCTATTAAAAATTGTTGTAATACTTAATTTGTGAGATTTACAAATAAAAGGGAATATGTTGTAGAAAATAGTGTTAATGACAAATTGGATATTGTGAATCAACTTACAGTGAAATTTGGAATAATTATGAGGTTAATTCTGCGTAGAATATGTTGAGAACTTTTCTGTTGTATAAAGCCTATTTTCATTTATCACCTATTTGAGTTGGGAATTACTGTAAACACTGTAATTATGGAATTCACACTGAACATGAATATTTTCCTAAGAGTATTATTATGTCAAGAGGGTGTAAATAGAATTATAGAAAAATTTAGGAATAATGAAGAAGCCTAATTTATATGTAAAATTTACAGTAATTGAAATTGTATATAATCGCACTGAGACACGAGGTTAAGTTCAACTTGTAGTAGAAGCCTGCCCGGAACCGCCGACAAATCCAGCATCCACAAGTGGTCAACTTAATGTGAGGGTTATGGTACCTAAACACACACACACACACACACACACACATATATACATATATATATATATATATATGCAATGGAAATAAATGATATGTGTGAAAATTATAAGATAATAAAGAGATAGAAGCTACAACAGAATCAAAGATAAAATGTGATAAACGGGGAATATAATCTATTATAATTAATTATATGAGAATGGAATATAATAGGTAGGATTGTCCTAGGGACAAGTGTAAAGTATAATTTAGGTTATAATAAATGGAAAGAAAACTTATTAATGAACCTTATTTAAGAGAACTAAGTTAATAAGTAAATAACAACAAGTTGTAATGACAGTGTAAGATGAGGTTATGATTAAATAAGAAAGAATGAGGTAGACTTATGGACTGAAATAAGTTATATTTAATCATATATATATTAATGTAACATGTTAATAGAAACTATGTGAATGGGGATAAGATATACTTAATTACACATTAAGTAGAACATGTTATTATAACCTGAAAACCTGAAATTGGACAATGAATGACGTGACAATAATGTAAGAAGGTTATAGATTACAGACCTTGAATTACAATTTATAGAATAACATGTTAGGGGCTTATTAACGAACTCGAATGAGTTAAGTTATTAAACAGAAATTAATAAGTGGAGGGGTCTATTCCTTAGAGATATAAGAGGTTCGGAGAGAACTTGATAACTTGAATAAGAAGTTAATATGATTGGAAATAATCAAGTTAACTAAAAATCGGATGAGGTAGAGCAAGCGCGTAATTAAATGTTTTAGACGTAGACTCTAACAACACAATAGCGTGATGCACTTAGACCATTCCGTACATTTGAAGGTGAAGAACCCAACACGGCGGATCATCGTTGTAGCGACCCAAGAATTTTCGGCCCCAGAAATCGACATAAATACCTTTATCGTAACTCATGTCGACCTTCCAAACACCGAAAACACTAGATAGTTATTAGAAAGAATTTAGAGGGTGAGATAAGAAAGAAATATTAGAATAGAAGAAGAAGAAGAAGAAGAAGAAGAAACAACACAACACAGAGTCTCACATCGCAGCGGAACAAAATATAATACAGAAATAAATCTATATTGAGAGCTTTCAAAAATACTTATGATATCAGAGTACATCACACAACGGGACAGTTATAATAACCTGTTCCCATATACAACACACAACGGAAGATATACTAGATATAATACGTCTGGAAACCTCCAGCTTGTCTCTTGACTTCGCAGCATCTGATAACCTAGATCTGTACACCCCGGTCTACCCGAGCATTTACAAAACACCGGGTCAGTCTGGTGAACCAAAGTGAGAAAAACTCGCACAGTATTAAGGGGAATCATCCAACTTGACTTTTAAAGTTCAAAAATCTTTTCGAAAGAAAAGGATAATCGTAAGATCAAATCCACATATAAATGCAGATGGTTTTTACCTTACAATAACCCAAAACATTTTTGAAATCAATTCTTTTCTAATATTATAATAATGTCTAAATACAAGTATATATCAATCTAGCGGAACGCTTGCATCTCACGCTCCACATATATAGTATACAATCAAAACTGCGGGCGCTTATTGGAGATTGGATTCTGACTATGATAAGGTATGGGACCACTTGCTGGTAGTGTATCTCTAGAGGTGAATACACTGGGTTCCACAAGAACGTCTTGCAACCCAGCCCACACATAACCGACCACTCATTTCGCTTGAGTGTATCGAATGTATATCACCAACGGTTGGGTGCGACCCACCGTTTCCCGAAAAGGGACAGCATCGAAATAGATTTAAGAAGCAAAAGGAATTTCTCTAGATAGGTGATTATACACCCTATTGGGAGCGACCCACATAGCCATGTTGCCTGCCCGATTTATGTCATTTCTCGGTTGATGAGGCTTGAGGCCATAATTTACTTTTGAACATCTAGTTATCATTCACTTTGGATGTCACATTGTCAGATCCGCCAAATATCACTAATTGACACCCACAAAAATACTCTAGTTAGTAGCTAAGTGAACGACTTTCTCCACCAACAACTATAACATGTTTGAAGAAATCAACGTACGTGACCCTTTGGAAATACTCTGTCAGACATCCGTCTATACAAGTCATCCAGGAACCGGATGAACCGAAGGTACTCTCCTACCGCATCCCATATAGGAATCACCCCATGGATCAGTAGCGAGAAGTCCTTGCAACTCGTAGATTCCAACCACGACAGAATCACAGCTTATCTCTGCTTGCCAGGTAGGGAATATTAGTGGTTCTTCCGTTTATGAAAATCCATGGTCTTTAGTGCTCCATCTCGATCATCTTTTGATATTTTCACGTATTCGTTGATCGGAATGGTTTTCGAATGTAAATTCGATCCCGGTCTTTCCGTTCCAACAATCGCATTGGACGGTTTTGATAGTCGGTGATTTAACTATCAAGATATACAGTGATTCAACTATGACAATCCAATGAGTTCACTGATTCAGTATTCAACATTACTTTGCCCTTTTAAATTTAAAACAAACTAATTCATTTCTGCTTACTTAAAACTTCTACTCTTTTAATATATAAAAATACGATATTTGAATTCTTACTTAATATACTAATGTTCTCAAAACCCATTTCATATTAATACTTAGTAAAATAACTTATAATCATACTAAATTTCCATTAATTGTCCTTTCAAAACATTTGTTACATTATTCTTTATTATTTAAACGTGGGAAATCCACTTAACTTATTATTCATAACCCCGTTAAGTAATATCTTTTATTCTATTCTTGAAACAATAACAAATATTTATTTGTATAAAATAAAACTCAACCTTACATTTCCTTCTTATTAATTTCCTTTACTTCATATATTCTTCAAATTTTCACTAAACATCGCATTATTATTTCTCTAATGGAAATAATAATTTATCACTAACCTCTTTTACGATTACCAACTAATATCATCTTCAGATAATCCTGATGTTGTTCAAGTTGGGGTATTTTAATTACCTCTCAGACCTTGATCAACAACAATCTTATCTTCAGATAAATATAAGTTGTAATCAAACCAATATTCTATTCCAGTCTCAAAACAAATTCCATCATAAATTGGATTTGGTTATACAATCCTACGACCCACTTTTTACCCAAATTCACTTTTACCAATCTCCTTTCAAATATATTCGACCATTTCCACTTTGGGAATCTTACTTCAATTTTCCCTTTTCTACTTGATCTCATTTTCAAATATCGTTAATGTAAAATTAATGCCTTAACACTTTAAACCTCATTTACATAACCCTGGTTTATTATAAAACCTTTTATCTTAATTTCCTTTGACTTAATTCAAATAATTAAGTAACATTTATTTCAAGCTATTGTAATCGCTTGAAATTCCTTTTTTGTAACTTGTTCTACACATTCAGTTTTAAATATAAAACATATTTATAAATTTATTTTACCATTCAATTGGATTTCATTTCAACATCGATTACTTTTAAATGAATTTCCATTAAAAAGTAATAATAATTTATTTCAATCATTACCCAATTCAGTAATTAATTTCTTTATTAACTAAAATAAAAAGTAAATCCTCTTTAAAAAACTTATTAAAATTTAACAATATTCATTTAACTAATTTATTCCAAACACAATAATTTAATAATCAATTCCAATTCAAAACGGTCGATTAAATTCACTTAAAATGCGGTTATTCCATTAACCGATTCCAATTAGTTCTCACTTTAAATTAATTAATAATATAATCAATTTAAATAATTTCCTTTTAATTGTTTCTTCATAAACAATTATCCAAGTTTGAACCGTTAAGGTTAATTTCTATTCACTTGTTCACAAATTTGATTAACATCAGATTTTACTTTATAAAAACAACTAATGATTAATTATAACTTAAATGATAAGTAATAAATATTTATTTCTTTTTAAACAAACATTTATCCTAAATAATATATTTCAAAATCTGTCTCCAGTTATAAAATAAATTTTATAACTTCAGTTCTATCAGTTCACTTGACGGTAAACTAGTATAAAACAAAACAATTTATTCTCAGGCCATTTACTGCCGATTACTCAACCAATATTGCCCATCGGTTAAAACAAAACACAGGTTGAATTTCCATTCAATGATCACTAACTAAATCTATTACCCAATCATGACAGTCCATATATGATAATATGAAAATAAATAATATATTTGGAGATCTGGTTGGGTCCCTCCAACCTGTTCTTCCCTGAAATCACAATGGTTGTCTCCAATCAGATCATTTCAATTTCATTCAGCTGAATTAAATAACGACCATTAACATCAACCAATTCACAAGCAATTCAAAAAAATTTAGCACGTTAATTTTATAAACGTGACCAACAAGGTAAGTTACCTTTATTGGAACCAATCTTTAAAATAACGATTTGGTATTTCACTGAAATTAAACGACGGTTTAATTTCATCTGTTAAATCAACAAATATATATATATATATATTCAGCAAACAGTCAACCATTGGCAAACAGTACACGCAAAATAAAATCCCAGTTTATATAAAATATAAATGGGAAGAACTGAGTGAGTTTAACTCACCTTGTTTCCATTCCGCTGTTTAATCGACTTGTTTCAGTTAAATTAAATCAGCGTTTGATTTAACTGAAAGATCCAGTTGATTCCAATTGCATCTATGTTTGTTCCATAATGAAGATCTTGTTGAGAGGATTCCAACGTATCTTGGTCCGTTCCATTCTGATCATATGGTTGAAAGTTACACCATTATAAATATATATGGTTTAAATAAAATAATTGGTTTTCTTAATTAACAATAAATTATAATTAATTACTTTTGTTACTTCGTTCATTTTCTCCTCGGGTTTTGCTTAGTTCGAATTGTCTTCAGCACCTGCATCATTCCACAATGTAATTAAATTGACTAACAATTCCTTAATCTGGATAATTAATAGCTAATTATATAATTACTCTTCTTTAATTAATTATGTTTAGGATAAAAATAAGGATCGATTCGTTTCAAAAGGGAAAGCATGGGTCCAAACATCCTTTGTGGCAAGTGAATACCGTTGCCTCTCCAAAATATAACCACCGTCTCCGATCTGGAACAAAACCAACCAATTAGTTATCATTCAACACTAATTAATGCTAATCATTTTCAAATTAAAATAAACCTAAGTATTTACGTTGTGAAAATTTGAGGCCGTTCTGTTTCCCTGTACATCATGTTCTTCTCGTAACCACTACCCAGGAGTGCCTGCACCAATTTATTATTTAGCATATAGGAGTTTAATTTTCAAATAATAACCTGTTAACCAATAATTATCTATAGTTGATTACGTTTTACAGCAAACTAGTCTGACAGTTTTATTATCCTTTTTGTCCCAGGGTCCTTCGTTTCTCTCTGATCTTCCTTTCCCTGTATTTTCCTGCGTTACTCATCCATGCTTGTAACCAAGAACTTCATGTTTCCAATTATCACGAACTAATTAAACTAAGTTTTCCTTAATTAAATAATTAATATAATTAGTACTTAGGTTATACCATCAGACCGATAATCCTCCCTTACCACTTGTTCAACTTGTTTCCGTTTACTGCTTCGATTTAAAAGCAAAACCCACGCCTTTAATTCGTTGTTTCACTCCATCCCGTACCCTATATCCTTTCTACCTCATACGAAGACCCTACACCCCTTTCACTATGCCAGTTTGACTTCAACTTCAAATAACCACCACCACACACCCTTCAGATCTCCGATCCTCACGCCCCCATCCTCCTCCGGTGATCGATCGGGGCTTGTCGGGAGATGAGGCATAAGCTCTCCTCCCTTCGCGCTCGATCCCGTTCAACCCAGGTCCTCCGCTACCACGAAGTAACCCAAAAACTATTGCCGACTTCGAGAAAGACCTAGGCCACCACCGCGCTCAGAATCACATCGCCGCGGGTCATCATGAAGTGCTTGCATAGATTAACATATTCCCAGTTATGAGTATTGTGTAAAGATGAATTGGTTTCAAGATTTAGAAGGAGATTTGGAAGGAGTTTTCAGGCTGTAGAAAGTATAAGTGGAGGCGGAAAAACTAACTGGGTTGACCACAAAACAAAAAAGCTAGGGTATTTGACCGCATAGTGTTGTTAATAGTGGGGTGAGTTAATAATATATTATTAATTGAAACTTCGTCGTGAAGTAACGGAATAAAACCACTACAGACAATCTCAGTTTTCTGATAAAAAAACTAATCTTAGCATAGAAAAATATTCCGGACCCAATGGGACAAGTTTCGTCGAATTCCGACATCGTTTGGAAAATTTTCCTTTATAAAACTAGCGAAAAACACGCGTTTAATTTTTCCATGATCACTAGATAAATCCAATCAACTTGAAACTTTGAAATCTTACAATAATTAATCAATACGAACCCAACGGCACCAGTTTCGTCGCATTCTGAGACTGTTTCCCGGTACGCTATTTTTTTAACGCACCGAAATGCCAGTTTGGACGCCAAATTACTCAGTCTCCAAAAATAGCAAACTATATACCTATCTTGACTCTAATCGACGACACGAACTCAACGGAACTGGTTTCATGGCCTAATTCGATCATCTGCTCAAATTACACTCAAATATCTCTCTATTACATTAATTACGCGCTATAGAAATTGAACGGGCGTTTACGGTTGCCGTGGTCACATATGACATTGGTTTGCCACGAAATTTGATTTTCTTACAATAATTTGACGATACGGCTCCAATGAAACTGATTTCATTGAAAACGGAGTCCGTTTAAAAAATGACTATTTTAAAGGCCTATAATTTAATAACGATTTCTATAGCGACTATTTCAAATTTTGATTTAACCATAACTTATAATCTATAATACGAAATCAGGATTTTTCTCTTTCATATGAAAATTATAATCGATACGGTTCTAACATTTCTTGTTTCACATAAATCCGACTTATATCGGATCCTGTATATTCAATTGAAGTTCAAAACTCCATATTACGAACTGCAGCGCCATTTCGAGCTCGTTTTAAATTATATATATATAAATTATAACGTTCAACTTCTTTTAAATAATGAATTAAATATTAAAATCCATTAATATTCCAAATATAGTATTTAAAATAAATAAATTAAATTAAATATTTGACTACCAAATATACGGGTCATTACAATCGTGGTGTCTAGAGGCACGAGAGGAGCACGTCCATTTGATTACTCTGCTGATAAATTAAATTTGGTGATGCCATAATTTTTCATACAACTACTAAAAGAATTAGCCATTGCTAACTAATCTAGAACAAGACAACTAGCTATAATACCAAAATTTTGTGCAATAATTGCACAAAATGGTTTGATACCCGATTTGTAGTGTAAAATATTGATTTGATTTGCACAAACATCAAAGCTGCACATCGGAATACAAAACGCGCAGGAGCAATACAAAAAAAGGATCTAGCTTGTCGATTAATTATCAGTTGCCAACTCAATGAAAATTAATCACAAAACAATACAAAATAGAAGAAGAGTAGAAGACACAAAGATTTAACATTGTAACAACCCGGAAATCCGAGCCAATTAAATTTTTTTATTTTGGCAATTTTAGTGAATTCTGAATATTTAAAATGAATTATTTTAAATAATTATGACGAGAAATTTATTTTGAATAGAATTAGAACGTACATATTTATTTGAATCGACGTTAGAATATAAATATTTTATTTTAATTATAAAAGAAATTGAAAATGGGGTGGTAGTTTAAAATTTCGATTTCAAAGTTCAAATGAATGTATAGGATTCAAAGTAAACCGGATTTTAGCGAAACCAAAAATATTAGAATCTATTTGAGAATATCTTTCCAACAAATCCGAAAAATCGAAATTTCATAGCGAGAATCAAAAGTTACGTCCAGTTGAAAATATAGAATAGTCGTTATGGAATTCTGGCCCTTAAAAATGGAAATTTTGCAAACGACCTCGGTTTTTGTCGAAATCACTTTTATTGGATCCGTGATGCCAAGTTATTGCTAGGTTTCAAAATTCGTAATTTTTCGAATCAATATGTGAGCGTGGCAAAGGAAAACATGTTTTGACAGTTTTAGTTGATTTTTAATTGACTGGAAAATGGCCATTTTTCAAACGATCTTAGAATTTTACGAATTTAGTTTTGTTAGAACCGTATCGTCAATACGAAGTTAGAAAATATTTTTCGGGAATTTTTAGAGTCCTTACGTGACCCCGGTAAATTGAAATGTACGTTCAAATGGAATATATACTGAATTATATGTTAATTTTAATGAAAACTGAATCGTAACAGTCGAATTGGCTTATGAAACATATCCCCTTGTGTTCGAAATGGGGGTATTACGCTAGGGACGACAGTCAGTGGGTTCGATTCGGTGTTCGAATAATAAGTCAACTCTTCAGAGGATTAAATAAATAAAATAATTAATATATATATATATATATAAATTTATTCTCACTTAACCCCTCCCTTTATCCGTTCTCCCCTCAGACCTCGATCAAACCCGATTTAAAGAAAAAAAAAGAAACTTAAAACCGCGTCGCCCCCAACTGTAGCCCGCCGCCTTGACCAACGCTCCGCCCTTCGCCACCGCCGGAGGATGGCACACCCTCCTCCGTCGATCTTTGCTACTCCTCCTTTTCCCATGTCCCTCCTTTCCTTCTCCGATGTGCCCAAACCCAAGCCCACCCCATCCGCCGCCTGAAACCCTACCCGCGCCCTCCTCAGATCTCCTCCACCTCGATCCGCGCTACAGCAATTCTCCCCCTCCAATTCAATCAACAAATTCGCCCCCGTTGTGAGTTCTTTGCATTCCACTTTGCTTTGATTTATATTTATATTTTTAACATGGAAAGCTTTGATTTTTATTTATGTTTTTAACATAGAAAGCTTTGATTTCTATTTATATTTTTAACATAGAAGGATTTGATTTCTATTCATATGAAGTTTAGATTTTCATTTAAATAAAGATTAGATATTCTATATACCATAAAGGTAAGATTTTATAATTAGAAAGTTATGATTCTTAAACATGAAAAGGTAATATTTTTAAATAGGAAAATATAATATTTTTTGAACATGAAAAGGTAATATTTTTAAATAGGAAAATATAATATTTTTTGAACATGAAATAGCGGTAATAAAAATATGATTTTTATATTTGTAAAGTTATAAAAATGTGATTTTTATATATGTAGCATAATAAAAATATAATTTTTATTATATGAGAAGTGAAATAAAAATATAATTGTTATCATAGAAGTAGCGGTGTAAAGGAGTGATTTTTACATATGTAGTAGAGATATAAAAATACGATTTTTTTTACAGATAAAAAATCAATTTGTATATATATGAAGTGAAGATAAAAATTCGATTTTTATATAGGAAGTAGCATTAAAAATATAATTTTTAACACAAACGGTGTTGAACAGATCACGTTAGAAGCGAAGTGAAGAATTCCTACATAAGAAGAGTCGCAGTGAATTGGTTTAACTAGTCGGTGAGAACTGCTCACTTTTATTTCTATTTCTAGTTTGAAATATATACTAGGATGCAGACGGTGCTTAGCAGCACTTGACACCCGTCGTCCACAGACCATGGACGGCTTGTTTGTTTGATTTATGTGTTGTGAAAATTGATTGTGTAATTGGAGTTGAAATAAAATATATATTCATGTGTTGTATATAAAAGAAAATTCATGTGTTGAATTAAAATATATATTCATGTGTTGAATATAAAGGAAAATTCATGTGTTGAATTAAAATATATATATTCATGTGTTGAAATAAAATGTAAATTCATGTGTTGAAGTAAAATATATATTCATTTAAAAATCGAACGATTTGTTTATGTACATCGATTTGACTGATATTGATTGGGATGATAAATTTTACACATTGCCCAACTGCACAAATAAAAATTTGTGTTTGTTGATTTGAAACTCCACACGGGTATTGGGATGATATTTGACGTACACTAATCCCGATTGTTTAGTTGTATGTCAATCGATGGATTGACAGACTGTGTAAGCGTTAATTACTTATATTTAGTGCTTATGTAGTTGTGTGGTGCACTCTGGATGATGGTGGGTGATTTATCGTTGCTATTGTATACATGTGTTGTAGAAATCCATATAATTAACATTATATGGTAATTGATTGGGCCTCATTCCAATTGGGAAAATAAGGAATATTATAAAAATAAATTCATGTGTTGAATAGAATAAATTCATGTGTTGAATAGAAAAAATCATGTGTTGAATAGAAAAATAAATTCATGTGTTCAATAGAATAAAAATTCATGTGTTGAATAATATAATATTCATGTGTTGAATAGAGTATATATTCATGTGTTGAATAATATAATATTCATGTGTTGAATAGAACAAATATTCATGTGTTGAATAGAATAACATTCATGTGTTGAATAAAAGCCGTGTTGATTAGCTTGACGCCATTTTGACATGAACGATATTTATGTCGATTTTATTCATTTTTATAATGAATATAGAAAAGAAAGTGATTGCAAAATATAATGTTTTGAAATATTATCATTTGTATATCGATGATGTGGAATATTCAATTTTGATTCGAAATTGAATATGAAGTTGAAATCGTTTCGAAAACGAATTTAAAATGATTTATTAAATACGTTTTAAAAGGAAATCGACGAAATATATAATATATATATTATATATATATAATGGCCTGAATAGAACGCGCCGCGCCGCGGCAGTTCGCGAATTTCGACCATTGACTTCGAATGGATATTACGGGATATCCGACCGTTGGGTTCGTATCGAAAATAGATTTCTAATGAATATTAGAGATTTGAAATCTAACGGTTGGATTTGGAATTATGTCCAAATAAAATTTGGAAAAGGTCGCTGTAAGTGTAGTTCGATGGTCGTTGATGGAATTCGACTGTACTGGGCTTGATAAAATTATTAAAAATAGAAATAATTTGTTTAAAATCATAAGAAATGATTCGTGAAGAATTGAGATGAAAAATTCCAAATTTGAAAAGATAAAAATAGGTTTTTATCGAAATGAACTAGTTTTGAACTAGAATTATAATTCCATTTATTTTTAAAATAAATTGGATTCGAAATGGTTTTGAAAATAACCAGAATTTCCAATAAGTGAATTGGAATGGATTTCAATCGAAATTGTCTTTAGAATGTTTCGGTGTTGGATTTCAGGATTATATCGATATTGTTATGGATATTTGAAAGATATATTGATATCGTTATTTCCAATACGATATTTGTTGGTCATAGAATTTAATATTGAATATAAGCCGATATATTTTCTATTCAGAGCCTTGTATTTAATATCAAATGGGATTTGGGGTTTGTCGTGAATGGTGTCTTCATTAACACTGTTCTTAAACCCAGTTGAGAAAAAGATTAAATCTTTTTAGTTAGATTTAATGAAGTGTACTAATTAAATGGGATTTAATTGGAATTGGATTAGAATGTATTTTGGGCTTATCATGAACCGTGTTTTAAATGACATTGGTTCTTTAATCTAGTTAAAGACATGATATGATTTCCCAAGTTAAATAATCATTAATATTCATTTTTGGGAAGATTAAAACCAAGTGGAGTTTTAATGGCTCTTTAATTAGATTGGAATAATCGAGAATGGAGTATCACCAGTTTTGCTATAGGCGATAGTTAAATCTTTAATTAGATTTGAACGTGAAATAGGAATTGAATTTACAGATAACATCGTGGTGTTAGCTATGAAGTATGACCAGTTTCACTTCATGGGATGAATAGGTTGGGATTGGGAAATAAAATAAATGATTACTTTGGTGTAGTTCACTAATCCCGACTAGTTTGAATTGATATTCAAAAGAAGATTAAAGAATAAATTTAAATAATTCATCTTTGATAAAAATTAGTATAAGAATATTTGAATAAAAGAATATTCTGAATTGGAACGAGGCGTATGTTGTGTTTGTGTAACACTTGTTTATTATATACGCGAGTTATTCAGAAAGACCGGGTTTATCCCATTCTGAATAACTGATTTGACGTGGTGTCGAGGATGAAGACGGTGGTTGAAGACCGGAGGTCTTCACATTGTGTGGGTGATTACTGATGATTTTGATTGGGCTGTACACCCAAGAGGAGGGAATCAGTTGGTGATCGTCCAGACGTACTTGGAGATCGATGGATATGCGAGGTACAAGGTGCCTTCGGTTTCGTTCCGACCCAGAACGGACTTGTAAATGGACTGTGTGTCTGACATTGGATTTTATTCCGTGTGATTGATTTCTATTAAATATATATCTGTTTGGCGGTGGAGAATTTATTCTCTTGCTTAACGCCCTTCTCTGAGACGTACGAGCTCAGGGGTTATATATTGATGGATAGCAATCGCATGGAGTGAATTGCCTGTGTGGCATGCCTAAGTGGCAAATTGATCAAGACTTCTATTGAAAAGCAAAGTCTTGTGGTTGATGATCAAAGCACGGCCTGTGTGGCATAGCTTTGTGTAGCATTGACTCGCGAGCCTCACACCCTGGTTGTGAACCAGAAATGGGAGAGGACCTCAGGGAAAGCATGCGTTTCCTTCTAGCTAGGGTGGTGTCAGTGACCTAACAGCCCTGACATTTATATTATTTTCACCTATGTGGTTGTCACTGTTGCGAGGCGCCTCGGATATATCGGTGATTATGTGGAGCCGATGGAGTCATAGGACTCATTTTCGCCCCAAAGGGCAAGGGAACGCAGTGTTCAGGCATTTTAATCCACATCGGTGGACCGACCCTGACGATCCATGGGTCACTCGAGCTCTGATCCTGAGACATGGTAGGCTAGATTGTCTCGAATCGGTGAGGACTGTCTTTTGCCTTAGTTCATAGATGGAAACCCAACTTCCAATACGTGACTTTGCGGTTTTTGATTGTAGAGCCTAGTATGGCGAAATGATATATGGTACTCATGTCGTCTATGATTGATACTTATGATTGAAATTGTTTTGACACTATACACTTATAATAGCTTCATATTTCCAAAAAGCATTGCATTGTTTTGTTATATGCACTGATATTCTTGGGAGGAAACTCGTTCCGTGTTATACGGCGTGGTCCCTTGATATATCTGGTTTAAAGTAAAGCTTTAAATAACTGTTTTAGTTCTCACACCAGTCACATGACTGACCTGGAGTTTATTGTTTTAACCTAAACTCTGGGTGCCCTTATTTTGACATGGGCAGCTAGTAGTTTTGGTTTTGCAGATTTATATTCACAGGAACCTGGTTTACAGCTGGAACGATACTCGGAAAGCTCTATATCCATGTATTACTTTCAGTTGTGTTTTATATTAATTTTTCCACTACTATGTAATGTATTTTAATCTCTGATATTTTCTGTGTAATATTTATTCATACTTTGTATATTCTTGTATTATGATGGAATTGTTGTAATAAACAATGAAATGTTCATCTATTTGCGTTCCGATGGGGCTTGTTCTCACTTCAATCCGGGCTTTCCTTCACGGGGAAGTTCGGGTCGTAACAAACGTGGTTCGACTATGCCTACGTCTGTAACGACCCGTATTCTACACATCATAGGATTGTAGAATATTT
Organism: Allium sativum; assembly: GCA_030737875.1. Lineage (NCBI taxonomy): Eukaryota > Viridiplantae > Streptophyta > Magnoliopsida > Asparagales > Amaryllidaceae > Allium > Allium sativum. Next base: position 659,105,844 of record CM060913.1, read on the forward strand.
ATTTCTTTCCCGTGTGAAGTCGTATGGTCATGTAACTTTGGGAAACATCCATGAGAGTCATTTCCCATGTTCATGATTTTTGTTGATTTTTGAATGACCATTTTGCCCCTAGTCGGTACTGTTTTGGCCATAACTTTTGATTAGAAAGGAATTTTGACCTAAAACCACTTCCATTTGATTCGTTTGATGGTTTCTCTTTCCGTAGAGTGGTCATAATAGTCAAACGGGCTTACCGTTTGGGAGATATGGCTGAAACAAGGTTTGGAGGGTGAAAAACTGCTTAACCGGGCCAAATCGGGTGATTAGTGAGTAGGCCCATAACCCATTTCGGGATTAGGGTTATGTGAGGGCTGAAATGAGATGGAGAATCATTCCATTTCAGTTTTCTAGCCTCCACTTATCACCAAGGATCCCTAAAAATGGCCTCCAACCTCTAAATCACCTCCAAATCATCTTTTGGTTAAGGATTTGGCTTAGCAACCCCTAATCAAGGAAGATCTTCACCAAATCAACATAGGAGATGCTATTGGCATTGAGATTCACATAAAATCAGAGAATCATTTCAGATCTTAGTTTATTTTGTGGCTAAGGTGAGTGATTTGCATAGTTTTGCACTAATTATGGCTAATTAGGGGTGATTAGTGTTAATTAGCGAATTTAAACATGATAAAATTCTGGAAAAATGTTTATAAAATTCGGAATAATATTTTAAACCTCTGTTAGAAATTTGGTTCCATTTGGTTAAGTTTTGCTAATCATATCATTGGTTTCACCTAAACATGCTTAGGGGGGAAATATGGGGTTTTGGGTATGTTTGATCCATTTTGACCTACCATGTTGATGTTTTGATGTTTGTGGTTGATTATGCATGTTTCTATGACCGTATGAAATGCTATGTGACTGTTTAGAATAGTTGGAATGGTCGAAAACGCCGTCGAGGGGCGTAAACAGCTCGCTGGACAAGGGCAGGGGTTCGGATCGCATAGGGGGTTGAGGGACGATCGGATCGCCCTATGGGATCGTGGGACATCACCACGAGTCGAGTCATCTCCTCCTAACCGAACCATCTGCGCAAGGCCCACGAGACGAATCGATGCAGCGCCGTGCCCAAATTGAAGTACTCCGACCCGGATCGCCAATGAGCATTACGACCCGATCCGATCCACTCGTGCTTCATATCACGATCCGACTAGAGGAAGGCAGCATCCACGATCCGATGCACAACGAGACGATGGAGGAGCGTGATCCGATCCGTATGGGGTATTCACGATCCGACCAGAAGTGGACACCCGATTCTATGGAGACTGGATTCACGAGACGATGGGGGAGTGCGACCTGATCACCTGGAGGACCACGACCCGATCCGACGTAGGAGGCGCGACCCGATCCAATGAAGAATGCTGAAGGCGACCCGATCCAATCCGATTTGGTGATGACCAATAACCCGAGATGCAAAGGTAGTCCAAATGGAAGTTAGAGCTCAGGATCCCGGAACCAGTTGGGAACCAATGAGTTCACTTCATGGTTGGACTTTGCTGCGGGATGTGTGCTAAGGAGTTGTCGACGTTCATAACTTCGATTCACCACTCAGAATGAATGATGGGCTACTTATCAGTGCAGTAGGGTCATTATGACCTGAGGGGCAAAGTGATGGTAGCAAGACTACGTTATCAGTGCAATAGGGTCATTATGACCTGAGGGGCAAGGTGATGCGTAGTAAGATTATGAGCCAGCGCAGATGGGGTGAATAACTCCATGGGGCAAGCGGACATAGTAAGGATTAGTAAGGCTATGAGCCAGTGCAGTGGGGTTCTTGAGACTCCATGGGGCAAAGTGGACATAGCGAAGGATTTGTGGCTATGTTATCAGTGCAGTGAAGTCATTTATGACTTCATGGGGCAAAGTGATCATAGCAAGGTATGTTGGGTGATCGAAGTGGTGAATATCGTATACTTTACGCACTGAGTGAGAGATGTGAGGATGGATGCTGTGTTTGATTGTTTGCCATCATTATGACATGCACACCTCCCCCACTTCCGTATCCTTATATTGATTGATATGATACCTTAGAGTGTGGTACAGTATGTAGTGCTAACTCTTTGGTTGCAGGTCCAGGTTCAGGTATGTTTTAGTCTACCTGTTATTGTTCACTTTAGATGCTTGTCGCTCATACCAGGCTTTATGTCTGACCCAGAGTTTTATGTCTCCTCTTATTACTCTGGGTGCTCACACGAGCAGACTAGAGACAGGTTAGCTGGTGGTGCGCGAGTAGCTGATTCGGAGGCGGGCAGGAGGCTTCCACGTATGATATATATATATACACATTCTCCCTGTGTCGTTGGTGGTCACTACTTGGGCATTAGTAGTGTACCTCATTTACCTTACTTTTGCTTTGAGACAGTTTGAAAGTTGTAATAAGCTGTACTTTTGGATTTCCGCTGCTATGATGTTTAGTTCTGATTTTCAGCTTATGCACTGTCTCTCCTGTTTTATGTCAAGTATGTTATTATTATATTTTGTCCTATGCGCTGTGAGACATTCTACAGGTTCCTTGTATGTTCATTTCCTTCTTCCTTTTCCTTCTGGCGACCAGTTCCGTGCTAACTGGACATGTGTACAGCGCACCTTTGGAGTAAATGTCGGTTGGTGCGGGGCGGGCCGTCACACTTGGTATCAGAGCTCTAGGTTGCGTAGTTAACCTAGGGAAAGACACTAGGGAGAGTTAGTACGTATATGAGAGCGCGTATTTGTGATTACTTTTGTTTTCAAAAGCTATGTATATATATACTATAAGTAGTATAAGAATGAAGTTGCACTGCACTAGTACCACTATGGGGTCGTTGATCGTTTTCCTTTTTCAGATTGACGATGAGCCGACATGTTAGAGGTACCGGTAGAGGGGCCAATAATGGGAATGCCGCTGACATGAGGGCGATGTTTACCAACCTCATGAGAGACATGCTTAGAGAAGTGCAAGGGGCAGTTCCCAATCCCGGAGCTGGTGTTGGCCCAGTAGTGCAGGCGCCTAGGGTCGATTTCGCCAAGTTGTGCAAAGACTACACTAATCTTGGTGGAAAGCCGTTCCACGGAACGGAGTCGGCCACAGATGTTCAAGACTGGATGGATAGCTGTGACCGTATCTTTGATGACTTGGGTCTCGAGGATGCGATGAAGAGAATGCTAGCGTCTCGTCAGTTGCAAGGGCGAGCGATGAATTAGTGGAATGCTATCAGAACAGCTACTCCAGAGGACCAGGTTACTTGGGTTCAGTTCAAGGCTCGCTTTAGCGAGAAGTTTATCCCAGCTGCCCAGAAGTCAGTGTTGTTTAAGAGGTTCTTGGAACTGAAGTAGAATGGGGGGGCAGTTTCTGATTATATTGCTGAGTTCGACACTTTGTCGAAGTATGGACTGTCTCTTATTGATACTCCTGAGAAGAAGAATTAGAAGTTCATTACTGGTTTGGATGGGTACTTGGGGGAGAGGCTTATCTACCACATCGATGAGACTTTTGAATCGATCGTGGGGAAAGCTTTGAGATCAGAGAGCCTTTACCCTAAGTCAAAAACTGAGACTGCATCTGCAGAAGGGCCAAAGCCGCAAGCAGGCGGTGGAGGCAAGAATAACTCTCAGAATAAGAGAAAGCAGGACCAATCTAAGAGTGGCCAGAAAAAGAGTAAGAAGGATGTTGAGTGCTTCAGCTGTGGAAAGAAGGGCCATTATGCTAAAGAATGTCGGGCCAAGCCAGCAGAAAGGAAGTGCTACAACTGTGGTCAAGTGGGACATCAAAAGGACAAGTGTCCGCAACCTCTTAAGGAGAAGCAGATTGTGAAAGCATATGCTCTTGATGCTATTCCTTCTTCGTCGAATGCCCCAACTGCGGCAGAGAAAGGGAAGAATGTTGTTATTCAAGGTATGCTTTCTATTTATGATGTACCAATTCGAGTTTTGTTTGATACTGGGGCTTCCCGTTCCTTCATATCTAGTGACCTAGTAGATAGGTTGGGACTGGAACCCGGGATAGTCGATAGACCATTAGTTGTGACGAACCCGATTGGTGGTTCGACCAGCCTTAGTATGATTTGCAGGAATTTGGTCTTATCGAGTCATGGATATATGTTTGTATGTGATTGCTTTGTTTTGGGCTTTACTGGGTATGGAATTATATTGGGAGTCGATTGGCTCCAAAGATACGGGGTGGTGGTAGACTATGAGGGCTTTTTGGTGACAGTGAAGGCGGATGATGGGCGGAGGGTAGTGTTTGGTAGTCTACCTAGTGATGGGGTTATGGCTAGTTTTGTGAATTCCCTCGACATCCCGTAGGATGAGTTGTCAGATGTGCCCGTGGTTGGCCAGTATCCGGACGTCTTCGAGGAGGTGACCGGGCTTCCACCACACCGAGAGATTGAGTTCCGTATTGATTTAGTGAAAGATGCCAGACCCATAGTGATGCCACTTCGTCGTATGGCACCAAAGGAGCAGCGAGAGCTCGGGGTGCAAGTCAGCAATCTTTTGAAGAAGGGATTAATTAGAAGGAGTGTCTCCGAGTGGGGAGCACCAGTTGTATTTGCCACTAAGGCAGATGGTTCCCTTCGCTTGTGTGTGGACTATCGCGAGTTGAATAAGGTGACGAGGAAGAATAAGTATCCTCTACCGCGGATAGATGATTTGTTTGATCAGTTGGAAGGAGCAAGAGTGTTCTCCCAGTTGGACCTCGCGACAGGATTTCATCAGCTTCGAGTAGCGGATGAGAGTGTTCCGAAAACGGCATTTAGGACGCCGTCTGGATTTTATGAGTGGTTGGTCATGCCGTTTGGGTTGACCAATGCACCAGCCTATTTTGTGGATCTTATGAATCGAGTATTCAGAGATCAGTTGAATAAGTTTGTTCTTGTGTTCGTGGATGATATCCTTGTTTATTCAAGGACAGAGGAGGAACACAAGGGGCACTTGAGGATAGTGATGGAGGTGTTGAGGAAACACCAATTGAAAGCGAAATTCTCTAAGTGTCATTTTTGGAGAAGGGAAGTAAGATTCTTGGGTCATGTTGTTTCAGAGTGTGGTATTGCCGTGGACCCTGCGAAGGTGGCTACGGTACAATATTGGCCTACGCCCAAGAATGCTATAGATGTAAGAAGTTTCTTGGGATTAGCCGGATATTATCGTAAGTTTATCCAGGACTTCTCCAAGATTGCAGCACCGTTGACTCGGTTGACTAAGAAGAATCAGTCCTTCGTCTGGGACGGAGTGTGTGAGGATGCCTTCAAAAGTCTAAAGGAGAGGTTGACGCGTGCGCCAGTACTAGTCATTCCTAAGGGGAATGAAGAGATGACGGTATACACGGATGCTTGTGGTACCGGACTGGGTGCTGTATTGATGCAAGGAGGTAGGGTTGTAGCTTATGCTAGTCGACAGCTAAAGCCGCATGAGAAGAAGTATCCTACCCATGATTTGGAATTGGCAGTGATTGTATTTGCGCTGAAGATGTGGAGACACTATCTCTTGGGAGAAAGATTTGAGTTGTTTACCGATCATAAATCGTTAAAGTATCTCTTCTCTCAGAAAGATCTGAATCTCCGTCAGCAGAGATGGTTAGAGTTCTTGGCTTCGTATGGTTTTGATATCGCGTATACACATGGGAAAGGTAATGCAGTAGCCGATGCCTTGAGTAGGAGACATGCCAACTTAGGGGCAATGTTTCTTGAATGGAAGCAACTGGAGTTTATCGCGGGGTTTGATTTCAGACCAAAGTGCGAATTGGATCCAGTTATGCTAGCTAGTTTGACGATCAGACCCACTTTGATAGAGCGGATTGGCTCTAATCAGAGGGATGATCCTAACCTATTGGAAATCATCTCCAAGTTAGAGATGGGTATCGATGAGGAGATGAATGTGTATGGGCTTGATCGGGATGGATGGCTTCGAAAGAATGGGAGACTAGTCGTGCCCAACGTGAATGGTTTGAGGGATGAAGTGCTTAGAGAATGTCATCACTCAAAACTGACTATACATCCCGGTGGTAATAAGATGTATCGAGACATGAGACAGACTTACTACTGGGAAGGGATGAAAAGAGACGTTGGGAAGTTTATATCCAAATGCATGAATTGTCAGCTAGTTAAAGCCGAGCAAAAGAAGCCTAGTGGGTTGTTGCAACCATTAGAAATTCCCGAATGGAAATGGGAGCAAGTCTCGATGGATTTCATCGATGGTTTACCAAGGACTAGATCGGGATATGATAGCATTTGGGTAATTGTGGATCGATTGACTAAGAGCGCAAGATTTATACCAGTCAAATCGACCAGAACGGCAGCCAAGTTGGCAGAATTGTATATGAAGTGGGTAGTGATATTTCATGGAGTACCCAAAAGCATTGTGAGTGACCGAGACCTGTTGTTCACTAGTGGGTTTTGGAAGAGCTTACAAGAGGTTCTAGGGTCAGGATTACATCTCAGTACCGCATATCATCCTCAGACCGACGGTCAGACGGAAAGGGTGAATCGTGTATTGGAAGATCTCTTGAGAGCTTGTATATTGGATTTTGGTGGATCATGGGATGACCATTTGCATCTAGTAGAGTTTGCATATAATAATAGCTACCAATCCAGTATCGGTATGGCTCCATATGAAGCTTTGTACGGAAGACCGTCCAACTCACCATCATGTTGGATAGAGACTGGCGAGAAGTTTGTGCTTGGACCAGATGTGGTGAGAGAAACTTCAGATAAGATTAAGATCATTCAGCAACGAATGAAAGCTGCCCAAGATAGGCAGAAGAGTTATGCTGATAAGAGGAGAAGAGATTTGAAATTCTCCGTTGGTGACTTGGTGTTTGTTAAGGTCTCTCCGTTGAAGAGCATGATACGATTTGGTAGGAGAGGCAAGTTGGCACCAAGATTTGTTGGCCCGTTCCCTGTCCTTGAATTAGTCGGGAATTTGGCGTATAGAATTGGCTTACCAGAGAAAATGGTGGGAGTTCACGATGTATTTCATGTTTCCCAACTAAGGAAGTTCGTTCACGACTCAGATGTGACTATTTCACCTGATCAGTTAGAGGACTTCGAAGTAGAACCCGAGGCGGTTGGGAACCGCAAGCCGATTCGTATTGTAGGGCACGATACAAAGCAACTTCGAAGGAAGTCGGTGAAGCTAGTCAAGGTTCAGTGGGGCGAGGACGAGAATGATTGTACTTGGGAGACAGAAGAAAGCATTAGGAAGGCACATCCAGAACTCTTTGTCTGGTAAGATTTACCTTGCGATTTAGTTTTCCGCATGCTAGGGTAGACTTGTTTTGCTTGTTTTGCATGTTGATTGTTGTTTTGTGATTGATAGGCATGCGAGACCTTTGTGTGTGTTTGGATTAGGGAATTTCGGGGGCGAAATTTCTTAAGGGGGGGAGAGTGTAACGACCCGTATTCTACACATCATAGGATTGTAGAATATTTATTTCTTTCCCGTGTGAAGTCGTATGGTCATGTAACTTTGGGAAACATCCATGAGAGTCATTTCCCATGTTCATGATTTTTGTTGATTTTTGAATGACCATTTTACCCCTAGTCGGTACTGTTTTGGCCATAACTTTTGATTGGAAAGGAATTTTGACCTAAAACCACTTCCATTTGATTCGTTTGATGGTTTCTCTTTCCGTAGAGTGGTCATAATAGTCAAACGGACTTACCGTTTGGGAGATATGGCTGAAACAAGGTTTGGAGGGTGAAAAACTGCTTAACCGGGCCAAATCGGGTGATTAGTGAGTAGGCCCATAACCCATTTCGGGATTAGGGTTATGGGAGGGCTGAAATGAGATGGAGAATCATTCCATTTCAGTTTTCTAGCCTCCACTTATCACCAAGGATCCCTAAAAATGGCCTCCAACCTCTAAATCACCTCCAAATCATCTTTTGGTTAAGGATTTGGCTTAGCAACCCCTAATCAAGGAAGATCTTCACCAAATCAACATAGGAGCTGCTATTGGCATTGAGATTCACATCAAATCAGAGAATCATTTCAGATCTTAGTTTATTTTGTGGCTAAGGTGAGTGATTTGCATAGTTTTGCACTAATTATGGCTAATTAGGGGTGATTAGTGTTAATTAGCGAATTTAAACATGATAAAATTCTGGAAAAATGTTTATAAAATTCGGAATGATATTTTAAACCTCTGTTAGAAATTTGGTTCCATTTGGTTAAGTTTTGCTAATCATATCATTGGTTTCACCTAAACATGCTTAGGGGGGAAATATGGGGTTTTGGGTATGTTTGATCCATTTTGACCTACCATGTTGATGTTTTGATGTTTGTGGTTGATTATGCATGTTGCTATGACCGTATGAAATGCTATGTGACTGTTTAGAATAGTTGGAATGGTCGAAAACGCCGTCGAGGGGCGTAAACAGCTCGTTGGACAAGGGCAGGGGTTCAGATCGCATAGGGGGTTGAGGGACGATCGGATCGCCCTATGGGATCGTGGGACATCACCACGAGTCGAGTCATCTCCTCCGAACCGAACCATCTGCGCAAGGCCCACGAGACGAATCGATGCAGCGCCGTGCCCAAATTGAAGTACTCCGACCCGGATCGCCAATGAGCATTACGACCCGATCCGATCCACTCGTGCTTCATATCACGATCCGACTAGAGGAAGGCAGCATCCACGATCCAATGCACAATGAGACGATGGAGGAGCGCGATCCGATCCGTATGGGGTATTCACGATCCGACCAGAAGTGGAGACCCGATTCGATGGAGACTGGATTCACGAGACGATGGGGGAGTGCGACCTGATCACCTGGAGGACCACGACCCGATCCGACGTAGGAGGCGCGACCCGATCCAATGAAGAATGCTGAAGGCGACCCGATCCAATCCGATCTGGTGATGACCAATAACCCGAGATGCAAAGGTAGTCTAAATGGAAGTTAGAGCTCAGGATCCCGGAACCAGTTGGGAACCAATGAGTTCACTTCATGGTTGGACTTTGCTGCGGGACGTGTGCTAAGGAGTTGTCGACGTTCATAACTTCGATTCACCACTCAGAATGAATGATGGGCTACTTATCAGTGCAGTAGGGTCATTATGACCTGAGGGGCAAAGTGATGGTAGCAAGACTACTTTATCAGTGCAGTAGGGTCATTATGACCTGAGGGGCAAGGTGATGCGTAGTAAGACTATGAGCCAGCGCAGATGGGGTGAATAACTCCATGGGGCAAGTGGACATAGTAAGGATTAGTAAGGCTATGAGCCAGTGCAGTGGGGTTCTTGAGACTCCATGGGGCAAAGTGGACATAGCGAAGGATTTGTGGCTATGTTATCAGTGCAGTGAAGTCATTTATGACTTCATGGGGCAAAGTGATCATAGCAAGGTATGTTGGGTGATCGAAGTGGTGAATATCGTATACTTTACGCACTGAGTGAGAGATGTGAGGATGGATGCTATGTTTGATTGTTTGCCATCATTATGACATGCACACCTCCCCCACCTCCGTATCCTTATATTGATTGATATGATACCTTAGAGTGTGGTACAGTATGTAGTGCTAACTCTTTGGTTGTAGGTCCAGGTTCAGGTATGTTTTAGTCTACCTGTTATTGTTCACTTTAGATGCTTGTCGCTCATACCAGGCTTTATGTCTGACCCAGAGTTTTATGTCTCCTCTTATTACTCTGGGTGCTCACACGAGCAGACTAGAGACAGGTTAGCTGGTGGTGCGCGAGTAGCTGATTCGGAGGCGGGCAGGAGGCTTCCACGTATGATATATATATATACACATTCTCCCTGTGTCGTTGGTGGTCACTACTTGGGCATTAGTAGTGTACCTCATTTACCTTACTTTTGCTTTGAGACAGTTTGAAAGTTGTAATAAGCTGTACTTTTGGATTTCCGCTGCTATGATGTTTAGTTCTGATTTTCAGCTTATGCACTGTCTCTCCTGTTTTATGTCAAGTATGTTATTATTATATTTTGTCCTATGCGCTGTGAGACATTCTACAGGTTCCTTGTATGTTCATTTCCTTCTTGCTTTTCCTTCTGGCGACCCGTTCCGTGCTAACTGGACATGTGTACAGCGCACCTTTGGAGTAAATGTCGGTTGGTGCGGGGCGGGCCGTCACAACGTCCATGGACCCAATAGCTATTCTTTATTTCACTGAAGAAATATAGTACAAAAGAGAGTAAGAGAGATTACAAAATTTTACGTAACAAATAGGAGAGACGGCCCTATAATGTAAAATTGAATCATTAATTTCTTCAAAGACTTATTGCACTCTAAACCCCTAATTGATTGACTACAGAAATTAGGATATACTGAAGAAGAGAATAATTGTGGATGCTCTCTCACTTTTACACACCACAAATATGAAGATTTAAATAGGCTTCAGGATGAAAGGTTGCTTGGATATGAAGAAATTGATTTCCCGATTGATCTGAAACCTCTCCAAATGTCTGTGATTTGATTGAAGCGTAAGTAGGAAGTGAATCAATTGATTTCAATACATTTCTTTCCATGCTTGATTCTCCAGGCCAATCATTTATTTCTTCATATTACAAAATCAATGACTTTATAAAAATACTTATTTTCTCATTTTTAAATCCATTGATTAATTAGTTGATTATGTAATCAATTTGTTCCCTATCAATATATCCTCTTAAACATTTCAACATATAACATAATTGATTGATTGAATCAATTAATAAATTTCTTTTCCCCTTAAACAAATATTTGAATCATGTAAATTCAACAAACACCTTACTGACGAAACAATGTCTCCGAATCTAATGTCCCAACAGATTTGTTAAGTTCTTCAAGGGAAACAAATTCAAAAAAGAATAAATTAGCACTATTTCATTAATGGTTAATTTTTGCTGGTTTAAGAATGAACATAGCATACAACAAACGTAAATAGATAAACAGTTCCAAGCGGATGAAAAGCCTATGTAGCATCTTGCATGAGCATATATAGTGCTAACTCAAACACCAATGATACATGTTATTCGCTTTCATACAATAGAATTATAGAAGATGCATTAAAAGGATGCCAGCTATGTAAAAAAACCGCTAAAATAAATATTGATCCAAGAACAAAACACAAACAATAGCATGATCACTCAACCAAAGGTAAGGCAAAATAATCATAAAGAAATGGGTCTGATTAAATTTTTTGCTTGATGTACACTCCTTTACATTACCCTACAAAATTACCATTTACTAAACTGAAAAAGAATAGTTCCTAAGAAGTGTGCATCAACAAAATTTCAATGTGCAGATTGTAAATATACTATAGAGAATTGCAAATTTATCTTAAAACAAGAAGAATGTTGACAAAGAAAATACAATTTAGGTGTGGATCAAATTCTGCTAATTCACAAGCGATGCAAAAGGAACGAAACCAAGAAGCAACGAGCAATCTAAATATACCCAATAATCCAAAACCAGCAACAAAAATTAAACAATTCAAAAGCCAAGAAACTTGTGTTAAAGAATCACCTTAACAAAAAGATTTGCAGCTGCAAGCCTTCTAAAACATACGTCTCCGAATGACCACTTTATGCGCATGGGTCCTTTAGAAGAATATGAATCATCTCTCTCATTGCTTTGTTTGTTATTTTATTCAATAACGGGACAACAGAAAAATGAAAAAGAAATCGATCAAGCCAAAACTTGTGAAAATGAAAGGAAAAACATAAATTAGTTTACATACCAGTTTCATAAATAGAGAAGTTAAGCAACACATATAGCTCAATCTCCAGGTGAAGCAGTCTTAGTAAATTGAAATTTTCAACAAATTATAAAATTGCATTGTTTAAAATAATTAGGTATACATTGTCAGACCAGGTTAAATCTGGATAAGTAAGCAAACATACTGAAATCATAGGCGATGATATTAAATCTATATAATGTGAATATGCTAGGAAACACATGGTAGAAACAGGAACAGGAAATCAGATCATCAAATATCAGCAGCTAAGGATTAAAGGTTGGTAGGGATAGATAATGATGTCGGCTTAGAAGACTGGTACGTAGGGTTTGCTATGAAGGAATAGAGCTAAAATTGATATGTAATGTTAATCAGGAAAAAGCGAAATGATTATAAAGTTTGGGTTAGAAGGCGGAATGGGAGGAGGAGAAAATAGAACACGGAAGAGGCAATGCAGAAGAACAAGGCGCATTATTTTGACTTTAAATGAAATTGATATTAACTTACAATTGGCAAACCTCCCTAATGGTCGATTTGATCAATTTAATATTACATTTATATTTCGGGGAATTTGAGGTATAGTAAGATAGAAACAAAAATTTGGCACAAATTAGAGATAAAAATCTCAATCATTGGATTGTCGCTTGATTTCCACTCCTTATATGAAGACAAATAATGATTTCAGCTATATATTCTTTTTTCTCTCTCCAACTGCCAACTCTGTCCCTCGTTCATTCGTTACTTAAATATAAGCGAGTGCTTGAAAGTTTTTTGAAGTGTTACAAAATAGAGGTTTCATGGAGTGTGCATTATATATGCATATATATGAAAATTGGTACTCTTTATTGCTAATACCAGTATAAAAACCACCTCTATATGGCTCGTTAAAACACTGTAATCCTCCTAACCTAAATGAGTACCTTACAAGGAAAAAGAGTACTTATAGAATCGGTTTACATATATAAGAAACTTCAATACAAAAGCAAATTAAGCAAAATAAAAAACAACATTAAAACAAAACAAACCCTTTAGCTCAGCCCATCAAGACCCACTCAATTCAAATTAAACTACCAAAGAAAACTCTTCTCTTCCACCACAAACTAGCATGTATCTACTAACTCAATATCCAAACGGTCGAGTATTCGAACATTCATCAAACTTCGAGCAGACTTACTCCTATTGTTTCAAACTAAAGAGACAATTTCTCCTTCAATTTTAGCTAACTTTGTTGTGTAATGCATTTTCTTGTTTTGAAAGATTCTCAAATTTCTTTCCTTTCGGATAGAATACAAAGCAGTAGGAAAGCATCACATGCTAAATCTTGAACTTGGTCATTTGATTTAAAATCAGAATATAAGAATCTCGCTTCTTCTTGCAAGTTGGGTTGAAAACTCAGAGGAAGGCACAACTTCTGCTTCAAAGATAACCAAATAAAATAGGAATAATCACACTAAAAAAAACAAGTGATGTATGGATTTAGGATGCAAATCACGTACTTGCAATATTGACAAAACGAAGAATTCGATCTTTAGTGTTCAAACTTACTAGAAAAGCCAGATAAGTGATGGATGCCATTCTCCTACTATTCTTCTTATGCCGAATATCTGAAAAAGAAGAGTTAGTTTCATCTTAAAACCAAACTGATTCTTATGAATAGAAAAAGTTCCACTATTACCCTATTCATAAGAATCCTGATATTTATTTAGATCTATATTATAATGAGAATACCTTGAAATGAAGCTTTTGAAATGTCCAAAATACCCATTAAAAAATATGAAGGGCTGATGGGGCAGTTTTGTCATTTTTAACTCTGCTGCCGTACCATACTGAGGGCATCCACGACTTCCACTAACGAAATTACCGTCTGATCCGTTTCCTCTTTCTTATTATTATTATTTCTGTTGATGGGAATAATACTCCTCTTTCTTCTTCTCCAAATCGGGACGATGCAAATAACGCAACTCAAATGTCTGTCTCAATCGGGCTCTTTTAGCTCCAGTGACGAAGATCCAACAAGACAACACCTTCAAGTCCTCAATTATTTGTAACAGCTAATTTATTCGACAAGGGATGAAGATCCAACAAATCTAAATCCATCTGTAGCTGGTTTGATAAGGTTTGGGTATGTTATATTTACTTTCTCATCTTCCCTAATCCATTTTTGATTGTTATTGCAGTTTGAAAAATTAGCCCGCGTCGATCGGAGATATACTTGCCCTCATCTTCTCTGCTTCCCCAACTCTCCAGACCTAATTTAGATTGACTGAAACAATTGGTAATTCTCGTACCTCTCCACTTTTTATATACAGTGGTTTGTTCTACTTAATTTTTCATTTAAATTTTTTGTTGTTAGTTTTGTTACAATTTCTGAGTGTGCAAAAATAGCCTGGCCACTCAGGTTCTTCCTCAAATTTTTCTTCCTTACAAGTTTGGTAAATTTAATTTTTACTTGCATATGTGTTTGATTGGCCTAAACCTGTAGATTTTCCTTTGATGTGGTTGCGTTGTTTACTAGAAGTTATAGCTAAAGAAGAAGTTGCTCTTTCTCTTCTCTGCATCCCTCTGCTCCGATTATTTACGGTGCCTCATTCTACTATTGTGTCTTCTGCAATTCGGGTTTATGGTAATTCTCTCAGTATGGTTGAAATGACTTAGTTGACAAACGTGATTATATCATTCTTTCTACTTACAGTTGTCTCTTTTTTTTTTTTTTTTTTTTTTTTTTTTTTTTTTTTTTTTTTTTTTTTGGAGAAGACCGAGACCCATCACTATAGACCATGATAGATATTGAATTTGATTTTCAAAATTGTTCACTAGCCCTTCATTTTGCAATTGTTTTCAGTATTACTGATTTTATCTTACACATTTTTCCTAGGTATTAACGAAATTACATACACCACAATAACCCAAAAGCTACACATCTACACAGGTTAATAGGGTGAAGCAAGCAGGGACACACTGAAAGTGCATTTTTTTCCAAATGTTTTTAATGATGTTTTTTTATTTACTTATTCTGTGGTTGTATTTACAGGTTCTTTGACCATGGTGTTCGGTGCGTTTTTAAGTTTTTTAGGAAGAGGTAACCGTTTCTATGATTTTTCAATTTAATTTTAGTGCAGTTTTTAAGTTTGCTTTCCATTCAATTTCATCATATCTTCTATTTTTGGGACTAATACGGAAGCCTTCTAAGGCATTCTTCAATTTACAATCCACAGAAGGGAGTTGCTAAATATATCATGCTATTAAATTTCTTTATTCTTAAACAATCAATTTGTAGGTGCCATCATCTTATCCCAATCGCTTGGTCTGCTCCTTTTTATAATAGGGAAAATAGAAGATTTAAAGACTGAGATCAGGATGCAGCAAATGCTTTACTGCTGTAAACATGGAGAACGATTAGTTTGGACTAACCATTGAGATTCGACGTACTATTATGTAGTTAAGCCGATGGTGTTTATTAGTTTACATATTGGTGTATTTTATAATAAGGTCTTAATCAGTTTTGAAACTTTTTAAAAAGGTAAACTGCATATGTTAACTTTGAATTTCATACCGTGTACGTACTATCATCACAAGCTTTCAACTTATATCCATTAATCTATATTATAATGCAAAACTTCTAAATACTATTTTTTATTAGAAAACGAGACTCCTGAAATTACAAAACAACACAATTTTCGTAATATCAGTTGATTTCTTTATTGGAATCATTGATTCTGCATTAACACCATGAGTTCAGATAGCAATTACTTACTATTTATTACTTTCTTTCTTATTGATTCAGAAAACTCCTGCTGTAGTTAAAAAAACCATTTTTTCATGATCAGGTCAGGCAATCAGTTCTTTCATTTAATTCTTAAATTTGAGTTTCACTTTATTTTACATGAAACCTCTGGATTACGGACAAGCTTTCGTAGAACTTGGCCCATTTGTTACTAACCATGAGTTGCAGTCATTCCTTTGGCTTATAAGGTAACAGTAAATTTCATTTTTAAAAGGCCGAAATAAAGAATAGTAAGCTTATGAAACCATGACATTTCGGGCAACTTCAGATTATCAGTTCACTATGTATGAGGATTTTGTTGAATATATTATATATTTTCTCAGGGACATGAACGCCAGAGGAATTTTGTCCACACAATCAATTCTCACTCAAAAATCCTGTTGTGTATCTGTTTGAATGTTGTGTCTACTTACAATTTATTATCAAAGGTTGAATAGGCTCAATTATTTCTGTATGTAATGGCAATCAGATTAGCTAAAGTTACACATGTTTTACAATATGCTCATGTGATGGCCATGACAGTTTAGAAGGTCTTTCCTGATGATAAAGTGATTACAGATCCATGGTAGGGTCCATTGTAGGTAATACTTTCTACTATGAGTTTAAAATGGAGCCATTGATAAACAAAGACTAGAAGAAAATAAAGAAACAAATGGTAAGCTTTACAGGATTTTTTTTTCTTCTTCTTAAGATTCAATTGTTCTGATTTGTACCGATTGCTCTGATTTTCCAGTGAATGTCTGTCTAATTAATGGAATTGATATTATATTAAAAAAAATTACAATATAGAAATGGTCATGATCACCTTTGTAACCAGTTTACTATGTTTTAGCTACAAATATAAAATAGTAGTATATGCATAGTATGATGGTCTTCATTAGTTTACATCTAGATGGATTTAATAGGATGCTTTTTTTCAGTTTTGGTTTTTTTTACAAGGTAAACTACATATATTAATTTTATATATATTAACTTATGATTTTGCATTGTATACGTAATACCGTCACAGGTTTTTAACTTATATCGAAACAAATGGTAAGCACTACAGGATTTTTTCTTCTTCTTGATATTCAATTGTTCTGATTTTCCAGTGAATGCCTGTCTAATTAATGGAATTGATTTTCCAGAAGTAGATTTATATACCTTGGCATCAATCAATGATGCTACATGTACATCATATGATCATGATTTGGAAACGAATACATATATGTACTTTGAATGCCCTTTTGTTTAAGAGCTTAGGAGAACACTGGTTGACACAACAATCTACGCCGACCATGTAGACACACCATAATTAATACAAACTATCTACACTGACAGTGATATTCAAAAAAATGACTTAGTACCTCACTTTGCTCTCTCACAATTTTCAAGAGTATCACATGGAGGGAAGAAAATAGTCATATCTTCAATTTAGTTAAGCAAAATGAAGCGGGCTTACTTGCTGAGATCAAATATAATATTGATGCATGCATGGAGTATGGAGGTTTACATGTACTTATTTTAAACCTGCTTTGTTTATCTCTTCTCTTTTGATTTGTTTTATCTTTCTCTCTTATTTATTTCGATCTTTTTCTTTTGGTTCCTTTATTCCTTTGTAATTTGTCCTTTTTACTCTTCATGTTTTAGTTTTAATATTCACTCTTTTTTGTTGCTTTTTATTCCATATTTTGCATGTAACGTGCAAGATGATTGTAGACCTGTTAACTCTTTAATTTTACATATAACTCAAATTTTTATGTGCATTTTTTACTTTGGCAAGTTATGATGAAGAAACTATAATCCATTGATGTTACTTTCATTTCATGACCTGCTGTTCTGTTTTGCTTCTTTTTTGCAGTGAGAAAGGCTTTGGTCAAAACAATGTTGAATGATGCCTTAACTTTAAAGAATGTTAAGAAGAAGATAAAGCTCCTGAATTTGCTTTATGATTTTTAATTGTAATTATGGCTAATGTGAACAAGTTTGTTAGCTAAATACTTGGCTGCTTTGTGTCATAGTATGCTTGATTTTGCACGCAGGTTTTTTTCCTTCGAGTTTGATAATGACTTCTAGGATTTTGCCTTTTTGACTTGAGTTATATAGGCCATTGTTGATGATATTTATTGTTTCAATATGTCATATTAAACGGAAGGATCGGGATCTCTTTCTAGGGACGGTTAATTCACAGTTTTGATATTTCACTGAACCAAGAATACAACATTGTTGAACATAGTGCCACTTTGGTTGATATTTAAATCTGAAGAACATCTTCATTCCAAAATGATCCAGTTGAGTGTATGATTTCATACTTAAATGCCAACTAATTGATTATGGGATTCTAAAGATTTTGGTTACTGCATCAAACGCAAAAACTGCACGTGTGAAATCAGTTCGCAGTGCATTCGACAGTGAATCTTTCCCTTCCACCTCCCCTTGGCTCTCCACGTTTACTGCTGCATGTAATCACCGCATCACAAAAACGTGAGAATAATGCGTCTTTCCTCCTGCTATAAACATGTACACTCACACCATAATTAATTTCTCTCTTGCTTCCTTCCGCCTTGCTAATCCAATTATTTTTTTGTTTCTACGAAAAAATGATAAATGCACGTCTTTTTTTAACCACTGATATTTGGCTGGCTCATTCGCTGGAAAGACTAATTGATATTAATTAAAACATTCATGGAATGATGAATTAATGGGTTTATACGGAATATGCTCTTATACACAAATTCTACGAAACCGGTTAACTTCAAAATTTATTCAAGGAAATAAACTATCATTTCCTTTCTCTTATCATATTCAGTTAATGCATCTTTTGCTTCGATGAAGGCTGTTTTATTATCTACTGTTCCTTCAGAGTTTGTTTCTTCACGTGGTATGCTTTTGAATAGTATGGAGATTGGTATAAATTATTTATTGGTAGAAGGTATTCATTTGATGTTTCATAAGACTGCTCAAAGCTCGATCTATGAAATGGTGACAATAACTTTTAATGGAAAAGCTATTGTTTTGATGGAACCTGAAAATGGTGATAATAAGTTTTATGGGACAATTATTGGTTTCTGAAAATGGTGATAATAAGCATAACCAAAAGGTTGTTGAAGCCGATCATTTTTTTGCTCTGTGGACTCTACGTTAATTTGTATTATGGATTATTTTTATTGTAATAGAAAAGTTTAATAGATGCAAAACAAAAATAAGTTGTTGCTATGCATTCACATTTTCTACAGTTTACCACTAAATACGTGATTCAGATAATTTGTGCTATTAATCTAACACGTATTATTTAATCGTCACAACTTATATTTATTTAGATAAACATAGTTTGTAATAAACATATTTTCTTTAAGTTTTCTTTACTTATCCAAATGACGAGCCTAACGTACTTTTTACTGTAAAATAATATGTACTTACACATATCAAATATAGTTCGTGTACAATCATTTTTTACAAATACACAACATTACTTTTGGTTTCTTCGCATACGTCCAACAGACGTGTCAAACAAACTGGTATATTAAAATGGAACTAATCTCATTAATCAAGTCTCTGGCTTTAGGATGAATTGATGAGTCAAGCACATCGTTTCGTATGAGAGAACTTACTATCTAATCAACAGAGCTGACCATATATAGTTTGTCATATCCTAAGAGATCAACCAAACATTGATTGTTTATCCATGGTTCAAACTAAAGGTAAGTTTCTTCTCTTTTAGAAATATTTTTTATTGAATAACTGTTTTGAATTAGTATGCAATATGAGTAGCGTTTTCTAAGTAGATAATGCATTATTATCTACAACAATTGACAAAAAGTGCTTGTCTTTGCAATATCTATATTTAGTCCATTTACTCCACAAGGAATATTCAGATAAATTTTTTTCCAATGCAACTTGATTCATGCTGCTTTTCTAAGGTCAATTTTTTTTAAACCAATCCCCTTTAGATTTTGGTTTACATAAGATATTCCATGCTACTTTATGAGCTGAACCACCCAAAAAAAACACACACATAAGGATTGTAATTTATCTAGTGTATATTTAGGAACTTGGTAAATAAACAACCAAATATAAAATAATTGGAGTTAACACATTGTTTATTAGTTCAGCTCTTCCCGTAAAAGACAACAATTTAGTTTTCTAACCCTGTATTTTACTTTGAACTCGCTGTATCAAGGAATTGCATTCAGATAATGTAGATAAATAAAGGAAAGAGGAACCCCTAGATATTTTATTGGTAAGGAACCAATATCAAAGCCGAGGATATTCTGAATGTCATGGGAATTGTTTACAGAGGTACTGAAAAATACTTTTGTTTTAGTAGCATTGACAAGGAAACCTGCATGAGTACCAAACTTATAGAATATCTGCCTTAGAATAGATGCATTCTGTCTTGTTGATATCCCAAAAATCATCAGATCTTCCGCAAGGGAAATAATTGGTTGAACTGATCTGCTAGGTTGAAAAGCTTTTGCATGAGTTGCTTCATCCATTAAAAAATTAAAATATTGCATTGCAATTGAAAATAGGTGTAAAGACAGTGGATCACTGTACTGAATCCCTCTTGTAGATGTAATGAACCCCTTCAGAATTTCTTGAATTAAGATGGAGATGTTATGTAATGATGGTCGGAACAAAGCCCCCCGCATATGAGTTGGGACACACATCCTTGTAAAAAAAGGAATCTTGTGATGACCCCAAACTTCCATGGAATGAAAGTAAGGAATAATCATTTGGAATATAACATAAATACAATAATACATATCACAGATACAACATAGCATAGGAAATTCATAGAGTAACAACATCATAGCAGCGGAAATATAATGTCATCAACCACAGAAAGTCCACAATCACAGAATTCTAAATTATTACATCAAGTTTGCAGAAAAAGAAATAAGTTCCAACTCCAACTTAAACAACGTGAAATGAAACAAGTTTGATGTATGGAATTAAAAAGAGAAAAATGCAATAGCAGCAAATGATAGATGTCTTCAAGCTCCAATTCATCACCTCTCCACGAAAGCAAATCCAAGAAAGATAATAAGTAGCTCCAAAGAAAAGACTCCAAGCAAAGAATGAACCTGTTTACTTGGCTGCCCGTGTAGAAAGGAGGGCACCCGAGTTTGCAAAAAGGTGGAAACAAACAACCGGTCAGTCGTGGGACTGGTGTGAGAATTCTTAATTAATCAATCACTATTAATAAGGCAAATCCAAAGACCACGCCGCTAACGCGGAACGGGTTTACTCTAATGGATTGCCGTGCATAATTTAAAGTGTTAGGACAAATAATAAATAAATCGTAAAACAACGCTATGCTTTTAGGAAAAATGGAATCACCATAAGACCCAGGTCCCATCACACAATGCAACACAAACCAGAGGATAGGGTTTTACCTTATGGTGATTAAACATGCTAAATACAGAAAATACGAGTTTAATATTATTATTAGTATATATCCAAACATTTCAAAATAAATGTATCAATCCTAGGACACATAGATACCATAATACTATGCTTCCATACTAGTAATACAATCAAATCCGTAGGTTCGTATTGGAAGTTTGGATTTCCATCATGAGTCAAGGCTAGGGAGGAGCTCCTTACCTATTCGAGACACTCTAGCTAATGCCTCAGGAACCCTCACAGTGAACCCTTGGATAGCTGCAGGGCCGGTCCACCATACGAGTTGCGGATTAGTTATTCCTGAATACACGTTTCCCGGTCCTATAGGACCTATCATCCGAGGCGCCTCATTCCATCATCCACATAAGTAAAATGTCGGGCCGTGTTAAAGCCCAATCACCACTTCTAGCTAGAAAGAAACGTGCTGCTCTCCCTGCGTTCCCTTCTCCCGTTTTAGAATTCGCCGGTGTGTGAGGCTCGCGATGTCACGCTATACACAAAGCTATGCCTAAACAAGCTATGCTTTGATCATCCCACAAGGCCTGCTTTTCAACAAAGCCTTGATTATATGCATCTTAGCATGCCACATCATCACTCCATATCGCACTACCAATCCTTTGCCGAAATATATGAACGGGTGTTAAGCAAGAGAATAAATTCTCCGCCATCAAACATCCATACATTCAACAGAAGATTAATAACATGATATTCAATGGAGTACGATGTCAAACACACAATCCATTTATTAGCTTATGCTCTGGGTCTGAGCGAAAATCAAACCCGTGAAATCAACACGTACGTTTGGGCAATGTTCATGACTCTTGAATTGGGAGCAAGTCAAATCAGGGCCTCGATCGTTGTCCATTCGAAGGAAGATTTACGGTCTTCATACGCCATCTTCATATTTCAATTAACGTCGTTTGATTATTTGGAATGAGAGAACTCGGACTTTCCAAATAATCCTCGTATATATATATATAAATAAAAAATCCTTCGTATCACTTTATAATGATTACTTCCTATTTTAATTATTTAAAATATTTAAATTTTTATATAACGATGCCTTAAGTCAATGGGCGACTATGGCGCTGCATTCAACCAATTTTGATTTTTACATTTCTCAGAATCTAACCGTTGGATCTTAATGTAATATATATCGTTGGAAAGATTTTTCCAAGACAGTCCTAACGGTTTCAGTTTCAAGAAAATCGGACGGTCGGATCTTCTTGTATAGTCGTTTAAAGGTACGATTTCAAAACGCAAACTACCGCGCTCCATTCGTTTAATTTAAATATATATATATATATATATATATATATATATAATCGTAATAACGTCGTTTGATTTAAACAATGCTCTAACAACTACCGATTAAATTTTAATTCATTTGAAAATGAAGATCATATCACAACATCCTAAATTCATTCTTTACTTACATTAAAAATGTAAATTCCATCCTTTTCATTTACATAAAAAAAAAAGATGTAAATTTAATTCCTATGTAAATTCCTATTTTCTATTTACATGTAAAAATGTAAATTCTGATACATTGCAAAATCCTACTTTTAAATTACATATAAAAATGTAAATTTCAACCTCAATGTACTTTCTCATCTTAATTACATAATAAAAATGTAACTTATATTTGCAATGTGAATCCTATTCTAAATTACATCTAAAAATGTAAATTTAATTACAATGCAAACTCTACTTCCTATTTACATTGTAAAAATATGATTTTTAATTACAATGCAAACTCTACTCCTAATTTACATTGTAAAAATATGATTTTTAATTACAGTGTAACTCTACTTCTTATTTACATTGTAAAAATATGATTTTTAATTACAATGCAAACCCTACTTTTTATTTACATTGTAAAAATATGATTTTTAATTACAATGCAAACTCTACTTCTTATTTACATTGTAAAAATATAGTTTTTAATTACAATGCAAACTCTACTTCTTATTTACATTGTAAAAATATGATTTTTAATTACAATGCAAACTTAATCATATGTTACATTATAAAAAATGTAAATTTTAATTTCAATGCAAACTCTCATCATATGTTACATTATAAAAAATGTAATTTTAATTTCAATGCAAACTCTCATCACATGTTACATTATAAAAATGTAAATTTTAATTTCAATGCAAACTCTCATTATATGTTACATTATAAAAATGTAAATTTTAATTTCAATGCAAACTCTCATCATATGTTACATTATAAAAATGTAAATTTTAATTTCAGTGCAAACTCTCATCATATGTTACATTATAAAAAATGTAATTTTAATTTCAATGCAAACTCTCATCATATGTTACATTATAAAAAATGTAAATTTTAATTTCAATGCAAACCCTCATTCTAATTACATAGAAAAATGTAATTTTAATCCTACGGTGTAAATTCACATTTTAATTACATAGAAAAATGTAATTTTTATCATACGGTGTAAATTCACATTTTAATTACATAGAAAAATGTTATTTTCATCCTATGGTGTAAATTCACATTTTAATTACATAGAAAAATGTAATTTTCATCCTACGGCGTAATTTCCTATATAATTTACATATAAAAATGTAAATTCTAACATACGATGTAAATTCATGTTTTAATTAATGAATTTTTTATCATACAGTCCAAATACATATATCAATTACATATCAAAATGTAATTCTTATCTTATGGTGAAATTGTATATATAAATGACATATAAAAATGTAATTTTATCTTACGGTCCTAATTCACATCTAAATAGTATACAAAAAGATCATTTTTATTTTACCGTTCTAATTTACATCTAAACTACACATAAAAATGTAATTTTTATGTGACGACCCCATTTCCGATAAGACGGTGGCAAGGGTAATCTTTGGAATATAACACATAAACAGATAATAACAGAACATAAATAGATAAATACACCAGATAATGAACAATAGAATATACTGGGTAAAAGTAATCATCAGAGTTACACAGTATACAGGATCATACTTAGTACAAAATACAGTTCAACTATACATAAATGTCTACTGCGGAAAAGAAAACATAATATGTACAATAGGAGCTGAACAACATAAAAAGAGATAAATGATAGAATCCATCTTCAGCTCCAGCTATCCAGAAAGAACCTGCCAAAACCTGAATACAATGTTGCCCGTGTAGAAAAAGGGGCACCCGAGTTTGCAAGTGAAACAAACTACGAGTCAGTCATGGGACTGGTATGAGAAATCTACTTAACACATTTTCAAATATGGCTAATCACAGGACCACGCCACTTTCGTGGAACGGGTTTACTCCATTGGATTGCCGGTGCTTTAAAACAAATAATTCTTTTAAACATCGCAATGCTTTTTATAAAAATGAAGCCATTATAAGACTCAGTTCCCATCACACAATGCAACACAAACCAGAGGATAGAGTTTTACCTTATAATGGCCAAAATATGCTTGATACGAGCAAAACAAATCATTTGATATTACTGCTAGTGTATATATGTTTCAAAAACAATTTCAATCATAACTATCAATCATATGCGGCATTAATGCCCCATACCACTATGTCGCAATATATAGGTATACAATCAAAACCGCACGATGTCGTATTTGGAAATTGGATTTCCGTCATGAACCGAGGCAAAAGATAGTCCTCACCGAATTCGAGACTCTCTAGCCCGAGCCTCAGGCTACAGCCACAACTGCACCTAGGAGCCACAGGGTCGGTCCATCGATGTGGATTAAAATGCCTGAACACTGCATTTCCCCACCCTTTGGGGCGTAAATGAGCCCAATGACTCCATCGGTCCCGGATCGACCGATATATCCGAGGCGCCTCGCAACAGCAACAACCACACAGGTGTAAAGTGTAACACCCCACCTCCGCCAATGCCACTCTTGCAAGGACATTAGCTTTGGAGGGGCGTTAAACAAGGTAAACATGCATGTAGATATCACAAGACAGAACATATAAGTAAAACAGAGTAGTAAAGCAGCGGATAAAACTTAGCATTTCAAAACCATAGTCATGTTACAACAAAGTACTTGGTCATTATTTTCCAACAACAAAGTCTAGATAAAAGCATAAACTGAAAAACTGAAATACATAAAGTACTATCCCCAAAATGAAGTGATAAACCATAGCTAGCTCAATGTCCAAAACCGTACATGAGCAAATCCAGTAAGCAAGCTGTAAAGATCCAAGCTAAGCTCCAATGTTCCCACCCTGAGAACCTAAGAGGGGGGGGGGGAACGGAAGAAAAGAGGCGAAAGAAAACAGGTCAGTCAAAAAGACTGGTAAGCCCTACTACTATCTGTCTATGAACTAGTAAAGTTAACTGGCATGAGAAACTGAGATGAACATAAGGATAACAACATACTGGCATGATGATCAACTAACAAGATAGATAAAGGTGTCATCGCATAATTAAGGTTAAGTTTTGCACCACGGGTGTACTAGCATTCTAACATGTCAAGTAAAAACAAGAATTGATCCCTTGGCCCAAGCTTGGCCCATCATCATGAGGTGACCTAAATTAAGGTCCAACTACACGGTCTAGTCGATCGGCTCCCTATAAGCCTAACTCGTCAGGTGTCGGTGTCATACGGTTTAATCATGTAACGTAGTTGATTGTGCAGGGTCCACCCTAGGGTGTATCTGGCCCTACGGTGTAACCCTCAGACACCATACCATGATGCACAGTCCAAACCTACCGGTGCCCGTGTTCAACTCCGGACTTAATGTGCACGACCATGGTCCGCCTGAACAACCGAGGCATCATTCAGCCGTCTCTTTTGGTCTCTTACAGTCAGCCCAGTAATCGTGCCCCACCCTAGCCTAGTCCTAGGGTCTTATGATACTATCTAGAAGGTTACTGCTGAAAAGGACCACGCAACTAGGGTTTCTTAACGGGTTAAATGTGGTTAACCCGATCCAAACGTGGGTTAAATTGGTTAAGAGTACCTAAGGCTCCTGACTTAACCTCGATTAATCCATCAAGCCCAAATTGGTTAAGTATTAAGTGGACCATGACTTAACCCTAATCAGGAGGCATTAATTAACTTAATGCGCTTTAACCTCTCACATTAGACTTTGTTGTGGTTACTAGTTAAGCCGGGCGGGTCCGGGTAGCTTTACACCACAACTAGGTCTAACCTCGGGTTCGAGCACAACATGACCAACTTCTCACATTGGGTCCTATTGTTTGTAGCTACTAGTTAAGCCGGGCGGGTCCGGGTAGATTTATGCTACAAACTCAACCCAACCTCGAGTTGGCCACACTCATATTTTCTAAGTGTCATGTCCATTATGTTTCCAAAACATAATTACAAGTTAACATATCACGTCACGTTATAAAAACCATGTTTATGTCATAATGTTACCCAACCCCAACGTAATCCCATCGTTTACATAATCGCAACAACGCATAAAGGATAAAATAGGGAACTTGGCATAATCATGACAAAAAGGTGTTTGAAGCCACAAGTTTAACATGGTGGCATATGAAATGTACATATATTCATATACTTGCATATTGCATCATTAGGCTTCAAAAGCATGCATAAAACCAAACTTAGCATATGAGTGATACATGGTGATAAATGACATGTAGAAGTTGCTAGAAGTTCGCATTTAGCCTCACATGCAAGTTATCATAAGGGATATGATAACTTCCATGTTGCCAAAATGCAACCTTCAGCATAAAGCTTTAAGCTTTAAGCTCACAACTTCAAGTTTAACTTGCATAACATGATAACATGATCAACCCAAACTTGCATATCATAATGATCAACCAAACTTGCATATAATGATCAACCAAACTTGCATATAATGATCAACCAAACTTGCATATCATAATGATCAACCAAACTTGCATATAATGATCAACCAAACTTGCATATAATGATCAACCAAACTTGCATATCATAATGATCAACCAAACTTGCATATAATGATCAACCAAACTTGCATATCATAATGATCAACCCCAAACTTGCATCATTCATTTAACTTTAGAGTTCAAAGAAAGAAAGTAGAAAAGGGCTTACAATGCTATGAAGACACAAATAAATATTTATTATAAAGATTGAGACAAAGCCCTTATGAAAGCACCAAAAACCCAAATATGCAATCTCCAAATGAAAACCCTTGAGCCAAATCAATAAAAACCCTTGCTTTGAAATAGAAATGTTGCAACTTGACTTGAATGCAAACTAAGAATACTCATACAAGCTTGAAAATACTTGTATGCACTCAAAATCTCTCATAGAAATAAACTTAGGAATTTTAGCATGAGAGTGGAGGCCATGAGAGGAACAAATTTGACATAGTTTAGTTGTAGGATTGAATAATGATGATTTAGGCTAGGTGTTAGGTCCTTTTTATAGAAGAATAGGGTAATATTAGCCATAGGATTAACCCTAGATTCAATCCAAGCCATCAAAGCATGTCTTGGGGAAGAAGTCAAGTGTAGGAACCATCTAGGGCCTTTAGATTAAAGCTGAACCATGAGAACCATTCAAATGCAAAATCTGCATTTGAGCGAATCGGCCCACGGGTTGACAGCCAAACACCCTGGATTAACCCCTAGTCGACCCAGCGAGCTCGGGTCGACCTCAAAAATCGGCCGGTTCGGTTATTCCCCTCTCCAAATTCGCTGTTTTGAACATTTTTGCATATTTATTTATTAAATTTTCGATTATATATATATCAATATATATATATATATATATATTTCTCTGCGCAACCCATTTCACTTAATTAAGTATACTTTAATTTGTGAATTTTTATGTTCAAATTACGGGGTGTTACATTCTCCCCTCCTTAAAGAATTTCGTCCCCGAAATCTCCAAGTTAGGAAGAATGTATCCTACTATCCATCATCCATCTACTCAAAACATCATCCACGTGCAGTCATTGTCCTTAAAGGATTCTAAATGTTGTATGATCATATGCAAAGGTGTGTGTATATGTACTTATCTAATGCAAAAATCAAGCGGTTACTGATACAGTAAACCTCCTTAATGCAAAGCATGTTAGTGAAATGAGTCCATATGTATGCAAATTCCTAACATAACTCATAGTCTCTACATGAGTGCATATAATATTCATCCATATGCAACATCCACGTGATAGCTCAACAAGTTTCATCCATGAATAAGTATAAGCACTCATGCATATGCAACATGAAAGTGTGTGAGCCGATCTTAGTGCCTAATGTGTATCATGCATCCACGAGTATCCACGTGCAAACACTTGCAACCACTTGCAACCATCAAGCATAACATGTTTCAAATACATGTTTCAACCAAGGGTTTCTACCTAAGGTTCTCATGATAAGATCTACGAAACAAGATAAACTAGATAAACGCGGATAAAAAGAAAGATATGCTAATTAGGAAAAGAGATCGAGAATGTACCCTAAAAAAGAAATGGATAAAGCCCACGCATCTTCTCCTCGGTTTCCCAAGTTGCATCTTTGTCGGCTTCACCCCACTGAACTTTCACCAACTTGACCTCTCGATTCCTTAGCTTCTTGATCTCTGTTCCCAAGATACGAATCAGAGCTCTTCTCAAGGTTGCTTCTTTCTCTACCTCAATGTCTTCAAGAATGCTTGGTTCAACCACCTCAGCGGACTCATGTAGGCACTTTCGGAGATGCGAGACATGAAAGACATTATGCACTCCGGCTAGCTTCTCGGGCAATCCCACCTTATAGGCCATCTTTCCAATTCTCTCTATGATAGGGAAGGGTCCTACGAACCTTGGTGCCAGCTTCCCCGCTGCTCCAAAATGTACCACATTTCGCAAAGGAGAAACCTTCACGAAAACCATGTCTCCCACTTCGAATTCCAAATCTGCCCTTCGCTTGTCAGCATAGGATTTCTGTCTATCTTGGGCCGCTTTCATCCTTCTTCTTACTAATTCAACTTTCTCGGATGTGTCTCGTATCATATCGGGCCCAAGTATAAGTCTATCTGTAGTCTCCCACCAACAAGATGGTGACCTACACGGCCTCCCATATAAAGCTTCAAATGGTGCCATCCCTATGCTGGCTTGATAGCTATTATTATAGGCGAACTCTCCAAGGGGAAGGTGGTCTTCCCAAGTACCACCGAAGTCGAGAACACAAAGCCTCAAGAGATCTTCTAGCACTCTATTCACCCTTTTCGGTTTGGCCATCCGTCTGGGGGTGATAGGCTGTACTCAAATTCAATCGCGTACCCATCGCTTCTTGCAAACTATTCCAGAACTGGCTAAAAATTGGGTCACGATCGCTAACTATGCTAGAAGAAACTCCATACAACCATACTATCTCTCGAAGATAAACAGATGCTAGCCATGATACGGTCTTCTTGCTTTTCACCGGAAAAATGGGTTCTCTTCGTAAGTCTATCAATTATTACCCATATCCCATAAAGCCCAAATAGTTTGGTGACGAACATCTTCACCCCAACTATATCTCACAAACAGGCGAGTCATACTCCTTATGGGGTTTGCAACAGAACTAAGATTGAGGATAGGACCGAGAGGATATACTTAAAAGATAGCATGCGAGTAAGCTCTACGGAACAATAGGGATCAATGATATACCCTTAGAAAGAGATTAAATACGCGTATCTAATCTTCGATCTTCTAAGCCGCATTTTCTTGTGCTTAATCCCATCGTGCCCTGACCGTCTTTTAACTTCGCAATTTCGTAGTTCTTAATTCTTGTTCCCAAAATATGAGTTAGAACTCATTTCACCGTTGCCTCTCGTTCCACTTCCACTTATTCTTTGCCTAAAATACTTTGCTTAAACATAACTGCATGCTCATGGTTTCGTGCAAGCTTTCCAAGATTCGTTAGTGAATCTTGGATCTCATTTACATATTATACGGTATCCCACGCAGAAACTATCTCTTGAAAACAGTGCCAATCCACGTTGCCAAACTGGAGCTGAGGTAAGGGCTCTCTTGAGCCTTTGAAAAGCAAGCTCACACTCCAAGTCCCATGCAAAGACTAAGTTCTTCTTCGTCAACTTAGTAAGAAGGGCCGAAATCTTAGCGAAGTCCCTGATGAACTTCCTATAGTAGCCCGCCAGACCGAGAAAGCTTCTTACTTCGGTTGCATTCCTCGGAGTCTTCCAGTCTTGAACCACCACCACTTTTGCGGGATCCACCGCTATGCCTTGCTTTAGAAACTATATGTCCAAGAAACCGAACTTCCCTTCTCCAGAAATGACATTTGGAGAACTTGGCTTTCAACTGATGCGCTCTAAGCGTATCCATCACTTCCTTGAGATGCCTTGCATGTTCTTCCTCATCTTTTGAGAAGATCAGAATATCATCCACGAAGACAACAACAAACTTGTTAATGAACTCCCTGAACACCCTACTCATCAAGTCTACGAAGTAGGCGGGCGCATTAGTCAAACCGAATGGCATGACAAGCCATTCAAAGAATCCATCCGGAGTCCTAAACGCAGTTTTATCAATGCTATCCTCAGCTACTCTAAGCTGATGGAATCCGGTGGCTAGATCGAGCTGAGAGAAAACAGAAGCACCTACAAGCTGGTCAAAGAGATCCTCAATCCTCGGTAACGGGTGCCTATTCTTCTTTGTCAGCTTGTTCAACTCTCGATAATCAACACATAGACGAAGCGAACCATCCGCCTTAGTAGCGAATACCACCGGAGCACCCCATTCGGAAATGCTTCGTCTAATAAAACCCTTCTCAAGCAGCTCCTTGATTTGCTTACTGAGCTCCCTTCTCTCACGAGGGGCCATGTGCCTAACGGGCAATGATACTGGCTTGGCATTATCGACTAGATAAATGCGGAAATCTATCTCTCGTTTAGGGGGTAACCCCTTAACTTCTTCAAAGACATCAGGATAGTCTCAGACCACCCTTACAAGTTGCAGATCATCGATGGACGAATCAAGAGATTCAAGATAACATAACCTGACGGGACCTCTAGGGTTACAAGAAATTTCTAGGGTATCGAGGCGAGTCATGAGCCTCACCACCCTATGCTCACAATCGAGGATGGCTCCATAACTGGACAACCAATCCATGCCCAAGATCAATCCATATCCCGTGAATCCGAGAACATAAGCACTACACGTGAATTCTACGGCCAAGATAGAAATTTTCAAATCCACACAAATCACAGGTAGATGGGCGGAACCCCCAATTGGATTTGAAACACAAACGGGATCCTCAACTAAGCTAGTACTTAGGTGCAAACTTTCAACAATATCATAAGAGATAAAACTATGCGATGCGCCAGAATCAAATAAGGTGCGAACAGGAAAATCAGAAATGTAAACATGAATTTCTATAAAAAAACTCTACCTCGATCAAAAGCTGGAAGAGCGAGGAGAGCCTGCAATTTCCCTCCAGAGGGTCTTACTTGTTGAGTTTGTCCTTGCCCTTGTCTTTGCTTCTTGGGGCAATCCTTGCTAAAATGTCCAGATCCTCCGCACTGAAAACACTTGCCTAACTTTCTCTTCTTCTTCCTGCAATCTTTGGCTACGTGCCCAGTGATCCTACAGAAGTGGCACTTTCTTGTCTTGTTGTTGTTCTTGCCTCCTTTTCCGGAATCTTCCTTCTTGCCTAGGGACTCATTTGCCTTGACCTCCTTCTTGTCACTCTTATCTTCCTCTTGGAGTAGGGCCATATTCACCAAACTCTCGAAGGTCGCCCCCAGAGGTATATGAGACATGGCCAAACCGCGCAATGGCTCATTCAATCCTAGAGCAAAGTGTAGGGCCTTCTTCTGAGCTGTGTTTACCAATTCTAGGCCGAACTGAGCAAGTTGATTAAACATATCTACGTATTCCCCAACGGTCATGTCCCCTTGTTTTAGAGATAGGAACCTCTCCATCTGAAGGTTCTCTTCTGTCGATGATAGAAACTTTAGTCCAAACCTTCTCCTAAAGTCATCCCAAGTCTCAATGGGTCTAGTAGTGGTGGTGACTACCCACCAATAAGCAGCTTCCCCTTTTAATAGCCATACCGCCAGCAGAACTTTCCTACGATCTTCCACCTCAAAGATAGCAAAGAGGTCTTCAGTTTCCTTTAACCAGTTTCTTGCCTCCACAGAAGTCTCCGTTCCGACAAAATTCTTGCAACCCATCGCCTTAAAGTCTTTGCAAAGCTCCGCGAAATCCTCTTGCGGATGCTGAGGGGGAGGAGGAACCTCAGCTACGGGAGGAGGAGAGATGTTAGCGACGGGGGAAGGAGGAGGAATGTTCGCGGGGCCGGCTTCATTCGCCCTTGCCTCCATAAATCTTTGGAACCAGACGGGTACTTGTACGCCTTCCAGGATGTTAAAGCGATCGGCCATACTAAAATGAAGAAAAGGATAGATTCAGAACGAAGAAACGAAGGATAGTGCTATGGCTTTTGGGGAATAGCCTTTTTAAAATAACTAGACTTTTCTTGGAAAATACTTAATTGGTTTTGAAAATAGTTTTTCAAAAGGTAAGTTCTAAAAACACTTTTGCTCAAATCTTGTAAACCTTATGCTCTGATACCAAATGTAACACCCCACCTCCGCCAATGCCACTCTTGCAAGGACATTAGCTTTGGAGGGGCGTTAAACAAAGTAAACATGCATGCAGATATCACAAGACAGAACATATAAGTAAAACAGAGTAGTAAAGCAGCGGATAAAACTTAGCATTTCAAAACCATAGTCATGTTACAACAAAGTACTTGGTCATTATTTTCCAACAACAAAGTCTAGATAAAAGCATAAACTGAAAAACTGAAATACATAAAGTACTATCCCCAAAATGAAGTGATAAACCATAGCTAGCTCAATGTCCAAAACCGTACATGAGCAAATCCAGTAAGCAAGCTGTAAAGATCCAAGCTAAGCTCCAATGTTCCCACCCTGAGAACCTGAGGGGGGGGGGAACGGAAGAAAAGAGGCGAAAGAAAACAGGTCAGTCAAAAAGACTGGTAAGCCCTAATACTATCTGTCTATGAACTAGTAAAGTTAACTGGCATGAGAAGCTGAGATGAACATAAGGATAACAACATACTGGCATGATGATCAACTAACAAGATAGATAAAGGTGTCATCGCATAATTAAGGTTAAGTTTTGCACCACGGGTGTACTAGCATTCTAACATGTCAAGTAAAAACAAGAATTGATCCCTTGGCCCAAGCTTGGCCCATCATCATGAGGTGACCTAAATTAAGGTCCAACTACACGGTCTAGTCGATCGGCTCCCTATAAGCCTAACTCGTCAGGTGTCGGTGTCATACGGCTTAATCATGTAATGTAGTTGACTGTGCAGGGTCCACCCTAGGGTGTATCTGGCCCTACGGTGTAACCCTCAGACACCATACCATGATGCACAGTCCAAACCTACTGGTGCCCGTGTTCAACTCCGGACTTAATGTGCACGACCATGGTCCGCCTGAACAACCGGGGCATTATTCAGCCGTCTCTTTTGGTCTCTTACAATCAGCCCAGTAATCGTGCCCCACCCTAGCCTAGTCCTAGGGTCTTATGATACTATCTAGAAGGTTACTGCTGAAAAGGACCACGCAACTAGGGTTTCTTAACGGGTTAAATGTGGTTAACCCGATCCAAACGTGGGTTAAATTGGTTAAGAGTACCTAAGGCTCCTGACTTAACCTCGATTAATCCATCAAGCCCAAATTGGTTAAGTATTAAGTGGACCATGACTTAACCCTAATCAGGAGGCATTAATTAACTTAATGCGCTTTAACCTCTCACATTAGACTTTGTTGTGGTTACTAGTTAAGCCGGGCGGGTCCGGGTAGCTTTACACCACAACTAGGTCTAACCTCGGGTTTGAGCACAACATGACCAACTTCTCACATTGGGTCCTATTGTTTGTAGCTACTAGTTAAGCCGGGCGAGTCCGGGTAGATTTATGCTACAAACTCAACCCAACCTCGAGTTGGCCACACTCATATTTTCTAAGTGTCATGTCCATTATGTTTCCAAAACATAATTACAAGTTAACATATCACGTCACGTTATAAAAACCATGTTTATGTCATAATGTTACCCAACCCCAACGTAATCCCATCGTTTACATAATCGCAACAATGCATAAAGGATAAAATAGGGAACTTGGCATAATCATGACAAAAAGGTGTTTGAAGCCACAAGTTTAACATGGTGGCATATGAAATGTACATATATTCATATACTTGCGTATTGCATCATTAGGCTTCAAAAGCATGCATAAAACCAAACTTAGCATATGAGTGATACATGGTGATAAATGACATGTAGAAGTTGCTAGAAGTTCGCATTTAGCCTCACATGCAAGTTATCATAAGGGATATGATAACTTCCATGTTGCCAAAATGCAACCTTCAACATAAAGCTTGAAGCTTTAAGCTCACAATTTCAAGTTTAACTTGCATAACATGATCAACCCAAACTTGCATATCATAATGATCAACCAAACTTGCATATAATGATCAACCAAACTTGCATATCATAATGATCAACCAAACTTGCATATAATGATCAACCAAACTTGCATATAATGATCAACCAAACTTGCATATCATAATGATCAACCAAACTTGCATATAATGATCAACCAAACTTGCATATCATAATGATCAACCCCAAACTTGCATCATTCATTTAACTTTAGAGTTCAAAGAAAGAAAGTAGAAAAGGGCTTACAATGCTATGAAGACACAAATAAATATTTATTATAAAGATTGAGACGAAGCCCTTATGCAAGCACCAAAAACCCAAATATGCAATCTCCAAATGAAAACCCTTGAGCCAAATCAATAAAAACCCTTGCTTTGAAATAGAAATGTTGCAACTTGACTTGAATGCAAACTAAGAATACTCATACAAGCTTGAAAATACTTGTATGCACTCAAAATCTCTCATAGAAATAAACTTAGGAATTTTAGCATGAGAGTGGAGGCCATGAGAGGAACAAATTTGACATAGTTTAGTTGTAGGATTGAATAATGATGATTTAGGCTAGGTGTTAGGTCCTTTTTATAGAAGAATAGGGTAATATTAGCCATAGGATTAACCCTAGATTCAATCCAAGCCATCAAAGCATGTCTTGGGGAAGAAGTCAAGTGTAGGAACCATCTAGGGCCTTTAGATTAAAGCTGAACCATGAGAACCATTCAAATGCAAAATCTGCATTTGAGCGAATCGGCCCACGGGTTGACAGCCAAACACCCTGGATTAACCCCTAGTCGACCCAGCGAGCTCGGGTCGACCTCAAAAATCGGCAGGTTCGGTTATTCCCCTCTCCCAATTCGCTGTTTTGAACATTTTTGCATATTTATTTGTTTAATTTTCAATTATATATATATATATATCAATATATATATATTTCTCTGCGCAACCCATTTCACTTAATTAAGTATACTTTAATTTGTGAATTTTTATGTTCAAATTACGGGGTGTTACAAAAAGTATATAAATGTCAGGGCTGGTAGGTCACTGACACCACCCTAGCTAGAAAGAAACGCATGTCCTCCCTGGATCCTTCTCCCGTTTCTTGTCCATCCCGGGGTGTGAAGCTCGCGAATTCACGTTATACACAAAGCTATGCCACACAGGCTGTGCTTTGATCATCAACCACAAGACTTTGCTTTTCAACAGAAGCCTTGATCATCTATAACTTAAGCGTGCCACATAGGAAATTCACTCCGTGCGACTGATTTCTATCGATATATAACCTCTGGGCTCATACGTCTGAGAGAAGGGCGTTAAGCAAGAGAATAAATTCTCCGCCGCCAAACAGATATATATTTAATAGAGATCAATCAACACAGAACAAAATCCAATGTCAAACACCCAGTCCATTTACACGTTCATTCTGGGTCTGAACGAAACCGGAGGCACTCAATACCTCGCATATCCGTACAATCAACAAGTACGTCCGGGTGGCTACTACTTCAACCCCGTCAAGGTAGCTGCTCCTATCATGAGCATCAGTAGCACCCCTCCATTCGACGTGAAGATTATCGGTCTTGCACCGTCTTCATATCTTCGATCCTCAATCGTCGATCAATTATTTGAAATGAGTATTAACTCGGCCTTTTCAAATAACTCACGTATATTTAGAATTTCAAATCAATTTATTTCAATGGTTAAATCATTCGACAATACCAATTTTGTTCTTTAATGTAATTTCCACACCAAACACATTCAACCATAAAATGTCAAATAAATCGAGCAAATTCAGTTTATTTCCATTCCATATCGTTTATAATATTTTATCACGATTTATCGCTATTTTTATTTATTTAAAAATAGCCAATTCATTCCAACAATGCTTTAGGCCATAACGCGGTCGTGGCGCTATTTTTCTCCAGATTTGATTTACACATATCTGAAAATCTAACCATTGGATCCTCACAAAATTTATATCATTAAAAAGATCCTTTCAAAACGAATCCAACGGTTTCAGTTTTGGGAAAATCCGACGGTCGGATCTCACGCACTAATCGTTTGAAGTTATGATTTCAAAATACGAACTGCAGCGTCGTTATTCAATTCAATTTAATTATATATATATAAAATCGTTTCTAGCGCAGTTTTTCTCCAGATTTGAATTAAACATTCCAGACAATCCAACCGTCGGATCTTCACAAAGTTGGTGCCGTTGGAAAGATATTTCCAAGGCGAACCCAACGGTTGCGGTTTCGGGAAAATCCAATGGTCGGATTTCCTGCACTAGTCATTTGAAATCACGATTTCAAAACATGAACTGCACGGCCACGTTTCGTTTTAATTTTATTTATATTTATATATTTATATAAATATAGTTCATTCAAAAATTCCTATATCGTTTCCACTTTAATTATTTCACTAACGCCTTTAAATTTTGGAAAATTTCGCCATAACCTCTTTTGTACGGGAGGGGCTAGGAAAATTCCCAAATAGCCACACGGGCGTCTCATGTCAAAAAGAAAAAGAAAAAGCCAACAGGCTCATAAAATCATCACTCAAACAAAACAGTAAATGTGTACCTATTTGTCGGGCACAAAATTTTATTCCTCTTCTCTAGCCCCTTTGCTATAACCTGTTCAATAAATATGCATGTACATATATACAATTTTTATCACTTATCATTTTCCATTCAACTTCATATTCGATTTGCTTTGATTTAAAAAACACCATTCCTTCTAATGTTGCAGGCTAAAATCATATCATTAGCTAATTAATGTACATTTCAATTCATGTATATTTATTTGAACCAGTGGCTATTTTTAACACTTCACATTTCAAAGATGATAATTTTGGCGAACTAAAATAGATTTCAACACATGACTATTTTCTTTAGTTCCTATGCATGTTAAAAATAATATTATTTCATTCACAAATATTTATTTCAACGTCCGCATATCTTTAGCATATCACATATATGATAAAAATGATATTTTTATCATTTAAAATATTTATTCGACAAATGGATATTTTCAACACTTCATAGTTTCAATAAAAATGTAATTTTTATTGTTCGATCTTTTTATTCAACACATGAACTTTTCCACTACACGCACTTCTCAACACATGAGCATTTCCACACATGGATATTTTATTTATATTGTTCATATAAGAAAGATGGAATTTTTATTGTTGAAACTATTTATATATAAGGCGAATATTTTACATACTTCATATATATTATAAAAATGTGATTTTTATTGTTTAAACACTTCATTCATTCACAAATGAATTTAATTTTCACATATCACTTTTCAACACATGAACATTTCCCCACATGGATATAGTCTCAGCATATGGCTTTAATTTCAACGCATGAAGATAATTTCAACATGCGAAAATAATTCTAACACATAAAGATTATTCAAAATTTCAGCAGCATAACGACAGGGTAGTTAAAACCGACACCGTCCCTAGTACGGCTCCTCGCTCTACCTTAAAACCTCGCGGTTTTTGACAATGGGGATTCATGCATCTAATTCGCACGCAGGCGGCATGTTTTATTTTTATTTCCACAAATATTTCCAATTCATTTCAATCACCAATGGGTATTTTTCAACCACAACCAAACAATATCAACCACAAACCATTATTCAACCATTCGTATTTTTCATCCAATATTTCACACCAATTCACAACAATAAATATCGTCCATGGTTTGTGGACGAGGGGAGTATATATATATATATTTATATATATAGCAATTCACTTCTATTTCAACACATATATAATTTTTACAACACATATATAACTTATACATCGAACATACAACTTATACAACGCTTATACATGAGGTGTACAACGCTTATATAACTCATACACCAACTATATAATTTATACATCGTCGTTTTCCATATCGTTTATAAATTAGAAATCTCACATTGGGTACCACTCCACCAAAAATAGCAGAAGACTCAGAAAAATATGCGGTCTCTTCTAAAATGTAGAAGACGTCCATACGGGTCCACTGTCTCTTGTTATACTGAATTTCGTCAAGAAACAAAAAAGATATGATTTTTCAAAGTTTGCAACACTTTAAAATTGTTGAAATCAGTTTAAATAATATAAACCGTATACCTCATTATTTCGTTCAAAACTAGGTCGCCCGATTTCTTCCAAACCGTAGCACGTGAGGCCGATCAGGTTGCACCATGATCTCCAGCTCCGAGAGGCGCTCCTGCGGGTCCCTCCTTTGATGAACACGACGGCGACTGGGAGGAGGTGGAGGACTTTGAACGGCGGAACTTGAAGGGGGCGATTCACACTGAATATTCAACGAGGGGAGATGTAGTTTGTATGGATTTGAAGAGGAAGAAAATCTCTTCAAAAACCCCAACTGCCACGTTTGATTTTAATGAGAGAATTCGCCAGAAATTAGGAGAGATGGGAGGAGGTCTTCATCGTCGTCGGTTTCAGATAGGGTCGGGGAGAGAGAAATTCGTTTGGGCCAATAGATTTTTTTTATATTTATAAATTTTAAAATCCGAAAATACCCCTTGCCACACACGAACACCAATCCAAACCCAACAACTGTCGTCCCTAGCGTTTTACCCCCATTCCGAACACAATGGGATATGTTTCGTAGGCCCATTCGACTGTTTCAGTCAGTTTCCATTCAAATTAAAATATAAAACATTCAATATTTGATTTGAACGTACATTTCAATTTGCCAGGGCCACAAACTGATCCGAAAAATTCCATAAAAATAAATCTGGCTATGTTTTGACGATACGGTCCCAACAAAACTAGTTTCGTCGAATTCTGAGACTGTTTGCAAAAAGGCCCTTTTCTGGTCGATCCAATTTAACTATAATTGACCAAAACACGTTTTCCTTTGCCACGCTCACATACTAGCTTCAAAAATTATGAAATTTGAAACCTAGCAATAACTTCACATCCTGGATCCAACAAAAGTGGTTTCGTCAAATTCCGAGGTCGTATGCAAAATGGCCAATTTCATGGGCTATATAAATTCCGTAGTGACCTTTCTGAAAATTCATTCGGCCATAACTTTTCTTTCCGCTATGAAAATTCGATTTTTCAGATTCGTTAGAAAGGTATTCACTAACAGATTTAAATATTTTTGGTTTCACTAAAATCCGTTTTGTTTTGCACCCGGTATAGTCCGACAAAGTTTGAATTCAATTTTTGAAACTACAGCGCCATTTCAGGCCTTGTTTATAATTAGAATTAATTATATTCGTTTTCAAACGTCGATTCAAACTCATTTTTCATTGCTATTATTTAAAATATTTATTTTAAATATTTAAAATCCATTATTTTAGCCAATTTAAAAATTTTAAATTGGTTCAGATTTTCTGGGTCGTTACAATCTCCCCCACTTAAAACTTTTCGTCCTCGAAAAGGAAACAACAGTAAAGTAGGAAACAAATGTAAATGCAAATTATTGTAAAAGTACCTTGCACCGGAGTTAGTCAGAGATGTCCACTCTGCATTTGGGTTAAGCTTGCTTAATGCTTTCCTCAGTCTCCCAAGTACAGTCTCTAGGATCACTGCTCACTGCACTTTAACTAAATGAACCTTTTTGCTTCTTAGTTCTCTAGTTTCTTTGCCAACAATCTTTAATGGCTCTCTTCTGACTGCTAATTCTGGAGTTATGTCTATATCCTGTTGCGCTGCTTCTTCTAAAACAAGATCCGGATCATGCACATGTCTTCTAAGTTGAGATACGTGAGATACATCATGCACTCCAGGCAACCAATTAGGCAATTGAACCTTATATGCGAGAGTTCCAATTCGTTCAAGAATAGGAAACGGACCAATGAATTTCGGCGCCAATTTCCCTGTTTTACCAAACCGGATAACTCCTCTCATCGAAGATACTTTCAAATATACATAGTCGCCAATGACAAATGATATATCCCTTCTTCGCTTATCCGCATAGCTTTTCTGTCGGCTTTGAGCGGCGAGTAATCGTTTCTTAACAAAGTCGACTTTATCTGCAGCATCGCGAATCATATCTGGGCCCAATCAAGTCTATTGCCTGGCTCCACCCAACAAGCAGGGGATCGGCACAGTCTACCATACAATGCTTCGAATGGTGACATTGTTAGGCTTGCTTGGTAACTGTTGTTATATGAGAATTCGGCCAAATGTAAATGGTCTTCCCACGATCCGCCAAAATCAAGAATACAAGCCCGCAATAAATCTTCAAAAATACGATTTACCCTCTTAGTCTGACCATCTGTCTGAGGATGATATGCGGTGCTCAAGTTCAGTTTCGTTCCCAATTCTGCTTGGAATGCTTCCCAGAATTTACTGGCAAAAATCGGGTCACGATCATTAACGATGCTCATGGGAACTCCGTGTAGTCTAACAATTTCCTTGAAATATACCTGCGCCAGACTCTGAGCAGTCCTATTCGATTTGACAGGTATGAAATGGGCGGTCTTCGTGAAACGATCACCCAAATACTGTCATTTTCTTTTCTGGTCCTTGGCAAACCATCGATGAAATCCATAGAAATCTGTTCCCATTTTCCCCTTGGCACTTCTAAAGGTTGCAACAATCCAGCCAGTTTCTGCTGATCGCTTTTGACTTGCTGACAGGTGGGACACTAGCTAACATATATAGAGATATCTCTTTTCATTGCCTTCCACCAGAAAGTTCGCTTGAGGTCATTATACATTTTGCTAACCCCTAGGTGGATACTCAGCTTGGACTTGTGGCATTCGTCAAGAACTTCTCTTTTGAGCTCAGAGACGTCGGGAACACAAATCCTTCCTTTTAATCTAAGAATTCCCTCGTTATCTACTTGGAAACTGGATGCATCGCCTTTTTGAATTCTTTTGATCATCTCCTTAACAAAATTATCTTATTTCTGTAGAATGGAGATCTTATCAATCAAGAAAGTCATAACGATAAAGCTGGCGATTATTACATTCTTTCTACTCAGCGCATCTACCACAACATTGGCTTTCCCTTGAGTGTACAAAATCTCAAAGTCGTATGCTGCAAGAAATTCTAGCCAACGCTGCTGTCTCAGATTCAAATCCTTCTGAGTGAACGGATACTTCAATGACTGATGGTCAGTATACAGTTCGAATTTCTCGCCCAAAAGATAGTGCCTCCAGATTTTCAAAGCAAAGACGATGGCTAACAACTCAAGATCATGAGTCACATAATTCTTCTCATGCGGTTTCAGCTGACGGCTAGCATAAGAAATTACTTGACCTCTTTGCATTAACACCGCGCCAAGGCCTTCTCTAGATGCGTCAGTCCAGACTTTCAAGTCCTCATTGCCATCTATTATTGTTAACACTGGAGCGGTCGTCAGTTTTAATTTCAGCTCCTGGAAAGCTTCCTCACATACCGGAGTCCAATTGAATCTCGAATGTTTTTTAGTCAGTTTTGTTAAAGAACTAGATGTCTTCGCAAAATCCTTAATGAATTTCCGATAATAACTGGCCAACCCGAGAAAACTTCTAACTTCTGTGGGTGTACGAGGCTGTTTCCAATTCTGAATAGCAGTGATTCTACTGGGATCCACTGAAATTCCTTCTTTTGACACGACGTGGCTAAGAAATTTAACTTCTTGTTGTCAGAATATACATTTGGAAAACTTTGCTTTTAAAACATTCCCTCTCAGAATTTCTAACACTTGTTCCAAATGTTTTTCGTGCTCGCTTTCTGACTTAGGGAAGATAAGGATATCATCAATGAAAACCAAAACTAATTTATTCAATACTCCTCTGAATACTCGGTTCATTAGATCGACGAAATAGGCTGGAGCGTTACATAAGCCGAACGACATTACTAACCACTCGTAGAATAAGTCCGGACCTCTGAATGCTGTCAAAGGAACACACTCTTCGGCAATACGAAGCTGATGGAAACCTGTAGCTAGGTCCATTCGTGAAAACACTTGTGCTCCATTCAATCGGTCCAATAAATCATCAATCCGCGGAAATGGATATTTGTTTTTCAATGTATTCTTATTCAAGTCGCGATAATCCACACACAGTCTGAGAGTACCGTCGGACTTCGGAACAAATACCACTGCTGCTCCCCAATCAGAAAAACTAGGCCTGATTAGACCTTTCCATTCTAGCTGTCTAGTTTGATTATCCAACTCTTCTTTCTCCTTCAAGGCCATCCTTCGAATTGCGTGAACCACTGGCCTTGCTGTAATAACCCGAAAATCTGGGCCAGTTTAAATTTTTTATTTTGGCAATTTTAGCGAATTTTGAATATTTAAAATGGATTATTTTAAATAATATCGACGAGAAATTTATTTTGAATATAATTCGATGTATATATTTATATACGTCGTCGTTAGAATATAAATAATTATATATAATTATAAAAGGAATTGAAAATGTCGCGGTAGTTCGATAATTCGATTTCAAATTTCAATTGAATGTACCGGGTGCAAAACAATCCGGATTTTAGCGAAACCAAAAATAATAGGATCTAATTGATTATATCTTTCCAATGAATCCGAAAAATTGAGATTTCATAGCGGGAATCAAAGGATATGTCCGGTTGAAAATTCTTAATAGTCGCTATGGAATTCGGGCCCTTAAAAATGGGAATTTTGCAAATGACCTCGGATTTCGACGAAACCACTTTTGTTGGATCCGTGATGTCAAAATATTGCTAGATTCCAAATTTCATAATTTTTAGAATCAATATGTTAGCGTGGCAAAGGAAAACGCGTTTGACCAGTTTCAGTTGGTTTTAATCGACTGGAAAATGGCCATTTTTCCAACGGTCTCAGAATTTAACGAAACTAGTTTTGTTAGGACCGTATCGTCAATACGAAGCTAGAAAATATTTTTCGGGAATTTTTAGAGTTAGTATGTGACCCTGGTAATTTGAAATGTGCGTTCAATATCAATATATTGAGTTATATGTTGATTTTGACGAAAATTGATCGAAATGATCGAATCATCCTACGATACATATCCCATTGTGTTCGGAATGGGGGTAAAACGCTATGGCCGACAGGCGGTGGGCCTCGTTTAGATGTCGTATGAAAAAGTCAACTTTTTGAAATTTAAAATAATTAAAAATATAAAATAAAACACTCTCTCCCCCCTTAACCCGTTGGCCCCCCCTTTATACTTCAAATCGAATCAGAATAAAAAAAAGGGAATCGGAGTGGGGCGCGAGCGGCCTCCTCCATGCCGCTGCCACCACCCAAGGCGCCGCCGCCACCCTGGTGGTGCCCTCCACCGCGACCACGCTCTTTCACCCCCCCTTCCACCTCGACCTCGCGACAGCCCCCTCCCCCGACGCACCCATCCTCCCTCCGTCGCCATCAGACCCCACCGCCAAGCCCCAACGTGCCACCAGCCCCCCCTCATCCACAGACGAACGAGCAGCACCCCCCCTTCCTCGAGTCGAGCTCCACCAACGCCATTTTCCTCCATTCGCTGTAAGTGTTTAATTTGTTTTTTTTACTTTCTTTTTTTCTGAATTAATGTATTAGGAAAAAATGATCTTTAAAAACTATAAGGAAAAAGTGATTTT
Organism: Allium sativum; assembly: GCA_030737875.1. NCBI lineage: Eukaryota > Viridiplantae > Streptophyta > Magnoliopsida > Asparagales > Amaryllidaceae > Allium > Allium sativum. Next base: position 659,149,690 of record CM060913.1, read on the forward strand.
TATTTATTTTTAAATTCAGTTTTAATTTCAGTTTTTATAAAGTATGAAATTTATTTTCAGTTTTAAAGTAATAAAAATCTGATTTTTATGAAGAGTAAAGATTTGATTTTTATTTAGTAAAGTATGATTTCTTTGCATTGAAAAATATGATTTTTTTTTTAAAACTGAAAATATATGATTTTTATGTGGTAAAAAAAATATAGTTTTTATTATAGTAGGTGAAATAAAAATATAATTTTTATATTATAGAAAGGGTAAAAATATAATCTTTATATAGAAAATGGTGAGAATTAAAATGAAATCTATATAATAGAAAAGACGATATTTTTATGATATGAAAGGCGAAATCTTTATAATAGAAAAGACGATATTTTTATAATATGAAAGGCGAAATCTTTATAATAGAAAAGGCGAAATCTTTATAATAGAAAAGGCGAGATTTTTATATATTGAATAGCGAAGTAAAAATTCGATTTTTATATATAGAATAGCAAAGTAAAAATTCGATTTTTACATATGTAGAGAATACGGGCAACGAAAGTGATAAGAGGCGAGAACGACGAAGACTTCTACATTTGAAGTGGCGTGAAGTTGGAATAGCTATCGGTGAGAACTTCTCACTCTAAATTTCTTTTTTCTAGTTATATATATATATACTAGGATGCAGACGGTGTTTAGTAGCACCTGACACCATTGTCCACAGACCATGGACTTGTTTGATTGGTTGTGTAGTTGGTTAGATTATTTGGGTTGAATTGAATTGTTTGGTGAAATGAAATTGATTTGATTGATGTGTGAATGGCGTGGGCCATCACTAGACCGGGGATAAGGCTAGGCCTCGTCCCGTTTCTAGTATCGTGCAGTTATGCCACCGAAATTTTCTAAAATAAGTTAGAAAAATAAAGATATCATTTTATTTAATAAATGAACCGAATAGAATATTCATAGGTTGAATAAAATAATTTGGTCGTTAAAAATATAATTTTTAACGTGAATGTGAATAATAAATAATTATAAACAAATCGGCCGATTTGTTTACATACACTGATTTGACTGATATTGATTGGGTCGATAAATTTTACACATCGCCCAACTACACGAATAAAATCTGTGTTTGATTGTTTGAAACCCCACACGGGTATTGGGATAATATATGACATACACCAATCCCAATAATTAGTTGTATGTCGATCAATGGATTGACAGGCTGTTATAAGCGTTAGATATCTATATTTGATGCTTATACAGTGTAGTGCACTTTGGATGATGGTTAATTATTTATCGTTGCTATTTTATACATGTGTGTATGGAATCCATATAATTAACTTTATATGGTAATTGATTGGGCCTCATTCCAATTTAGAAAATAAAGAATATTATAAAATAAAAGTTCATGTGTTGACAGTACACATCCGTTGAGATTGATCATGTGTTGAACGAAAGATTTTAACAATAAAAATTACATCTGTATCATATATGAAATTAGAAATCAACTGGAAAATAGATGATATGAGTGGTCTCCTGGATATTAATCTGATGTTGGTTTCGGCCTTCGGGGTTAATATTCAGGGAATCGTTCCCTTACAAATTTACGATTGGAGTCTGATTTGATATCAAACGATAGATACCATAATTTTTATAAAATATATTAAATAACAAAAAGATTCACACGTGGACAATACTCATTCGTAGAGATTAGTCATGTGTTGACAAGAATAAATATTCATTTGTTGAATAGAATAACGGAATTATTGAAATATATAAAGCCGTGTCGATTAGAGATGCGCTATTTTGACGCGAACGATATTTATATCGATTATATTCGTTTTTATAGAATTGAATTGAATTGAAAACGAATTCGAATTGAATTGAAAAGAAAACGAATTTGATTTGAATTGAATATATAACGATTTCGAATTGAATTGAATATATAACGATTTCGAATTGAATTGAATATATAACGATTTCGAATTGAATTGAATATATAACGATTTCGAAATGAATGGAATATAAAACGAATTCGAAATGAATTGAATATAAAACGAATTCGAAATGAATTGAATATAAAACGAATTCGAAATGAATTGAATATAAAACGAATTCGAAATGAATTGAATATAAAACGAATTCGAATTGAATTGAAAATGAATTGAAATAAATTCAAATTGAATTGAAATTTGAATTGAATAGAAATGAATTTTAAAATGAATCTATAAGGAAAAATTCAATTTTGATTTGAATTTGAAATAAAGGTTGAGATTGTTTTTGAAACGAATTCAAAACTCTTTATAAAATTCGTTTTAAATAGGAATCGACGAAATATATATTATATATATAATAGAATGGCCTGAATAGAACGCGCCGCGCTGCGGTAGTTCGCGAATTTCGACCATTTATTTCGAACGGACATTACGGGAGATCCGACCGTCGGATTCTCCTAAAACCGGAACCGTTGGGTTCGTATCGAAAAGAGCTTTCAAACGAATATTAGAAATTTGAAATCTAACGGTTGGATTTGGAGATACGTCCAAATCAAATTAGGAAAAGGTCGCTGTAAGTGCAGTTCGATGACCGTTGATGGAAATCGACTGTATGGGCCTTGATAAAATTATTAAAAATATCGATAATTTGTGTAAAATCATAAGAAATTATTTGGGAAAAATTGGGATGAGAAACTCATATTTGAAAAGATAAAAATAGATTTTTATCGAAATGAACTAGTTTTGAACTGAAATTAAAACCCATTTATTTTTAAATAAATAAATTGGATTTGAAATGGGTTTTAAATAGAATTGATTTGTGGGTTTTGTCATGAACAGTGTTTTAAATGACATTAGTTCTTTAACCCAGTAAAAGGAGTTTTAATGAATCTGCAATTAGATTGAAATGTGAATTGATAATTTAAACTATCAAATTTGGAAAATAAGCGAGAATGGAGTATTACCAGTTTTGCTCCAAAGCGATAGTTAAATCTTTAATTAGATTTGAACGTGAAATGGTAATTAATTTTACCGATAACATCATAGTATTAGATATGGAGTATTACCAGTTTTGCTTCATGGGATGAATAGGTTGGGATTGGGAAATAAAATAAATAATTACCTCGGTGTGGTTCGTTAATCCCGACTAGTTTGGAAAACCATAATTTGGTTGGAAACGACATCCAAAGCAAGATTAAAGGATAAATTTTAAAGAATTTATCTTGGATAAAATTAATGGGAACATTTCCCTAAGAATGTGGAATTTAGAAGCTAGCTGTAGGTTAGCTAAGAAGAATGGTTTCCTGGGTATTGATCTGATGTTGGTTTCGGCTTTCGGGGTTAATGTTTGGGAAATTGTTCTCTTGTTGATTTACGGTTAGTGACTAATGAATTGGAATGAGGCGTATGTTGTGTTTGTGTAACATTTGTTTTTAATATACGCGGGTTGTTCGGAAAGGCCGGGTTTATACCCATTTTGAATAACCGATTCGACGATATGTCGAAGATGAAGACGGTGGTCGAAGACCGGAAGTCTTCACATCGTTTGGGTGATTACTGATGATCTTGATTGGGTTGTAAACCCAAGATGAGGGAATCAGTTGGTGGTCGTCCATACGTACTTGGAGATCGATGGATATGCGAGGAATGTGCCTCCGGTTTCGTTCAGACCCAAAACGAACTTGTAAATGGATTGTGTGTCTGACATTGGATTTTATTCTGTGTTGATTGATTTCTGTTAAATATATATCTATTTGGTGGCGGAGAATTTATTCTCTTGCTTAATGCCCTTCTCTGAGACGTACGAGCTTAGAGGTTATATATCGATGGACATCAGTCGCATGGCATGAATTGCCTGTGTGGCATGCTGAGTTGCATGGATCAAGGCTTCTGTTGAAAAGCAAAGTCTTGTGGTTGATGATCAAAGCACGACCTACGTGGCAGCTTTGTGTATAACGTGAATTCGCGAGCCTCACACCTCGGTATGGGTCAAAAACGGGATAAGGACTGCAGGGAGAGCACGACGTTTCTTTCTAGCTTTGGTGGTGTCAGTGACTTACCAGCCCTGACATTTATATACTTTTCACCTATGTGGTTGTTGGATGAGGCACCTCGATTTTAGGTCTGTAAGGACCGGGAAACGTGTGTTCAGGAATAATTAATCCTCAAACGTAAGAGATGACCGACCCTGAAGCATCCAGGGGTTACCCAGAGTGTGTAGTCCCGAGGCATTTGCTAGAGTGTCTCGAAGCGGAGAGGAGCTTGCCCCTTGCCTCGACTCATGACGGAAATCCGATTTCCAGTATGTGTATTTCGGCTTTATTTGTAGAGCCTAGTATGGCGACATAGTAGCATGGGATGCTATGTCGTCTATGATTTATATCTATGATTGAAATTGTTTTGACACTACACACTTACTATAGTATCAAATGATTTGTTTTAAACGTACCAAGCATGTTTGGCTATTATAAGGGAAAACCCTATCCTCCGGCTTGCGTTGCATTGTGTGATGGGACCTGGGTCTTATAATAGCTTCATTTTTCGAAAAAGCATTGCGCTGTTTATTCTATGCACTGGTATTCATGGGAGGAAACCCGTTCCGTGTTATACGGCGTGGTCCCTTGAATTACTCTCTTTTAAAGTAAAGTTTTAAATAACTGTTTTAGTTCTCACACCAGTTACATGACTGACCTGGAGTTTATTGTTTTAACCTAAACTCTGGGTGCCCCTATTTTCCGCACGGGCAGCTAGTAGTTTTGGTTTTGCAGATTTATATTCACAGGATCCTGATTTATAGCTGGAATGATATCCGGAAAGCTCTGTATCCGTATATCACCTTCAGTTGTGCTTTGTATTATTTTCCGCTGCTATGTAATTTATTGAAATCTCTGATATTTATCAAATGTAATTTATTCATTTATACTCTGTATATTCTTGTATCTGATGGAATTGTTGTAATAGCAATGAAATGTTCTTCCGTCTGCGTTTTGATTTGTCCTGTTCTCAAACGATCAGGGGTTTCAAACGGTCTAGATCGGTTTAACGACTGATTCGGATCGAGCGAAATTCCTTGCTGTCACACTTGCATTCGGGACTAAAGAGATTTTAAAATCAATTTCTCTTTGCGGCGGTAAGCTAACAACTTCTTCAAACACATCCGCATAGTTCTTGACAACTGGGATATTTTCTATGTCGACTGGGATATTCTCTGTAACAACAGGAACAGGTTCTATTAGAGCAGGAGAAATATCTAATGCTGCCCAGAAGTCATTTCTATCCAAATTCGGGCCTGCACAGGGAATTACAATATTGGCGAGCTTCGTTTTAACCTTGACGACCCTTTCTGCACATTTAACCTCAGCTTCGTATTTGGTCAACCAATCCAACCCTAAGATAAGATCGAATTCGGTAAAATCCATGACGATCGAGATACAAGGAAACCGATAATGAGAAAAGGAAACAGGTACCCCACAAATCCAACTAAGATTGAGGGAACCCCCAACCGGATTCTGAACAGTGATGGGTTCTTTGAACTTTTTCAATTTCAAATCTAATTTCTTAACTGCATCCTTTGCAATAAAGCTTCTTGACGCGCCTGTGTCAAACAATACTTTAACCTGAACGTTTTTGACAGTAAGCGTGCCTTCTAAAACGTCTGACCTTTCTTGACTAGACGAGGATGCAGGAACTTCTGCTACTTTATTTACCTGAACCACTTCAGATTTCCTTAGGAACCGGCAATCCTGCTTTACGTGACCAACCTGATGGCACAGATTGCACTCTCTCTTCTCTCCCATCTGGTTTGTGGATTTAAATTTACCCTTTATATGGCTCTGAAGAGATTTGCAACTTATCGACAGATGTCCTTGCTTATTGCAGTTAGAGCATATGGCTTTGGTTGCTAGTCTTTCTTCCGATTTAACCTTCTTTCGATTCAAGCTAGGTTTCTTTCTGGCCCCCGACGTCGTACTGACCTCAGGTTGTGTACTTGTCTCTGGGCTATCAGTTTCAGATCTCCTTTTTCTGCTAGTACTAACTTCCTCTTCATCGACAAAAAGGCCTCGCCTATCAAGATCTTCATATTGATAAGCCATGTATACCATTTCAGAAAAAGGAAGCTTCACATGGCCCATCACACTATTTTGGTATTTCCTTTGAAGACGATTAATAAATCTCAAATTCTTCCTCTTTGGATCTTGTATTAGATGAGGGGCGAAGTGAGAAAGTTCATTGAATTTCTTATGATATTCTGGGATATTCATATCTCCTTGTATCAAATAGTAGAATTCATCACATAACCGCTCAGTTACTTCTGGAGGAATAATTTTTTTATTGAAAAGTTGTTTGAACATACCCCAAGTGATATCACCTTCTGGATTATCTTTTATGATTGTTTCCCACCAGATTAAAGCTTCCTCTTTGAGTGCCCAAGATGCCACTAATCTTTTCTGGTCATCTCTCAGTTGGAAACTTTCAAAAATTCTTTCAGCAGAACTCATCCAAGCCTGAGTTTGAATAATGGATTCACTGCACGTGAATGGTACTCCTCCCAGATTTCGATATCATTTAAATAGAGCTTCTATATCCGATCCCGGCTGAGGGAGTACAACTGGCTCATTAATTTGTTGAACCATAGGATTATTTCTTCTGCTTCTGCCACTCATTTTCTATGTCTGCAAATAGCAGACAAAGTGTTAGGCCAACAGAAAATGTGATTTTGAAACATAAAGACATATACTTGCATGTAAATGTGTCTATCGAAGTGTATTTCATTCTGTTATACTCATACTAGGATATTACTTATCCTATCTGTAATGAGTTACTCGTTCTAGAACACTACTGGTTCTATTTCTGACGAGTTCGTTCATATGTTATATTGCAGGCTTAACCAAAGCTCTGATACCACGTTTGTGACGACCCCATTTCCGATAAGACGGTGGCAAGGGTAATCTTTGGAATATAACACATAAACAGATAATAACAGAACATAAATAGATAAATACACCAGATAATGAACAATAGAATATACTGGGTAAAAGTAATCATCAGAGTTACACAGTATACAGGATCATACTTAGTACAAAATACAGTTCCACTATACATAAATGTCTACTGCGGAAAAGAAAACATAATATGTACAATAGGAGCTGAACAGCATAAAAAGAGATAAATGATAGAATCCATCTTCAGCTCCAGCTATCCAGAAAGAGCCTTCCAAAACCTGAATACAAGGCTGCCCGTGTAGAAAAAGGGGCACCCGAGTTTGCAAGTGAAACAAACTACGAGTCAGTCATGGGACTGGTATGAGAAATCTACTTAACACATTTTCAAATATGGCTAATCACAGGACCACGCCACTTTCGTGGAACGGGTTTACTCCATTGGATTGCCGGTGCTTTAAAACAAATAATTCTTTTAAACATCGCAATGCTTTTTATAAAAATGAAGCCATTATAAGACTCAGTTCCCATCACACAATGCAACACAAACCAGAGGATAGAGTTTTACCTTATAATGGCCAAAATATGCTTGATACAAGAAAAACAAATCATTTGATATTATTGCTAGTGTATATATGTTTCAAAACAATTTCAATCATAACTATCAATCATAGGCGGCATTAATGCCCCATACCACTAAGTCGCAATATATAGGTATACAATCAAAACCGCACGATGTCGTATTTGGAAATTGGATTTCCGTCATGAACCGAGGCAAAAGATAGTCCTCACCGAATTCGAGACTCTCTAGCCCGAGCCTCAAGCTACAGCCGCAACTGCACCTAGGAGCCACAGGGTCGGTCCACCGATGTGGATTAAAATGCCTGAACACTGCGTTTCCCCGCCCTTTGGGGCGTAAATGAGCCCAATGACTCCATCGGTCCCGGATCGACCGATATATCCGAGGCTCCTCGCAACAGCAACAACCACACAGGTGGAAAGTATATAAATGTCAGGGCTGGTAGGTCACAGACACCACCCTAGCTAGAAAGAAACGCATGTCCTCCCTGGATCCTTCTCCCGTTTCTGGTCCATCCCGGGGTGTGAGGCTCGCGAATTCACGTTATACACAAAGCTATGCCACACAGGATGTGCTTTGATCATCAACCACAAGACTTTGCTTTTCAACAGAAGCCTTGATCATCTATCACTTAGGCGTGCCACACAGGCAATTCACTCCGTGCGACTGATTTCTATCGATATATAACCTCTGGGCTCATACGTCTCAGAGAACGGCGTTAAGCAAGAGAATAAATTCTCCGCCGCCAAACAGATATATATTTAATAGAGATCAATCAGCACAGAACAAAATCCAATGTCAAACACCCAGTCCATTTACACGTTCGTTCTGGGTCTGAACGAAACCGGAGGCACTCAATACCTCACATATCCGTACAATCAACAAGTACGTCCGGGTGGCTACTACTTCAACCCCGTCAAGGTAGCTACTCCTATCATGAGCATCAGTAGCACCCCTCCATTCGACGTGAAGATTATCGGTCTTGCACCGTCTTCATATCTTCGACCCTCAATCGTCGGTCAATTATTTGAAATGAGTATTAACTCGGCCTTTTCAAATAACTCACGTATATTTAGAATTTCAAATCAATTTATTTCAATGATTAAATCATTCGACAACACCAATTTTGTTCTTTAATGTAATTTCCACACCAAACACATTCAACTATCAAATATCAAATAAATCGAGCAAATTCAGTTTATTTCCATTCCATATCGTTTATAATATTTTATCACGATTTATCGCTATTTTTATTTATTTAAAAATAGCCAATTCATTCCAACAATGCTTCAGGCCATAACGCGGTCATGGCGCTGTTTTTCTCCAGATTTGATTTACACATATCTGAAAATCTAACCGTTGGATCCTCACAAAATTTATATCATTAAAAAGATCCTTTCAAAACGAATCCAACGGTTTCAGTTTTGGGAAAATCCGACGGTCGGATCTCCCGCACTAATCGTTTGAAGTTATGATTTCAAAATACGAACTGCAGCGTCGTTATTCGATTTAATTTAATTATATATATATATATAAATATAATCGTTTCTGGCGCTGTTTTTCTCTAGATTTGAATTAAACATTTCAGACAATCCAACCGTCGGATCTTCACAAAGTTGGTGCCGTTGGAAAGATATTTCCAAGGCGAACCCAACGGTTGCGGTTTTGGGAAAATCCAATGGTCGGATTTCCCGCACTAGTCGTTTGAAATCACGATTTCAAAACACGAACTGCATGGCCACGTTTCGTTTTAATTTTATTTATATTTATATATTTATATAAATATAGTTCATTCAAAAATTCCTATATCGTTTCCACTTCAATTAGTTCACTAACGCCTTTAAATTTTGGAAAATTTCGCCATAACCTCCTTTGTACGGGAGGGGCTGGGAAAATTCCCAAATAGCCACACGGGCGTCTCATGTCAAAAAGAAAACGAAAAAGCCAAGCGGCTAGCCAACAGGCTCATAAAATCATCACCCAAACAAAACAGTAAATGTGTACCTATTTGTCGGACACAAAATTTTATTCCTCTTCTCTAGCCCCTTTGCTATAACCTGTTCAATAAATATGCATGTACATATATACAATTTTTATCACTTATCATTTTCCATTCAACTTCATATTTGATTTGCTTCGATTTAAAAAACACCATTCCTTCTAATGTTGCATGCATAGGCTAAAATCAAATCATTAGCTAATTAATGTACATTTCAATTCATGTATATTTATTTGAACCAGTGGCTATTTTTAACACTTCACATTTCAAAGATGATAATTTTGGCGAACTAAAATAGATTTCAACACATGACTATTTTCTTTAGTTCCTATGCATGTTAAAAATAATATTATTTCATTCACAAATATTTATTTCAACGTCCGCATATCTTTAGCATATTACATATATGATAAAAATGATATTTTTATCATTTAAAATATTTATTCGACAAATGGATATTTTCAACACTTCATAGTTTCAATAAAAATGTAATTTTTATTGTTCGATCTTTTTATTCAACACATGAACTTTTCCACTACACGCACTTCTCAACACATGAGCATTTCCACACATGGATATTTTATTTATATTGTTCATATAAGAAAGATGGAATTTTTATTTTTGAAACTATTTATATATAAGGCGAATATTTTACATACTTCATATATATTATAAAAATGTGATTTTTATTGTTTAAACACTTCATTCATTCACAAATGAATTTAATTTTCACATATCAGTTTTCAACACATGAACATTTCCCCACATGGATATAGTCTCAGCATATGGCTTTAATTTCAACGCATGAAGATAATTTCAACATACGAAAATAATTCTAACACATAAAGATTATTCAAAATTTCACCAGCATAACGACAGGGTAGTTAAAACCGGCACCGTCCCTAGTACGGCTCCTCGCTCTACCTTAAAACCTCGCGGTTTTTGACAATGGGGATTAATGCATCTAATTCGCACGCAGGCGGCATGTTTTATTTTTATTTCCACAAATATTTCCAATTCATTTCAATCACCAATGGGTATTTTTCAACCACAACCAAACAATATCAACCACAAACCATTATTCAACCATTCGTATTTTTCATCCAATATTTCACAACAATAAATATCGTCCATGGTTTGTGGACGAGGGGAGTATATATATATATATATATATATATATATTTATATTTATATATAGCAATTCACTTCTATTTCAACACATATATAATTTTTACAACGCATATATAACTTATACATCGAACATACAACTTATACAACGCTTATACATGAGGTGTACAACGCTTATATAACTCATACACCGACTATATAATTTATACATCGTCGTTTTCCATATCGTTTATAAATTAGAAATCTCACATTGGGTACCACTCCACCAAAAATAGCAGAAGGCTCAGAAAAATATGCGGTCTCTTCTAAAATGTAGAAGACGTCCATACGGGTCCACTGTCTCTTGTTTCACTGAATTTAGTCAAGAAACGAAAAAGATATGATTTTTCAAAGTTTGCAACACTTTAAAACTGTTGAAATCAGTTTAAATAATATAAACCGTATACCTCATTATTTCGTTCAAAACTAGGTCGCCCGATTTCTTCCAAACCGTAGCACGTGAGGCCGATCAGGTTGCACCACGATCTCCAGCTCCGAGAGGCGCTCCTGTGGGTCCCTCCTTTGATGAACTCGACGACGACTGGGAGGTGGAGGACTTCGAACGACGGAACTTGAAGGGGGCGATTCGCACTGAATATTCAACGAGGGGAGATGTAGTTTGTATGGATTTGAAGAGGAAGAGAATCTCTTCAAAAACCCCAACTTCCACGTTCGATTTTAATGAGAGGATTCAACAGAAATTAGGAGAGATGGGAGGAGGTCTTCATCGTCGTCGGTTTCAGATAGGGTCGGGGAGAGAGAAAGTCGTTTGGGCCAATAGTTTTTTTTATATATATTTATAAATATTAAAATCCGAAAATACCCCTTGCCACACACGAACACCAATCCAAACCCAACGACTGTCGTCCCTAGCATTTTACCCCCATTCTGAACACAATGGGATATGTTTCGTAGGCCCATTCGACTGTTTCAGTCAGTTTCCATTCAAATTAAAATATAAAACATTCAATATTTGATTTGAACGTACATTTCAATTTGCCAGGGCCACAAACTGATCCGAAAAATTCCAGAAAAATAAATCTGGCTATGTTTTGACGATACAGTCCCAACAAAACTAGCTTCGTCGAATTCTGAGACCGTTTGCAAAAAGGCCCTTTTCTGGTCGATCCAATTTAACTATAATTGACCAAAACACGTTTTCCTTTGCCACGCTCACATACTAGCTTCAAAAATTATGAAATTTGAAACCAAGCAATAACTTCACATCCCGGATCCAATAAAAGTGGTTTCGTCGAATTCTGAGGTCGTATGCAAAATGGCCAATTTCACGGGCTATATAAATTCCATAGCGACCTTTCTGAAAATTCATTTGGCCATAACTTTTGCTTTCCGCTATGAAGATTCGATTTTTCAGATTCGTTAGAAAGGTATTCACTAACAGATTTAAATATTTTTGGTTTCACTAAAATTCATTTTGTTTTGCACCCGGTATAGTCCGACAAAGTTTGAATTCAATTTTTGAAACTGCAGCGCCATTTTAGGCCTTGTTTATAATTAGAATTAATTATATTCATTTTCAAACGTCGATTCAAACTCAGTATTCATTGCTATTATTTAAAATATTTATTTTAAATATTTAAAATCCATTATTTTAGCCAATTTAAAAATTTTAAATTGGTTCAAATTTTCTGGGTCGTTACATTTTATTTCATCATTCTAATTTACATCTAAACTACATATAAAAATGTAATTTTTATTTCATCATTCTAATTTACATTTAAACTACATATAAAAATGTGATTTTTATTTCATCGTCCTAATTTACATCTAAACTACATATAAAAATGTAATTTTTATTTCATCGTTCTAATTTACATCTAAACTACGTATAAAAATGTGATTTTTATTTCATCGTTCTAATTTACATCTAAACTACATATAAATATGTGATTTTTATTTCAATCCAAATTCATGTCTAAATTTACATTATAAAAATGTAAATTTAATTACAATGCAAACTCTACTTCCTATTTACATTGTAAAAATATGATTTTTAATTACAATGCAAACTCTACTCCTAATTTACATTGTAAAAATATGATTTTTAATTACAATGTAACTCTACTTCTTATTTACATTGTAAAAATATGATTTTTAATTACAATGCAAACTCTACTTCTTATTTACATTGTAAAAATATGATTTTTAATTACAATGCAAACCCTACTTCTTATTTACATTGTAAAAATATGATTTTTAATTACCATGCAAACTCTACTTCTTATTTACATTGTAAAAATATGATTTTTATTTACAATGCAAACTCTACTTCTTATTTACATTGTAAAAATATGATTTTTAATTACAATGCAAACTCTACTCCTTATTTACATTGTAAAAATATGATTTTTAATTTCAATGCAAACTTCATCATATGTTACATTATAAAAAATGTAAATTTTAATTTCAATGCAAACTCTCATCATATGTTACATTATAAAAAATGTAATTTTAATTTCAATGCAAACTCTCATCATATGATACATTATAAAAAATGTAAATTTAATTTCAATGCAAACTCTCATCATATGTTACATTATAAAAATGTAAATTTTAATTTCAATGCAAACTCTCATCATATGTTACATTATAAAAAATGTAATTTTAATTTCAATGCAAACTCTCATCGTATGTTACATTATAAAAAATGTAAATTTTAATTTCAATGCAAACTCTCATTCTAATTACATAGAAAAATGTAATTTAAATCCTACGGTGTAAATTCACATTTTAATTACATAGAAAAATGTAATTTTTATCATACAGTGTAAATTCACATTTTAATTACATAGAAAAATGTAATTTTCATCCTACGGTGTAAATTCACAGTTTAATTACATAAAAAAATGTAATTTTCATCCTAAGGTGTAATTTCCTATATAATTTACATATAAAAATGTAAATTCTAACATACGATGTAAATTCATGTTTTAATTAATGAAATTTTTATCACACAGTGCAAATGCATATATAAATTACATATCAAAATGTAATTCTTATCTTATGGTGAAATTGTATATATAAATGACATAAAAGAAATGTAATTTTATCTTATGGTCCTAATTCACGTCTAAATAGTATACAAAAAGATCATTTTTATTTTACTGTTCTAATTTACATCTAAACTACACATAAAAATGTAATTTTTATTTCATCGTTCTAATTTACATCTAAATTACATATAAAAATGTAATTTTTATTTCATCGTTCTAATTTACATCTAAACTACATATAAAAATGTGATTTTTATTTCATCGTTCTAATTTACATCTAAACTACATATAAAAATGTAATTTTTATTTCATCGTTCTAATTTACATCTAAACTACATATAAAAATGTGATTTTTATTTCATCGTTCTAATTTACATCTAAACTACATATAAAAATGTGATTTTTATTTCAATCCAAATTCATGTCTAAATTTACATAATAAAAATGTAAATTTCATTTCACTACAATTTCCCAACTTTTATTTACATTAAAAAAAATGTAAATTTATATACATACAACATTCCTACTTTTATTTACATCATAAAAAAATGTAAACTTTATTTACTATGTTGAATTGATAATTTAGATCAATTCAAATAAAAAGACAAATCTTTATTTTTTATGTTGAATTGATAATCTAGATCAATTCAAATAAACAAAAGCACTAACATAACGATGGCAAACCATGTCTCTTTTATTATAAATCGATAAGTTTGATTTATTCAAATCATACAAAATCGATAACATAAGAATGTGACAATCATATTTCTATTATTTTTAATTGATAAATTAGATCAATCCAAATCGACACAAGTGATTACATAAGAGGTGATAATCATACGTATCTAAACTATCCATCACAAACACATACCAACCATCATCAAATATGACAAAACAAAATAGATCTGTATCGTAAGCATGATATTTACCATTCAAACCTCACATAACGCTAGGATAATAATTAAATTAATTAAATTAAATTAAAAATAAATTCTCACGGTGCTTGGGACTGAAATCAAGGTCCAAACTCGATCAGATCTCATGTTCGAAGTCACAGGGGTTTCGGATCTGAAAGATTTCAATTTGAAGTTCATATGTATAAATTAGAAAACGACTTTTTACAACTGCAGTTGCCACATCTAAAAGCGTGGCAAATTCTGAAATGAAATTTCATACCTAAAGCGTTCAAAACTTTGATTTGTGATTTCGTGAGCTATAGTTAACGGTTTTGGGTGCCGTTTATTGGAGATTGGAGAGCTACGAAAGGGGAATCAACGCTGAGAAGGGGGGAGGGTGCGCACGCCTGTGGTGGGGCCGAGGGGGGTGCGACGGCGGCAGGTTTAGGGGGGTGGGGCGGCGGCTACAGTTGATGAGAGGTGGTGATTTGGGTATGGAATCGAAGAGCTTGAAATTCTCTACGAAACATGTATTTGTATGAAGATTTTCGTTGAGAAACGAAGGAGAAATCAGTGTTCAAATTTTTTATCTATTCATGGGTTCGGCGGCTGAATTGAACGGGAAGAGGAAGAAGAAGACGTACACTATTTATAATATAATATTAGGTTTATCTAGTTTTTATTTAATTCTTAATTACCCAATAAAGGCCCATTTAGTAACTTTCACCAATTTCAGCATAACGACTGTCGTTCCTACCTATTAACCCCCATTCCGAACTCATCTGGCTATGTCTCGCAGGCCCAAATGATCGTCTTGCCCCCTGTTTCTCGGTTTTAAATTATAAATCATTTATTTTAATTTAACCGTACAAATAAATTTACCGGGGCTACAAGTTAACTCAGAAAATCCAAAAAAATTATTTTTGGCTTTCTTATGATGATACCGTCCTAACAAAATTTATTTCGTCGAATTCTGAGACTGTTTGAAAAATGGCTATTTTCCAGTCAATTAATTTTTACCAAAATTGACAAAACACAGTTTCTTTTTCCACGCTCACATACTAGCTTCAAAAATCATGGAATTTGAAACCTAGCAATCATTTTATATCCCGGATCCAACAAAAGTGGTTTCGTCGAATTCCGAGGTCGTATGAAAAATGTCTATTTTCAAGGGCGATATATTCTCTATAGCGACCTTTCTGAAAATTCATTTGGCCATAACTTTTGATTCCCGCTATGAAACTTCGATTTTTCAGATTCGTTAGAAAGATATTCATTAACAGATTTAAATATTTTTCGTTTCACTAAAATCCGGTTTATTCTACATTTTGTGTAGTCAGTCAAAGTTCAGGTTTGACTTTTCAAACTACCGTCCTTTTTCTAATTCCTTTTATAATTAAATTAAATATATTTGTATTAAATCCAATCAAAATAAATTTCTAGTCATTTTTACTTAAAATAATTCCTTTCAACTATTTAAACACCTATAAAATCTCTAAAATGAAAATTTTAAATTGCCCCCAAATTCTGGGTTGTTACAATCTCCCCCGCTTAAGAACTTTTCGTCCTCGAAAATAAAAAGGAATTTAGAAGAGTAGGAACCGACACAAAGAATGTTTTTAACAGAAATAGTACCACCTAAAACATCAGGCTTACCTGCTCCTTCAGAAGAAGTTGGTGCGGAAGAAGGTGGTGCACTTGCTCCCTCGTACACATGGGCAACTTGGGAACTCCTCAACAGTGGACAATTACGTTTGATGTAACCCTTTTTATGGCAGTTATAGCATCTTCTAGTGTCCTCCCTTCTGGCCTTCTTTGGATTCCCGTGGTCCTAGCTATAGTGTCCAAACGTCTGGCAGTGGTAGCATTGTAGCTTAGTCTTATCATGAGTCTTAGCGACTCCAGAACTGCTTTCTTCAGACTTCTTCTCATAGCGACAGGCAAACTTATCGTGAAGCCTTTCCACCTCTTCCTTGCAATATACTCTTCATTAAATAGCTCTTTAAATTTAGTCCAAGTCATATTTTCTTCATCTCCTCCTATATTGACCTTCTCCCACCAAAGCTGTGCTTCGCCTTAGAGCATCCATGAAGCCACAAATCTCTTCTTTTGATCTTCCAGTTCTAGCGCTCTAAATATCTTTTCACAGTTCTTAAGCCATGCCCGAGCCTGCGTCATGGTCTCCGTACCTGTGAACGGAACTCCATCTAATTTCTTAAAATCCTTCACTACCCTCACCAAGTCAAAGGGCTGCGCTGGTGATTGTTGAATTGCGGGCTCCTCGGTTCCAATAACATTTTGCCCCCATTGTTCTAACTCTAGCAGTTCTAGCGGCACCTGTACTCATTTTTAGTTGGTTCTGTACAATCAAGGAAAAAGTCAGAACAACTGTAATGGTGATTCAAATAGATAGAAAAGATCGAAGGATGAATGAAAAAATGATGATAAAGTGACTGGCTACTATGTATCTCATGAAATGTTCGCCACAGAATATTGTGATTCTATGTAAACGAATTATTATAATTATGTTATATTCCAAAGCTAAGTTTAACCAAAGCACTGATACCAACTTGTGATGACTCCAAACTTCCATGGGATGAAAGTAAGGAATAATCATTTGGAATACAACATAAATACAATAATACATATCACAGATACAACATAGCATAGGAAATTCATAGAGTAACAACATCATAGCAGCGGAAATATAATGTCATCAACCACAGAAAGTCCACAGTCACAGAATTCTAAATTATTACATCAAGTTTGCAGAAAAAGAAATAAGTTCCCACTTCAACTTAAACAACGTGAAATGAAACAAGTTTGATGTCTGGAATTAAAAAGAGAAAAAAGCAATAGCAGCAAATGATAGATTTCTTCAAGCTCCAAGTCATCACCTCTCCACGAAAGCAAATCCAAGAAAGATAATAAGCATCTCCAAAGAAAAGACTCCAAGCAAAGAATGAACCTGTTTACTTGGCTGCCCATGTAGAAAGGAGGGCACCCGAGTTTGCAAAAAGGTGGAAACAAACAACGGGTCAGTCATGGGACTGGTGTGAGAATTCTTAATTAATCAATCACTATTAATAAGGCAAATCCAAAGACCACGCCGCTAACACGGAATGGGTTTACTCTAATGGATTGCCGTGCATAATTTAAAGTGTCAGGACAAATTATAAATAAATCGTAAAACAATGCTATGCTTTTAGGAAAAATGGAATACCATAAGACCCAGGTCCCATCACACAATGCAACACAAACCAGAGGATAAGGTTTTACCTTATGGTGATTAAACATGCTAAATATGGCAAATACGAGTTTAATATTATTATTAGTATATATCCAAACATTTCAAAATAAATGTATCAATCCTAGGACACATAGATACCATAATACTATGCTTCCATACTAGTAATACAATCAAATCCATAGGTTCGTATTGGAAGTTGGGATTTCCATCATGAGTCAAGGCTAGGGAGGAGCTCCTTACCTATTCGAGACACTCTAGCTAATGCCTCAGGATCCCCCGCAGTGAACCCTTGGATAGCTGCAGGGCCGGTCCACCATACGAGTTGCGGATTAGTTATTCCTGAACACACATTTCCTAGTCCTATAGGACCTATCATCCGAGGCGCCTCATTCCATCATCCACATAAGTAAAATGTCGGGCCGTGTTAAAGCCCAATCACCACTTCTAGCTAGAAAGAAACGTGCTGCTCTCCCTGCGTTCCCTTCTCCCATTTTAGACTCCGCCGGTGTGTGAGGCGCGCGAAGTCACGCTATACACAAAGCTATGCCTAAACAAGCTATGCTTTGATCATCCCACAAGGCCTGCTTTGCAACAAAGCCTTGATCATATGCATCTTAGCATGCCACATCATCACTCCATATCGCACTACCAATCCTTTGCCGAAATATATGAACGGGTGTTAAGAAAGAGAATAAATTCTCCGCCACCAAACATCCATACATTCAACAGAATATTAATAACATGATATTTAATGGAGTACGATGTCAGACACACAATCCACTTATTAGCCTATGCTTTGGGTCTGAGCGAAAACCAAACCCGTGAAATCAACACGTACGTTTGGGCAATGACCATGACCCTTGAATTGGGAGCAAGTCAAATCAGGGCCTCGATCGTTGTCCATTCGAGGGAAGATTTACGGTCTTCATACGCCATCTTCATACTTCAATTAACGTCGTTTGATTATTTGGAATGAGAGAACTCGGACTTTCCAAATAATCCTCGTATATATATATATATATATATATATATATATAATCCTTCGTATCACTTTATAATGATTACTACCTATTTTAATTATTTAAAATAATTAAATTTTTATATAACGACGCCTTAAGTCAATGGGCGACTATGGCGCTGCATTCAACCAATTTTGATTTTTACATTTCTCAGAATCTAACCGTTGGATCTTAATGTAATATATATCGTTGGAAAGATTTTTCCAAGACGGTTCTAACGGTTTCACTTTCAAGAAAATCCGACGGTCGGATCTTCTTGTATAGTCGTTTAAAGGTACGATTTCAAAACGCGAACTACCACGCTCCATTCATTTAATTTTAATTATATTTATATATATATAATCGTTTAATCGTAATAACGTTGTTTGATTTAAACAACGCTCTAACAACTACCGACTAAATTTTAATTCATTTGAAAATGAAGATCATATCACAACATCCTAAATTCATTCTTTACTTACATTAAAAATGTAAATTCCATCCTTTTCATTTACATAAAAAAAAGAAAAGATGTAAATTTAATTCCTATGTAAATTCCTATTTTCTATTTACATGTAAAAATGTAAATTTTGATACATTGCAAAATCCTACTTTTAAATTACATATAAAAATGTAAATTTCAACCTCAATGTACTTTCTCATCTTAATTACATAATAAAAATGTAACTTATATTTGCAGTGTGAATCCTATTCTAAATTACAACTAAAAATGTAAATTTAATTACAATGCAAACTCTACTTCCTATTTACATTGTAAAAATATGATTTTTAATTACAATGCAAACTCTACTCCTAATTTACATTGTAAAAATATGATTTTTAATTACAATGTAACTCTACTTCTTATTTACATTGTAAAAATATGATTTTTAATTACAATGCAAACTCTACTTCTTATTTACATTGTAAAAATATGATTTTTAATTACAATGCAAACCCTACTTCTTATTTACATTGTAAAAATATGATTTTTAATTACCATGCAAACTCTACTTCTTATTTACATTGTAAAAATATGATTTTTATTTACAATGCAAACTCTACTTCTTATTTACATTGTAAAAATATGATTTTTAATTACAATGCAAACTCTACTCCTTATTTACATTGTAAAAATATGATTTTTAATTACAATGCAAACTTCATCATATGTTACATTATAAAAAATGTAAATTTTAATTTCAATGCAAACTCTCATCATATGTTACATTATAAAAAATGTAATTTTAATTTCAATGCAAACTCTCATCATATGATACATTATAAAAAATGTAAATTTAATTTCAATGCAAACTCTCATCATATGTTACATTATAAAAATGTAAATTTTAATTTCAATGCAAACTCTCATCATATGTTACATTATAAAAAATGTAATTTTAATTTCAATGCAAACTCTCATCGTATGTTACATTATAAAAAATCTAAATTTTAATTTCAATGCAAACTCTCATTCTAATTACATAGAAAAATGTAATTTAAATCCTACGGTGTAAATTCACATTTTAATTACATAGAAAAATGTAATTTTTATCATACGGTGTAAATTCACATTTTAATTACATAGAAAAATGTAATTTTCATCCTACGGTGTAAATTCACAGTTTAATTACATAAAAAAATGTAATTTTCATCCTAAGGTGTAATTTCCTATATAATTTACATATAAAAATGTAAATTCTAACATACGATGTAAATTCATGTTTTAATTAATGAAATTTTTATCACACAGTGCAAATGCATATATAAATTACATATCAAAATGTAATTCTTATCTTATGGTGAAATTGTATATATAAATGACATAAAAGAAATGTAATTTTATCTTATGGTCCTAATTCACGTCTAAATAGTATACAAAAAGATCATTTTTATTTTACTGTTCTAATTTACATCTAAACTACACATAAAAATGTAATTTTTATTTCATCGTTCTAATTTACATCTAAATTACATATAAAAATGTAATTTTTATTTCATCGTTCTAATTTACATCTAAACTACATATAAAAATGTAATTTTTATTTCATCGTTCTAATTTACATCTAAACTACATATAAAAATGTAATTTTTATTTCATCGTTCTAATTTACATCTAAACTACATATAAAAATGTGATTTTTATTTCATCGTTCTAATTTACATCTAAACTACATATAAAAATGTGATTTTTATTTCAATCCAAATTCATGTCTAAATTTACATAATAAAAATGTAAATTTCATTTCACTACAATTTCCCAACTTTTATTTACATTAAAAAAAATGTAAATTTATATACATACAACATTCCTACTTTTATTTACATCATAAAAAAAATGTAAACTTTATTTACTATGTTGAATTGATAAGATCAATTCAAATAAAAAGACAAGTCTTTATTTTCTATGTTGAATTGATAATCTAGATCAATTCAAATAAACAAAAGCATTAACATAACGATGGCAAACCATGTCTCTTTTATTATAAATCAATAAGTTTGATTAATTCAAATCATACAAAAGCGATAACATAAGAATGTGACAATCATATTTCTATTATTTTGAATTGATAAATTAGATCAATCCAAATCGACACAAGTGATTACATAAGAGGTGATAATCATACGTATCTAAACTATCCATCACAAACACATACCAACCATCATCAAATATGACAAAACAAAATAGATCTGTATTGTAAGCATGATGTTTACCATTCAAACCTCACATAACGCTAGGATAATAATTAAATTAATTAAATATAATTAAAAATAAATTCTCATAGTGCTTAGGACTGAAATGAAGGTCCAAACTCGATCAGATCTCGTGTTCGAAGTCATAGCAGTTTCGGATCTGAAAGATTTCAATTTGAAGTTCATATGTATAAATTAGAAACTGGATTTTTACAACTGTAATTACCACATCTAAAATCGTGGCAAATTCTGAAATGAAATTTCATACCTAAAGCTTTCAAAACTTTGATTTGTGATTTCGTGAGCTGTAGTTAACGGTTTTGGGTGCCGTCTGTTAGAGATTGGAGAGCTACGAAAGGGGAATCAGCGCCGAGAAGGGGGGAGGGTGCACACGCCTGTGGTGGGGCCGAGGGGGGTGCGACGTTGGCGAGTTTAGGGGGGTGGGGCGGCGGCTACAGTTGATGAGAGGTGGTGATTTGGGTATGGAATCAAAGAGCTCGGAATTCTCTTCGAAACGTGTATTTGTATGAAGATTTTCGTTGCGAAACGAAGGAGAAATCAGAGTTCAAAATTTTGATGTATTCATGGGTTCCGCGGCTGAATTGAACGGGAAGAGGAAGAAGAAGACGTACACTATTTATAATATAATATTAGGTTTATCTAATTATTATTTAATTCTTAATTACCCAATAAAGGCCCATTTAGTTACTTTCACCAATTTCAGCCCAACGACTGTCGTTCTTACCTATTAACCCCCATTCCGAACTCATCTGGCTATGTCTCGCAGACCCAAATGATCGTCTTGGCCCCCGTTTCTCAGTTTTGAATTATAAATCATTTATTTTAATTTAACCGTACAAATAAATTTACTGGGGCTACAAATTAACTCAGAAAAATCCAGAAAAATTATTTTTTGCTTTCTTATGATGATGCGGTCCTAACAAAATTTATTTCATCGAATTCTGAGGCTGTTTGAAAAATGGCTATTTTTCAGTCAATTAATTTTGACCGAAATTGACAAAACACGGTTTCTTTTGCCACGCTCACATACTAGCTTCAAAAATCATGGAATTTGAAACCTAGCAATCATTTTACATCCCGGATCCAACAAAAGTGGTTTCGTCGAATTCCTATGTCGTATGCAAAATGTCTATTTTCAAGGGCGATATATTCTCTATAGCGACCTTTCTGAAAATTCATTTGGCCATAACTTTTGATTCCCGCTATGAAACTTCAATTTTTCAGATTTGTTAGAAAGATATTCATTAATAGATTTAAATATTTTTTGTTTCACCAAAATCCGGTTTATTCTGCATTCTGTGTAGTCAGTCAAAGTTCAGGTTTGACTTTTCAAACTGCCGTCCTTTTTCTAATTCCTTTTATAATTAAATTAAATATATTTGTATTAAATCTAATCAAAATAAATTTCTAGTCATTTTTATTTAAAATAATTCCTTTCAACTATTTAAACACCTTTAAAATCTCTAAAATGAAAATTTTAAATTAGCCCCAAATTCTGGGTTGTTACAAATCCCCAATGTTACGTACCTACCAACTCATATTAGTACTCAAATCCTTCAATTTATTATGTGATTGGAACTATTTACTCAAACCGTCATTCATACCTTAATAACATCCGAGGTAATCCTAACAGTCTCCCCCTTGACTCGCATCCTACGAATATCTTTTAAGAGCATTGCCTTGCCTGCATGGCCCAATCTGTAACCCTCGACTCTGATGCCACTGCTATGTAATAGCAGTTGGAACAAAGCCCCCTGCATACAAATTGGCACGCACATCCTTGTAACAAAAGGAATCCCTGATGTTACGTGCCTACCAACTCATATTAGTACTCTAATCCTTCAATTTATTCCGTGATGTGGGACTATTTATTCAAGCCATCATTTCTACATTAACAACATGTAAGGCAATAGTGATGACCCCAAACTCCCATGTCACGGAAGCAAGGATAATCAGTGGAATATAACATATAAATAATAATCACAGAGCAGAAATATAAAATTATAC
Source organism: Allium sativum (assembly GCA_030737875.1). Lineage (NCBI taxonomy): Eukaryota > Viridiplantae > Streptophyta > Magnoliopsida > Asparagales > Amaryllidaceae > Allium > Allium sativum. Next base: position 659,173,235 of record CM060913.1, read on the forward strand.
AAGGTAATGTACATCAAATTACACTATAAATAATGTCAACATCAGAGTTACATAACATAACATGATCATACTTAGTACAGAATACAATTTCAACATAATATAAAATGTCTGCAACGGAATCAAACATAATATACATAATGAATTCTGAACAGCATAATAGAAATGATAGAATCCATCTTCAGCTCCACAACTATCCAGAATGAATCGGCTAAAACCTGAATATAAGGCTGCCCTTGTAGAAAATAGGGGCACCCGAGTTTGCAAAGTGAAACAAACTACGAGTCAGTCATGGGACTGGTATGAGAAAACTACTTAACTGATTTAATAATAAGGTCAATCATAGGACCACACCACTAATGCAGAACGGGTCTACTCCACTGGATTGCTAGTGAATAAAACAAGTAAATCATTTAAACATCGCAATGCTTTTTACAAAAAATGAAGCCATTATAAGACTCAGGTCCCATCACACAATGCAACGCAAGCCGGAGGATAGAGTTTTACCTTATAATGGCCAAATTATGCTTGATATGTATAAATCAAAATCATTTGATATTATTACAAGTGCATATATGTTTCAAAAACAATTTCAATCATAATGTATCAATCATAGACGGCATGGGTACCATATATCATGTCGCCATATATAAGTTTACAATCAAAACCGCACATGTCATATTGGAAGTTGGATTTCCATCATGAACCAAGGCAAGGGATCGTCCTTACCAAATTCGAGACAATCTAGCCTACCATGTTTCAGGCTATAGTCACAACTGCACCTATGAAAATGCAGGGCCAGTCCACATTTTAAGTGGATTAGTAATCCCTGAACAATACGTTTTCCCACCCTTTGGGGGCGTAATGGTCAGTATGTCGACCATACCATCCATTGGCCCTGTAGTGACCGATATATTCGGGGTACCCCGCTTTCCAACAACCATATAAGTAAAAGCGTCTGGGCTCCATACCATGACACCACTCCTAGCTAGAAAGAAACGCATGTCCTCCCTACCATCCTTCATCCCGTTTTTGATTAATACCGGGGTGTGAAGCTCGCGAATTAACTCCATACACAAAGCTATGCTATATTAAAGTCGTGCTTTGATCATCAACCACAAGGCTCTGCTTTTCAACAAAAGCCTTGATCACTTGCATCTCAGCATGCCACATTGACATTCCACGCCATGCGATTGATGTCTATCGATATATAACCTCTAATCTCGTACGTCTTAGAGAAGGGTGTTAAGCAAGAGAATAAATTCTCCGCCACCAAACAGATATATATTTAATAGAAATCAATCAGCATAGAATGAAATAAAACGTCAGATACACATCCATTTACCAGTCCGTTCTAGGTTTGAACGAAACCGGAGGCACCTTTTTCCTCGTCCCATATATCCAATATAGGAGAGAGGCCCTCGCTTATCCGAACAATCAAAAAATACGTCCGAACCACTACCACTGTAACCCCTCCAAGGGAGCTAAACGATCCAGGGCATCAGTAATAATCCATTCGATGCGAAGATCACCGGGCTTGCACCGCCTTCATATCTTTGACTTCCAATCGTCGATAAATTATTTGAAATGAGAATTAACTCAGCCTTTTCAAATAATTCACGTATACATAGAATTCAAATCAATTCTTTTCCATGGTTAAATTAGCGACATTCTCGTCTTAATTCAATATGTTAATTTCATGTCAAATACATCTAAACATCAGAATATCCAATAAACCAATTAAAATGGTTTATTTCCATTCCATATCGCTTATAATATTTTATAATGATTTTTCGCTATTTTTATTTATTTAAAAATAGCCCATTTTCATCGAACGACGTTTCAGGTCATTCAATGGCACTGGTACTACTTTCAGTGAAATTTGATTTACACATTTATCAAAATCTAACCAACGGATCTTAACAAACTTTATGTCGTTGGAAAGATCTCCCCAAAGCGAACCCAATGGTTCCAGTTTCGGGAAAATCCGACGGTTGGATCTCTTGATATAATCATTTAAAGTTACGATTTTAAAACACGAACTGCAGCGGCGCAATTCGTTTTATTTTAATATATATATATATATATATCATTCTGGCGTTGTTTTTATTTAGATTTGAATCAAACATTTCTCCAAATCTAACCATTGGATCTCAACAAACTTTAAATCGTTGGAATGATCTTTCCAAAGCGAACCCAACAGTTTCAGTTCCGGGGAAATCCGATGGTCAGATTTCTCGGTATAATCGTTTAAAATTATGATATCAAAATGTGAACTCAACGGCGTAATTCATTTTATTTTAATTTATATATATATATATATATATATATAAATATATTTCATTCGACGATTTCCAAATCGTTTTCACTTCAAAAATTTGGCTAACGCCTTTAAATTTCGAAACATTTCGCCATAACCTCCTTTGTACGAAGAGGGGTTTGGAGATTTATTAGGCCGTATTAGGTACCCGATAAATCCAGTATAAGCATACATAATTTTTAGTGTCCTTATCCTATGCCCGAGGGAGAGTGTAAATTACTCCAGAGATAAATCTCATCACCTCATCCAGTTTTGGAAATAAATAATCCATGTGCCGTATCAAATAACTAGAGAGACACGATTATTGTCAACTCTACACCCGTGTGGGGTTTTATTAAATCTGGCAGTTTACCATTATATTTTGTTTAGTCCATATCAGTCCTCAATTCACCCTGCAATTCAATCATTGCCATACGAGTGTCTTGCTTATATGGTAATCTCAACCTCGTCATACAAGCTCCAAATGTTTATATGGAATATGATATGCTATGAAATCAATAGTTTGTCTTCAGTTCAACCTGAAATACAGTCATCTCCATACAAGCGTCTCGCTTGTATGGTAATTCCAAACTCATCACATAAGCTCCAAATGCTTATGTGGTATATGATAGAGTATGCTATCTTCATGAAGTATGCCATGCGGTGTAGTTCAAAATTAATTGTTGCTATTCTGTGGTGTTGTTTATAATCTCACACAGAATAACCAGCACACCGCATCCAATGGCATTCACAGGAGTTTATATAATAAATGAAATTGCGTAGCCAACTCATTAAGGCTTACCTATTTGTCGGGTACGCAAATAAATTCTTTACTCCGCAGCTAATCTATTTTCCTGTTCAACATATGTGTATATATATATATATATATATGCGTATCTATGCTAAAAATAATATTTTTAGCGAACAAATAATTATTTCCACAAATGACTATATTTAACAGTTCACATACATGTTAAAAATAATATTCCTAATGAACAAGCATTTATTTCAACCCGTGGTTATTTTTAACACTTCATATATGTGATAAAAATAATATTTTCAATGAACAGATATTTATTTTAACTCATGGTTACTTTCTTAATACTTCATATACATGTTAAAAATAATATTTTCAATCAACAAATATTTATTTTAACACATGGTTATTTTTAACACTTCATATACATGTTAAAAATAATATATACAATCAACAAATATTTATTTTAACTCATGGTTATTTTTAACACTTCAAATACATGTTAAAAATAATATTTTCAATCAACAAATATTTATTTCAACCTTCTACTATTTTTAAAGGTTCCTACATACAATAAAATGTTATTTTTATTGTTAAAACATTTTATTTCAAAAATGAATATTTTTAATGATTCATATACACAATAAAAATGTGATTTTTGTTGTTCAAACAATTTATTCAACATAAGAATATTTTTATGATTCATATACACAATAAAAATGTGATTTTTTACTGTTCAAACAGTTTATTCAATATATGAATATTTTTACTGATTCATATACACAATAAAAATGTGATTTTTATTGTTCAAACAATTTATTTAACATACGAATATTTTTAATGAATCATATATACAATAAAAATGTGATTTTTATTGTCCAAACAATTTATTCAGCATATGAATATTTTTAATGATTCATATATACAATAAAAATGTGATTTTTATTATCCAAACAATTTACTCAAAATAACAACTATTTTATACAGTCATTTCAGAAAATTTCGGCATTACAACGGCAGGGTTGGTATCACCGGCACCGTGTCCAGCATGGCTCCTCTGCTATCCTAGGCCTTGCAGCATTACAATACTTTCATTTTCCATAATACAATTCATTTTCATAAGATAATAATTCACCACAAACACAATCAATTTTGTTGCAACCACAATCAATAATTCACAACCACAATCAATTTCTACAACTCAATTCTATCAAACATATCGTCCATGATCTGTGGACGATGGTGTCAGGAGCTACTATGCCTCATCTGCAACCTATATATTTTTATTCATTTATCTTTGAATTTAGATTTCTCACATTGGGTTAAAATTGTAGTAAACTCCAAAAATTCTCCAGTCTCTTCTAGAATGTAGAGTATGTCGTCATGAGTCCAACGTCTCCTGTTTCACTGGATTTCGACAACATACGAAAAAGATATGATTTTTATAATTAAATTCAATTCGCAATGCTTTTAAACGTTATAAGCTATTTAAATAATACTAACCGATGGTTTTCGTTTCTGTTCAAAACTATGTTTTGAAACTTCATTCAATCTGTTGAGCTTGAGGAGGATCGAAGGGTACCACAGTCTAGAGCTATGAGAGGGCTTTCCGACGAGGTAGGTCACGTTGAACTTGAGCTCCAGGTGGCGGCGCAACTCTTGTCGACGCGGGCGGACTTCGAGGAGATGGTTCGTCCAAAATACCACACGATAGTTGGTGAAATTAGTATTGATTCGAAGCTGGAAAATTCCTCTTCAAAATCGCCCGAAGAACTGATGGATTTCGTTGTGTGGTTTGGAAGTAATTAGGGGAGAAACGATCGAGCTACCGCCGTGATTTGTTTTTGAAGAGGCGGCGCGACTTTGGATAATGACGAGGGTTTCCAACGAATTTCTATTGGTTTATATTTATAACTAAATTATTTTATTTTCTTTAATTCCAAAAATACCCTTTAATCCATACGAACTCCAAATCAAATCCAACGACTATCACCCCTAGCTAAATACCCCCATTCCGAACACAATGAAATATGTTTCATAAGCCCATTCGACCGTTTCAGTTGGTTATTATTCAAATTAAAATATAAAATATTCAATTTTAGATTTGAACGTACATTTTAATTTACCAGAGCCACATACTAACTCCAAAAATTTCCGAAAAATAAATCTAGCTATGTTTGGATGATATGGTTCTAATAAAATTAATTTTGTCAAATTTGGAGACCATTTGAAAAATGGCTATTTTCTGGTCAATCCAATTCAAACTGAAATTACGAAACGCGTTTTCCTTTGCCACACTCACATATTAATTCCAAAAATTATGGAATTTTAAACCTAGCAATATATTGACATTCAGGATCCAACCAAGGTAGTTTCGTCAAAAAAAAAGGTCGTTTGCAAAATGTCTATTTTTAAGGGCTATATTTATATAAAATTCCATAGCGACTATTCTGAACATTCAACTAGCCATAACTTTTTATTCCTGCTATGAAGTTCAATTTTTCAAATCCGTTAGAAAGATATAATTAAACAGATTTAAATATTTTTGGTTTTACTGAAATCCGATTTATTTTGAATCCTGTACATTCAGTCAAAGTTCAGCTTCAAATTTTCAAACTACCGCGCTATTTCTAGCTCGTTATATAATTAAAATAAATTTATTTGCTCTAACTTTGATTTAAATAAATTTTTAGTCGTTATTATTTAAAATAAATTATTTTAAATATTCTAAATTCATTAAAATAGCTAGATAAAAAATTTTAAATTTTTTCTGATTTTCCGGGTTGTTACAATCTCCCTCACTTAAAACCTTTCATCCCCGGAAAGGAAACAACAGTAAAGTAGGAAACAAAACGGAAATGCAAAATATTGTATACGTACCTTGCACCAGAGCTAATCAGAGAGGTCCACTCTGCACTTGGGATAAGCCTATTTGATGCTATCTTCTATTTCCCGTATATAGTCTATAGGATCACTTCTCCACTACACTTTGACTAAATGAACCTTCTTGTTCCTTATCACTTTAGTTTCTTTGCCAATAATCTTTATCGGCTCTCTTCTCATAGCTAATTTCGGAGTAATATCCAAATCTTGTTGTGCTGCTTCTTCAACGATCAAGTCTGGATTATGCACATGTTTACGAAGTTGAGACACGTAAAATACATCATGCACTCCAGGAAACCAATCAGGTAATTGAACCCCATAAGCAAGAGTTCCAATCCTTTCAATATGGGAAACAGACCAATAAATCGAGGCGCCAACTTCCTTGTCTTCCCGAATCTGACTACTCCTCTCATTGGAGAAACTCTCAGATATACATAGTCACCAACAACGAATGCTAAATCTCTTCTTCTAGAATCTGCATAACTCTTCTGTCGGCTCTGAGCTATTTGCAATCGCTTCTTAATAAAATCGACTTTATCTAAAGCTTCACGAATCATGTCGGGACCCAATACTAGTCGATTGCCCGATTCTACCCAACATACGGGACATCTACATGGTCGACCATACAATGCTTCGAATGGTGGCATTCCGAGCTCGCTTGGTAGCTGTTATTATATGAGAACTTAGCCAAATGCAAGTGATCTTCCCGCGATCCGCCAAAATCAATAATACATGCCTGCAATAAATCTTCTAGTATACGATTCACCCTCTCAGTTTGGCCATTTGTCTGAGGGTGATATGTAGTGCTAAGGTTTAACTTTATCCCCAATTCCTCCTGGAATGCTTCCCAGAATTTACTAGCGAATATCGGATCACGATCACTAATATACTACTGGGAAGTCCATGTAGTCTAATGATCTCTTTGAAATAAATCTGCGCCAGGTTCTGAGCCGTTCTATTTGATCTAACAGGTATAAAATGGACGGTCTTCATGAAACAATCTACGATGACCCATATACTATCATTTCGTTTCTTGGTTCTAGGAACCCATCTATGAAGTCCATGGAAATTTGATCCCACTTCCATCCTGTAATCTCCAATGGTTGTAACAGTCTGGCGAGTTTTTGTTGATACTCTTGACTTGTTGGCAAGTGGAACACCTGCTAACGTATAAGGAAATGTCTATTTTCATAGATCTCCACCAGAAGGTGCACTTGATATCATTATACATTTCACTCACTCCTGGATGGATACTAAGTTTGGATTTGTGACATTCATCCAGTACTTCTCTTCGAAGGTCAGGAATATTCGAGATGCAAATTCGGCCCTTTAACCTCAGAATTCCCTAGTTATCAATCTGGAAACTCGAGGGTTCACCTTGTTTGATTCTCTTGCTAATTCTCTGAATAAATTCATTGCCTTTCTGAAGAATAGAGATCTTTTCAATCAACGAAGGCATAATAATAAGACTCGCGATGATCACATTCTTTCTGTTGAGCACAACGGCCACAACATTGGCTTTCCCTGGAGTATACAAAATATCTAGATCTTACGCTGCAAGAAATTCCAGCCAATGCTGTTGTCTTTGGTTCAAATTATTCTGGGTGAACAAATACTTTACTAACTTGTGATTTGTGTATAATTCAAACTTCTCCCCAATAGATAGTGCCTCCAGATTTTCAAAGCAAACACGATGGCTAGCAACTCAAGATCATGAGTAGCATATCTCTTCTCATGTAGCTTCAACTGACGGCTAGCACAAGCAACAAATTGGCCTCTTTGCATTAATACCGCTCCAAGACCTTCTGTAGAAGCATCTGTATAAATTGTCAAATCTTGATTGCCATCAATAATAGTCAGCACTGGAGTTGTAGTCAACCTTAATTTCAGTTCTTGGAAAGCTGCCTCATAAGCTGGAGTCCAATTAAATCTCGCGTGCTTCTTAGTAAGCTGCGTTAATGGACTAGATAGCTTCGAAAAAACTTTAACAAATTTCCTTTAATAACTAGCTAATCCTAGAAAACTTGTAACAACCCGGAAAATCGGAACCAATTAAATTTTTTATTTTGGCAATCTTAATGAATTTTGAATATTTAAAATGATTAATTTTAAATAATAATGACGAAAAATGTATTTTTGACGAAGTTAAAATTAATAAATTTATTTTATTTATAATTCGAGCCTGAAATGGCGCGGTAGTTTGAAAATTCGATTTCAAATTTCAAATTTCAAATGAATATACAGAATTCATTATAAGTCAGAATTGGACGAAACAAGAAATATTAAAATCTATTTGAAAATATCTTTCAAACCAATCGGAAAAATTGAAATTTCATAGTGGGAATAAAAAGTTACGCCCAGTTGAAATTTCAGAATAGTCGCTATGGAAAATATAGCCTGTAAAAATGGAAATTTTGCAAACGACCTCCGTTTTCAACGAAACTACTTTTGTTGGATTCGGGATGTCAATTTATTGTTAGATTCCAAAATTCATAATTTTTTGAATCAATATGTGAGCGTGGCGAATTAAAACGTGTTTTGACAGTTTCATTCAATTTCGATCGACCAGAAAATGGCCATTTTTCAAACGGTCTTCAAATTTGACGAAATTAGTTTTATTAGGACCGTATCGTCAATACGAAGCTGAAAATATTTTTTTTTGAAATTTTTGGGGTTCATATGTGACCCTAGTAAATTGAAATGTGTGTTCAAAATCAATATATAGGTTTATATTTTGATGGAAACTGGTTGAAACGATAAAATTATCTAACAAAACATATCCCATTGTGTTCAGAATAGGGGTAATCGGCTAGGGGCGACAGTCATTGGGTCTCGTTCAGAGTCCGTATATGAGATGACACTTTATGGGGATAAAATTAAAATAAATATTTTTTTTAATTATATAAACCCCCCTAACCCTCCCTCACTTTTTCAAAACCCGTTGACCAACCCGTTTCCCCCCAAATCACCCTTCTCCAAATCGGTGTTGTCCCCTCCGTTCAGCCCACCGACGTGCGCCGCCAGCCTCCCACCGCCTCCACTACCTCCGGCGACCCTCTCCTCTGTTCTCTCTCATCCTTACTCTCTCCTTCCAATTCAAACCTCCCAGTGCCCAAGATAGCCATGGCCAATGTACCACCGCCGCCGCCCCCAGGCACCACCTCGACCCCTCAGTGACCCCGCCGCCACCCGCTACCCTCGGCGCAGCCTCTACCGCCACCAGCAACAACAAAAATGTGAGCTTTCCTAGTTATTTTCTTTTCTATATTTTCTTTTTTCGTACGATGGTTATTATTTAAAGACATGACAGAATTTGATCTTGGAAGAGATTAGATTTTTATTTCATAACAAAAAGATAAGTTTTTTTTATATATATAAACAAGTCAGATCTTTATGAAGTAAAATTTCGATTTTTCTTTTAAGAAGTAAAGTTTTAATTTTTCATGAAGTAAAGATCAGATTTTTTTTATTATAACAAGACTAGATTTTTTATTAGAAAAAGATTAGATTTTTAGTTAGGTAAAAATCCAATTTTTATAAGGATAAAGATGAGATTTTATAATGATAAGGATATGATTTTTAAAAATAGAAGGGTATGATTTTTAGAGATAGAAAGGATCGTATTTTTAAGATAGGAAAATTATGATTTTCATTGTATAAATATATAATTTTTCTATGTATGAGTAGCGAATAAAAATTGGAGTTTTATTTATAGAAAAGATTATATTTTCATTGAAGATAATATTTTTATCATCTTGAAGAGAATATAAAAATTTGATTTTTATATAATAGAGAATATAAATATATGATTTTTATATATGTAGCGAATTAAAAATATGATTTTTAATATAAATAGTGTGAAACAGATCTAGTTGGAAATAGGACAAAGATTTTCTACATATGAAGAGTCGCGGTGTTTGGTTTAGCTGCTAGGTGAGAACTCCTCACTATAATTTTTTCTATACAGTTATTTATTTTATTACTGCATATATGAACTGTTCCCCCGTCGTCCACAAACCATGGACGATTTGTGTAATTATTTAGTTTGGTTGATTGAATTGTTTGGTTGAATTTGGTTTGGGAAATGAAATGGAATTGATTAGATTGGGATGAGTATGGAGCATTCCATTATTAAACTGGGGATAAGGCTAGGCCTTATCCCGTTTCTAGTATCGTGCCTTTATGCCATCGAAATTTTCTAAAATATATTAAAACAATAAAAATATTATTTTTATTGTGTAAATGAACCGAATGAATGTTTTATCATTAAAAATATAATTTTTAACGTGTATGTGAATAAAATAAATATTCATTTACAAATCAGACGATTTGTTTATGTACATTGATTTGACTGATATTGATTGGGACGATAAATTTTACACAACACCCTACTGCACAAATAAAACCTATGTTTGATTGTTTGAAACCCCACACGGGTATTGGTATGGAATTGGACATACACTAATCCCAATAATTAGTTGTATGACGATCGATTGATAGACAGGCTGTTATAAGCGTTAAATATTTATATTGATGCTTATGTAGTGTAGAATGCACTCTGGATGATGGATGATTATTTATCACTATTGTTGTATACATGTGTTGTATGAAATCCATATAATCATATTATATGGTAATTGACTGTGTCTGATTCCAGTTCAGAAGAAAAGAATATTTTAAAATAACGATTATTTTAAAATAACGAATATTTTCAAATTATATTCTGAAAAGATCAAAATCAAATTATGATGTCCGATTTGGGATGGACACGATTATATTTAAATATATAAAGCCGTGTTGATTAGATTAACATCATTTTGACGTGAACGATATTTATATCGATTTTATTCATTTTTATAATGAATATTGAAAAGGAATTGATTTCCAAATCTAATGTTTTGAAAATATTATCATTTATATATTGATGATACGGAATATTCAATTTTGATTTGAAATTGAATATGAAGTTGAAATCGTTTTGAAAACGAATTGAAAATGATTTATAAAATACGTTTTAAATGGAAATCGACGAAATATATATTATATATAATATAATGGCCTAAACAGAACGCGCCACGCTGCGGCAGTTTGCGATTTTCGACCATTTACTTCGAACGGACATTACGGAAGATCGACCATCGGATTCTCCTAAAAACGGAACTGTTGGGTTCATATCGAAAAGAGCTTTCTAACGGGTACACGAAATTAGTAATCTGACGGTTGGATTTGGAATTATGTCCAAATCAAATCTGGAAAAGGTCGTTGTAAGTGCAGTTCGATGGCCGTTTATGGAAATTGACTGTACGGGCCTTGATAAAATTATTAAAAATATCAATAATTAGTGTAAAGTCATAAGAAATGATTTGGAAAGAATTGGGATGAAAACTCCATATTTGAAAAGATAAAAATAGATTTTTATCGGAATGAACTAGTCTTGAACGAGAATTATAATCCATTTATTTTTTTTATAAATAAATTGGACTTGAAATGGTTTTAAAAATAACCAGAATTTCCAATATATAAATTGGAATGGATTTGAATCGAAATTTTCTTTGGAGTATTTCGATATTGAATTTCGTTATTATACAAATATTGTTATGGAAATTTGAAAGATATATTTACGATATTTGTTGGCCGTAGAATTTGATATTGAATATAACCCGATAAATTTTTTGTTTAGAGCCTTGTATTTAAGATCAAATTAGATTTTGGGTTTATCATGAATGGTGTCTTCATTCACACTATTATTAAAACCCAGTTGAGAAAAAGATTAAATCTTTTTATTTAGATTTAATGAAGTATACCAATTAAATGATATTTAATTGGAATTGAATTGGAATTGATTTTTTTGGGTTTATCGTGAATGATGTTTTAAATAACACTTGTTCTTTAACCCGATCGTTAATGGAATGTGAATTGGGATTATCGTGAACTGTGTTTTAGCGACATTCATTCTTTAACCCGATATACGGTGAAATGGGATTTGGAATTTATAAATTTTTTGTTAAGATTTAAAGGAGATTTTCCAAAGTAAAGTTTTCCAATTTAATAAAATAAATTGGAATGGAATGGAATTTGATTTGGTAATAATCGAAGTGAATTTCTGTGGATGAGGACTGCTAATTTATATGGAATTTAAAAGCCTTTGCTGTTATTCCATTTATATTATTAGTCAGATATGGAAGCATTTATCGATTATATATATCGATTTGTTTTCTATGAAGTTTCCATCGTTAATGGAATGTGATTTTGGGTTGTCGTGAATGGTATCTTTAATGATACTGTTCTTAGACCCAACGGAGTTAAGAAAATCAGAAACTAACTGGGGATTAGTAAAGTTGAATGGTTTCTTGGGTATTGATCTGATGTTGGTTTCGGCCTTCGGGGTTATTACTTAGGGAATTATTCACTTGCTAATTTACGGTTAAAGTCTGATGGAATAGGATGTGATTTTGGGTTTATCGTGAACCATGTTATAAATGACATTGGTTCTTTTACCCAGTTCAAGACAGGATATGAGTTCCCAAGTTAAACAATCATTAACATTGATTTTTGGGAAGATCAAAACCAAGTGGAGTTTTAATGAATCTTTAAATAGATTGAAAGGTGAATTTGATAACTAAAATTATCAAATTCAAGAAATGATCGAGAATGGAGTATCGCCAGTTTTGCTCCAAGCGATAGTTAAATCTTTAATTAGATTTGAACGTGAAATGGTAATTGAATTTACCGATTACACCGCGGTGCTAGATATGAAGTATTACCAGTTTTACTTCATGGGATGAATAGGTTGTGGTTGGGAAATTTAACAAATGATTATTTCGGTAAGGTTTGCTAATCCTGACTAGTTTGGATAAACCATAATTTGGTTTGAATTGATATTCAAAGGAAGATTAAAGAATAAATTTAAAGAATTTATCTTGATAAAATTAATGGGAACCTTTCCCAAAGTAAAAGAATATTTGAATAAAGGAATATTCTGGATTGGAAAAAGGCATATGTTGTGTTTTTATAACACTTGTTTATTATATACGCGAGTTATTCGGAAAGACCGGGTTGATCCCATTCTGATTAACTAATACGACGATAAGTCGAAGGTGAAGACGGTGGTTGAAGACCGGAGGTCTTCACATCGTTTGGATGATTCCTAATGATCTTGATTGTGCCGTACACACAAGAGGAGGGAATAAGTTGGTGATCATCCAGACGTACTTGGGATTGATGGATATACAAGGTACAAGGTGCCTCCGGTTTTGTTCAGACCCAGAACGGACTTGTAAATGGACTCTGTGTCTAACATTGGATTTTGCCCTATGTTGATTGATCTCTATTAAATATACATCTGCCTGGTGAAGGGGAATTTATTCCCTTACTTCACCCTACTCTGTGACGTACGGGATCAGAGGTTGTATATAGATAGCCATCAGTCGCATGGAGTGAATTGCCTGTGTAGCTTGCTGAGATGCAAATAATCAAGGCTTTTGTTAAAAAGCAGGGCCTTATGGTTGATAATCAAAGCATAGCTTTAATATAGCGTCGCTTTGTGTAGCGTTAATTCGTGAGCCTCACACCCCCGTGTGAACCAAAAACGGGAGAGGACGTCAGGGAAGGCATGCGTTTCCTTCTAGCTAGAAGTGGCATTAGTGGTTTTACGCGCCCTGACGAGTTTGACTTATGTGGTTTTTTTAATGCGAGGCGCCTCGGTTATATCGGTCAATCCGGGACTGATGGAGTCATTTGTTGGCTCATTTACGCCCCATAGGGGGGAGAAACGCATGTTCAGGGTTTAAGTTTAATCCACTCCGTGTGGACTGGCCCTGAGGATCCAAGGGATGATGCGTTCTGTTCCTGAGACGCGGGCTAGAGGGTCTCGAAGAGGTAAGGACTATCTTTTGCCTCATTTCACAAATGAAAATCCAACTTCCAATACGTGACGTTTGCGGTTTTGATTGTAGAGCCTAGTATTGGCGACATTATATATGGTACCCATGCCGTCTAGGATTGATACATTTATATTTGAAGTTGTTTTATACACTATGCACTTATAATAGTATCAAATGATTTTATTTAACGTACCAAGCATGTTTGGCTATTATAAGGGAAAACCCTATCCCCTGGCTTGCGTTGCATTGTGTGATAGGACCCGGGTCTTATAATAGCTTCACTTTTCCAAAAAGCATTGCGCTATTTTGTTATATACAATGGTATTCTTGGGAGGAAACATGTTCCGTGTTATACGATGTGGTCCCTTGATATATCTGATTTAAAGCAAAGTTTTAAATAACTGTTTTAGTTCTCACACCAGTCACATGACTGACCTAGAGTTTATTGTTTTAACCTAAACTCTGGGTGCCCCTATTTTCCACACGGGTAGCTAGTAGTTTTGATTTTGCAGATTTATATTCATAGGATCCTGTTTTACAGCTGGAATGATATTCGAAAAGCTCTGTATCCGTATATTCTTTTCAGTTGTGTTTTGTATTATTTTTCCGCTGCTATGTAATGTAATTTAAATCTCTGATATTTTATGATGTGTAATATTTATTCATACTTTGTATATCCTTGTAATCTGATGAAATTGTTGTAATATACAACGAAATGTTCTTCTGTTTGTGTTCTGATTCGTCTTGTCCTCAAAGCAATCCGGGCTTTCCTTCACGGGGAAGTTCGGATCGTTACATTTTTGTATCATAATTTTGGTTTATAGAGCTCTAGAGCAAGACATTTTAGAACCGAATGAAAGAATTCATCAGAGATTAGATTAGTAATATCCAATAAGAATGACTCGTTAGAGATGGGATCAGTAGCATCCTAGAATGAGGCGAAAGAGTGTTATTTTTTTTAAAATAAAATAGAAAAAAAAATTTTGTTTTGAAAATTTAAACCTTTTTATATGTATTTGAATATTATTTTTAGATTGATTTTGGATAATCAAATATATAAAGATCTTGGATATACGCCTAGCTACCGTGTATTCGAAGTCACAAATATACTAGATAGATAGAGAATCACACTCTAGTCGCCCGAAGATGACACTGATGATTGAGATCTCATCATCAGTATTTGTGTTCGAAATTCGAAAGTGGAATATCTATATATTTCCAATTGACTGTTGTCAGAACCAAAGCTAGATAGGGTTTATTTGTTGTGATTTGGCACCAAAAACATGATTTTCTATATATATATATATCAAAATTATGAATTTGAAAAGTTAATCAACTAATTGATTGCTGATTGTGTTGTTTGATTAATTAAAATTTGGAACCATTAAGCCAAATTGTATCAAATGTTGAACTGAATTGAAAATTGTTTGGAAATGCATATATGTTCATGTATATACATTGAACAAGTCATAGCAAGGAGGCTAGAGAAGGAATAAAATTGTTTGCCCGACAAATATGTACATGTTTATTGTATTTCTTAGGGGTTTTGATGATTTTATGAGCCGACTGGCTATTTCTTTTTCTTCTTGGATTGGAGAGGCCTGTATGGCAATTTCGGGATTTCCAGGGACTCCCGTACAGGGGAGGTTATGGCGAAATTTTTCGAAAATTTTGGGTGTTAGCCAAATTTTTGAAAATTTTGAAAAGTTTTTAGAAACTGAAAAGTTGAAGAACTTAAGCCATAATGAAAATAATGAAAGTTGAGTTGATTAGTTAAACAACTTTCAGCTTCGTTCCTTTTCGGGGACGAAAAGTTTTAAGTTGGGGAGATTGTAACAAACCAGAAAATCGGAACCAATTTAAAAATTTTATTTTGGAAATTTTAATGAATTTTGAATATTTAAAATGAATTATTTTAAATAATAACGACGAAAAATTTATTTTCGACGAAGTTAAAACGAATAAATTTATTTTATTTATAATTCGAGCTTGAAATGGCGCGATAACTTGAAAATTTAATTTCAAATTTCAAATGAATATACATAATTCATTATAATTCAGAATTGGACGAAACAAGAAATACTAGAATCTATTTGAAAATATCTTTCCAAGAATCAGAAAAACTGAAATTTCATAGCGGGAATAAAAAGTTATGCCCAGTTGAAATTTTCGAAAAGTCGCTATGGAAAATATAGCCTTTAAAAATGGAAATTTTGCAAATGACCTTCATTTTCGACGAAACCACTTTTGTTGGTTCTGGGATGTCAATTTATTGTTAGATTCCAAAATTCATAATTTTTCAAATCAATATGTGAGCATAGCAAAGAAAAACGTGTTTTGATAGTTTCTATCAATTTCAATCGACCAGAAAATGGCCATTTTTCAAATGGTCTTCGAATTTGACGAAATTAGTTTTGTTAGGACCGTATCATCAATACGAAGCTGAAAATAATATTTCTGTAATTTTTGGGGTTCATATGTGACCCCAGTAAATTGAAATGTGCATTCAAAATCAATATATAGATTTATATTTTGATTTTGACGGAAACTGGTTGAAACAATAAAATTGGCTAACGAAACAAATCTCATTGTGTTTGGAATAAGGGTAATTAGGTAGGGGCGACAGTCGTTGGGTCTCGTTCGGAGTCCGTATAAGAGATCATACTTTATGGGGATAAAATTAAAGTAAATATTTTTTTTATTATATAAACCCCCTAACTCTCCCTCACTCTGTCAAAACCCGTTGACCAACTCGTTTCCCCCCAAATCGCCCTCCCCCAAATCGATGCTGTCCCCTCTGTTCAGCCCACCGACATGCGCCGCCAGCCTCCCACCGCCTCCACTACCTCTGACAACCCTCTCCTCTGTTCTCTCTCCTCCTTACTCTCTCCTTCCAATTCAAACCTCCATGCGCCCAAGACAGCCACTGCCACGGCCAATGTACCACCACCGTCGACCCCAGCCGCTACCCCGACCCCTCAGTGACGTCCGCGGCCACCTGCAACCCTCGGCGCAGCCTCTACCGCCACCAACAACAACAAAAATGTGAGCTTTCCTAGTTATTTTCTTTTCTATATTTTCTTTTTTCATATGATGGTTATTATTTAAAGACATGACAGATTTTTGTCTTAGAAGAGCTTAGATTTTTATTTCATAACAAAAAGATAAGTTTTTTTTATATATATAAACAAGATCAGATCTTTATCAAGTAAAGTTTCGGTTTCTTTTAAGAAGTAAAATTTTGATTTTTAATAAAGTAAAGATTAGATTTTTTTTATTAGAAAAAGACTAGATTTTTTATTACAAAAAGATTAGATTTTTAATTAGGTAAAAATCCGATTTTTATAAGGATACAGACGAGATTTTTATAATGATAAGGATTTGATTTTTAAAAATAGAAGGGTATGATTTTTAGAGATAGAAAGGATCGGATTTTTAAGATAGGAAAATTATGATTTTCATTGTATAAAAATATAATTTTTCCATGTATGAATAGCGAATAAAAATTGGAGTTTTATTTATAGAAAAGATTCGATTTTCATTGAAGATAAGATTTTTATCATCTTGAAGAGAATATAAAAATATGATTTTTATATAATAGAGAATATAAAATTATGATTTTTATATATGTAGCGAATTAAAAATATGATTTTTAATATAAACAGTGTGAAACAGATCTAGTTGGAAACATGGTGAAGTTTTCTACATATGAAGAGTCACAGTGTTTGGTTTAGCTGCTAGGTGATAACTCCTCACTATAACTTTTTCTATACAGTTATTTATTTTATAACTACATATACGAACTGTTCCCCCATCGTCCACAGACCATGTACGACTTGTGTGATTATTTAGTTTGGTTGATTGAATTGTTTGGTTGAATTTGGTTTGCAAAATGAAATGGAATTGATTAGATTGGGTTGTGTATGGCGCAGGCCATTATTAGACTGGGGATAAGGCTAGGCCTTGTCCCGTTTCTAGTATCGTGCCGCTATGCCACCGAAATTTTCTAAACTATATTAGAACAATAAAAATATTATTTTTATTGTGTAAATCAATCGAATGAATGTTTTATCGTTAAGAATATAATTTTTAATGTGTATGTGAATAAAATAAATATTCATTTACAAATCAGATGATTTGTTTATGTACACTGATTTGACTGATATTGATTGGGACGATAAATTTTACACTTCGCCCAACTGCACAAATAAAACCTATGTTTGATTGTTTGAAACCCCACACGGGTATTGGGACGGAATTGTACATACACTAATCCCAATAATTAGCTGCATGTCGATCGATTGATTGACATGCTGTTATAAGTGTTAAATATTTATATTTGATGCTTATGCAGTGTAGAATGCACTCTGGATGATGGATGATTATTTAACACTGTTGTTGTACACATGCGTTGTATGAAATCCATATAATCATATTATATCGTAATTGACTGTGTCTGATTCCAGTTCAGAAGAAAAGAATATTTTAAAATAACGAATATTTTCAAATAGTATTCAGAAAAGATCAAAATCAAATTTTGATGTCCGATTTGGGATGGACACGATTATATTTAAATATATAAAGCAGTGTTGATTAGATTAACGCCATTTTGACGTGAACGACATTTATATTGATTTTATTCATTTTTATAATGAATATCGAAAAGGAATTGATTTCTAAATCTAATGTTTTGAAAATATTATCATTTGTATATTGATGATATGAAATATTCAATTTTGATTTGAAATTGAATATGAAGTTGAAATCGTTTTGAAAACGAATTGAAAACGATTTATAAATAACGTTTTAAATGGAAATTGACGACTTATATATTACATATATTATATATATAATATAATGGCCTGAATAGAATGCGTCGTGTTGCGGCAGTTCGCGAATTTCAACCATTGACTTCGAACGGACATTACGGGAGATCCGACCATTGGATTCTCCTAAAACCGGAACCGTTGGGTTCATATTGAAAAGCGCTTTCTAGCAGGTACAAGAAATTAGAAATCTAACAGTTGGATTTGGAGTTATGTCCAAATCAAATTTGGAAAAGGTCGATGTAAGTGCAGTTCGATGGCCGTTTATGGAAATCAACTGTACGGGCCTTGATAAAATTATTAAAAATATCAACAATTAGTGTAAAATCATAAGAAATGATTTGAAAATAATTGGTATGAAAAACTCCATATTTGAAAAGATAAAAATACATTTTTATCAAAATGAACTAGTTTTGAACTAGAATTATAATCCCTTTATTTTTTTTATAAATAAATTGGATTTGAAATGGTTTTAAAAATAACCAGAATTTCCAATATATTAATTGGAATGGATTTGAATCGAAATTGTCTTCGAAGTATTTCGATATTGAATTTCGTGATTATACAGATATTGTTATGGAAATTTGAAAGATATATTTATATAGTTATTTCCAATACAATATTTGTTGGCCGTAGAATTTGATATTGAATATAAGCCGATATATTTTCTATTCAGAGCCTTGTATTTAATATCAAATTGGAATTTGGGTTTGTCGTGAATGGTGTCTTCATTAACACTATTCTTAAAACCCAATTGAGAAAAAGATTAAATCATCTTTTTATTTAGATTTAACGAAGTACACAAATTAAATGATATTTAATTGGAATTGAACAGGAATTGATTTTTTTGGGTTTATCGTGAACGATGTTTTAAATAACAATTGTTCTTTAACCTGATCGTTAATGGAATGTGAATTGGGCTTATCGTGAACTGTGTTTTAGCGACATTCATTATTTTACCCGATTTACAGTGAAATGGGATTTGGAATTTATAAATCTTTCGTTAAGATTTAAAGGAGATTTTCCAAAGTAAAGTTTTCCAATTTAATAAAATAAACTGGAATGGAATGGAATTCGATTTAGTAATAATCGAAGTGAATTTCTATGAATGAGGACTGCTAATATATATGGAATTTTAAAGGCTTTGCAGTATTCCATTTATATTATTAGTCGGATATGGAAGTATATATCGATTATATATATATATATATATATATATATATATCGATTAGTTTTTCATGAACTTTCCATCGTTAATGGAATGTGATTTTGGGTTGTCGTGAATGGTATCTTTAATGATACTGTTCTTAGACCCAACGGAGTTAAGAAAATCAGAAACTAACTAGGGATTATTTAAGTTGAATGGTTTCCTTGGTATTGATCTGATGTTGGTTTCGGCCTTCGGGTTTATTACTTAGGGAATTATTCACTTGATAATTTACGGTTAAAGGCTAATGGAATAGAATGTGATTTTGGGTTTATCATGAACCGTGTTTTAAATGACATTGGTTCTTTAACCCAGTTAAAGACAGGATATGAGTTCCCAAGTTAAACAATCATTAATATTGATTTTTGGGAAGATTAAAACAAAGTGGAGTTTTAACGAATCTTTAAATAGATTGAAAGGTGAATTTGATAACTAAAATTATCAAATTCAAGAAATGATCAAGAATGGAGTATCGCCAGTTTTGCTCCAAGCGATAGTTAAATCTTTAATTAGATTTGAACGTAAAATGGTAATTGAATTTACCGATAACACCGTGGTGTTAGATATGAAGTATTACTAGTTTTACTTCATGGGATGAATAGGTTGGGGTTGGGAAATTTAACAAATGATTATTTCGGTAAGGTTCGCTAATCCCAACTAGTTTGGATAAACCATAATTTGGTTTGAATTGATATTCAAAGGAAGATTAAAGATAAAATTTAAAGAATTTATCTTTGATAAAATTAATGGGAACTTTTCCCAAAGTAAAAGAATATTTGAATAAAGGAATATTCTGCATTGGAATAAGGCGTATGTTGTGTTTTTATAACACTTGTTTATTATATACGCGAGTTATTCGGAAAGACAGGGTTTATCCCATTCTGAATAACTGATATGACGATAAGTCGAAGATGATGACAGTGGTTGAAGACCGGAGGTCTTCACATCGTTTGGATGGTTTCAGATGATCTTGATTGGGCCGTACACCCAAGAGGAGGGAATAAGTTTGTGATCGTCTAGATGTACTTGGAGATCGATGGATATGTGAGATACAAGGTGCCTCCGGTTTTGTTCAGACCCGGAATGGACTTGAAAATGGACTGTGTGTCTGACATTGGTTTTTGCCCTATGTTGATTGATATCTATTAAATATGCATCTGCCTGGTGAAGGGGAATTTATTCCCTTACTTCACCCTTCTATGAGACGTAAGGGATCATAGGTTGTATATAGATAGGCATCAGTCGCATGGAGTGAATTGCCTGTGTGGCATGCTAAGATGCAAATGATCAAGGCTTTTGTTGAAAAGCAGAGCCTTGTGGTTGATGATCAAAGCATAGCTTTAATATAACGTCGCTTTTGTGTAGCATTAATTCGTGAGCCTCACACCCCGGTGTGAACCAAAAACGGGAGAGGACGTCAAGGAGGGCATGCGTTTCCTTCTAGCTAGAAGTGGAATCAGTGGTTTTACACGCCCTGATGAGTTTGACTTATGTGGTTGTTGGAATGCGAGGCACCTTGGTTATATCGGTTGATCCGGGACCGATGGTGTCATTTGTTGGCTCATTTACACCACATAGGGCTAGGAAATGCATGTTCAGGTTTTAAGTTTAATCCACTCCGTGTGGATTGGCCCTGAGGATCCAAGGGATGATGCGTTATGTTCCTGAGACGCGGGCTAGAGGGTCTCGAAGCGGTGAGGACTATCTTTTGCCTCGCTTCACAGATGGAAATCCAACTTCCAATACGTGACATTTTTCGGTTTTGATTATAGAGCCTAGTATTGGCGACATGATATATGGTACCCATGCCGTCTTGGATTGATACATTTATATTTGAAGTTGTTTTATACACTATGCACTTATAATAGTATCAAATGATTTGTTTTAACGTATCAAGCATGTTTGGCTATTATAAGGGAAAACCGTATCCCTCGGCTTGCGTTGCATTGTGTGATAGGACCTGGGTCTTATAATAGCTTCATTTTT
Organism: Allium sativum; assembly: GCA_030737875.1. Classification (NCBI taxonomy): domain Eukaryota; kingdom Viridiplantae; phylum Streptophyta; class Magnoliopsida; order Asparagales; family Amaryllidaceae; genus Allium; species Allium sativum. Next base: position 659,195,073 of record CM060913.1, read on the forward strand.
CCAAAAAAGCATTGTGCTGTTTTGTTATATACACTGGTATTCTTGGGAGGAAACCCGTTCCGTGTTATACGGCGTGGTCCCTTGATATATCCGATTTAAAGAAAAGTTTTAAATAGCTGTTTTAGTTCTCACACCAATCACAAGACTGACTAGGATTTTATGTTTTAACCTAAACTCTGGGTGCCCCTATTTTCCACACGGGCAGCTAGTAGTTTTGGTTTTGCAGATTTATATTCATAGGATCCTGGTTTACAGCTGGAATGATATTCGGAAAGCTCTGTATCCGTATATTCTTTTCAGTTGTGTTTTGTATTATTTTTCCGCTGCTATGTAATGTAATTTAAATCTATGATATTTTATGATGTGTAATATTTATTCATACTCTGTATATTCTTGTAATCTGATGAAATTGTTGTAATATACAACAAAATGTTCTTCTGTTTGTGTTCTGATTCGTCTTGTCCTCAAAGCAATCCGGGCTATCCTTCACGAGGAAGTTTGGGTCGTTACCAAACTTCTAACTTCTGTGGGTGTACTAGTTGCTTCCAATCTTGAATAGCTGTAATTTTACTTTGATCAACTGAAATTCCTTCCATTGATATGACATGACCAAGGAACTTCACTTCTTCTTGCCAGAATATACACTTAGAAAATTTAGCTTTTAGGACGTTCTTTCTCAGAATTTCCAACACTTGTTCTAAATGTTTCTCATGCTCACTAGAGGACTTAGAGAATATTAAAATGTCATCAATGAAGACGTACACAAATTTATTCAAGACTTCTCTGAATACTTTGTTTATTACATCAACAAAATAAGCCGGAGCGTTACATAAGCCGGACGGCCTTACTAACCACTTATAAAACAAGTCTGGAACTATGAAAGCTATCAAAGGAACACATTCTTCTGCAATACGCAGTTGATGGAAACCTGTTGCTAGGTCCATTCTGGAAAATACTTAACAAATCATCTATGTGGGGTAATGGATATTTATTCTTCAATGTTTGCTTGTTCAAGTCACGATAATCCATGCATAGTCTGAGAGTACCGTCTGACTTTGGGACAAACACCACTGTTGCTCCCCAATTAGAGAAACTAGGCCTGATCAGACCTTTCCATAGTAATTGTCGAGTCCGGTCCCCTAATTCTTCTTTCACCTTTAAAGTCATTCTTTGAATACGATGCACAACTGGTCTTGCATTCGGAACCAGATCGATTCTGAAATCAATTTCTCTATGTGGAGGTAAGCTATCCACTTCTTCAAACACATCCGCATAGTTCTTAACGATAGGAATAATTTCTATAGAAGCAGGAGAAACATCAAGAGCAGCCCAAAATTCTTTTCTATCTGAATCTGAGCATATGCATGGTATCGTCATGTGCCTTTCGAATTTAGTTTTAGCTTTAATGATTCTCTCAGCACACTTAACTTCAGCTTCGTATTTCGTTAACCAATCCAGCCCAAGAATGGTATTGAATTCTGAGAGGTCCATGACAATCAGCTTAAAAGAAAACCAGTCATAAGAATAGGAGACCGGCACTCTACAATGTAAATTGAGAATAAGAGAACCACCAATCGGATTATGGACTCTAATCGATTCTTCAAGATTCCTCAATTTTAGATTTAGCTTCTTAACTATATTACTTGAAATGAAGCTTTGCGAAGCGCCCGTGTCAAAAAATAATTTAACTGGAATGTTGTTGACATTTAACGTGCCTTCCAAAACATCTGGCCTTTGCTGACTAACTGAGGGTGATGGAGTTTCTGCTTCCTCATATACATGAGCTACTTCAGCCTTCTTTAATAGCAGGCAATCCTTTGCAAGATGACCAGCCTGATGGTAATTATAGCATCCCCTGCTCTTCTGAAGCCTCTTATCGGTTTTAAATCCTTTCTTCCTTTGTTTCTTCGTAGATTTGCAGTTCCTTATCGAATGCCCTTCCTTATTGCACTTGAGACATATGAATGTATTTACCTTTTTCTGACTGGCCTTTGGCCTCTTACTAACCTCAGACTTCGTACTTGCCTCAGGCCACATACTTGCCTTTGGGCTATCAGTTTCAAACTTCCTTTTGTTGCTAGAACTGACTTCCTTTTCGTCCTCCAAAAGACCTTGCTTATCAAGATCTTCATAGTGATAAGCCATGTATATCATTTCAGAAAAAGGGAGATTCACATGTGCAGTTACACTACTTTTGTATTTTCTTTGAAGTCCATTTATAAACCTTAGATTCTTCCTCAAAGGATCTTTAATTAGCCTCAGGGAAAAATGAGAAAGTTTGTTGAATTTATCCTAATACTCCTGAATGGTCATATCTCCTTGTTTCAGGTAGTAGAATTCATCGTATAGCCGCTCAGTTGCTTCTGGAGGAATAAACCTTTCTTCGAAAATTTCTTTAAATCTATCCTAGGTAATATTACCTTCTAGACTATTCTTAGTAACCATTTCCCACCAGGTTAAAGCTTCATCTTTGAGTGCCCAAGATGCCAGTAATCTTTTCTGGTCATCCCTCAGCTTTAAACCTTCAAAAATTCTCTCAGTAGAACACATCCATTATTGAGTTTCAATAATGGATTCTTTGCCCAAGAATGGTACTCCACCCAGATTTTGATACTTCTTTAATAGAGCTTCTATATCTAATTCTGACTATGGGATCACAATTGGCTCATTAGATCGTTGAACCATAGAATTACTTCTTCTGCTTCTGCCACTCATTTTCTACTATGTCTGCAAATAGCAAACAAAGTGTCAGGCCAAAAGAAAAGATATTGTAAAGCATAAAGACATATTTTTAAATGTAAATGCATCTATTGGAGTGTATTTTATTCTGCTATACTCATTCTAGGATATTATTGATTCCATCTATAATGAGTTACTCGTCTTAGAATACTACTGATTCAAATTTTGACGAGTTCATTAATATGTTATGTTCCGGAGCTAAGATTAAGCAAAGCTCTGATACCAACTGTGATGACCCCGAACTCCCATGCCACGGAATAAAGGATAATCAATGGAATATAACATATAAACAATAATCGTAGAACAGAAATATAGAATTACACCAGGTAACGTACATCAGATTACACTGTAAATAATGTCAACATCAGAGTTACACAACATAACAGGATCATACTTAGTACATAATACAGTTTCAACATAATATAAAATGTCTGCAACGGAATCAAACATAATATACATAATGAAGTCTGAACAACATAATAGAAATGATAGAATCCATCTTCAGCTCTACAGCTATCCAGAATGAACCGGATAAAACCTAAATACAAGGCTGCCCGTGAAGAAAATAGGGGGACCCGAATTTGCAAAGTGAAACAAACTACGAGTCAGTCATGGGACTGGTATGAGAAATCTACTTAACTGATTTAATAATAAGGTCAATCGTAGGACCACGCCGCTAACGCAGGACGGGTTTACTCCATTGGATTGCCAGTGCATAATACAAGTAAATCATTTAAACATCGCAGTGCTTTTTACAAAAAATGAAGCCATTATAAGACTCAGGTCCCATCACACAATGCAAAGTAAGCCGAAGGATAGAGTTTTACCTTATAATGGCCAAATTATGCTCGATACGTATAAATCAAAATCATTTGATATTATTACTAGTGCATATATGTTTCAAAAACAATTTCAATCATAATGTATCAATCATAGACGACATGGGTACCATATATCATGTCACCATATATAATTTTATAATCAAAACCGCACATGTCGTATTGGAAGTTGGATTTCCATCATGAACCAAGGCAAGGGATCGTCCTTACCGAATTCGAGACAATCAAGCCTACCATGTTTCAGGCTGCAGTCGCAACTGCATCTAGGAAAATGCAGGGACGGTCCACATTTAAAGTGATTAGTAATCCTTGAACAATACGTTTCCCCGCCCTATGGGGCGTAATGGTCAGTATGTCGACCATATCATTCATCAGCCCCGTAGTGACCGATATATCTGAGGTACCTCACTTTCCAACAATCAGATAAGTAAAAATGTCTGGGCTCCATACCATGACACCACTCCTAGCTAGAAAGAAACGCATGTCCTCCCTGCCGTCCTTCATCCCGTTTTTGGTTCATACCGGGGTGTGATGCTTGCGAATTAACGCCATACACAAAGCTATGCTATATTAAAGCCGTTCTTTGATCATCAACCACAAGGCTCCGCTTTTCAATAAAAGCCTTAATCACTTGCATCTCAGCATGCCACATTGACATTCCACGCCATGCGACCGATGTCTATCGATATATAACCTCTAAGTTCGTACGTCTTCGAGAAGGGTGTTAAGCAAGATAATAAATTCTCCGCCACCAAACCGATATATATTTAATAGAAATCAATCATCACAGAATAAAATACAACGTCAGACACACATCCATTTACTAGTTCGTTCTGGGTCTGAACGAAATCGGGGGCACCTTATTCCTCGTCCCATATGTGCAACACAGGAGAGAGATCCTCGCACATCCGAACAATCAACAAATACTTCTGGACCACTACTGAAACGACCCGAACTTCCCCGGTAAGGAAAGCCCAGATTGAGTCGAGGACAAGCCACAAAAGAACGCAGACGGAAGAACATTTCATTGCTATTACAACAACTTCCATCAGAATACAAGAATATACAGAGTATAGATAAATATTACACATTATAAAATATCAGAGATTACAATACATTACATAGCATTGGAAAATAATACAAAACACAGCTGAAGGAGATATACAGATACAAAGCTTTCCGGATATCGCTCCAGCTGTAAACCAGGATCTTGCGAATATAAATCTGCAAAACCGATACTACTAGCTGCCCGTGTCAAAATAAGGCCACCAAGAGTTTAGGTTAAAACAATAAACTCCAGGTCAGTCATGGGACTGGTGTGAGAACTAAAACGGTTATTAACCTTTATTTTAAAGTTAGGTAAATCAAGGGACCACGCCGTATAACACGGAACGGGTTTCCTCCCAAGAACACCAGTGCATAAAACAACAGCGCAATGCTAAATAAAGGAAAATGAAGCTATTATAAGACCCAGGTCCTATCACACAATGCAACACAAGCCAGGGGATAGGGTTTTTACCTTATAAAAGCCAAGAATGCTTGATACGTTTAAAACAAATCTTTTGATACTATAATAAGTGTATAGTGTATAAAACAACTTCAAATCATAAGTATCAATCATAGACAGCATGAGTGCCCCATCCCACCATGTCGCCATATATAGGATTACAACTAAAACCGAATTATCACGTATTGGAAATTGTATTTCCGTCTGTGAACCGAGTCCAGGGATCGTCTTCTACCGATTCGAGACGCTCTAGCCCGTGTCTCAGGCAAGCGCGCAGGCAAGCCTGGGATCGTCAGGGCCGGTCCACCGATGTGGATTATTATGCCTGAACACTACGTTTCCCCACCCTATGGGGTATCAATGAGTCCAATGACTCCAACGGTCCCGGATCGACCGATATATCCGAGGCGCCTCGCAACAGCAACAACCACATAAGTCAAACTCGTCAGGGCATGTAAAACCACTGACGCCACTTCTAGTTAGAAGGAAACGCATGCCCTCCCTGAGGTCCTTCTCCTATTTTTGGTTCATACCGGGTGTGAAACTCGCGAAGTAAACGTTACACAAAGCTACGCCACACAGGCCGTGCTTCGATCATCAACCACAAGACTTTGCTTTTTCAACAGAAGCCTTGATCATTTGCCACTTAGGCATGCCACACAGGCAATTCACTCTATGCGTTTGATATCCATCAGTATATAACCCCTGAGCTCGTACGTCTCAGAGAAGGGCGTTAAGCAAGAGAATAAATTCTCCGCCGCCAAACAGATATATATTTAGTAGAAATCAATCACACAGACTAAAATCCAATGTCAGACACACAGTCCATTTACAAGTTCATTCTGGGTCTGAACGAAACCGGAGGCACCTAGTACCCCGCATATCCATCGATCTCCAAGTACGTCTGGACGACCACTAAACGATTCCCTCCTCTTAGGTGTACGGCCCAATCAAGATCATCAGTAATCACCCAAACGACGTGAAGACCTCCAATCTTCAACCACCGTCTTCATCTTCGACTTATCGTCGTAATAGTTATTCAGAATGGGATAAACCCGGTCTTTCCGAATAACTCACGTATATAATAGACAAGTGTTACTCAAACACAACATACGCCTCATTCCAATTCATCCGTCACTATCCGAAAATTAGCAAGAGAATAATTCCCCAAATATTAACCCCGAAGGCCGAAACCAACATCAGATCAATACCCAGGAAACCGTCCTTCTTAGCTAACCCACAGTTAGTTTCTAAATTTAACATTCTTAGGGAAAGGTTCCCATTAATTTTATCAAAGATAAATTCCTTTAAATTTATTTTTTAATCATCCTTTGAAAATCAATTCAGACCAAATTTTGGTCTATCCAAACTAGTCGAGATTAACGAACCTCACCGAAGTAATCAATTGTTAAATTTCTCAACCCCAACCTATTCATCCCATGAAGTAAAACTAGTAATACTTCATATCTAACACCACAGTGTTATCGGTAAATTCAATTACCATTTCACGTTCAAATCTAATTAAAGATTTAACTATCGCCTGGAGCAAAACTGGTGTCACTCCATTCTCGATCTTTTCAATCTAATTAAAGATTCATTAAAACTCCACTTAGTTTTAATCTTTAACTGGGTTAAAGAATCCATGTCATTTAAACACGGTTCACGATAAACTCAAAATCACATCACATTTCAATCAGTCCTTGACCGTAAATTAGCAAGTGAGCAATTCGCTAAGTATTAACCCCGAAGGCCGAAACCAACATCAGATCAATACCCAAGAAACCATTCAACTTAACTAATCTCCAGTTAGTTTCTGATTTTCTTAACTCCGTGGGTCTAAGAACAGTATTATTGAAGATACCGTTCACGACAACCCAAAATCACATTCTATTAATTATCGGGTTAAAGAACGAGTGTTATTTAAAACACCGTTCACGATAAACCGAAGAATCAATTCGAATTCAATTCCAATTAAATATTATTTAATTGGTACACTTCATTAAATCTAAATAAAAAGATTTAATCTTTTCTCAACTGGGCTTAAGAACAGTGTTAATGAAGACACCATTCACGACAAACCCAAATCACATTTGATATTAAATACAAGGCTCCGAATAGAAAATATATCGGCTTATATTCAATTTCAAATTCTACGACCAACAAATATCATATTAGAAATAACGATATAAATATATCTTTCAAATTTCCATAACAATAACTGTATAAACATGAAACCCAACATCGAAATATTCCGAAGACATTTTCGATTCAAATCCATTCCAATTCAATTATTGGAAATTCTGGTTTCTTTTAAAACCATTTCCAAATCCAACTTATTTATTTAAAAATAAATAGAATTTTAATTCTAGTTCAAAACTAGTTCATTTCGATAAAAATCTATTTTTATCTTTTCAAATATGGAGTTTTTCATCCCAATTCTTCTTAAATCATTTCTTATGATTTTTCACAAATTATTACTATTTTTAATAATTTTATCCAGGCCCGTACAGTCGATTTCCATCAATGGCAATCGAACTGCACTTACAGCGACCTTTTCCAAACTTGATTTGGACATAATTCCAAATCCAACCATTAGATTTCAAATCTCTAATATTCGTTAGAAAGCTCTTTTCGATACGAACCCAATGGTTCCGGTTTTAGGAGAATCCGACGGTCGAATCTCCCGCAATATCCATTCGAAATCAATGGTCGAAATTCACGAACTATCGCAGCGTGGCGCGTTCTATTCTGGCCATTATATTATATATATAATATATACTTCTTCGATTTACTTTTAAAACGTATTTTATAAATCGTTTTATATTCGGTTTCGAAACGATTTCGTCTTCATTTTCAAGTTCAAATCAAGATTGAATTTTCCCTTACAAATTCGTTTTAAATTCATTTCAAATTGATTTCAATTCAAATCGATTTTTTATTCAATTTCAATTCGTTTTCCATTCAATTCGGTTTCAATTCGAATTCATTTCTATTCAATTTCAATTCGAATTCATTTCTATTCAATTTCAATTCGAATTCAATTCAGAACGATTTCAATTCTATTTAAATTCAGAACGATTTCAATTCTATTTCGATTCAAAACGATTTCAATTCTAATTCAATTCTATTTCAATTCAGAACGATTTCAATTCTATTTCAATTCAGAACAATTTCAATTCTATTTCAATTCAGAACGATTTCAGTTCTATTTCAATCCAATTCGAATTTCAATTCACTTTCAATATTCATTTCAATTTGAATAAAATCGATATAAATATCATTCATATCAAAATGGCGTTAATCTAATCAACACGACTTCATATATTTCTATTTTCAAATATTCTATTTCAAATATTTCCTTTTAAATATTTCTATTTCAAATATTCTATTTAAAACTAGAATGAGGCCCAATCAATTACCATATAATGTTAATTATATGGATTTTCTACCACACGTATATAACAACAACGATAAATCATCAACCATCATCCAAAGTGCGTTCTACACTGCATAAGCATCAAATATAAATATTTAACGCTTATAACAGTTTGTCAGTCATTCGCTCGACATACAACTAATTATTGGGATTAGTGTATGTCATATATCACCCCAATACCCATGTAGGGTTTTCAAACAGTCAAACACAGATTTTATTTGTGAAGTTGGGCGATGTGTGAAATTTATCGTCCCAATCAATATCAGTCAAATGTGTGTATAAACAAATCGTCCGATCTGTTTATTTTTATTTCAATTCATATACACGTTAAAAATTCTATTTTCAACTATAAAATATTTTTAACTATATAAATATTTTATTTCATTTCACATCACATCACACAATCAACTACACATCAAAATCAAACAAACAAGCATACAAGCCGTCTATGGTCTGTGGACGACGGGTGTCGGGTGCTACTAAACACCGTCTGCATCCTAGTATATATTTTAACTAGAAAATTAAATTAAAAGTGAGAAGTTCTCACAGAGGGTTCCACTCCGCCGTGCTTTGCTTTTGAACTGCTGAATCGCCAGGATCTATTTGACATTCCAATGCAGTCCTTTCACGCTGTTGAAATAAAATTATATTTTTATTGCTTCATTCTAATAAATAAAAATCATATTTTTATTTCTACTTCATATATTTTTATTGCTTCATTCTAATAAATAAAAATGATATTTTTATTTCTACTTCATATATTTTTTCAACGCTTCATTCTATATAAAAATTATATTTTTATATTTCCATTTCTTATATAAAGATTGAATTTTTATTTCACCGCTATAAAAATCACATTTTTACTTCACTATATATATAATAAAAATCAGATTTTTATTTCACTACATATATAAAAATATCGTCTTTCTGATGATAAAAACAAACCTTTCAACTATGACAAATCATATCCTTCCTAGTTCAAAGATATAATCTTTTCACTTTTAAAAATTCAATTTTATATTTCAAAGCAATAATGTTTATTTCTCAAATCAATGACAGTTTCATTTTTTTTAAACAATGAAAAATTCAGTTTTTTTTTCCAATGTAAATAAAATCATTTTTTATACAATGTAAAATCAGTTTTTAATAAATAATATAAAGAAAAGGGGAGGGAAAAAACTTACTGTGTTGTGCTAAAAGGGGGGAAAGTGGCTTCAGGTTCGCGGATCGGGGAGGGGGCGTTCATCGTCGGCTTCAGGTAGGAGGGGGGGTTCATCGCGGTTCTCGATTTAGGCAGGGGCGTCGGGTTCACGCGGAGCGCTGAGGGAACGGGGAGGAGATGAGGAGGGGGCGGTCGGCTGGGGGAGCTTCGCCGGAGCTTGGTGGCGCACGAGGAGGTGAACGCTTGGAGGAGCGATTTGATTTCCCCTTTTTTTTTCTTTCGTTGGATCTGAGATGAAAAGGGCAAGGAAGGGATAGAGAAAGGATATAAGGGAGGGGCTTTAAAATTTATATTATTAAATTATTAAATTAATTCAAAAAGCAACTTTTTAATTTCGAATTCGAAATGGGACCCACCGCCTGTCGTCCGTAGCTAATTACCCCCATTCCGAACACAATGGAATAAGTATCGTAAGCTGATTCGATCGTTTCGATCAGTTTTCGTGGAAATCAAAATATAACTCTATATATTGAATTTGAACGCACATTTCAATTTACTGGGGTCACATACTAACTCGAAAATTCCTAAAAAATATTTTCTAGCTTCGTATTAACGATACGGTCCTAACAAAACTAGTTACGTCAAATTCTGAGACTGTTGGAAAAATGGCCATTTTCCAGTCGATTAAAATCAACTTAAACTGGTCAAACGCGTTTCCCTTTGGCACGCTCACATATTGATTCGAAAAATTATGAAAATTGGAATCTAGCAATAACTTGACATCACAGATCCAACCAAAGTGGTTTCGTCGAAATCCGAGGTCGTTTGCAAAATGGCTATTTTTAAGGGCCAAAATTCCATAGCGACTATTCTGAATTTTCAATTGGGCATAACTTTTTATCCCCGCTATGAAATTTTGATTTTTCGGATTCGTTGGAAAGATATTCACAAATAGATTCTAATATTTTTGGTTTCACTAAAATCCGGTTTATTTTGAATCCTGTATATTCATTTGAAATTTGAAATCAAATTATCGAAGGACCGCGCCATCTTCAATTCCTTGTATAATTTAAAATAAATATTTATATTCTAATGACGATCTATATAAATATATACGTTCGAATTCTATTAAAAATAAATTTCTCGTCATTATTATTTAAAATAATCTATTTTAAATATTCAAAATTCGCTAAAATTGCCAAAATAAAAATTTTAAATTGGCTCGCATTTCCGGGTTATTACAATCTCCCCCACTTAAAACTTTTCGTCCCTGAAAAGGAACGAAGCCGAAAGTTGTTTAACTAATCAACTCAACTTCCATTATTTTAATTATGGCTTAAGTTATTCAACTTTTCAGTTTCTAAGAACTTTTCAAATTTTTCAAAAATTTGGCTAACACCCTAAATTTTCAAATTTTTTTGCCATAACCTCCCCTGCACCGGGAGCACCGGGAAAATCCCGAAATTGCAATACAGGCCCTCTGATCTCAAAAAGAAAATGAAAAATCCAAGCGGCTAGCAAATCGGCTCATAAAATCATCATCACCCAAACAAAACAGTAAATTATTGTAAACATGTACCTATTTGTCGGGCAAACAATTTTATTCTTCTGCTCCAGCCTCCTTGTTATGACCTGTTCAATGTAAGTACATGTATACGCAAGCAAATGCGACCAAATTCCAATACAATTCACTTTTTGGTCAATTTGGCATAATGGTTCAATATTTGATTAATCAAACTATAATCAAACAACACAATCAGCAATCAATTAGTGAATTATCATTTCAAATTCATAACTTTGATATATAGTCAAAAAAAATCACATTTTTGATGCCAATTCAGAACTGTAAGCCCTATCTAATTTTGGTTCTCACACCAGTCAATAGGAAATATATAAATATCACACCTTCGGAATTCGAACACAAATACTGATGATGTCGCGACATCACCAGAATTACCCCCGAGCGACTACAATGCGATTTTATATCTATCCACTATATTAAAACTTTGAATACCCGTGGATCAGACGTATATGCAAAATCTTTATATACTGGATTGTCCAAATCAATATAAATAAATATTCAAATACGAATTATTGAATTTAAAATTTCAAAACAAAAATTGTTTTCATTTTAAAATATACTCTTCACACTCGCTCTAGGATACTATTGATCCCATCTCTAACGAGTCATTCCCATTGGATATTACTAATCCAATCTCTGATGAATTCTTACGTACGGTTCTAATGTGTCTTGTTCTCTGAGCTTTGTAAACCAAAGCTCTGATACCACGATGAAACGACCCAAACTTCCCCGGTAAGGAAAGCTCGGATTGAGTCGAGGACAAGCAACAAAAGAACGCAGACAGAAGAACATTTCATTGCTATTACAACAATTACCATCAGAATACAAGAATATAAAGAGTATAGATAAATATTACACATTATAAAATATCAGAGCTTACAATACATTACATAGCAGCGGAAAATAATACAAAACACAACTGAAGGAGATATACGGATACAAAGCTTTCCGGATATCGCTCCAGCTGTAAACCAGGATCCTATGAATATAAATTTGCAAAACCAAAACTACTAGCTGCCCATGTCAAAATAAGGGCGCCCAGAGTTTAGGTTAAAACAATAAACTCCAGGTCAGTCATGGGACTGGTGTGAGAACTAAAACGGTTATTAATCTTTATTTTAAAGTTAGGTAAATCAAGGGACCACGCCGTATAACACGGAACGAGTTTCCTCCCAAGAACACCAGTGCATAAAACAACAACGCAATGCTAAATAAAGGAAAATGAAGCTATTATAAGACCCAGGTCCTATCACACAATGCAACGCAAGCCGGGGGATAGGGTTTTTACCTTATAATAGCCAAGAATGCTTGATACGTTAAAAAAAATCTTTTGATACTATAATAAGTGAATAGTGTATAAAACAACTTCAAATCATAAGTATCAATCATAGACGGCATGAGTGCCCCATCCCACTATGTCGCCGTATATAGGATTACAACTAAAACCGAATTATCACGTATTGGAAATTGGATTTCCGTCTGTGAACCGAGGCCAGGGATCGTCCTCTATCGATTCGAGACGCTCTAGCCCGTGTCTCAGGCAAGCGCACAGGCAAGCCTTGGATCGTCAGGGCCGGTCCACCGATGTGGATTATTATGCCTGAACACTACGTTTCCCCACCCTATGGGGTGTCAATGAGTCCAATGACTCCATCGGTCCAGGATCGACCGATATGTCTGAGGCGCCTCGCAGCAGCAACAACCACATAAGTCAAACTCGTCAGGGCGTGTAAAACCACTGATGCTACTTCTAGCTATAAGGAAACGCATGCCCTCCCTGAGGTCCTTCTCCCGTTTTTGGTTCATACCGGGTGTGAAACTCGCGAAGTAAACGTTACACAAAGCTACGCCACACAGGTCGTGCTTCGATCATCAACCACAAGACTTTGCTTTTCAACAGAAGCCTTGATCATTTTCCACTTAGGCATGCCACACAGGAAATTCACTCTGTGCGTTTGATATCCATCAGTATATAACCCCTGAGCTCGTACGTCTCAGAGAAGGGCGTTAAGCAAGAGAATAAATTCTCCACCGCCAAACAGATATATATTTAATAGAAATCAATCACACAGACTAAAATCCAATGTCAGACACACAGTACATTTACAAGTTCGTTCTAGGTCTGAACGAAACCGGAGGCACCTAGTACCCCGCATATCCATCGATCTCCAAGTACGTCTGGATGACCACTAAACGATTCCCTCCTCTTGGGTGTACGGCCCAATCAAGATCATCAATAATCACCCAAACGACGTGAAGACCTCCGGTCTTCAACCACCGTCTTCATCTTCGATTTATTGTCGTAACAGTTATTCAGAATGGGATAAACTCGGTCTTTCCGAATAACTCGCGTATATAATAGACAAGTGTTACACAAACACAACATACGCCTCATTCCAATTCATCCGTTACTAACCGTAAATTAGCAAGAGAATAATTCCCCAAATATTAACCCCGAAGGCCGAAACCAACATCAGATCAATACCCAGGAAACCGTCCTTCTTAGCTAACCCACAGTTAGTTTCTAAATTTAACATTCTTAGGGAAAAGTTCCCATTAATTTTATCAAAGATAAATTCCTTTAAATTTATTCTTTAATCATCCTTTGAAAATCAATTCAAACCAAATTTTGGTTTATCCAAACTAGTCGGGATTAACGAACCTTACCGAACTAATCAATTGTTAAATTTCCCAACCCCAACCTATTCATCCCATGAAGTAAAACTGGTAATACTTCATAACTAACACCATGGTGTTATCGGTAAATTCAATTACCATATCACGTTCAAATCTAATTAAAGATTTAACTATCGCCTGGAGCAAAACTGGTGATACTCCATTCTCGATCTTTTCAATCTAATTAAAGATTCATTAAAACTCCACTTAGTTTTAATCTTTAACTGGGTTAAAGAATCCATGTCATTTAAAACACGGTTCACGATAAACTCAAAATCACATCACATTTCAATCAGTCCCCGACTGTAAATTAGCAAGCGAGCAATTCCCTAAGTATTAACCCCGAAGGCCGAAACCAACATCAGATCAATATCCAAGAAACCATTCAACTTAACTAATCTCCAGTTAGTTTCTGATTTTCTTAACTCCGTGGGTCCAAGAACAGTATTATTGAAGATACCGTTCACGACAACCCAAAATCACATTCTATTAATTATCGGGTTAAAGAACGAGTGTTATTTAAAACACCATTCACGATAAACCCAAGAATCAATTCGAATTCAATTCTAATTAAATATTATTTAATTGGTACACTTCATTAAATCTAAATAAAAAGATTTAATCTTTTCTCAACTGGGCTTAAGAACAGTGTTAATGAAGACACCATTCACGACAAACCTAAACCACATTTGATATTAATTACAAGGCTCTGAATAGAAAATATATCGGCTTATATTCAATATCAAATTCTACGACCAACAAATATCGTATTGGAAATAACGATATAAATATATCTTTCAAATTTCCATAACAATAACTGTATAATCATGAAACCCAACATTGAAATATTCCGAAGACAATTTCGATTCGAATCCATTCCAATTCAGTTATTGGAAATTCTGGTTTCTTTTAAAACCATTTTCAAATCCAACTTATTTATTTAAAAATAAATAGAATTTTAAATCTAGTTCAAAACTAGTTCATTTCGATAAAAATCTATTTTTATCTTTTCAAATATGGAGTTTTTCATCCCAATTCTTCCCAAATCATTTCTTATGATTTTACACAAATTATTACTATTTTTAATAATTTTATCCAGGCCCGTACAGTCGATTTCCATCAATGGCCATCGAACTACACTTACAACGACCTTTTCCAAACTTGATTTGGACATAATTCCAAATCCAACCATTAGATTTCAAATCTCTAATATTTGTTAGAAAGCTATTTTCGATACGAACCCAACGGTTCCGGTTTAAGGAGAATCCGACGGTCGGATCTCCCGCAATATCCATTGGAAGTCAATGGTCGAAATTCACGAACTACCGCAGCGCGACGCGTTTTATTCTGGCCATTATATTATATATAATATGTATAATATATACTTCGTCGATTTACTTTTAAAACATATTTTATAAATCGTTTTAAATTCGTTTTCGAAACGATTTCATCTTCATTTTCAATTTCAAATCAAGATTGAATTTTCCCTTACAAATTCGTTTTAAATTCATTTCAAATTGATTTCAATTCAAATCGATTTTTAATTCAATTTCAATTTGTTTTCAATTCAATTTCAATTCGAATTCATTTCTATTCAATTTCAATTCGAATTCATTTGTATTCAACTTCAATTCGAATTCAATTCAGAACGATTTCAATTCTATTTCAATTCAGAACGATTTCAATTCTATTTCAATTCAAAACGATTTCAATTCTATTTCAATTCAGAACGATTTCAATTCTATTTCAATCCAATTCGAATTTCAATTCACTTTCAGTATTCATTTCAATTTGAATAAAATCGATATAAATATCGTTCACGTCAAAATGGCGTCAATCTAATCAACACGGCTTCATATATTTCTATTTTCAAATATTCTATTTCAAATATTTCTTTTTCAAATATTTCTATTTCAAATATTCTATTTAAAACTGGAATGAGGCCCAATCAATTACCATATAATGTTAATTATATGGATTTTCTACCACACGTATATAACAGCAATGATAAATCATCAACCATCATCCAAAGTGCGTTCTACACTGCATAAGCATCAAATATAAATATTTAACGCTTATAACAGTTTGTCAGTCATTCGCTCGACATACAACTAATTATTGGGATTAGTGTATGTCATATATCACCCCAATACCCATGTAGAGTTTTCAAACAATCAAACACAGATTTTATTTGTGCAGTTGGGCGATGTGTGAAATTTATTGTCCCAATCAATATCAGTCAAATGTGTGTATAAACAAATCGTCCGATCTGTTTATTTTTATTTCATTTCATACACACGTTAAAAATTCTATTTTCAACTATAAAATATTTTTAACTATATAAATATTTTATTTCATTTCACATCACATCACACAATCAACTACACATCAAAATCAAACAAACAAGCATACAAGTCGTCCATGGTCTGTGGACGACGGGTGTCGGGTGTTACTAAACACCGTCTGCATCCTAGTATATATTTTAATTAGAAAATTAAATTAAAAGTGAGAAGTTCTCACAGAGGGTTCCACTCCGCCGTGCTTTGCTTTTGAATTGCTGAATCGCCAGGATCTATTTGACATTCCAATGCAGTCCTTTCACGCTATTCAAATAAAATTATATTTTTATTGCTTCACTCTAATAAATAAAAATCATATTTTTATTTCTACTTCATATATTTTTATTGCTTCATTCTAATAAATAAAAATCATATTTTTATTTCTACTTCATATATTTTTACAATGCTTCATTCTATATAAAAATTATATTTTTATATTTCCATTTCATATATAAAGATTGAATTTTTATTTCACCGCTATAAAAATCACATTTTTACTTCACTATATATATAATAAAAATCAGATTTTTATTTCACTACATATATAAAAATATCGTCTTTCTGATGATAAAAATCAAACCTTTCAACTATGACAAATCATATCCTTCCTAGTTCAAAGATATAATCTTTTCACTTTTAAAAATTCAATTTTATATTTCAAAGCAAGAATGTTTATTTCTCAAATCAATGACAATTTCATTTTTTTTTAAACAATGAAAAATTCAGTTTTTTTTTTCAATGTAAAAAAATCATTTTTTATACAATGTAAAATCAGTTTTTAATAAATAATATAAAGAAAAGGGGAGGGAAAAAAACTTATTGTGTTGTGCTAAAAGGGGGAAAGTGGCTTCAGGTTCGCAGATCGGGGAGGGGGCGTTCATCGTCGGCTTCAGGTAGGAGGGGGGTTCATCGCGGTTCTTGATTTGGGCAGGGGCTTCGGGTTCGCAAGGAGCGCTGAGGGAACAAGGAGGAGATGAGGAGGGGGCGGCCGGTTGGGGGAGCTTCGCCGGAGCTTGGTGGCGCGCGAGGAGGTGAACGCTTGGAGGAGCGATTTGATTTCCCTTTTTTTTTTTCGTTGGATCTGAGATGAAAAGGGCAAGGGAGGGAGAGAGAAAGGATATAAGGGAGGGACTTTAAAATTTATATTATTTAATTATTAAATTAATTCAAAAAGCAACTTTTTAATTTCGGATTCGAAATGGGACCCACCGCCTGTCGTCCCTAGCTAATTACCCCCATTCCGAACACAATGGGATAAGTATCGTAAGCTGATTCGATCATTTCGATCAGTTTTCGTCGAAATCAAAATATAACTCTATATATTGAATTTGAACGCACATTTCAATTTACTGGGGTCACATACTAACTCGAAAAATTCCCAAAAAATATTTTCTAGCTTCGTATTAACGATACGGTCCTAACAAAACTAGTTTCGTCAAATTCTGAGACCGTTGGAAAAATGGCCATTTTCCAGTCGATTAAAATCAACTTAAACTGGTCAAACGCGTTTTCCATTGCCACACTCACATATTGATTCGAAAAATTATGAAAATTGGAATCTAGCAATAACTTGACATCACAGATCCAACAAAAGTGGTTTCGTCGAAATCCGAGGTCGTTTGCAAAATAGCTATTTTTAAGGGCCGAAATTCCATAGCGACTATACTGAATTTTCAATTGGGCATAACTTTTTATCCCCGCTATAAAATTTTGATTTTTTGGATTCGTTGGAAAGATATTCACAAATATATTCTAATATTTTTGGTTTCACTAAAATCCGGTTTATTTTGAATCCTGTATATTCATTTGAAATTTAAAATCGAATTATCGAACTACCGCGCCATCTTCAATTCCTTTTATAATTTAAAATAATTATTTATATTTAACGACGATCTATATAAATATTTACGTTCGAATTCTATTAAAAATAAATTCTCGTCATTATTGTTTAAAATAATCTATTTTAAATATTCAAAATTCGCTAAAATTGCCAAAATATAAATTTTAAATTGGCTCGCATTTCCGGGTTATTACAACTACCACTATAACCCCACCTGGGAGCTAACCGATCTAGGGCATCAGTAGTAATCCAGACGATGTGAAGATCACCAATCTTGCACTGCCTTCATATCTTCGACTTCCAATCGTCAATCAATTATGTGAAATGAGAAATAACTCGGCCTTTTCAAATAATTCACATATACATAGAATTCAAATCAATTCTTTTCCATGGTTAAATTATTCGATATTTTCATTTCAATTCAATATGTTAATTTCATGTCAAATACATCTAACCATCAGAATATCCAATAAACTAAGTAAAATCTGTTTTTTTTCATACCATAATGCTTATAATATTATATAATGATTTCTCGCTATTTTTATTTATTTAAAAATAGCCCATTTTCATCGAACGACGTTTCAGGTCATTCAATGGCACTGGCGCTGCTTTCAATCAAATTTGATTTACACATTTCACAAAATCAAAACAACAGATCTTAATAAACTTTATGTCGTTAGAAATATCTCCCCAAAGCGAACCCAACGGTTCCGGTTTTAGGAAAATCCGACGGTTGGATCTTTCGATGCAATCGTTTAAAGTTACAATTTTAAAACATGAACTACAGCGGCGCGATTCGTTTTATTTTAATATATATATATGTATTTATATATATACACACATATATAAGATACATTCTGGCATTGTTTTATTCAGATTTGAATCAAATATTTCTCCAAATCTAACCATTGGATCTCAACAAATTTTATATCGTTGGAAAGATCTTCCCAAAGCGAACCCAACAGTTTTAGTTCCGGGGAAATCTGATGGTTGGATTTCTCGGTATAATCGTTTAAAATTACGACTTCAAAATGCGAACTACAACGGCGTGATTCATTTTATTTTAATTTATATATATGTATAAATATAATTCATTCGATGATTTCCAAATCATTTTCACTTCAAAAAATTTGGCTAACGCCTTTAAATTTCGAAAAATTTCGCCATAACCTCCTTTGTACGAAGTGGGATTTGGAAGTTTAGTGGGCCGTATTAGGTACTCAAAAAATCCCGTATAAGCATACACAATTTTTAGTGTCCTATTCTATGCCCGCGGGAGTTTGTAAATTACTCCAGAGATAAATCTCGTCACTTCGTCCAGTGTTGGAAATAAATAATCCATGTGTCGTATCTAATAACTAAAGAGACGTGATTATTGTCAACTCTACACCCGTGTGGGATTTTTATTAAATCTGGCAATTTACCGTTATATTTTATTTAGTCCATATCAGTCCTCAGTTCAATCAGCAATTCAATCATCGCCATACGAGCGTCTTGCTCGTATGGTGATCCCAACCTCGTCATACAAGCTCCAAATGCTTATATGTAATACGATATGCTATGAAATCAATAGTTCATCTTCGATTCAACCTGAAATACAGTCATCTCCATACAAGCGTCTTGCTTGTATGGTAATTCCAACCTCGTCACATAAGCTCCAAATGCTTATGTGGTATATGATAAAGTATGCTATCTTCATGAAGTATGCCATGTAGTGTAGTTCAAAATTGATTGTTTCTGTTCATGGTGTTGTTTATAATCTCACACAAAACAACCAGCATACCGCATCCAATGACATTCAAAGGAGTTTATATAATAAATGAAATTGCGTAGCCAACTCACTAAGGCTTACCTATTTGTTGGGCACGCAAATAAATTCTTTGCTCCACAACTAATCCATTTTCGTGTTCAGCATATGTATATAAATATGCATATCTACGCTAAAAATAATATTTTTAGGAAACAAATAATTATTTCCACAAATGACTATTTTTAACCGTTCATATACATGTTAAAAATAATATTTCTAATGAACAAGCATTTATTTCAACCCGTGGTTATTTTTAACACTTTATATATGATAAAAATATTTTTTCAATGAACAAATATTTATTTTAACTCATGGTTATTTTTAACACTTCATATACATGTCAAAAATAATATTTTCAATCAACAAATATTTATTTTAACTCATAGTTATTTTTACACTTCATATACATGTTAAAAATAATATTTTCAATCAACAAATATTTATCTTAACTCATGGTTATTTTTAACACTTCATATACATGTTAAAAATAATATTTTCAATCAACAAATATATATTTCAACCTTCGACTATTTTTAAAGGTTCCTACATACAATAAAATGTGATTTTTATTGTTAACACATTTTATTTCAAACATGAATATTTTTAATGATTCATATACACAATAAAAATGTGATTTTTGTTGTTCAAACAATTTATTCAACATACGAATATTTTTAATGATTCATATACACAATAAAATTGTGATTTTTATTGTTCAAACAATTTATTCAACATATAAATATTTTTAATGAATCATATGTACAATAAAAATGTGATTTTTATTGTTCAAACAATTTATTCAACATAAAAATATTTTTAATGATTCATATATAAAATAAAAATGTGATTTTTATTGTCCAAACAGTTTATTCAAGATACGAATATTTTTTATGATTCATATACACAATAAAAATGTGATTTTTATTGTCCAAACAATTTATTCAACATAACAACTATTTTATATAGTCATTTCAGAAAATTTCGGCATTACAACGGCAAGGTAGGTAGCACCGTGTCCAGCACGGCTCCTCTGCTATCCTAGGCCTTGCGGCATTACAATACTTTCATTTTCCATAATATAATTCATTTTCATAATATAATGAATTCACCACAAACACAATCAATTTTGTTGCAACCACAATCAATAATTCACAACCACGATAAATTTCTACAACTCAATTCTATCAAACAAATCGTCCATAGTCTGTGGACGATGGTGTCAGGAGCTACTAAGCCCTGTTTTGCAACCTATATATTTTTATTCATTTATTGTTGAATTTATATTGCTCACATTGGGTTACACTCCTTCTAAAATTGTACAAAGCTTCAAAAATTCTCCGGTTTCTTCTAGAATGTTGAGTATGTCGTCACGAGTCCAATGTCTCCTGTTTCACTGGATTTCGAAAACATACGAAAAAGATATGATATTTATAATTAAATTCAATTTGCAATGCTTTTAAACGTTATAAGCTGTTTAAATAATACTAGCCGATGGTTTTTGTTTCTGTTCAAAACTAGGTTTTGAAACTTTGTCCAACCCGTTGAGCCTGAGGAGGATCTGAGGGTACCATGGCCTAGAGCTACGAGAGGGCTTTCCAACGGAGTAGGTCACGTTAAACTCGAGCTCCAGGTGGTGGCGCAACTCTGGTCAACACGGGCAAACTTCGAGGAGATGGTTCGTCCAAAATGCCACATGATATTTGGCGAAATCAGTATTGATTCAAAGCTGGAGAAGTCCTCTGCAAAATCTCCTGAAGAACTATTGGATTTCGTTGTGTGGTTTGGAATTAATTAGGGGAGAAACGATCGAGCTACAGTTGTCGTTCATTTTGGAAGAGGCGGCACAACTTTGGATAATGACGACGGTTTCCCATGAATTTCTATTGGTTTATATTTATAATTAAATTACTTATTTTCTTTAATTCCAAAAATACCCTTTAATCCATACGAACTCCAAATCAAATCTAACGACTATCGCCCCTAGCTAAACACCCCCATTCTGGACACAATGGAATATGTTTTGTAAGCCTATTTGATCGTTTCAGTTAGTTATTCTTCAAATTAAAATATAAAACATTCAATTTTAGATTTGAACATACATTTTAACTTATCGTGGCCACATACTGACTCCAAAAATTCCTGTAAAATAAATCTAGCTATGTTTGGACGATACGGTTCTAACAAAATTAATTTCGTCGAATTTGGAGACCGCTTGAAAACTGGCCATATTCTGATCGATCCAATTCAAACTGAAATTACCAAACGCTTTTTCCTTTGCAGCGCTCACATATTAATTCCAAAATTATGGAATTTTAAACCTAGCAATAAACTGACATTCCAGATCCAACCAAAGTGGTTTCATCGAAAACGGAGGTCGTTCGCAAAATGTCCATTTTTAAGGACTATTTATATTAAATTCCATAGTGACTATTCTGAATATTCAACTGGCCATAACTTTTTATTCCCGCTATGAAAGTTAAAATTTTCAAATCCGTTAGAAAGATATAATTAAACAGATTTAAATATTTTTAGTTTTACTAAAATCCGATTTATTTTGAATCCTGTACATTCAGTTAAAGTTCAACTTCAAATTTTCAAACTACCGCACTATTTCTAGCTCATTATATAATTAAAATAAATTTATTCGCTATAACTTCGATTTAAATAAATTTTTAGCCGTTATTATATAAAATATTTTTTTAAATATTCTAAATTCATTAGAATAGCCAAATAAATTTTTTAAAATTGGTTCTGATTTTCTGGATTGTTACAGCAATCCTAATAGGAGAAAGTAGCCATAGTCATGTATTCATAGATTATGTTTATAAAATGTATAGGGAAATTCAATTGAAACATAATATGACAAATAAATTCTCTGTTAACTCGATCATAGGCTTTTTTTAAATCAACCTTACACAAAGTTTTGGCATACCTTTCTTCTTAAAATCTCTTAATAACTCATGTGCCAGCAAAATGTTATCTCTAATGTACCTATTCTTAATGAATGACCTTTTATTCTTTGATATTAGAAAAGGCAGAAATAGTCTCAACCGACTGCAAAGTAATTTAGCAAAAATTTTGTAGTAAACATTGCAACATGATATTGGGCTGTAATGTGAAATTTCGGTTGGTCTGTCATTTATAGGAATCAGTGTTATTAAAGTATGGTTTACAAAGATTTTACCTGAATTAAACATATCAAAGATAGCAACGAATAATTCAGATTTTAATTCTTCCCAATGAATTTTTATGAACTTTGAATTCAGTTCATCAGGACCTAGACTAGAGTCATCACCGATAGAAAATAAAGCTTCATGAATATCAAGCAAGACACTTCTTTCAATAGAAATTGTTGCCCTTGTTCATTAATAATGGAAACTGATTGAAAATTAGGAAATGGGGTAGAAATGGAGCCATTAAACATAGCTTAAAAGTAATTAATAGCCTCAACCTATATTTCTTCTGACTTAAAAGGTATGTTACCACTTTGATTAATTAATGCTCTGATATGATTATGACATCTGTGGTTAGACATTCGAGAATGGAAAAGTTTAGAGTTAGTGTCCCCCTGTTGTAACCATGATACGTTTTCTTGCTGCTTAAAACCTTCAAAATATATCTTTTGTAAATTCTGAAACTCCTTTCTTGCTTGTAGATAATCTTCATACAAAAGCATGTCCTCTTGATTTTGGTCTGCTACATGTTCCACATTTAAAAGATGAAGCTCTGCTTGTTTCAGGTTCACATCATATTTATCTCCTAATTTGTTCCATATTTTTAGCTCTACTTTACATCTTTCCAATTTTTGTAAGAAACAATAACATTGAAAACCCTATGTAGAATAATTAAAACCCTTTTGAACTCTTTGCCGACACCCAGGAAGATTATACCATTCATTTTTATACCAAAAATGAACCCTTTTGATGGTTGAATGGGAGTAAGATATAATGAAATCGGGTTATGATCAGTTGAAATTTGAGAAAGTGAAAGTGCCTTCATATTTAGAAATTGTTGTAGGCGACTATTATTAACCAAAACTTTGTCTATATTAGTTGCTATACCATTCCTTCGCCATGTAAATATAAAACCCAATGGTTTTATTTCTATTAGAGCTGTTTGAATAAGTAAATTCTGAAATTCTCTTAAATGCTGATAAGTGTGACGGCCCGCCCCGCACCAGCCTGCATTTCCTCCGAAAGTGCGCTGTACACATGTCCCGACTAGCACGGAACGGTCGCCAAAGAAAGGAAAGAAGGGAATGAACTAATCAAGAAACCTGTAGAATGTCTCACAGTGCATGGAATAAAATATAATAATAACATACTTGACATAAAACAGGTGAGACAGTGCATAAGCTGATAACTAAAATCAACATCCATCATCAGAGCAGCGGAAATTCAAATACAGCTTATTAAAATCTTCCAAATTTACTGTCTCTAAACAAAAGAAAGCTAAAGTAGAAGATACACCACCAATGCCCAAGCAGTGATCTTCAACAATACAGGGAGAATACTATGTATATGTATTACGTGGAAGCCTCCTGCTCGTCTCCGGATCATCTACCCGTGCATCACCAGCTAACCTGTCTCTAGTCTGCTCGTGTGAGCACCCAGAGTAATAAGAGGAGACATAAAACTCTGGGTCAGAGATAAAGCCTGGTATGAGCGATAAGCATCTAAACAGAACAATAACGGGTATACTAAACCATACCTGTACCTGGACCTGCAACCAAAGAGTTAGTACCACATACCGTACAATGCTCTAAGGTGCCATAATAAATAGTGTAAGGATACGGGGTTGGGGTGTGCATGTCAAACAATCAAGCATAGCAACCATCCTCACGTCTCTCACTCAGTGCGTAAAGTATACGATATCTACCACTTTGGAACACTAGACAAACTGAGGTAACGACGAATCCCGACTTGTAGAAACCCTGCTGTGACCAAGCCAAACACTTGGAGTCATGACCAAACATTTCAATGACCCACTTCATTGGTCGTAGCCCTTGGTTCTACCGATGCCATAATGGCCCTGAATCCGCCTTCGTACCTCCTACCATAGTGGTCCAAAGCTATAGACGTCGATAACCCCTTGGCACGCATCCCGCAGCAAAACCCAACTATGAAGCGAACTTGTTGATTCCTATCTGAATCTTGAGCTCTAACTTCTCATTTGGGCTTCCTTTGCATCTCGGGTTTCTGTCATCACCCTCCGGATCGGTCTTCACTCTGTTCGTAACTTCCTGGTTCGGTTCGCAGTCACCAGCTCGTAGCCATCAACCTCAGATCGGTTCGGATCATCCTTCACGCTCTGATCGGATCGTGGAAGCTTTCCTGGTTCGATTCGCCAGCGTCGGATCGTGTCGCACCATATGGATCGCACCTCGTCAGCTCGTGGCGCCTTGTCGGGTCGGTTCGGGCTTATCAGTTCGTGGCAATCCACTGGTTCGGGTCGAGCTACCCATCTGGATCGTGGCGCCTCATCAGCTCGTGGTGCTTCCTCTCCAAGTTGGATCGTGGTCTTCCCTTCGTGGCTCCGAGCTCTGGCACGTGGCGCGGTTTGAGCAGGCGGGTCGGTTCGTGGGCATGGGGGCGATCCGATCCGGATAAATTCCTGCACTTCGTTCCAGCGACAGTTTCTCGCCATTCGACGGCGTTTTTGACCAAACTAACACTTCTAAGCAATCACAAAACACACCATAGAGTCATAGCAACTTGTAATAGCAACCACAACAACAAACGATCACTCAAATGAATCAAAATGGATCAAAAGTGGCCAAAGCTCCTTATTTTCCCTTAAGCATGTTTAAGTAAAACTGATCATAGGGTTAACAAAACTTAATCAAACCGAACCGAATTTCAACCAAAGGCATAAAATATTATTTTCGAATTTCTAAACATTTTTCCAGAATTTTATTAGTGTATAAATTCGCTAATCTTCTCTAATTACCCTTAATTACCGTAATTAGTGCAAAAACTATGCAAATCACTCACCTTTGCCACAATAAAACTTCCAAATCTGAAGTGAACCTCTGATTTGCACGAATTCCAATATATAACAGCAGCTCTACCTCGGTCCTTGTGCTAACCCTCCTTGATTTGATGCCTCTAAGCCTTAATCCTTGATTAGGAAGTGATTTTGGGTGTTTTAGAGAGATTTAGAGAGTGGAGGCCATGGCTAGGTTAAGAGGAATGAAAGTGGCGGCTGGAAAATGTCTAAAGAAATGTTTTCTAACCCTAATCAGCACCTATATACCCCTAAACCCGAAATTCCCCTTGGGCCTAGCTGCTAATCACCCGTTTAAGCCCAATTAAGCTGTTTTTCACCATCTGAAACTTGTTTCAGCCATATCTCCCAAACGGTGAGTCCGTTTGGCTAATGTGACCACTCTACGGAAAGAGAAACCATCATCCGGAGCCAATGGAAGTGGTTTCAGGTCAAAATTCCTTTCCAGTCAAAAGTTATGGCCAAAACAGTGATAACTAGGGGTAAAATGGTCATTTAAAAATCGGGAAAAATCATGAACATGGGAAATGACCCCAATAGTCGTCCCCCAAAGTTACATGACCATACGACTTCGTATGTGACAGAAATAAATATTCTACGATTCTATGATGCGTAGAATGCGGGTCGTTACACTCTCCCCCCCTTAAGAAATTTCGTCCTCGAAATTCCTTAACCCAAAACATACAAAGGATCCCGCATGCCTAACAGCCACGTACGACAATCAAACATGCAAAACAAGCCTATCCTAGCATGCGGAAAACTAAATCGAAGTCAAAATCTTACCAGGCAAAGAGTTCTGGGTGTGACTTCCTAATGTTATCCTCTGTCTCCCAAGTACAATCATTCTCGTTCTCACTCCACTGTACCTTGACTAGCTTCACCGCCTTCCTTCGAAGTTGCTTCATGTCGTGTTCGACAATACGGACCGGCTTGCGGTTCCCAACCGCCTCGGGTTCTACCTCGAAGTCCTCCAACTGATCAGGTGAAATAGTCATATCTGAGTCGTAAACGAACTTCCTTAGTTGGGAAACATGAAATACATCGTGAACTCCCGCCATCTTCCCCGGTAAGTCAATTCTGTATGCCAAATTCCCGACTAGTTCAAGAACAGGGAATGGGCCAACAAATCTTGGTGCCAACTTGCCTCTCCTGCCAAATCGTATTACGCTCTTTAACGGAGAAATCTTGACAAACACCAAGTCGCCAACGGAGAATTTCAAGTCTCTCCTCCTCTTATCAGCATAGCTCTTCTGCCTATCTTGAGCAGCTTTCATTCGTTGCTGAATGATCTTAATCTTATCCGACGTTTCTCTCACCACATCTGGTCCAAGCACAAACTTCTCGCCAGTCTCTATCCAACATGACGGTGAGTTGCACGGTCTTCGATACAAAGCTTCAAACGGAGCCATACCGATACTGGATTGGTAGCTATTATTATATGCAAACTCTACTAGATGCAAATAGTCATCCCATGATCCACCGAAATCCAATATACATGCTCTCAAGAGATCTTCCAAAATACGGTTCACCCACTCCGTCTGACCATCGGTCTGAGGATGATATGCGGTACTAAGATGTAGCTCTGACCCTAGAGCCTCTTGTAAGCTCTTCCAAAACCCACTAGTGAACAACGGGTCTCGGTCACTCATGATGCTTTTAGGTACTCCATGAAATCTCACTACCCACTTCATATACAATTCTGCTAACTTAGCTGCCGTTCTGGTCGATTTGACTGGTATAAACCTTGCGCTTTTAGTCAATCGATCTACAATCACCCAAATGCTATCATGTCCCGACCTAGTCCTTGGTAAACCATCGATGAAATCCATCGAGACTTGCTCCCATTTGGGAATTTCTAAGGGCTGTAACAACCCACTAGGCTTCTTTTGCTCGGCTTTAACTAGCTGGCAATTCATGCACTTGGATATAAACTTCCCAACGTCTCTTTTCATCCCTTCCCAGTAGTAAGTTTGCTTCATACCTCGATACATCTTATTACCACCGGGGTGTATAGTCAGCTTTGAGTGATGACATTCTCTAAGCACTTCATCCCTCAATCCATTGACATTGGGTACGACTAGTCTTCCATCCTTTCTAAGCCATCCATCTCGATCAAGCCCATACTTGTTCATCTCCTCATCGATACCCATCTCTAACTTGGAGATGATTTCCAATAGGTTAGGATCGTCCCTCTGACTAGAGCCGATCCGCTCAATCAAAGTGGGTCTGATCGTCAAACTTGCTAACATTTCTGGATCCAATTCGCACTTTGGTCTGAAATCAAACCCCGCGATAAACTCCAGTTGCTTCCATTCAAGGAACATAGCCCCTAAGCTGGCATGTCTTCTACTCAATGCATCAGCCACCGCATTGCCCTTTCCTGGTGTATATGCGATGTCAAAATCATAGGAAGCTAAGAACTCTAACCATCTCTACTGACGGAGATTTAAATCCTTCTGAGAGAATAGATACTTTAACGACTTATGATATGTAAACAGCTCAAATCTTTCTCCCAAGAGATAGTGTCTCCACATCTTTAACGCGAACACGATCGCTGCCATTTCTAAATCATGGGTAGGGTATCTTCTCTCGTGCAGTTTCAATTGCCGACTTGCGTAAGCTACAACCCTACCGCCTTGCATCAATACAGCACCCAGTCCGGTACCACAGGCGTCCGTGTATACCGTCATCTCTTCATCCCCCTTAGGAATGACTAACACTGGTGCGCTTGTCAACTTGTCCTTTAGATTTTTAAATGCATTCTCGCACCTTTCATCCCAGACAAAAGCTTGATTCTTCTTAGTTAACTGGGTCAATGGTGCTGCTATCTTGGAGAAACTTTGGATAAACTTACGATAGTATCCAGCTAATCCCAAGAAACTTCTTACCTCTGTTGCATTCTTGGGCGTAGGCCAATCCTGTACCGTAGCCACCTTCGCCGGGTCCACGGCAATCCCATTTTCTGATACAACATGGCCCAAGAACCTCACTTCCCTCTTCCAGAAGTGACACTTAGAAAACTTTGCTTTCAATTGGTGTTTTCTCAACACCTCCATCACTATTCTTAAATGTCCCTTGTGTTCTTCCTCTGTCCTCGAGTAGACCAAAATATCATCAACGAACACAAGGACAAACTTATTCAACTGATCTCTGAATACCCTATTCATAAGATCTACAAAATATGCTGGGGCATTGGTCAGCCCGAATGGCATGACCAACCACTCATAAAACCCAGACGGCGTCCGAAATGCCGTTTTAGCTATACTCTCAGCTTCCACTCTAAGCTGATGAAAACCTGTCGCGAGATCCAACTGAGAAAATACTCTCGCGCCACTCAACTGATCAAACAAATCATCTATCCGCGGTAGAGGATACTTGTTCTTCCTCGTCACTTTATTCAACTCGCGGTAGTCTACACACAAACGAAGGGAACCATCCGCCTTGGTAGCAAACACAACTGGTGCTCCCCATTCAGAAACACTCCTTCTGATAAATCCCTTCTTCAAAAGATCGCTGACTTGCACCTCGAGCTCTCGTTGCTCTCTTGGTGCCATACGACGAAGTGGCATCACTATAGGCCTGGCATCTTTTACCAAATCAATACGGAACTCAATCTCTCGGTGTGGTGGAAGTCCGGTCACTTCTTCGAAAACATCCGGATACTGGCCAACCACGGGCAAACCTGACAACTCACTATGCGGAATGTCGAGGGAGTTTAGAAAACTAGCCAATACCCCCTTACTGGGTAGACCACCAAACACTATCCTCCGCCCATCATCCGCTCTAGCTGTCACCAACAAGCCCTCACAGTCTACCACCACCCCGTATCTTTGGAGCCAATCTACTCCCAAAATAATGCCAAACTCAGTAAAGCCCAAAACAAAGCAATCACAAACAAACATGCATCCATGACTCGATAAGACCACACCACGACAAATCATGCTAAGGCTAGTCGAACCACCAATCGGGTTCGTCACCACTAAAGGTCTATCGACAATCTCGGGCTCCAATCCCAACCTATCTACCAGGTCACTAGATATGAAAGAACTGGAAGCTCCGGTATCAAACAAAACTCTAACAGGAACATCATAAACAGAAAGCATACCTTGAATGACGACATTCTTTCCCTTCTCCGCCGCTGTTGGGGCATTCGACGAAGAAGGAATAGCATTAAGAGCGTAGGCTTTCACCATTTGCTTTTCCTTAGGGGGCTGTGGACACTTGTCTTTGTGATGTCCCATTTGGCCACAGTTGAAGCACTTCCTATCCGCTGGCTTGGCCCGACAATTACTAGCATAATGGCCCTTCTTACCGCAGCTGAAGCACTCCACATCTTGCTTATTTTTTTCTTCTGGCCATCCTTAGCTTGGTTCTGCTTTCTCTTATTCTGGGAACCACCCTTGCCTCCACCACTTGCTTGTGGCTTTGGCTCATCTGCGGATGCAACCTCAGTCTTCGGCTTAGGGTAGAGACTTTCTGACCTCAATGCTTTCCCTACAATCGACTCAAACGACTCATCGATGTGGTTAATAAGTCTTTCCCCCAAGTACTGGTCCAAACCGGTTATGAATTTCTCATTCTTTTTCTCGGCGGTATCAATAAGAGATAACCCATATTTTGACAAAGTGTCAAATTCGGCAGTATACTCGGAGACAGCTCTGCCATTCTGCTTGAGCTCCAAGAATTTCTTAAACAGCACTGACTTCTGAGTAGCTGGAATGAACTTCTCGCTAAAGCGAGCTTTAAACTGCTCCCAAGTAATCTGATCTTCGGGAGTAGCTGCCTTTATAGCATTCCACCAATTCATTGCCCGCCCTTGCAGCTGACGGGACGCTAGCTTTCTCTTCATCGCATCCTCGATACCCAAATCCTCGAAGATACGTTCGCAACTATCCAACCAATCTTGAACATCCGTGGCCGACTCCGTTCCGTGAAACGACTTCCCACCAAGGCTAGTATAATCCTTATTCAACTTGGCGAAGTCGACCCTCGGCGCCTGCACTATTGGACCACCACCATTTCCACCATTGGGAGCTGCCCTCTGTACATCTCTAAGCATCTCTCTCATGAGGTCTGTAAACATTGTCCTCATGTCAGCAGCTTTCCCATTGTTGGCTCCCCTACCAGCACCTCTAGTATATCGGCTCATCGTCAATCTGAAAAAGGAAACGATTAACGACTCCATAGTGGTGCTAGTGCAGTACGACTTCATCCTTATACTAGTAATAGTATATATAGCTTTTAAAAATCAAAATAATCACAAATACGCTCTCTCGTATACGTATATTATCTCTCCCTGATAACTTCCCTAGGTTAACTACGCAACCTAGAGCTCTGATACCAAGTGTGACGGCCCGCCCCGCACCAGCCTGCATTTCCTCCGAAAGTGCGCTGTACACATGTCCCGACTAGCACGGAACGGTCGCCAAAGAAAGGAAAGAAGGGAATGAACTAATCAAGAAACCTGTAGAATGTCTCACAGCGCATGGAATAAAATATAATAATAACATACTTGACATAAAACAGGTGAGACAGTGCATAAGCTGATAACTAAAATCAACATCCATCATCAGAGCAGCGGAAATTCAAATACAGCTTATTACAATCTTCCAAATTTACTGTCTCTAAACAAAAGAAAGCTAAAGTAGAAGATACACCACCAATGCCCAAGCAGTGATCTTCAACAATACAGGGAGAATACTATGTATATGTATTACGTGGAAGCCTCCTGCTCGTCTCCGGATCATCTACCCGTGCATCACCAGCTAACCTGTCTCTAGTCTGCTTGTGTGAGCACCCAGAGTAATAAGAGGAGACATAAAACTCTGGGTCAGAGATAAAGCCTGGTATGAGCGATAAGCATCTAAACAGAACAATAACGGGTATACTAAACCATACCTGTACCTGGACCTGCAACCAAAGAGTTAGTACCACATACCGTACAATGCTCTAAGGTGCCATAATAAATAGTGTAAGGATACGGGGTTGGGGTGTGCATGTCAAACAATCAAGCATAGCAACCATCCTCACGTCTCTCACTCAGTGCGTAAAGTATACGATATCTACCACTTTGGAACACTAGACAAACTGAGGTAACGATGAATCCCGACTTGTAGAAACCCTGCTGTGACCAAGCCAAACACTTGGAGTCATGACCAAACATTTCAATGACCCACCTCATTGGTCGTAGCCCTTGGTTCTACCGATGCCATAATGGCCCTGAATCCGCCTTCGTACCTCCTACCATAGTGGTCCAAAGCTATAGACGTCGATAACCCCTTGGCACGCATCCCGCAGCAAAACCCAACTATGAAGCGAACTTGTTGATTCCTATCTGAATCTTGAGCTCTAACTTCTCATTTGGGCTTCCTTTGCATCTCGGGTTTCTGTCATCACCCTCCGGATCGGTCTTCACTCTGTTCGTAACTTCCTGGTTCGGTTCGCAGTCACCAGCTCGTAGCCATCAACCTCGGATCGGTTCGGATCATCCTTCATGCTCTGGTCGGATCGTGGAAGCTTTCCTGGTTCGATTCGCCAGCGTCGGATCGTGTCGCACCATATGGATCGCACCTCGTCAGCTCGTGGCGCCTTGTCGGGTCGGTTCGGGCTTATCAGTTCGTGGCAATCCACTGGTTCGGGTCGAGCTACCCATCTGGATCATGGCGCCTCATCAGCTCGTGGTGCTTCCTCTCCAAGTTGGATCGTGGTCTTCCCTTCGTGGCTCCGAGCTCTGGCACGTGGCGCGGTTTGAGCAGGCGGGTCGGTTCGTGGGCATGGGGGCGATCCGATCCGGATAAATTCCTGCACTTCGTTCCAGCGACAGTTTCTCGCCATTCGACGGCGTTTTTGACCAAACTAACACTTCTAAGCAATCACAAAACACACCATAGAGTCATAGCAACTTGTAATAGCAACCACAACAGCAAACAATCACTCAAATGAATCAAAATGGATCAAAAGTGGCCAAAGCTCCTTATTTTCCCTTAAGCATGTTTAAGTAAAACTGATCATAGGGTTAACAAAACTTAATCAAACCGAACCGAATTTCAACCAAAGGCATAAAATATTATTTTCGAATTTCTAAACATTTTTCCAGAATTTTATTAGTGTATAAATTCGCTAATCTTCTCTAATTACCCTTAATTACCGTAATTAGTGCAAAAACTATGCAAATCACTCACCTTTGCCACAATAAAACTTCCAAATCTGAAGTGAACCTCTGATTTGCACGAATTCCAATATATAACAGCAGCTCTACCTCGGTCCTTGTGCTAACCCTCCTTGATTTGATGCCTCTAAGCCTTAATCCTTGATTAGGAAGTGATTTTGGGTGTTTTAGAGAGATTTAGAGAGTGGAGGCCATGGCTAGGTTAAGAGGAATGAAAGTGGCGGCTGGAAAATGTCTAAAGAAATGTTTTCTAACCCTAATCAGCACCTATATACCCCTAAACCCGAAATTCCCCTTGGGCCTAGCTGCTAATCACCCGTTTAAGCCCAATTAAGCTGTTTTTCACCATCTGAAACTTGTTTCAGCCATATCTCCCAAACGGTGAGTCCGTTTGGCTAATGTGACCACTCTACGGAAAGAGAAACCATCATCCGGAGCCAATGGAAGTGGTTTCAGGTCAAAATTCCTTTCCAGTCAAAAGTTATGGCCAAAACAGTGATAACTAGGGGTAAAATGGTCATTTAAAAATCGGGAAAAATCATGAACATGGGAAATGACCCCAATAGTCGTCCCCCAAAGTTACATGACCATACGACTTCGTATGTGACAGAAATAAATATTCTACGATTCTATGATGCGTAGAATGCGGGTCGTTACAATAAACAAATAGAAGACCACCTCTCTTATCATTTGGGAAAAGTACATTATTAAAATCACCCCTGAGAATCCACGTGTTTTCTACTAGATTTGCATCATTTACAAGTTGCTGCCATAAAATTTGTCTATCAATAAAATTATTGCTAGCATAAATCAGAGAAAATACCATACTGAAATCACCTTTACTTAAAGTGGAAACTGTGACATGTTGAAAAGAAAAAGCCAAGCTAGCCAAATCCCATATGTTTGAATCCCAAATAAGAAGGATACACCCATTTGACACAACAGAGTTATTAGTCGGATATTTCCAAGAATAGGAAGCATATAAATAAACAAAAGTAAATTGGATTTCGATAACTTTGTTTCAACTAAACCAACAATAGATGGTTTAGCTTGAGTCAGAAGTTTGAACACATCTTTCATAGGAGAAAGTGTGTTCATACCTCTGGCATTCCATGCTAAAATCGTCATTTAATTGAGGAAGAGCTCCTCAGATTTCTTTTAGCAGGAGCAACCGAGGACACATTAGCAGTAGACTTATCTTTACTTTGCATATAGGATGACTTTGTCAATAAACTCATATGTTTCTACCTGTGTGCCTTTTTCAATATCTTTATGAATGACAATAAACTGATCTGATGAAGACTATTGTAATAACCCGGAAAATCCGAACCAATTTAAAATTTTTATTTTGGCAATTTTGATCAATTTTGAATATTTAAAATGAATTATTTTAAATAATTACGATGAGAAATTTATTTTGAATAAAATTAGAAGTATATATTTATTTGAATCGACGTTAGAATATAAATATTTATTTTTAATTATAAAAAGAATTGGAAATGGCACGACAGTTTGAAAATTCGATTTCAAATTTCAAATGAACGTACAGGATTCAAAATAAACTGGATTTTAGTGAATCCAAAAGTATTTGAATCTATTTGAAAATTTCTTTCTAACGAATTCAAAAAATTGAAATTTCATAGCAGGAATAAAAAGTTATGCCTGGTAGGAAATTCAGAATAGTCGCTATGGAATTTTAGCCCTTAGAAATGGAAATTTTGCAAACGACATCCGTTTTCGACGAAACCACTTTTGTTGGATCCGGGATGTCTAGTTTTTGCTAGATTCCAAAATTCATAATTTTCCGAATCAATATGTGAGCGTGGCGAAGTAAAACGTGTTTGACAGTTTTAGTCAATTTGGATCGACCAGAAAATGGCCATTTTTCAAACAATCTTCAAATTTGACGAAATTAGTTTTTTTAGAACCGAGTCGTCAATACGAAGCTAGAAAATATTATTCGGGAATTTTTAGAGTCTGTATGTAGCCCCGGTAAATTGAAATTTGTGTTTAAATTCAATATATAGATTTATATTTTGATTTTGACGGAAACCGATCGAAACAGCCAAACTGGCTTACGATACATATCTCATTGTGTTGGGAATGGGACTAATTAGTTATGGATGACAGTCATTGGGTCTTGTTTGGAGGTCGAAATGAAAAGGTACTTTTTGAAATTAAAAATAATACATATATATATATAATTATTTCCTCACATTCCTCTCTCTCTCTCTCATATAAAACGAAAAAAAAAGAATGGAAGACCGACGGAAATCGCACCCCCTAGTGGCGGCGGCGCCGCTGCTTCATCTTCTTCCCCCTCTCTTGCGTCGACTTCCCCTACCTTGACCTCCTCCGCGCCTCTGCCCCGCCCCATCGTGAAGCGCGCCATCGCGCGAGGAAGCAGCCCGCATCCACGCCGCCTGACACCTGCCTCCCCGCCTTCGATTCGCCTCCCCCTCCTATGGCCACCGCCGTAACCACAACCCATGCCTCCCTCTTAAATACCCTAAAACCAAACAGAGTTCACCCCGAAACCGCCCAAACCGCCACCCGACCATGAAGACGCCGCTGCCATCCACCGCGCGAGCAAAACCACTCCCCCTCTGAGATTATATAGTGAGTTATTTAAATTTCATTTTTTTAATGATTCATATTATTTAAATTTCAGTTTTTAAATATGAAAAATAAATAAATACTTGATTTTTATTTTAAGCAAAGCTATGATTTTTATTTTAAATAAAGATATGATCTTCTAGATTAGAAAGATACGATTTTTAATCGTATAAAGATAAGAATTCTAATCGTATAAAGTTAGAATTTTTAAATGTATAAAGCTAGGATTTTTATCATATATTAGAACTATATTTATAAAGATAAAAATTTGATTTTTAAAAATAGCAAAGTATGATTTTTAAAAATGAAATGATAGCAAAGTAAAAATATAATTTTTATATATGTGGCGAGGTAAAAATCTGATTTTTGTATAGAAATAAAAATATGATCTTTTTATATGAAGTAGAGATAATAAAAATACGGTTTTTATATAGTAGAGATAATAAAAGTATGATTTTTATACGATGGAGAATATAAAATTTTGATTTTTATATTTGTAGCGATATAAAAATGTGATTTTTAATATTAAAATCATATTAAAAATGTGATTTTAATATGAACAGCGTAGAACAGACTGCGCTAGAATTTTGGGCCAAATCCAGACGGTTCAGAAATTCAGAAATAAAAACACGGCGGAGTGGATCCCAAAGGTGGGAACTTCTCACTTTTATTTTATTTTCTAGTTTGAAATATATACTAGGATGCATATGGTGCTTAGCAGCACCCGCCACCCGTCGTCCACAAACCATGGACGACTTGTTTGTTTGTTTGATTGTGTTGTTAAAATGGATTGTGTGATGTGGAATGGAAATAAATATTTTATAGTTAAAAATATAATTTTTAATGTGTATATGAATAAAATAAATATTTATAAACAAATCGGATGATTTGTTTATGTACACACATTTGACTGATATTGATTGGGACGATAAATTTTGCACATCGCCCAACTGCACAAATAAAACCTGTGTTTGATTGTTTGAAACCCCACACGGGTATTGGGGTGATATATGACATACACTAGTCCCAATAATTAGCTGTATATCGATTGATTGATTGACAGACTGTTATAAGCGTTAAATATTTATATTTGATGCTTATGCAGTGTAGAATGCACTTTGGATGATGGTTGACTGTGTTTGATTGTTGTTGTGTACATGTGCATGAAATCCATATAAATAACATTATATGGTAATTGGCTGTGTCTGATTCCAGTTCAAAAAGAATAAATATTTTAAAATAGCGAATATTTTAAAATAATGAATATTTTAAAATAATATTCAGTAAAAGATCAAAATCTAATTTTGATGTCCGATTTGGGATGGACACGAATATATTTAAATATATGAAGCCGTGTTGATTAGATAAACGCCATTTTGACGTGAATGATATTTATTTCGATTTTATTCGTTTTTATAATGGATATAAAAAAGGAAATGATTTCGAAATATAATACTTTGAAAATATTATCATTTATATATTAATGATATGGAATATTCAATTTCGATTTGAAATTGAATATGAAGTTGAAACTGTTTTGAAAACGAATTTAAAACGATTTATAAAATACGTTTTAAATGGAAATCGATGAAATATATATAATATAATGGCCTGAATAGAACGCGCCGCGCTGCGGCAGTTCGCGAATTTTGACCATTGACTTCGAATGGACATTTCGGGAGATCCGATCATCGGATTCTCCTAAAACCGGGACCATTGGGTTCGTATAGAAAAGAGCTTTCTAACGAGTATAAGAGTTTTGAAATCTAACGATTGGATTTGTAATTTTTTCCAAATAAAATTTGGAAAAGGTCGCTGTAAGTTCAGTTCGATGGCCGTTTGTGGAAATCGACTGTATGGGCCTTGATAAAAATATTAAAAATACCAATAATTTGCGGAAAATCATAACAAATGTTTTGGAAAGAATTGGGATGAAAAAGTCCATATTTGAAAGGATAAAAATATTTTTTTATCAAAATGAACTAGTTATGAACTAGGATTATAATCCAATATTTTTAAATAATTAAACTGGATTTGAAATGGTTTTAAAATAACCAGAATTTCCAATATATGAATTGGAATGGATCGGAATCGAAATTACCTTCGGAATATTTCGACTCATGATTATACGAATATTGTGGAGGAATTTGGAAGATATATATATTGTTATTCCAATACGATATTTGTTGTTTTTCAGAATTCGACATTGAATATAAGCCGATATATTTTCTATTCAGAGCCTTGTATTTAATATCGAATTGGGTTTTGGGTTGTCGTGAATGGTATCTTTACTAATACTGTTCTTCGACCCGATGGAGTTAAGAAAATTGGAAACTGACTAGAAATTAGTTAAGTTGAATTATTTCCTGGGTATTGATCTGAAGTTGGTTTCGGCCTTCGGGGTTAATACTTAAGGAATCGTTCTCTTACTAATTTACAGTTAGAGACTGATGGTATTTTAGGTTTGTTGTGAACTGTATTTTTAACGACATTCATTCTTTAACCTGCTTTACAGTGAAATGTGATTTGGAATTTATAAATCTTTTTATTAAGATTTAACGGGAATTTTCCAAAGTAAAGTTTTCCAATTTAATATATTAAATTGGAATTGAATGGAATTTGATTGATAATAATCGAAGTGAACTTCTGTGGAGGAAGACTGTTAATACATATGGAATCTAAAAGGCTTTGTCGTTATTCCATTTATATTATTGGTTGGATACGGAAATTGATATCGATTATATATTGATTTGTTTTTCCGTGAAGATTCCATAATTAGTGGAATGTGATTTGGGATTATTGTGAATGGTGTTTTAAAATAACACTTGTCCTTTAACCCGATTAACAATGGAATGAGGTTTTCGGTTGTCGTGAATGGTATCTTTAATAGTACTGTTCTTAGACCCAATGGAGTTAAGAAAATCAGAAACTAACTGGAGATTAGTTTATTTGAATGGTTTCCGGGTATTGATCTAATGTTGGTTTCGTCCTTTGGGGTAAATACTTAGGGAAATGTTCACTTGCTAATTTGCAGTTAAAGGCCAATGGAATGGAATGTGATTTCGTGAACTGCATTTTAAAGGACATTGGTTCTTTAACCCAGTTAAAGACAGGATATGATTTCCCAAGTTAAACAATCGTTAATATTGATTTTTGGGAAGATTAAAACCAAGTGGAGTTTTAATACATCTTTAATTAGATTGAAATGATATTCAAAGGAAGATTAAAGAATAAATCTAAAGAATTTATCTTTTATAAAATTAATGGGAATATTTCCCAAAGTATAAGAATATTTGAATAAAGGAATATTCTGGATTGGAATGAGGCGTATGTTGTGTTTTTAGAGCACTTGTTTATTATATACGCGAGTTATTCAGAAAGACCGGGTTTATCCCATTCTAAATAACTGATTCGACGATGTGTCGAGGATGAAGACGGTGGTTGAAGACCAGAAGTCTTCACATCGTTTGGATGATTACTGATGTCTTGATTTGGGCTGCACACCCGAGACAAGGTAATAAGTGGTGATCGTCCAGACGTACTTGGAGATCGACGGATATGCGAGGGCCACTCCCCTGTATTGGACATATGGGGGAGGAATAAGGTGCCTCCGGTTTCGTTCAAACCTGGAACGAACTTGTAAATGGATGTGTGTCTGACATTGGATTTCATTCTATGTGATTGATATACATCGGTTGCATAGCGTGAATTGCATGTGTG
Source organism: Allium sativum (assembly GCA_030737875.1). Classification (NCBI taxonomy): domain Eukaryota; kingdom Viridiplantae; phylum Streptophyta; class Magnoliopsida; order Asparagales; family Amaryllidaceae; genus Allium; species Allium sativum. The sequence goes on from CM060913.1 coordinate 659,234,513, forward strand.
GCATGCTGAGATGCAAATGGTCAAGGCTTCTATTGAAAAGCAGAGTCTTGTGGTTGATGATCAAAGCACGACTTTGATATAGCGTAGCTTTGTGTAGCGTTAATTCGCGAGCTTCACACACCGGTGTGAACCAGAAACGTGAGAGGACCTCAGGGAGGGTATGCGTTTCCTTCTAGCTAGGAGTGGTGTCAGCGTTTTGCACTCCCTAACATTTTACTTATGTGGATGATAGATAGCGAGGTGCCTCGGTTATATCGGTCGATCCGGGACCGATGGACTCATTTGGCTCATTGACGCCCCATAGGGCGGGAAAACGTAGTGTTCAGGCATTTTAATCCACATCGAGTGGACCAGCCCTGACGATCCAAGGGACGATGCGTTCTGTTCCTTAGGGGCGGGCTAGAGCGTCTCGAAGCGGTAAGGATGATCCCTTACCTTGGTTCATAGATGGAAATCCAACTTCCAATACGACAATTTGAGTTTTAATTGTAAACCTATATATGGCGACACAGTGGTATGGGGCACTTATGCCGCCTATGATTGATACTTATGATTGAAATTGTTTTGACACTATACATTTATAGTAATAATAAAAGATGAAATTTCACGTACTAAGCATTTTTGGCTATTATAAGGTAAAAACTCTATCCTCCGGCTTGCGTTGTATTGTATGATGGGACTTGAGTCATATAATAGCTTCATTGTTCTTTATTTAGCATTGCGTTGTTGTTTTATGCACTAGTATTATGGGGAGGAAACTCGCTTCGTGTTATACGGCGTGGTCCCTGGATTTACCTAACTTTAAAACAAAGATTAATAACTGTTTTAGTTCTCATACCAGTCACATGACTGACCTGGAGTTTATTGTTTTAACCTAAACTCTGGGTACCCCTATTTCCACAGGGATAGCTTGTAGTTTTGGTTTTGTAGATTTGTATTCACAGGATCCTGGTTTACAGCTGGAATGGTATTCAGAAAGCTCTGTATCCGTATATTCTTTTCAGTTGTGTTTTGTATTATTTTCCGCTGCATTATAACTTGTAAATCTCTGATATTTAATAATGGGTAATATTTATTCATACTCTGTATATTCTTGTATTCTAATGAAATCGTTGTAATAAGCAATGAAATGTTCTTCTGTCTGTGTTTTGATTCGTCTTTTTTTCAATTCAATCCGGGCTTTCCTTCACAGGGAAGTTCGGGTCGTGTCAACTGATCAGAATCATTTGGTGCTAAATTTTCAGAATCTTGAAGATCAGGATATGGTCGGTCAAAAGGAATGGAATTATCTATTGAAGTCCATCAAGGCTCATTTATGATTTCTTAAACACTATCATCATGCCCAAACAGTCTTCACTTCTCACATTTACTAGGCACAAATTCATACTTTACTGTAATACTGATTTTTTGAATATTATGCAACAAGATTGGAATAGCAGTTTTGAGATCCGTTTGAGTTTTAATAGAAATCTGAACTCTCGCGTATTTTGTAAACTTTTTTCTATAGTGTTTACATCAAGCAAAAGAGCTTTAGAAATAATACTGGCAACCATTCGAATTGAATTCGTCATCCGGAGTTCCATGGGTAGATGATGCAATTTCACCTAGATTGGAACAACATCACTATGTTTACTGCAAAATTCATAACCTGGAAACCAAGCTTTAACTAAGAGCAATTGACCAAAATAAAAGTAAGTCGAACACTCGAGAATACAATTATAATCTTTCTGCTTTTCGAACTGAACTGCAAAATTATAGTTTTGAGGAACGTGAACATTATAATTTCCAGATGGACTCCAAACTCTCTTTATGTATTCTTTCGGTTTTATAATAGATAAACGAAAGTGGATTAGAATAAGAGCAAGAGTGTTAGACCAAGCATTTTTCGATTGATTGTAGATTTTCTCTGGAATGAAAACATATTCAGAAGAGGGTTTTACAAAATTCAAGCTCCGAGTATTCGATGAAACTGGAGTCGATTTACGATTATTTTTAAGAGTAGAAGAATCAGGATCCAATGATGGATTAGGAGAGGTTGATGAAGAAGATGGATTGGCTAATAAAGAAGAAGAAGCTTTAAAACATGGGAAAGAGAAACGAAGGTGCTTTTCAAAGGTGGGATCCACCATCAAAATGAAAAACCGCTAGAAGGTTTTATATATATATATATATATATAATTCGCATGTGAACGTGCGCGCATAGCGTTTCGTTGCACTTCAAAGAATCCAACATTCATAAATAACTCATGATTTCAATCACAATTCTCTCTCTCATTATCCATTAGCTCTTTCTCTAGCCCATTCATTATTTAAACACAAATGAGTGGCATGAAAAAAGTTTGAGTGCTGCAAAACATAGATTAAGAGAACCTCAAACAGTGCAACGCCCCTATGTAGGGTTGTAAATGGGTCGGACTGGACCGAACAGAGGTGTGTCCTAGTCCTGTCTTATAAGCAATTCGGATGGATACGAACCATACAAGCATTGTTTGTATGAGTTGGAAAATGAACAGACAATATTCGAATAATATAAAATATCAAACTTTTGGGAACAGATTAGACGGTAGTGTGTCATAATCTTGTTCTATAAGAGAATCATACAGACATAGATCAGACATCTTATAGTCCTAGATCGAGCCGGACAACAAAATGTCATATCTGATATGCAACTTTACTCCTATTGCCTTTTGATTTACACCATACATTCTCGTTTTATCCCTTTATACTAACTTTTTCTCCCGTCACTATAACTTATTTTAATATGAAAAAGTGACTACAAGTAAGATGCATTTAAAATGCTCCCACATAGGGTGCCACGGAGCTATATAGTGTAGTTTCAGACATCGTGAAGCTATATAACTAAATATTAATAGTTATATAGTTTTATAGTGTCCAAACTATATGTACATTCACACATGCATAAAGATAACTTTATAGAAACTACCCAAAATTATTAATTAATATTGACTTGTATAGTTTAACAATGTCTAAACTAAATCTTCCACCTAATCCTACCAAAATTGCCATGTTACCTTCACATGTTTATTAAAACTGTCACTGGTAAAGAATTTTGAGTACCTTTAAAAGTTAGTGACATGCAACTGAATGTATGTTATTTTTACATTTGGATTAAAGATACTCTAGTATTGAATAATTTGAATGTAATTTTAGTATTCCAAGATTTCAAATGGGATGATAAATTATTTCTTAATGATTCATTAGTCTGTTTCCCTAGTACAAAATTGATTAAAAGAACACACAACTTGGTTGGCCTACTTGAAAAGGTAATAGCAATATCGAACTCACCATTAGGGTACATCTTTTGTTCACTTAGCTTAAAAATATACTCACGTACATGTTTTCATATGTGTATGTTATACTTCATTTCTATTTTAAAAAAAAAAAAAATTGCCCCACCAATTTGAGAAGAGCTTGGCGGCCTTTCCCTCTATCAGCTCTGCAACTTCTAGTACAAACATCAGCTTTGTTAAATATGCAGTTTACATATCTATCTTTTATATTAACATAATTTTATTGATTTTCAACTTTTACCACCATCACATTTTCTTCAATTATTCATCAACATAATTAATACCGCTAACAAAATAGATTGAAATAAGCATCACAACTACCAAAATATTTGTATTTACAACACATGTTCTTCCACTAATTTTTAGTAAATAATAAGTAAATATATAGATATTTATATTTTAGAAACTAGATATATATATATATATATATATATCTTTATTGATAGTTATAATTCATTTGGTGTCACACATTTTTGGTGTAAACATGAACTACTAATAACACCCTTAAATATTATTAAATTTTAGTAATACTAAAAAGTAGGATCTAATGAATATTTCATTTGCAATTCAAAATGTCCCATCAATAGATGTTAGTAGATTATAATATTGCTTGAATAACACATAAGCTTATTTAAAAATTCAATTTTTTTATTGATTACTAGAAATCAAAGAGCCAATCTACATATATTAATCCCCTTAAAAATACAATATAACAGTCAATGTTCTTTACAAATCCAAAATATCCCTACATGCTTAAAATTAGGGTTTTAGATTAAAAAATATAATTGTTGCAACTTAAAAATAAAAATTTAGATTAAATACACATGATTTCAACATGAAAACATGACTAAAATTTGTATAAATTATTTTCTCTTGAATTTATTAATTATATATAATTTATAGAAATACAATTCACGCGTGAAGCGCGTGCCGTAATGCTCGTGTATAGAAATTAGATGTACATCCATGCGCTTTGTACTAGCATTAAACAATGTTATCAAATTTTTAACTTGGATGTTAAGCTATACCTTAATTTTCTACAAAACCAAGAAATGCGGAATAATAGTTCAAAGAAGGACAATTTAGCCTGAACTCTACCACTGTTAAATTTTGGTGATATAAAACCACAAATAGGTAGGGGAAAAAATATGCAAAATGGAAATAAATATTTTTAATATGGAAATGCATAAATTATTGATTGCATTTGCATGAGATGACAAAGAAATAAATAAAGGCATTATTTTCTCCCATCTATGCTAAGGAAGGAAATTAGCAGTTTACTTACTATGTTTGCGTCATTTGTTACCTCAGCAATTTGCCTTCATTATTTATTACCATATCTTGGTAATTTGATTGATGACTCACATAGATTTCACTGACTATATATTGAGGGTAGACTTCATTGTAAATTCATCCTGGCATGGAGCCAATGATCCCAAAATGGAGTGTGTCTTCTTGTTAATCCTAATTTGAGGTTTGGATATGTGAACTCTTATTTTGTAATTTGTTGTAGATATCTCATGTAGAATAAAATATCTCTCCTTTGAACTGGATGTACACTATCTCGATGGTATTGGAACCAATATGAATATTGTACGTCCCTTTGTTTTTTCATTATAGTTATTTAGTATTTGTTTAATGTAATAAAATAATAAATATCAAATTAGGTTGACGTACAATTGACAAATCTAAATCATGTTTATTGTTCTTTTGCATTCTTGTAGTTTTTGCACAACAGATTGGTATCAGAGCAATATGTGCAATTATTCGCACAACAGTTTGATATCGGAGCTAGCTACCTTATTTTGTATTAGTTACCAATAGCTAATTCTTTTAGCAATGGTATAAAAAATTAGGGCATCACCAAATTTGTTAAAAGAGAATTTTTTGGGACACGAAAGGTCAAAGTAAGGACTAATGACGGTGTTCATCAGTAACAACTTTATTCACTTAGAGGAATAGAAAAGGTGCAGAAGCGCCTTGATTGAGATATGCTTAGGTCCCACTTCATGGGTTCTAGGAGAGGTGCTTGCTATAATTGTAAAAATAAGAGACATTTCATATGAAATTGTTCAACACTTAGAAAGAAGAGAGAAAATAAGAAGAAAGCTTCAATTCTAGCCACAGATAGATCAGATGCAGATAGAAGTGATAGTGATACATGAATATTTTCAACCAATATTTCATCTTTAGAGAATACAAGTTGGGTGATTGATTATGGAACCTTTTGTCATATAATTCCAAATAGGAGTTGTTTTGTCAATTATGAGAAGATTGATGGCGGAACAACTCGTTTGGAGAATGACACATCTTGTCATGTTGTGGGCATTGAAAGTGTGAGGTTAAGATGCATAATGGTGTTATTAGAGCTATCACGGATGTTAGACATGTTCTGATGCTGAATAACAATTTGATGACAGTTGGAGCTTTCAGTAGACTTGACATGAGGATAATAATAGACGGGGAGAATTTAAGAGTTGCGAAGGATTCCTTGATAGTGATGAAAGGGGTGCGAGCCGGTGATATTTATATGTTTCGTGGAGATACAGTCTTGGGAGATTCAGTAGTTTCTACCAATTCTAACATTCCAAATTCTACTCAATTATGGCACTGTCGTTTATGTCATATTGATGAAGAGAGTCTTGAAGTATTAAAGAAGCGTAGATTATTTGCTGGTGATTTTCAATCAAAGCCTGGCTCTTGTGAATATGGTTCTTTTGGAAAGAAGAATCATATCACATTTGATGTTGGAAGATCTAGAGCTACAGTATTCCTAGAGTACATTCATTCTTATGTATGAGTACCCACCCCAACTGCATCTTTTGGTGGAGCCAGTTTGTTTGTCTTATTTGTTGATGACTTCTCACAACAGATCTGGGTCTACTTCATGAAGAATAGATCCGAAATATTTACCCAATTTTGGAAGTGGAGGACCTTAGTTGAAAAAAAAACTAGGAAAGAAGTTGAGAGTTCTTAGAGTTGGTAATAGTTGTAAATTTGTGTCACAAGAATTCACTAACTATTGTGCGTTCGAGCATGTATTTAGAGACTTTTCTACCAAGTCATATTCTTTTGGAGTGGCGAAGGGCATGTGTCAGATATTATAGGAAAGAGCTATAAGCTTGAGACCGATCGCTGGTCTAGAAGAGGAATTTTGGGCAGAAGTGATATTTGTAGCAGTATTTCTCATCAACCGTACACCTTCTATTGTCATATATATGAAGATCCCGTAAGAAGTATGGAAAGGAGAGTCCATTGACTATTCATTCCTTAAAATGTTTGGCTGTTCACCAATTTAGAAGATCAGGGACATGGTAAGCTGAAGTTTGGAGAAAGCAAGCACATTTTGTTAGGCTAAGGAGAAGGAATAAAGAAGTATATGTTATGGTGCAAAACAACTAAGAGAATTGTGACTAGCAAGCATGCAATATTTGACGAGAGGTCTTTATTAAAGGGGAAGCCTCTATCAAGTGATGACGTTAGAAGGACTCAAAATTTCCAAACATGTTTGAAGTCATCAAATTGTTTCCATATGCAAAGAGAGAGACGTATTTCCGATGGTATCATGGCTGATAAGAAGATTTCATATATTCAAACTCTAGGTGTAGCCCAGTTGCAGTTAAGGCCTTTTGCTTCTGTTGGTCTTGTTTGTGAGCACAGTAGAGGTGATAATTTAACTTCTTATGCTATTTATTGTGTGGACCCTGATGTTGAGTTTGATAAGGTAGATTGATGAAGTCGAGTAAAATTCTTAAGAAGGAGGTTGAAGAGGATAATATTGAGTATGTCCTCACTCAATATAGGATGGAGAAGGTAAAGTGCTCTATGAAATCTCCAGTAGTCTCTCAGAATACTGCATCTACAAGTTTGTCTCCTTCATTTAAACTTTTGAAGAATTTTTGGTATTTTCTATCTTTTTTATGCTTAGGGAAGATCTGGAAACTCTGTTTGGGAAAAATATTGCCTAAAGAAGTTCACTTTAAGCTTGATGGTGTAGACCCAACAGTTTGTTGAGATTTGATTATATTTGAATCAAGGTGGAGTGTTGAATTTATGTGATTCAAATATTTGTTTAAGAGAGAAATTAATTATTTGATTAATTCAATCAATCAATTATGTTATTTGTATAAATATTTAAGGGGATATTTTAGTAAGAAACAACTTGATTACATAATCAATTAATTATTCAATTAATCAATAGATTTATAAATTATGAAAAATGTATATTTATAAATTCAATGATCTTGTAAGATGAAGAAATAAATGATTAAGCTTGGAGAATCGTCCAAGGGAGAAAACATATGGAAATCAAGGTCTTCACTTTTTATTTACAATGCAATCAAATCTTGAACATTTGGAAAGGTTTCAAGACAATCATGAAATTAATTCTCTTCATCTCCAAGCAACCTTTCATCTTGAAGCCTATTTAAATCTTGGAGTGTTATTATGAGAGAGCATCCATCATTATCCTCTTCTTCAGTATGCCCTACTATCAATCAATTAAGGGTTTTGAGTGCATACAAATCCTTATTGAAATTTATTATTCAATTGTACTTATAGGTTAGTCTCTCCATTTACTTACTACCTATAAATTTGTAATTTTTCTCTTATGTTCACTTTTGTAATCTCTTCAGTGAAATAAAGAATAGTTGTTGGGTCCGTGGACATAGACATAGTTGAACCACATTAAATTTTGTGTCTTCTTCTCTTATTCTATTTTGTTTTGTTTGCTGATTATTTTTCATTGAGTTGTTGGTTGATAATTAATCGACAAGCTAAAACCTTTTTTTTTGTATTACTTCGCGCCTTTTGTATTCCGTTGTGCAGATTTCGAGTTTGTGCAAATTAAATCAATATTTTGCATGACAGATTAATATTGGAGCAATTTGTGTAATTATAGGCACAAGGGTTTTATATTAATTTATTTCTCTCTTAAACAGATATTTGAATCACATAAATCCAACACTCCACCTTGATTCAAATATAACCAATTCTCAATATATTGTTGGGTCTACACCATCAAGATCAATGTGAACTTCTTTAGGCAATATTGCCCAAACAAATCTTTCAAATCTTTCCCAAGCATAAGAAGGATAGAAAATACCAAAAATTCTTCAAGTTCAGTTGAGAAATGCTCGTCAAAGTGGAGATCTGTTAGGTGTTGTTTGCATTGTATGAGAGACAGAGTTTGGTGATAAAAAGTTTAGTGTCTTGAAGGGACCATTAGATTTAAAAATTATATCCGATGTAGTTGATTTTAGTGACAGATTTGAAGTCGTTGAGGCTTATCGACTTGTGATGTCATCTTGGAGAGCTCAGTTCATAAAGTTGATTTTGGCGAATTCAATGCAATTGGGGTACATTGATGATTTTGTGATGTCGTCTTAAAGGAGTGGTGCTACATGCAGGTATGTGGAAGGAGAGAGATTTATCCTGCATGCAAAGATTTGGAATTTGGCTCTATATTTGAATTAGTGATTGAGAGAATTATTTTTGATCTTGGTGGTGTTGAGATTACTTTGAAATATGCCTTTGATTTTGGATATTTGCAACATTTTGTTGGTGGATGGGGACATAGTCTGAGCTCGTTAACAATATGTGATGGGGGGAGCTTTGCTGGAACCCATTAGGTAAATATTCATTTTTGGTTTTTATCTCACTATGAGATCTTTGTTTAAGGTGGAGTTCTTTTGAAAATTATGTTAAAAAGATAATTTGACTGGAGGTGGAGTATTGGAGATATATAATTTTGCATCAAGGTGTATCATTAATTATGGTGATACACAATCACAAATACGTGGAAATAGATATGCAAAATGAAAACTATTTTTTTTTTAATATGGAAATGCATAAAATTTGCATTTGCATGAGACTACAAAAATAACTGCAGATATTATTTTCTTCCAGATATGCTAAGAAAAGGAATCGTGATTTACTTACTATGTTTTCGCCATTTGCTATCACGGTAAATTGCCATCATCATTTATAACCACTAGTGTGTAACCCATGTATTGCACACGATAAAATTATAAAATATAGATTTTAAAATTTCAATGTTAAAATTGGAATTGTATTATACAATACACAATAAATTAAGCAAAATAATTATTGTTATTGTTGTTGTTTATACATCGTATGTGTAATGTAACATACTTTTTTTGAAGTAAAACAATAATTTTATTGTTCTTACCACTACGAGTAAGTATTCTTGTTGAAATTGACATGTTATAATTATTTCAGATGAATTAACAACTATTGTTTATTTCAATTATTTTATATATATTAAATTTAGAATTATGTAGTTAGCTAAAATATACCGATTTGCATAAATTGAGAAGGATTTTGTAAAAAAAATTACAAATATTTTATTGTGGAGTTATTTGAAGTTAAAAATAGCATTTTTTAACATTGTATATGATAAATTTATTGTTATGTACATAAATGATTATAGTTAATTTACAAATTAAATTTGTTATTATTGTATATGTACATAAATATATGTATATGATCTACATGTCTATATAGTTAAAACAAATTTTTTTATTGTTCTTTTTATTAATACACATGTGTATACATATATGACTGATATATATGTTATCAACAAACTTTATATTTGAGATTTCGTAAGCGATTAAACTATATAAATTTAACATGGAAGATCAGAAAATAGTCGGTGAATCTGTACTAACTATAAAAATGTCAAATCTCGTTTTTAAAGTTAAAATAGAATTCTACAATGTTGATAAATTTTTTGAGATGAATGAATTATAAATTCATTTTTATAATGTTTTGCATGTAGAATATTTATAATATCAGAAAAATATATCTTATATTTAAATGGAAAATCTATTTATCTGCTCTTTTTAAATATGAATGTGATATACAACTTGAAACCATTACGGTTAACAATTTATTGGAAAATTTAATAAATATTTATCAATTAACTTTATTCTAATAATATGAAACCAAAATTACATGGTCAATTGAAATATATTGATACAAAGGTAAGCACTTATGTAACATTGAGTTGGGTTTTGTAAGAAGCTGTAGAAATTTCAAAACGTGGGCACTTTAGTTAAAATATATTTTTTATAATTTAATGCATAAATGTATCGATATAGATGAATTATAAATTAATTTTGCAACTATTTCTTACATATGTAATTATGTTATGTAACTAATGTATTTGTGTATCCAATAACAACTAAGCCATAAATATCAAACAAGTTGGGGTTGGCTAGACATGGAACCTATAAAAAGAAGTCAAAAGCTTATGTAAAAGAATAATAAAGTTAAAAAAACTAAGGTTCTAGTACATGGACAGCTGACTTTCATGCACTCTTGTAACGAACTGGTATATTCGACTCCGAAAATCAACACAAAACTGCCATGTTAACTAGACCTGATCATTATTAGAAAGAAGTGAGAGAGTGAGAATAGATAAGATAGAAAATTAGAATAGAAGAAGAAGAAGATCACCACTGAACAGAATCAGAGCAATACGAATCTCACAGCGGAACGAATGAAATATAATATATAACATAACTTTGAAATAAAACAGGATATATATACAATGACATTATCAGAGTACAACACTTACACACATTGGAAATAACAATAGCTATATAATCCAGAAGCCTCCTGCTTCAAGCTCCTCCAAGTATATATGTAAAGGCCTGAACTACTTGACTGCCCGTACAAATTTGGGCACCCAAGAGTTTAGGGAAAAACAAAACAAAACAAACTCTGGGTCAGTCATTGGACTGGTGTGAGCAAACTCAAATCATTTGGTTTAACTTTTCAAAATCCTTTTCAAAGAAAAGGTAATCGTAAGACCGGTCCACACATAAACACGGATGGTTTTTATCTTACGATAACCAAAACAGCTTTGGAAATCAATTCTTCTCTGATATTACAATAATGTCTAATCACAAGTAATTAACAATCTAGCGGAACGCTTGCATCTCACGTTCCACATATATAGTATAAAAAAAATCAAATCGTGAGCGCTTATTGGAGATTGGATTCTGACTATGACAAGGTATGGAACCACCTGCCAATAGTGTATCTCTAGAGACGAATACACTGGGTTCAACAAGAACGTCTTGCAACCCGGCCCACACATGACCGACCACTCATTTCGCTTGAGTGTATCGAATGTATATCACCAACGGTTGGGAGCTACCCACCGTTTCCCGAAAAGGGACAGCATCACACAGAGATAAAAGAATGAAATGGATTTTCTCTAGATAGGTGATATACACCCTAATGGGAGCGACCCACTTAGCCATGTTGCCTGCCCGAATTTGTCATTTCCCTGTTGATGAGGCTTGAGGTCATAACGTATCTTCGATACACCTGACCACCATTTACTTTGAATGCCACATCGTCATACCCGTCAAATCACAAATTGATTTCCTTAAAAATACCATGGGTATAAAGCTAAGAGAAACGAATTCCTCCGCCACCAAACGTAAGTACGTTTGAAGAGATCAACTTACGCGATCCGTTAGATATACTCTGTCAGACATTCGTCCATTTACGTTGTCCTAGGATTGGACAAACCGAAGGCACTATTCTGTAAATAGGATAGCCCTTGCATAACTCCGTCTCCAATTTTCTTCATCATATTTGATCGCAACGCTAACGTCCATATAGACTGGTTTTCCGATAATAAATCTGATCCTGGTCTCTTTGTATTGACGACGATAAAATGGTCAAAAACTTCGATAGTCGGTGATTTAACTATCAAAGAAAAAACAGGTGTACAAACAACGATATTATTTCCAAAAGGAAATCCTATCGATCAATCATCATTCAATATTTATTTCTTTATATTAAATTATATTTAATTTAACCATTTCTATATATATTCGTAAATATTTTATTTTCTAAATTTTGAAAATATACTTTATAAACCTTTGGAAAACATAACCATATTTACTTCCATTTCTTCTTTCCTATATTGGAAAACATTTCTGATCCTTATTTGGAAAACATTTCCAAATCTCCTTTACTGGATTTAAACAGATGTTTATATAAAACATCGTTATGCCAACCTAACCCATTATGGTCATTAACTCAATTTACTTAACCAACTTTCATTACCGAACCTTTACCACTTCTTAGTTAAAACTGAAGTCAAACAAGTTGGGGTATAATTACCTCTCAGACATTAACTGAACGACAATTCTAACCTCGAAATAGACAAAGTTCAAACTTTAAATCTTTAAGAAATTTCCTTACGAAAACTCTCGGATTCTATTTATGAATCCACTTCCTTTACAAAATCATTTGATTATAGCTATAATGTTATAATTACATGCTTTCAAAATATATTAACTTAAATATAACTTTTATATCTTAATTCGGATAAATAAACAAACGACTAATTTATTAACAAAGAAGTAAAACTTGATTTGAAACGGAAAGTAAGCATTTCTTCCCTTAATTCGATATAATCGAATTCTAACGTATAATTCACTCTCGAATAATCACTATCCGATAACTCTCTTTCGAATAAACTATATTCGATTCCTCTATTCGAATAACTAATATTCAATAATCCTTTTCTTTGAATAACTATATTTGATAATCTCCCTTCGAATGAACTATATTCGATTACTCTTCTCGAATAAACTATATTTGACAACTCTACTTCGAATAAGTGATATTCGATAACTCTACTTCGAATAAGTGATATTCGATAACTCTACTTCGAATAAGTGATATTCGATTAATTCCTTTTGACTAACTCTATACAATTTACTAATACTCGACTAACTCGAACTTGATTAACTCCATTTGAATGCTCTAATTCGATTTAACTCCAATCGATTAACTCTAATTGATTAACCATAACTGGTTAATTCTAATTGATTAACTCTAACTGGTTAACTCTAACTGACTGACTCTAACTGGTTAACTCTAACTAATTAACTCTAACTTATTAACTCTAACTGATTAACTCTAACTGATTAACTAATATTCGACTTAATTCCATTCCCTTGACTCTAGATCGTAGCGATCACAATGGTTACGCCTGATTCCCTCAGGAAACATCCGACCGCCGTAGGCTATCTATAGCCCTGCGAATTACGCTTGCAGTCGTACAAAATGGCAACTCATCCTGAATAACTATGTTTGACTAACTCTATCTCAAATAACTATATACGATCAACTCTAATTGAATAACAAATATTCAATCAAATCCTAATTCGATTCACTTGGTTCAATTAACTCTATCTGGTAACTCTTTATTCGAATAACTAATATTCGATTAACACTAATGGTTATAAATACTTCCTTTTGTATTTGTGTATATTTATTTCATATAAATATTTCCTTTATATAATTCCATTTATTTTCTAATTAAATATTTCTTTTATAACTTTATTTATTTCTAAAATCTTATGTCCATTTAATCTATTCGTAAATATTTTACAAATATTTCCTCTTTAAATTCTATTTGTAAAATGTTTTACACATGTTTACCTTTCTATTTTATTTTTAAATGTTTTACCAATATTTTTCTTCTATTCCTTTTTAACTCCTTGATTTTATAAACTTTCCCAATTTAATAACCACTTTAAGCTTCCTTGTATATAAAATCCTTTGATTTTATATATGTAAATATTTTATTTTAACTTATTGTTTGAAATTTCCTTTCTCACATTCTGGTATTTCTTATGGTATTAAAATACAAAATAACAGTGATCAACATACATAATCAACAACAGATTATAAATCACATCATATATCACAATATATGAAAAACAGTCAAATAAATGTTGAGGAACCCAGTTGGGTCCCTCCGACCGGTTTTCCTCCATCATAGATGTTAATCAACATAAATAACATGAATATAAAATATTCTGATAAACAGAATCAATATTCGATTAACGATTTTTATATATCGTTATCGATATTTTCAATCAATTAACTAGAAGTTCAACTAAACAGCCAACACACAGCAAATCAACCAATATTTATAAATTCTAAAAATACGTTATAAAAATAAAAGTGGAGCAGAGTTAGTGAGATTTACTCACATTGGTCGGCTATCGTTAAATAACGATAATTGGTCATTGATTTGATTTAGGCGTTTAATTTCAACATAAATCCAAACGAGCTCCAATTCACTCTCGGTCAGTTCCATGGTGTATCCCTCGTCCATACGATCCCAACGGATCTGACCGTTTGAAATTTTGATATTGTATGTGCTAGATATAATAATTTAAAGTTAATACATTTTTCTAAATTCAATTTAAACTAAAATACTATTTGATTTTGGGCTTTACCCTTTAACTAGGCCCATCCACCCATGTTAAAACCGTCTGCGCCTTTCCTTTCATCCCTAAACCCAGGTCGCAACTTTAGGAATAACTTCAACAACCATTTTCGAGTTTTCCATCCATCCTTTCTCCACTTCTACTCCATTAAAAATCAAGTAAAAATCACCATTAAGCATCTCTTCGGTCTCTCTACACCATCATCCTCATTTGGAAGAACCTGAACCCATGATGGTAGTTGCATCGAACCCCACTTTCCCACGCACACAGAAAAAGCACCGAACCCTTTTTGCATCGTATCCACCCAAACTTCACCAGAAGGTGTTAAATCTAATGCTAAACACTAATGTGATATTGTAAATTCAATCGATGCACCACAAACCCCCAATTTTCCCAACCTAAACACGCTGAGATTTATTTCAAAATCCAAGTACCTGTGCGAGCTTCACGAAAGGGGTACCAAGCTATAGCGAATGCTCCCAGGAGTCCATACATACATATAAGATTATTTTAGGAATTTTATTTGATTTGTTCTTGATTTTTAAAAGAGGGCTTTTCACGTTTTTTTTGTTTTTCTGTGGTGGCGGCGCATTTTCTCAGAAGGATGGCAAATGTTTAGGGTTAAGGAGTGTAAAGGACATTTTATAGGATAGTTTATATATATATTTTTTCAATTATTTTATTTATTTTTAAGCAATCGCTGTTTGTATTCGTCCTCTAAAATTCCTGTGATCACATACGATACCCAAAAATTTACAAAACTAGACATGCACCTTTTGTCAACATTACGGACCCAATGAAACTGGTTTCGTCGAATTCCGACTTCGTTTGCTCACATAGCGTATTTTTAATTGTCAAAATACTGACTGTTTTCCACTCTTCGTACGGCCACACACTGACTCTAAAAATCACGAAACTTGACATCTAACAAAAATTTAACATTGCGGATCTAACAAAATTAGTTTCATTGAATTCTGAGGTCGATTGCAAAACAAGCTATTTTTAAAGCCCTAAATAACCCTTTAAAATATATAAATATATTTTAAAACAATTAAATTAAATATTTATAAATATATATTATCGTATATATTAAGAACAGAATATCCTACTGCTCTAGAATATTCCTATATGAATTTCTAACTCGATATTCACTTTCAGGATAAATCGATACTCAATTTATAATGAAATCCCTTTTTAAAATATAAATAAATATTTAAAAATTTCAAAGGAATTCTGTACGACTTTTCTAAAATTTGATTTGGACATAAATAAAAATCTACAAAACGAAATCCTGATTTTTCTCTTCCACTAGAAAAATATACTTCACGAGCTCCTAACGTTTCTTGTTTCACAGAAATCCAACTTAAAACGGCTTTTGTATATTCAATTGAAGTTCGAATCGCCAAATAACGAACTGCAATACCATTTTGAGCTCGATTTTAATTATATTATAATTATACGTTCAAACTGCCGTTCAAATAATATATGCGTTATTCTAATTCAATTCTAAACTGAATTAAATATCACAGATGATCTAATTCACACTATTTTGTGAATACCACTTTCTATGAATATTTCAAAAATTAAATGTAATAACCTGAAATCTGAGGCAATTAAAATTTTTTATTTTGGCAATTTTAATGAATTTTGAACATTTAAAATGATTTATATTAAATAATAACGACAAGAAATTTATTTTGAATAGAATTAGGACGTATATATTTATATAGATCGTTGTTAGAATATAAATATTTTATTTTAAATATAAAAGGAATTGAAAATGGCACGGTAGTTTGAAAATTCGATTTCAATGTTAAAATGAATGTATAGGAATCAAAATAAACCGAATTTTGGCGAAACCAAAAATATTAGAATCTATTTTGGAATACTTTCCAATGAATCCGAAAAATTGAAATTTAATAGCGGGAATCAAAAGTTACGTCCAAATGAAAATTCAGAATAGTCGCTATGGAATTCTGGCCCTTAAAAATGGAAATTTTGCAAATGACCTCGGTTTTCAACGAAACCACTTTTGTTGGATCCATGATGTCAAGTTATTGCTAGGTTTCAAAATTCGTAATTTTCTGATTCGATATGTGAGCGTAGCGAAGTAAAACGCGTTTTGACAGTTTCAGTCCATTTCGATCGACCTGAAAATGGCCATTTTTCAAACGATCTTGGAACTTGACGAAATTAGTTTTGTTAGGACTGTATCGTCAATACGAAGCTAGAAAATATTTTTTGGGAATTTTTAGAGTTCATATGTGGCCCCAGTAAATTAAAATGTACATTGAAATTGAATATATAATGATTTATATTTTAATTTGAAGATAAACTAATCAAAACAGCCGAATTTGCTTATGAAACATATGCCATTGTGTTCGGAATGGGGGTAATTATCTAGGGACAACAGGCAGTAGGTCTCGTTTTGAGATTAAAATTTAAAGTTACTTTTTCGAGGATAAAATAAATGAAAAAATATATATAAATAGCCTAGCTAAACCCTAATCTGCCACTATCTTCCTAAGCTGCCAGCGATAAAACCAATGGCCACAATCGCTTGATTTTTCGCCCTCTTTTTTCATTGAATCCACTAAATAATTTCTGAAAGTTGTTAAGGGAAAATTGTAGAGGATCTAAGGGGCTTTCGATCCATACGGGTAAGATCGGATTTCGTGATCTAAATTGCTCGATTTTCACTCCCTAATGTCACATGGTTGCCGCAGATTTCCGCATCAGAAAGGAGCGCGAGTTGACCGTCGGTCAGCCTAGGGGGAGGCGCCTCAACGTGGCATCGTCAGATCATGGCCGGGCGCAAGGAGGAAGGGGCGGCGGTGGGTTCTCTCTTGCGATGATTGGGTTCATCGTGCGATACTGGGATGACAAGAAACAAAGGGAAGTGGCTTTGTTTTAGTGAATAAGGGTAATAAGGGAACTAATTATTTAATTATATTATTTAAATGGTTCAAATGTATAATTGGTCATATCTTGGTCCTATGGAATCAAAATCACACGAAACGAAATGCGATGGGATCGTATCAGCAATATCTACACAATGGAACTGACCAGGACTGAAATAGAGCAAATCAAAATTTCAGGCAAATTCAAATTCAAGTTCAAATTGTTCAGAAATTCAGATAAATCTGACGAAGTGGATCCCAATGTGAGAATTCTCTCACTATATTATTTCTGTACAGTTATTTATTGTATAACTACATATATGAACAGCTCCCCGTCGTCCACAAACCATGGACGACTTGTTTGATTGTATTCTATGTGAAAATTGATGTGATGTGAAAATAATAATATATATATATATTATTTTATATATACACGAAAAATGAAAATAATATATATGAAATATATATATATATACGAAGTGAAAACATTATATATATGAAAGTGAAAATATTATATATATAAAAGTGAAAACATTGTATATATGAAAAGTGAAAATATTGTAATATGAAAGTGAAAAGTTTATATATATGAAAGTGAAAGCATTATATATATGAAATTGTAAATATTATATATATGAAACGTGAAAATATTATTTTTAACATATATATGATATGTATAAAAAAATTCATGTAGTGGAAAATTCAATTTTGATCTGAAATTAAAATGGAAGTTGAAATTGTTTTGAAAACGAATTTAAAACGATTTATAAAATACGTTTTGAATTGAAATCGATGAAAATATATAATATATATATATATATATATATATATATATATATATATATATATTAAATGGCCTGAAAAGAACGCGCCGCGCCGTGGTAGTTCGCGAATTTCGACCATTGACTTCGAATTGACATTGCGGGAGATCCGACCGTCGGATTCTCCTGAAACCAGAATCATTGGGTTCGTATCAAAAAGAACTTTCCAATGAATATTAGAAATTTTAAATCTAACGGTTGGATTTGGAATTACTTCCAAATCAAAATAGGAAAAGGTCGCTGCAAGTGCTGTTCGATGGCCGTTTGTGGAAATCGACTGTACGGGCCTTGATAAAATTATTAAAAATATCAATAATTAGTGTAAAACCATAAGAAATGATTTGGAAAGAATTGGGATGAAAATTCCACATTTGAAAAGGTGAAAAAATATTTTTATCGGAATGAACTAGTTATTAACTAGAATAATAATTTATTTATTTTCTTAAACAAATAAATGGGGTTTGAAATAGTTTTTGAAAATAACCAGAATTTCCCATATATGAATTGGAATGGATTTGAATCGAAATTATCGTCGGAATAATTTGATATTAGATTCTGTGAATATACGGATATTGTGATGGGAATTTGGAAGATATTGATATCGTTATTCCCGATATGATATCCGTTGGTTTCAGGATTTGATGTTGAATATAAGTCGATACTACCTCTATTCAAAGCCATATATTTAATGTCAAATTGGACTGATTGATTGTTTGGATTGTGCTCGACTAGTTTATGAGCAAGATATGCTCTTACATTTAGCATTGGGTTGGGTAGAAATATTGGTAGGCTAACACCTTGTGAAACACTTCACGATTTGATGGTATGGTGTTCAGCGATGTGTTCATTTTAAATTTAATGAATGATTGTGAAATGATATTTTTCTTAAGTGAAAAGAATGTATTCCCGATTTTAGACAGGGGATGTTTTATAAAAAAAAATTATAAAACAGAAAGAATTTCGAGGGCTAAATCCCGATGATTTCGAAATGATCTGGAAATGTATTATGGTTTTACATTGTAGTTCATCACATATTTGATTGGTTGCCATTAATGATGTATCTGTTTGGTGGAGGAGAATTTATTCTCTTGCTTAACACCCTTCTTTGAGACGTACGAGCTCAAAGGTTATGTGATTAATAGTGACTGATCATATGTGTGAATTGCTGATGTGAAGTACTATATTTTTAAAGTACTTGTGGTTATTATGTTGTGAAATGATTTTCCCCACTTCGAGATATAAAAATGGTTTAGTGTGTGGCTAAAGATTCTGGTAACCCGGACGACTAACAGTATGGGTGATATGGGCAGTGTATGCTTCCTGTTTGGGAGGTGCATCGTCGGTGTAGCCTGCTCCAATGTGGGGTAGGTGCACATTTATATATCGAGTTGCTTAGGTGCGTGCCCTTTGCCTTGTCTAGGGGGAGCCCGATATAGTATTGCATACTTGTTTGTATGCATTGTTATGATTTGGAATTCATATTTCCAAATATTTTAATTTGAGATCCCGAAGTGAAATCTACTTTGATATA
The DNA here is from genome assembly GCA_030737875.1 of Allium sativum. Classification (NCBI taxonomy): domain Eukaryota; kingdom Viridiplantae; phylum Streptophyta; class Magnoliopsida; order Asparagales; family Amaryllidaceae; genus Allium; species Allium sativum. Next base: position 659,254,367 of record CM060913.1, read on the forward strand.
GAAAGTTAGATATGTATTTGAAATGATTTGAAATAGAAATTGGGAAATAAAGTCCAAAGGAATAGTTTCTGTAAATTGAATTGGATTTAGAAAATCTACGTGTGGTGATTAATCTAAATGGGTAGATTGGGATATTGCATGTTGATTGATGCATAGTAGATCCATATATCTATATTGATTATTGTTTATACACTGGCATTCATGGGGGTAAACCCGTTCCGCGTTAGCGGCGTGGTCCCGTGATATGCCATATTATTAAATAAGTTAATTATAACTGTTTAGAGTTTCTCACACCAGTCCCATGACTGACCTGTAGTTTGCTTTTCCCTTGCAAACTCGGGTGCCCCTATTTTCCACACGGGCAGTCGAGTAGTTTTATTTTGCAGATATGTTTAGCAGGATTCTGGATCGAAGCGAAAAATCGTGTCCAGAGTATTGATAGTCTTCCGCTGTGTTAGTTTAGTTGCTTCCGTTGTGCGTTGTATTACATTTATTGTAAAATTATCTTCCGCTGTATTATATGATTCGATGTACTCTGATATTCTGTATTCTGACGTAACATTATTATGATGTTTATAAAAGCCTTTTGTTATTTGTTCTGATGTGTTGTATGCCCAGAGTTAGTGTATGTGCGATTCGAATGGTCTTGGTCGATTTAGCGATCGATTAGGTCCGAGCGAAATCCGTATCGTTACAGCTAGTATCAGAGCTTTGGTTAACTCAAATCTTTGGGGTGCAACTATTTAGAATAGAACAAAAGACTCATCAGAGATTGGATTAGTAATACCCTATGAAAGAATCCTCATTAGAAATGTAATTAATAGCATTCTAGAATGAGTGACTCATTAGAGAAGGGTTAGAAATGCCCTAGAATGAGTTGAGAGGGACACATTTATAATTAATGTATTTGTGATTATATATATAATTTGATCTTAGAAAATATGAATTTTAAATATATAGAAAGGTGTATGTTTGAAAATTTTAATCAACAAATTGATTGATGGTTGTATTGTGTGGTTATTGGTTTGATTAATTATAATATTGGAGCAATAAAACCCATAAGTGAATGAATGGTAAATTTAGCCAGTGGAACCAAATATTGAACTGAATTGAAATTTGTTTGAATTTGTATGCATATACATGTACTTACCTTGAACAGGTCATAACAAGGAGGCTAAAGAAGAGGAATAAAATTGTTTACCCGATAAATAGGTACATGTTTACTAATTTCTTGGATTTTGGATGATTTTATGAGCCGATTGGCTAGCCGCTTGGCCGTTTCTTTTTCTTTTGGATTGATGAGGGCCATGGGAGGCTATTTGAAATATCCCGAAGCTCCCGGTGTAGGGGAGGTTATGGCGAAATTTTTCAAAAATTAAGGGTGTTAGCCAAATTTTTGAAAAATTTGAAAAGTTCTTAGAAATGAAAAGTTGAATAACTTAAGCCGAAATGAAAATAATGAAAGTTTAGTTGATTAGTTAAACAACTTTCGGCTTCGTTCCTTTTCGGGGACGAAAAGTTATAAGTGGGGGAGATTGTAATAACCCGAAAATCTGAGCTAATTTAAAAGTTTTATTTTGGCAATTCTAATGAATTTTGAACATTAAAATGATTTATTTTAAATAATAACGACGAGAAATTTATTTTGAATAGAATTAGAACGTATATATTTATATAGACCGTCGTTAGAATATAAGTATTTTATTTTAAATATAAAAGGAATTGAAAATGGCACGGTAGTTTGAAAATTCAATTTCAAATGAATGTACAGGATTCAAAATAAACAGGATTTTGGCAAAAGCAAAAATATTAGAATCTATTTGATAATATCTTTCCAACGAATCCGAAAAATTGAAATTTCATAGCGGGAATCAAAAGTTACGTCCAGTTGAAAATTCAGAATCGTCGCTATGGAATTCTGGCCCTAAAAAATGGAAATTTTGCAAACGACCTCGGTTTTCGAAGAAACCACTTTTGTTGGATCCGTGATGTTAAGTTATTGCTAGGTTTCAAAATTCGTAATTTTCTGATTCGATATGTGAGCGTGGCGAAATAAAACGTGTTTTGACAGTTTCAGTCCATTTCGATCGACCTGAAAATGGCCATTTTTCAAACTGTCTCGAACTTGACGAATTAGTTTTTTTAGGACCGTATCATCAATAAGAAGCTAGAAAATATTTTTCGGAAATTTTTGGTGTTCATATGTGGCCCTGGTAAATTAAAATGTGCGTTCAAATTGAATATATATTGATTTATATTTTAATTTCAAGAAAAACTAATCAAAACAGCCGAATTGGCTTACGAAACATATCCCATTGTGTTCGGAATGGGGGTAATTAGCTAGGGGCGACAGGCGGTGGGTCCCGTTTTGAGATCGAAATTTAAAGTTACTTTTTGGAGGGTAAAATGAATAAAAAAAATATATAAATAGCCTAACTAAACCCTAATCTGCCGCTATCTTCCTGAGCCGCCAGCGATGAAACCGGTGGCCACAATCGCTTGATTTTTGGCCCTCATTTTACATTGAATCCACTAAATAATTTCCGAAAGTTATTAAGGGAAAACTGTAGAGGATCTAAGGGGCTTTCGATCCATACGGGTAAGATCGGATTTCGTGATCTAAATTGCTCGATTTTCGCTCCCTAACGTGGCATGGTTGCCGCTGATTTCCGCATCAGAGAGGAGCGCGAGTTGACCGTCGGTCAACCCAGGGGGAGGCGCCTCACCGTGGCATCGTCAGATCATGGCCGGGCGCAAGGAGGAAGGAGCGGCGGTGGGTTCTCTCTTGCGATGATTGGGTTCATCGTGCGATACTGGGATGACAAGAAACAAAGGGCAATGGCTTTGTTTTAGTAAATAAGTGTAATAAGGGAATTAATTATTTAATTATACCATTTAAATGGTTCAAATGTATAATTGGTCATATCCTGGTCCTATGGAATCAGAATTACACGAAACGAAATGCGATGGGATCGTATCAGCAATATCTACACAATGGAGCTGACCAGGACTGAAATGGAGAAAATCAGAATTTCTGACAAATTCAAATTCAGATTGTTCAGAAATTCAGATAAATCTGACAGAGTGGATCCCAATGTGAGAATTCTCTAACTATATTATTTCTGTACAGTTATTTATTGTATAATTGCATATATGAACTGCTCCCCGTCATCCACAGACCATAGACGACTTGTTTGATTGTATTCTGTGTGAAAATTGATGTGATGTAAAAAGAATATAATATATATATGAAATTATATATATATGAAAAGTGAAAATAATATATATGAAATATATATATATATATATGTGTGTGTGTGTGTGTGTGTGTGTGTGTGCGTATTGAAAGTGAAAATATTAAATATATGAAAGTGAAAACATTGTATATATGAAAAGTAAAAATATTGTATATATGAAAGTTAAAAGATTATATATATGAAAGTGAAAACATTATATATATGAAAGTGTAAATATTATATATATGAAACATGAATTTTTTTTTAATATATATATGAGATGTATAAAAAATTTCATGTAGTGGAAAATTCAATTTTGATCTGAAATTAAAATGGAAGCTGAAATTGTTTTGAAAACGAATTTAAATCGATTTATAAAATACGTTTTGAATTGAAATCGACAAAATATATATAATATATATATTATATATATTAACAGGCCTGAATAGAACGCGCCGCGCCGCGGTAGTTCGCGAATTCCGACCATTGACTTCAAATTGACATTGCAGGAGATCCGACCGTCGGATTCTCCTGAAACTAGAACCGTTGGGTTCGTATCGAAAAGAGCTTTCCAATGATTATTAGAAATTTGAAATCTAATGGTTGGATTTGGAATTATATCCAAATCAAAATAGGAAAAGGTCGCTGTAAGTGCAGTTCGATGGCTGTTTGTGGAAATCGACTGTACGGGTCATGATAAAATTATTAAAAATATCAATAATGTAACGAACTGGGATTTTCGATCCCGAAAATCAACAAACAACACCTTGTCGACATTCAAGCATCGAAAACACCTGAACGTTATGAGAAAGAAATTAGAGGATGAGAAGAGAAAGAATTATTAGAATAGAAGAAAAGAAGAAGAGCATCAGAATCTCACAGCGGAACGAATAAAGTATAATATCAAATCCCTTTACACAAAGAGAAACTGTATATATATATATACACACATACCAATCATCAAAGTACATCATTTATCAGACACAACGGAAATAAACTTTGAATACTAACGGTGAAGCCTCCTGCGTCCAGCTCTCGAATCTCCAGTGATACCTAACCCGTTAATATACTCGGTCTGACCCAAGCACATTCGATTTAAAACAAAATTCACCGGGTCATTCTGGAATACTTTCAGTGCTAAATTCATAGCACAACGCTTGTTTAACTTTGAAAATCCCTTTGAAAGAAAAGGATAATAGTAAGACCAGTCCACACATAAACACGGACGGTTTTTACCTTATTATAATCCAGATACCTTTAAAATCAATATGTTTTATGATATTACGATAGTGTCTATCAAATCACAAATAAATATCAATCTAGTAGAACGCTTGCATATCACGTTCTACATATATAGTATACAATCAAAACTGCAGGCGCTTATTGGAGATTGGATTTCCGACTATGACAAGGTATGGGACCACCTGCCGATAATGTATTTCTAGAGACGAATACACTGGGTCCAACAAGAACGTCTTGCAACCCGGCCCACACATGACCGACCACTCATTTCTCTTGAGTGTATTGAATATATTATCACCTCACGGCTGCGCAGCTACCGTTTTTCCTGGGAGAAACAGAAATGAAAGAAGTAAAAAATATGAATATTCTCTAGATGGTGACAATACACCCTAATGGGCGCGACCTACATAGCCATGCTGCCTGCCCGATTTTTGTCATTTCCCGGTTGACGAGGCTCGAGGTTAAAATCGACTTTTGAATCATCTGGCTACCATTCGCTTTGGATTTCACATCGTCACGTCATCCAAGAACAGGATGAACTGAAGGCACTCTCCTACTGCATCCTTATATAGGAATCACCCCAAGGATCAATAGCGAGAAGTCCTTGCAACTCATAGATTCCAATCACGACAGAACCGCAGTGTATCACTAGGAGCTAACCAGAGATTATAAGTTCTTCCGCTTCATGAAGATCTACGGTCTTCAATGCTCCATCTTAATTTGCTGCCAGTTAGTTCATACGCAACGTTGGATCGAGGTGGTTTTGGGTTGTCCCCATCCCGGTCTCTTCGAAACAACATGTCAAAAAGGTCCAATATATTTCATTGATAGTTTGGTGTTTTTAACTATCAATTCACACAACATGGTATATTGGCAGCTCGAATCCTTAAATTCATTTATTTAAACTATTTTATCGATCTTTAGAAATCGATTTCATATCCTCTAGTCACAAATCCATTATTCGTTATATTGAAATGATAACATATCTTTATTTACCAATCTCCCTTTCATTTCCTTATTTCAAAAACATTACTATATATTTGCCGAATCTCTTTTATTACCTCTTCGCCTTGCGAAAATCATCTTATATTCTTAACTCAACGTTAACGATAAATTTTCAAAATCCAAACTTGAGTTAAAATCCATTAGTTCAATAATATTTCAAAATCTTGTTAACTGCATCGCGATATTTCTCTTGTAGAAATAATAACCAAATTCCAACACTCCTATCGTTTCAAACTAATATCATTCCTTGATAATAGTGAAGTCGTTCAAGTTGGGGTATTTTAGTTACCTCTCAGACCTTGATCCTCGACGTTCTTATCTCAAAATAGGTAAAAGTTTGAAACACAAACCTATCGTTCGTTCACTATCAATTCAGTTTACTTCTTTATTCAACATGGCTTTAATAACCATTTCTCTCATTTGGCATATGTATTCTCAAAACAAATCTCTTTACTTTTATTCAAGTAAAACTCGCTAAACGCAAACTTTCATGCTTAAATCTCTCATTAACAATTGGATTCGTTTAAAAACTCATTTACTAATCCTTTTACTCAAAATTCAACTAAGCCTCTAACTTTTGTAAATCCTAGATCTTCTTCCAATTATAATCGTTTACTTGATCCATTTCCTATAGTAAAACTTATTTAAAGTCATTATTCGGGTTTAAACTTCTTTCATGAACTCCCATTCAATTCTAAAATCTCCTTCCTTCTGAAAATCATATTCAACTCCATTTTCATTTACTTAATTGGAAAATTAAGTAAGACTAAATCTTATGAAAAACCATATATTAACTTTGGTATAATATCGCTCTCAACATAATACACTCTGTTGTATATAACGGTGTTGTATACACAATTATATGATTTTTGTTTGATGATAACAACCAAATATTTATTATTAGAAATGTGTTTGTTACAGTACTGTTCTATATATACATCAAAGACAGGAATATAATATTTATATTCATAGTATTTTATTTAAATATAATATTTTATTTCAATATCAAACAGTACATTTCTTTTACTCCACTATTTGTACATCTCACTGATATTCTTTACTGTACAATCAATTTCATTCTATACAAAGCTCCTCACACATCACTACAACACCCACACTCAACTATACAGACACTTTGATTTTATATACATTCACTGTTTCTGTCTTTCAGCTTCTGTCTTCACAGCATCTTCAATGTTAGTTCAGTCATCATCTGCTTACCTGTCGCAATGAAACACACACACACAGAGTACACTGCAATAGAATTTAAACTGAATAAATGCGAATATAAATTTTATTTTTAAAATTTTATTTGCCTCAGTTTTCTGGTGTGTTTCTCATCATTTTTCATGACTTGATCTGATTTATATAAACCATCAATCTGTGTCTAGATAGCTTGTGATATTCACAGTGATACACTGTAAATACCACAAGGCAGACAGTATGTATATACAATGCAGGGACAGGAAAATCTGTCTGATGGCTGCATATACACACATGTATAAATATACATATGTGCACTGCCTCGCCAATCAGAATATAGTGTATGCAACTGATGAGGAGCCACGTGGACCATCTCGACCCAGTGCACAAATAAAAATGGTCGAATCAAAATCATGTCAAGCCAAATGTACATTGTGCAAGTGTACAAGTATATGGAACCACAGTTACATGGCCGAGCAAAAGTGAACGCAATGCAACATAGGTCGAGAACAAAGACTGCATGTACCATATATCATGGAAGTGCAAAAATTTCAAATCAACATGGACTGAGACATTGGTACAGCTACACAATTCAAGTAGTCAAAACAGAGGCAAATACACATGCATAAATGATGTGTCAACTCAGTGTACAAATCTTAAGTTCACAATCAAGACAACAAGCATGGTCAAAGTGGTTGAGCCATAACAAAGCAGCCAAGCTCAAGTGAAAAATGGGAACAACACGTCCAGTTCATGATTCAACATAGTTCAGTATGCAGATGGGTCCAAATACATCAAAAAGGTTCAGCTATACTGGAGCAAATACAAGACAGTGGTGTGAATATACATATTCATGTTGTACAAGTCAGGGTTGGCAATAGCTAAATGCCAGGTGGTACTTAGTTTAATGTCAAGCAAAGTGAAGTATACATGACTCAAATATATGGTTTCAGTTTTAATGCAAACTGGTGATACACAGAAGTACTCAAGAATGGGTACATGTTCTAGTATGAACACAACAGTTTTAATGAGAAATGCATGGCCAAGCGATATCACAAATACACAAGCATGGATGGAGCAAGCATGACTGTTTCAATGAAATTGTAATGTTCAGATATGCACATGTATAACAAACAAGCTTTCATACACTGGAAAGGAAAATAGGTCGAGGCATCAAACAACATGGTAGCAAATTCAGGTATGCAAAGTCAAACATATACATCAAAACAGTGAAGCACAAACTGGGCAGTGCAATTGTCAAGCGGCATGATCATAAACCAAATGGGAAATAAAAGTGATGTTGAATACACAACAAGTTTTTTTTAACAAGAAATTATTTGATCTGTTTGCGTTTCCAGTAATATTCATATATGACAGTATGAATGAATACAAAACAAAGGAAAGCATGTTTCCAATTTTAAATCACAGTGAACAAAATTGGACATACTCATTTTTGGTATGGTGTTACAGAAACTAAGTGGTTTCAAGAAAGTTTTTAAGACTGCAAGTCGAAGAGAATATCCAAATTCAAGATCAAAGCAGTTTTAATATGGTCAATAATTCCAAGGCAATTCAAAATCAATTCAGGTCAATGAATTCCAGAATTTGTAGTCTGGATTTAAGGAATGCAATCAGAAATGCAGAGAAACAAGAGATCTTTTTGGGGCAAATATCAAATTCATGTTTCTGATTTCAGAAATAAAACAGCTCAGAAAATTGCATATATGGCATATTCAACAAAATTATGAATACATATAAGGCAAAACTTCTTTCCAGAAATGAACAATATTAAGCAAGGGAATAAGTGTTCTTGACAAGTAATTAATCGTTTGCAGAAATCAACCATAAATGATCTTTTCTATGGAAATCACGCAAGTTTTTTTTGGGAGCCAAAAGAGGAATTCTTGGCAACAATAATACAGAAATTCAAAAGGGGCAACAAATCTTTATTCACACAAGGGGCCACAATAATATCCTCTCAAGATTTAATCAATTCAAGGCAACAAAAGGCAATTTCAATTCAAGAATTTCAAAAAGCAGGGAAATCAACTCAAATCAAGCCAAGTCACGTTATTGAAATCAGAGTAAAGTTAGGGTTTTTCTATAACCCTATATTAGCACACCCATATCATCATCGGCAAGACATCGAAAACCAACGAGACAATTAAAATAGAAAATCGAAGGAATAATTTCAGAAAACTCACAATTTCGATCGAGCCAGAGAGCAATCCCGAATCGGACGAGCAAAGCAACCAAAGAATCAAGCATCCATTGATTCGAAGGCGTCAGAAAAACAAATTCGATCAATCCAGCAGCACAATTGGGGGAAGACTCAAAAACCCTAGTTTCAATTTCTTATTCCAGCCGCCATTTAATTTTCCAGAGACAAAGGAGATCAGAAGAGATAATGGATAATGGGCCGGCCAAGTTTTAAAACAGAAGGGCATAGTTTTTTTTAAATTAAAAAGGGGATGCCCCTTTTTATTTAACTCCTAGGGTTTTTCTAGTTTATTCTTGTTTTGTTTTTGTTTTTAATTTGTGTTGTTTATCTGTAAAAACAAACGAACAGTTCTAGGTCTGTAAAATCTAGGGGGATCCAGTCAGGGAGTTGACTGAAAGTTGACAGAGTCTGTAAAATATGGGTTACGAGTTACAGGGTTTGTAATTCGTGAAATCTGATCGAGTGAATATCAATCAGTCTAGGGTTTTGAGCGTAGGGTTAGGACAGGAGCAGGCGCTGCGAGTGTACATGGTCTTGTATGCGGGATCTGTTTATAACACCTAGTAGAAACCTTAGGAATGCAGCAGCAGGCAGGGTTTTGCCGAAGCTGGGTATATCTGTGTGTGATTTATTTTCTGCACTTTTATTTCTGCTTCATTCTGTGATCTGTTTGTTATTTTAATATCCTGTCAGTTTTTCAATTCAGTTTAAAAACTGTGATAAACCCTATTCACCCCCCCTCTAGGGTTAATCTAGATCCAACATTTGGTATCAGAGCAGGTTTTCTGTTTAACTCTAGAGTAATGGTGATTCCTAGTTGTCAGTTGATAGATAGTCAGTCCAGTTCATCTCCAACTATTTTCAATTGAACAGATTTTTTAAACTGGAAATCCAAAATGGAATTTTATTTAAAATCTGTTAATATTAAATATTGGGATGTTGTTATCAATGGATTTGATAGTGTAGATATTGCTTTCAATGCTCATGCTATGAAAATTATATTTGATTATCTTAGTACTGAACAGTTTAATCATATTTGTCATTGTTTATGTGCAAAGGAGATCTGGGATACTCTCAATACGAAGTATGGAAAATCTGACAACAGTTCAAAACCCCAGAATGTCAACTCAGTTTCAGAATTTTGCTTAACAGGATTTACAGATGATAATTCAGATGGATCAGCTGATGGAGACTTAACAGACAATGAAGTAGAAAATTTCTCTTATGAAGATCTGGTTTATTTTTGTGCTGATCTAACTAAGTCTGTTGATAAACTCCAATCTAAAAATAAATCTTTGAAATCTAGGAATTCTGAGTTGATCAGGAAAATTGATGATTTGGAATCACAACTTGAATTTGTTAAAAATTCTTCAAATTCTGTTTGCAAAAATTGTTTGAAATTGAAAACCAATCTTGTTCATCTCAATAAAAATATTCAAAAGTTTGAAGATGAAATTCAGATCTTAAATGAAAACAAGACTGAGTTGTCAAATTTGAATAACCTTCTGCAAAAGGAATTTGAAAATTTTAAAACAGATATAAATTCCAAACTTGAAATTGCTGAAAAGGAGAACTTGTTGAAATCAAATTTGATTTTAGAAGAGCTTGAAAATGAGATTGAAAAATTCAAGAAATTTGAGTCTGAAAAACAAAAACGATTTGAATCTGAAATCATGGAATCGCAAGCCAGAATTAAAATTCTTAAAGATGAAAATTTGATCTTAAAATCTGATTTTAAAAGGTGTAAGATCACTAAGAATCATTGTTCGGATTTAATGAAAGAGAACCGTGATCTTAAAACTGAAATTCAACAGCTTGAGTCATCTTTGACTAAATTTTCTAACAGTGAAAAATCTTTGAATATGCTGTTGAAAAATCAATTTTCTTTTGGTAATAAAAGTGGTCTCGGCTTTGAGAAAAATAATGTTTTTGAAAATCAGAACTCAAATGATTTTAAAAATCCTTTAAACTGCTTTGGAAAGAATCGATATGAAAATTCAAACTCTGATAATTGCAAAGGATTTTTGAATCATAAACGTAATGAGAATTTGTTTTATAATAATCCAATTGAACAATTATGGATCCCAAAAAGAAATAAAATAAACTTCTTTAAATTCAAACAGATTTGGGTTCCAAAGGGTACAAAGATAGATTCGGATGGATTATTATACAAACAAGTCTGGGTACCAAAATGTGTGAATAAAATTATGAGTGGTTTTGCAAATTTTGTTAGACCAGTTGATTCTATAAATTCATAGGTACCGAAGGATGGCTAAGGAACTACTGTGCTAAAAAGAAATTTGAAATCAAGCTGGCTTGTACTTTTGTATCATTTACAGTTCCTTCTTCCAAGATCTGTTGAGTCAGAGATTCTGGTTTACATCGATTTCAGGTATGATCTCTGAACTCACCTTTGTAAATATTTATTTTCTTTGTGTATACCTCCTTCTACCTCTTCTATTTATTTTCTTTATCTCACCTGTTTATCTTTCTTTGTATGTTTGATTCATCACTATCATATCATTGAAAAAAAAAGGTTGTGCTTTCTTAAACTTCCATTTGCAGAATTCACGATTTTCTGGAAATTCGCTTTATTTGAATAGAATTCTGATGTGTTAATTATTTCCAGATCTTGATTTTAATCTTGTAAATATCTATAATTGTTTTGAAGTTTATTTTCTGATTTATGAATTCATAACAGTGTTGATGTATTCTTGTCAAATCTTGAACACTGTTAATTAGAATTCTAAACTTTTGAAGATCTGAAAGTTTAATGGAAATTCACTCATCGTTGTTGTCTTGAGATTCTTCTAATTCATTTTAGAAAAACTTGAAATATTACACTCATTACAGCACTCTATTATCTATCAGTAGTGATATTTCCATTATTTTTCAGATTGGCTTGGAAATTTTAAATTGTCTAGAATCTCAGTGATACATCTTGAAAATCATTGTTATTCATGATCATCATGGTTAGAATTTGTTTGTTTGAAATCATCTGAAATTATTAATATTTTGAATAATCACACACCTCCTAAATTTGAAATTATCAACCTTGTGTGTCTGATTCATTATATTTCAAAACTTGACATTGATTCAAGTGATTTCAAATAAATTATTTTGGATCATGAATATCTATCAAACCTGATGTAAATGATCTGATTTTTTTTCTATGGGTTTGTCAGAAATACCTGTGAAAATTTCTTTGAAAATATGGTCTTAAAATTTTCTATTATTTCATGGTTATTTGATTTTAATATATGTTTGTTTAAAATCATTTGAAATTATTGATTTATTGAATCGCACACATATCTTGAATCTGAAATATAATATTGTGTGATTGATTCATTAAATCCTGATATATTCACATTTCTTCAAATGATTTAAAATAAACTAAATTTTATAATCATGGATCGTGGAATATATTGTTTTTTGTGACCTTCAGAAACATCGTTTAACAAGTCTATTGTGATATTGATTTTTCTGTGCTGCTCTGATACTGTTTTTGAAAAATGTTTGTTTTTGGAATCATGTTACTCTAATTATAAGAAATTGATTTGTAAATATTTTTTTGAGGACTGCTTGATTTGGTATCAAAGGTTTATCGTGCTCAGATAAATGAAATTTGTGTGCTTGAGTTGCTTGCTTTGTAATTAAGTTTTTTCTATTGACTGAGATACCATTGTTTAGCCACCAGTGTCTCTTAAAAATCCTCATTAATAGAGACTACAAGTGGTATCAGATTAGGAAGTGCTGAATTTTTTTTCTTATTCTCATAATGTATATATTCTTCTTATCCCTTTTGTGCTTTGTATAGCTCTTCATATTCCTCTTGTAATTGATTTTCAATTTTAAGATTATTTATTGATTATTCATTCAAAATCAATATCCATATTGAACTATATTTATAATTCATCAAAATAATTAACAGATTTTGAAATTGTGATGAATTGTGACTACGATATATTTCACAACAAGAGGAAATTTTATTTAGATTTTTCATGATGGTTAATATTTATTATAATATCTTTGAACTGGTAATTATTTCATGACCATCTTCATTATCTTTCATCTTTCTACCATCCATCGTGATAATTCTATATTAATATGGAGAGTTAATATGTTTTAATATTATCTTGAATAAACAGCGAAAATATTTGTGATGGAATTGTGGTTATGTTATTATTCATAATTAGTGAAATTGAGAATTTTCAATGATCCCGGTACAGTTAGTCATATTTCATAATATAATTAATATAGAAATTTATTTCACAGTCCATTTCTGTACCTACCACACTTCTATCATTCATATTGGTTGTATATACCAAGGAGCTTTTCCTTTTAAAAATGAAATGATAAAAATAATTAATACATAAGTGTGTCTCTAACCTCATTTAAAATCCATGCTCTGGTCATGCATGGTTAAGAGACAACTTATAATTTAAGTTGCGACTGACCTCATTTAAAAATCCAAGCTCTGGTTATGCATGGTCAGGGTGCTCTTAAATAAAAGATATAAGATAAGGAAATAATATGCTAAATTGAAATTAATTTCTCCTTGGTGTATAAAAACCAGCCTATCAATCCATCTTTCTAATCTGTGAAATGTGTTGAAATCTTATGACGTATTATGATTTGTTGATTGATAGGTATTGGGATTTGAGATTGTACGATATTGTCACTTAAATTGAAATTATAATTATAGTCCAAATCCATCACTGTTTTTATGTCTCATTTTTTTTTGAAAATAATTGGAAATGATTTGTTTTAAAACTCTCTCCATTATGTATGAAATCCATCGTAAATCCGTCATTCTCTAAAATGTGAGATATGCCACCAGTTCTTAGTTTATTATGATTTTTGTTTGACTGATTGAGATTTATGATGACTATTCTTCCTCTTATGCTGAAATTTTTTTTAGTCATTCTTCATCTATATTTTAAAATTATGTATCCTTTTGATGATAACAAAAGGGGGAGAATGAATTAGATTTTGATTTATGAGTGAATATTTTATAAATATATTTAATTTTCAATTTTTTTTATTATTCATACATTTCACTCATGCACAGTTATAGGGGGAGTTTCTGTTGAAGGGGGAGCATTCAAATAGGGGGAGTAATATATATTTCATTTTTTTTCAAACACATTTATGCTCAAAATCTTATATTTGTTTGTCATCATCAAAATGGGGAGATTTTTGTTTATAACGGTGTTGTATACACAATTATATGATTTTTGTTTGATGATAACAACCAAATATTTATTATTTGAAATGTGTTTGTTACTGTACTGTTCTATATATACATCAAAGACAGGAATATAATATTTATATTCACAGTATTTTATTTAAATATAATATTTTATTTCAATATCAAACAGTACATTTCTTTTACTCCACTATTTGTACATCTCACTGATATTCTTTACTGTACAATCAATTTCATTCTATACAAAGCTCCTCACACATCACTACAACACCCACACTCAACTATACAGACACTTTGATTTTATATACATTCACTGTTTCTGTTTCTGTCTTCCAGCTTCTGTCTTCACAGCATCTTCAATGTTAGTTCAGTCATCATCTGCTTACCTGTCACAATGAAACACACACACACACACAGAGTACACTGCAATAGAATTTAAACTGAATAAATGCGAATATAAATTTTATTTTTAAAATTTTATTTGCCTCAGTTTTCTGGTGTGTTTCTCATCATTTTTCATGACTTGATCTGATTTATATAAACCATCAATCTGTGTCTAGACAGCTTGTGATATTCACAGTGATACACTGTAAATACCACAAGGCAGACAGTATGTATATACAATGCAGGGACAGGAAAATCTGTCTGATGGCTGCACATACACACATGTATAAATATACATATGTGCACTGCCTCGCCAATCAGAATATAGTGTATGCAACTGAGGAGGAGCCATGTGGACCATCTCGACCCAGTGCACAAATAAAAATGGTCGAATCAAAATCATGTCAAGCCAAATGTACATTGTGCAAGTGTACAAGTATATGCAACCACAGTTACATGGCCGAGCAAAAGTGAACGTGTAATGACCCAAAAATCCGGTAGAATTTGAGCTGACCAAAAACACAAGTCCAACCCCAAATATCACGGAAATTCGAACCCTTAATAGAAAGAAGTTAGAGGGTGAGGATAGATAAGATAGAAATTTAGAATAGAAGAAGAAGAAGAACACAACATCAGAGTAACACGAATCTCACAGCGGAACGAATAACATATAATATATATAACATAACTTGAAATATACATCTGTACTTGAATATACATCAATATCAAAGTACATCACTTACAACGCAGCAGAAATAACTATAGCTATGTGATCCTGAAGCCTCCTGCTCCAAGCTCTTCCAGTATATCTGTAAATTCCCGACTACTTGACTGCCCGTACAAATTTAGGCACCCAAGAGTTTAGGGAAAACAACAAAGTAAACTCCGGGTCAGTCATGGGACTGGTATGAGTAAACAGTTTAAAACAGTTTCAGGAAAAACTAAATGATATCTCATAAGACCACGCCGTATAACACGGAACGGGTTTTTCCCTTATGAAAATCCAAACACTTGACTTATCTTTATATCAAAACTCTTTTGATATTACAATAATGTCTAAATCAAGTAAATAACAATCTAGTGGAACATTTGCATCTCATGTTCCACATATATATACAATCAAAACCGCAAGCACGTATTGGGTAAGGGATTTCCAACTATGACAAGGTATGGAACCACCTTCCGCTGGTATATCTCTAGAGGAGAATACACCGAGTTCAACAAGAACATCTTGCAACTCAGCCACACATGACCGACCACTCATTTCGCTTGAGTGTATCGAATGTATATCACCAACGGTTGGGATTAGCAACCGTTTCCCGAATGGGACAGCATCGACAATAGATTTTTAGAAGTAAATGAAACTCTAGATCAGGTGATTATACACCCTAATAGGTGCGACCTACATAGCCATGCTGCTTGCCCGATTTCTGTCATTTACCGGTTGATGAGGCTAGAAACTACGCTTTATCATCACACCAGATTCACTTCGAATGTCACATCGTCAAATCCATCGAATCACCGATTGACGTCCTCAACAGTACATTACGTGTTAGCTAAAAGAAGTTCCTTCTCCGCTTCCACTCTTGATACGGTTGAAGAAATCAATATACGTGACCTTTCTGGAAATACTCTGTCAGACATCCATCCATACAGGTCACCCAGGAACAGGATGAATCGAAGGCACAATTTCTATTAATAGAAAAAGTCCTTGCACTCTACTCCGTCTTCGATTATCTTTATATAATCTGATTCGCACGCTACTGCCAATACGGAGTGGTTCTTCGGATAATAATCCAACCGGTCTCTCCATATTGACAACGATGGTCAAAACTTCGATAGTCTGTGATTTAACTATCGAATAAAAACAAGTGTTTCGATAGTCGATGATTTAACTATCGAATAAAACAAGTGTTCATCCAAACATCCAACAATCCGTGAGCCTTTAATTAATATTCCATTAATTAAATCTCTTCTCTATTTCTTTATCAATATTTGTTAACCAAATATTTTCAATAACCATATTGGCCTTATACGTTCTTTGGAAAACATTTCCATATATCGCCTTCCTTTATTTTCTATACTAGGAAATATTCATTATTCTATTTCCAAGCTTTGCACATATTTGGGTTAAAACAGATGTTATGTAAAACATCGTTACGACAACCCAAATACAGTATTTAACTAATTCTTATTCCACATTGATCTTCAAGCCTGAATCTTGCTACTTATCGGTATATCATGAAATCAACCAAGTTGGGGTATAATTACCTCTCAGACCTTGACTGAATAACATTTAACGTCAAAACAGATAAGACTACTTACTCGAATAATCAATACCATACAACTGATTATTCGCCTTTAAACACATATACATTTTCTCTTTCTATTTCTACGAGATTTTATTCTTATACTTCCTTTTTGATTATACTATTCTATTTCTAACTTCGTTTTCTTATCGACTTCTATATATTTTGATACGTTGATTTCTAACTATCAAATTATCTTAAAAATATTCTAACTCCTTAAATTCCCGGAAAAATTCGCCATAACCTCCTTTGTACCGGGAGTATCGGGAAATTTCAAATAGCTTTCCCGGTCCTTCTTATCTCAAAAAGAAAAAGAAAAAGCCAAGCGGCTTGCCGATACGGCGCATAAAATCTCATATGGAAATTAAATACGTACCTTTTTGTCGGGCATTCTATTTATTTCACTTCTATACTTTATTCCATACCTGTCTCCTGTATGTCTATACCTGTCCAATCTATTTTAACTATAACAATCGTTTTAACTCAATTTGTTAATTAAATCTGTTAATTAACTTCTCAGTCTATTTCACCGTCATATTTGAACATGACATGTTCAAATATATTTTAACTACATATTAACAAATTCTAATTATACTCGTACTCTCGTTTCCTTATCGACTTCTCTATTCAAATTCCAATTCAATTTTTATTTGAATTCTCTTTATTTAAACTTCATTTGAATTCTATTTTCAAATTCTATAGTTTAAAGTCCAATTGAATTCTCTATTCAAATCCAATAGTTTAAAGTCCATTTGAGTTCTATATTCAAATTCTATTTCAATTCCTTATATTCAAAGTCCATTTGAATTCTCTGCATTATTTATAAACAACGTTTATAACTTCAATTCAAATCCCACCTTTCCATTTATAAACAACGTTTATAAATTCAATTCAAATCCCACCTTTCCATTTATAAACAACGTTTATAAAATTCAATTCAAATCCCACCTTTCCATTTATAAACAACGTTTATAAAATCCAATTCAAATTCCACATTTTTCATTTTATAAACAAAGTTTATAAATTCGATTCAAATCCCATCTTCCATTTATAAACAAAGTTTATAAATTCGATTACTTCTTTTATATACCTTCGAACAAGTTAAATATTTTCTATAGTCTTATTTAAAATTCCAATTCTATTTACTAAAATAGAATTCACTTTTTAAATCTCAAATACTCTTTCCGATATTTTTATGAATCAATATTCAAACCCCAGGGATATTTTAAACAATCAATCAACCAATTTTCAATCATTTGATTTTTAACACATCATATATAAATATATATGAAATCAAACAAACAACAAACAGATAATATATTTTTGAGGAATCCAGTTGGATTCCTCCAACCTGTTTTCCTGCATCCACAGATGTTAGTCAACATAGTAATACCCATCCTGCTTCGAGGCAGGATATCGCGGTATAGAAGGTCATCCACTAATCATAGCGTGGGGCGTATAGGGTAATCATCCGCTATGAAACTGCGGGCATCCGCTAATGAAACTGCGGGAATCCAACCAATCATCAACCCAATATATATATATATATATAATAGTCAACCAATCCTAAATAACTATATATATTTTAAAACAATCAAACAGCATTCAAACAAGCACAGACAATTATTTTTAACTATATAAAAATAATTCTAAATAAATGGTGAGTGAGGTTTACTCACCGTGATTGCAGTTGTCGAATATCCTGTTTATTTCTGAATCATCGGCTACGAATCTTCTCGAATGAATTCGCACCTACGACAATTTTATTTAAATTTACTGATTAAACATTTATTTATTTAAATTAACTATTTAAACGAATGAATAACTTTTCCTAGAATTTTCTTCTTCTTTTTAATGGTTATTAATTTAAACTAATATATATATATATATACATATATTTATATATATTACACTAAACCATTTATATTTTATTGCTCACTTAAATAAATAAACAACAAATTTAATTCTTTTTTTTTAGTTTTCATTTCGAGTTTGAGCACAGATTTTATAACTGAAAAGGGTCATTAGCTAATAAATTAACTAGACTGGTTTTACTAATAAGTTTCTCTTTTTGGTTTGCAATTTCTAGACTAACAGTTAATAACATTTTTTGTTAACTGTATACTAAACAAAATAAAACAATTTCAAAGAAGAATTCACCTTCTATTAGTTTAATTTTCCAAACCATAACCTGCTTTCAACTCCTCGTTGCCAATTCCACCAGATCTATACTGCGCAAAACCCCATTTCCTCAACACTTCGATGAACCGACAACAATCTTTTCCAAACCTCACTATAGTCGCTGCTTTACCCAGGTTATCCATCAAAGTATCGAACTCCCCTTCTACTGTTACTTTAAACCCACTGTCGATGTTCCAGAAAATCCAAAATCAGCATCGGCCTTCCATCGACATGCTTACCTCAACACCTACAAACCCAGAACGAACTCCTCATCACCACTGTCGCCATCGCACCAGTACACAAAATCGAACTCGAACACCGCAACTTCACTCTCGAACCCTAATCTCGAGCATCCTAAAATCGTACCAGTTGATTACGTCTTCAGCTGTGTCAAACTCTAGGGAACTGCCGGCTTCATTCATGATTACTGATCCTTTGTCTGAGGCGGACTTCGAACCACAGACGAGAGAGGGACGGGAATTTAGTTCTGAATTGTTTGAGGAAGGAACAGAATTTCTCCCATTTAAATTTAATTTGCATTTACTTGGAAATGAACGGATTGAGTAAAAGTGTTTAAGGAGGATTCAATTTTGATTATGAGGAGCTACTTTTCTTTCAAGAATGATTTAATTTGAGGAATGCCAGAGGAAATGAATTTTTGCGGGGGCTTATAAGAAGAGAAAGGGAAAAAAAAACTGTGCGGTTCTATATTGAGGAGCGTGGCATTTCATTTGCCATGTCTTTCTTGCCTTGGTGTTTTGATTTGGTCCACAAAAGAATTTTCCTTATTTTATTTTAATTTAGCTTTGATCACATGTCCTCTGATTAAAATATCCTATGACTCTGAACTCCCCTCCGAACCCAACAACTGACACTTCTAGGGTAATACCCCTATTTCGGACACACCGGGATAGGTCACGAAGTCCAATTCGATCATCTGTGTAAGATATTTATTTAAATTGATATAAATCAAATTTTAAAATAATTAATTCTACGATAATATTATTATCGTTATAAATTTAAATAAAATTTCTCATTAATTAATTGAACTGTATTTAATTCAAATTAAATTTTGAATTCAACTAAAATCCATTTTCTTATTCTGATAATTTAATATTTTCAATATTAAATTGAAATTGATTTTTAAATCCATGATTCCTTATAAAAATTGATTTATTTACTCAACTAAATATTTAAATCCATATCAAATATTTTAAAATTTACCCCTAAGAGTCCGGGTCATTACAGAACGCAATGCAACATAGGTCGAGCACAAAGACTGCATGTACCATATATAATAGAAGTGCAGAAATTTCAAATCAACATGGACTGAGACATTGGTACAGCTACACAATTCAAGTAGTCAAAACAGAGGCAAATACACATGCATAAATGATGTGTCAACTCAGTGTACAAATCTTAAGTTCACGATCAAGACAGCAAGCATGGTCAAAGTGGTTGAGCCATGACAAAGCAGCCAAGCTCAAGTGAAAAATGGGAGCAACACGTCCAGTTCATGATTCAACATAGTTCAGTATGCAGATGGGTCCAAATACATCAAAAAGGTTCAGCTATACTGGAGCAAATACAAGACAGTGGTGTGAATATACATATTCATGTTGTATAAGTCAGGGTTGGCAACAGCTAAATGCCAGGTGGTACTTAGTTCAATGTCAAGCAAAGTGAAGTATACATGACTCAAATATATGGTTTCAGTTTTAATGCAAACTGGTGATACACAGAAGTACTCAAGAATGGGTACATGTTCTAGTATGAACACAACAGTTTTAATGAGAAATGCATGGCCAAGCAATATCACAAATACACAAGCATGGATGGAGCAAGCATGACTGTTTCAATGAAATTGTAATGTTCAGATATGCACACGTATAACAAACAAGCTTTCATACACTGGAAAGGAAAATAGGCCGAGGCATCAAACAACATGGTAGCAAATTCAGGTATGCAAAGTCAAACATATACATCAAAACAGTGAAGCACAAACTGGGCAGTGCAATTGTCAAGCGGCATGATCATAAACCAAATGGGAAATAAAAGTGATGTTGAATACACAACAATCCAAGTTTTTTTTAACAAGAAATTATTTGATCTGTTTGCATTTCCAGTAATATTCATATATGACAGTATGAATGAATACAAAACAAAGGAAAGCATGTTTTCAGTTTTAAATCACAGTGAACAAAATTGGACATACTCATTTTTGGTATGGTGTTACAGAAATTAAGTGGTTTCAAGAAAGTTTTTAAGACTGCAAGTCGAAGAGAATATCCAAATTCAAGATCAAAGCAGTTTTAATATGGTCAATAATTCCAAGGCAGTTCAAAATCAATTCAGGTCAATGAATTCCAGAATTTGTAGTCTGGATTTAAGGAATGCAATCAGAAATGCAGAGAAACAAGAGATCTTGTTGGGGCAAAATATCAAATTCATGTTTCTGATTTCAGAAATAAAACAGCTCAGGAAATTGCATATATGGCATATTCAACAAAATTTTGAATACATATAAGGCAAAACTTCTTTCCAGAAATGAACAATATTAAGCAAGGGAATAAGTGTTCCTGACAAGTGATTAATCGTTTGCAGAAATCAACCATAAATGATCTTTTCTATGGAAATCACGCAAGTTTTTTTTGGGAGCCAAAAGAGGAATTCATGGCAACAATAATACAGAAATTCAAAAGGGGCAACAAATCTTTATTCACACAAGGGGCCACAATAATATCCTCTCAAGATTTAATCAATTCAAGGCAACAAAAGGCAATTTCAATTCGAGAATTTCAAAAAGCAGGGAAATCAACTCAAATCAAGCCAAGTCACGTTATTGAAATCAGAGTAAAGTTAGGGTTTTTCTATAACCCTATATTAGCACACCCATATCATCATCGACAAGACATCGAAAACCAACGAGACAATTAAAATAGAAAATCGAAGGAATCATTTCAGAAAACTCACAATTTCGATCGAGCCAGAGAGCAATCCCGAATCGGACGAGCAAAGCAACCAAAGAATCAAGCATCCATTGATTCGAAGGCGTCAGAAAAACAAATTCGATCAATCCAGCAGCACAATTGGTGGAAGACTCAAAAACCCTAGTTTCAATTTCTTATTCCAGCCGCCATTTAATTTTCCAGAGACAAAGGAGATCAGAAGAGATAATGGATAATGGGCCGACCAAGTTTTAAAACAGAAGGGCATAGTTTTTTTTAAATTAAAAAGGGGATGACCCTTTTTATTTAACTCCTAGGGTTTTTCTAGTTTATTCTTGTTCTGTTTTTGTTTTTAATTTGTGTTGTTTATCTGTAAAAACAAACGAACAGTTCTAGGTCTGTAAAATCTAGGGGGATCCAGTCAGGGAGTTGACTGAAAGTTGACAGAGTCTGTAAAATCTGGGTTACGAGTTACAGGGTTCGTAATTCGGGAAATCTGATCGAGTGAATATCAACCAGTCTAGGGTTTTGAGCGTAGGGTTAGGACAGGAGCAGGCGCTGCGAGTGTACATGGTCTTGTATGCGGGATCTGTTTATAACACCTAGTAGAAACCTTAGGAATGCAGCAGTAGGCAGGGTTTTGCCGAAGCTGGGTATATCTGTGTGTGATTTATTTTCTGTACTTTTATTTCTGCTTCATTCTGTGATCTGTTTATTATTTTAATATCCTATCAGTTTTTCAATTCAGTTTAAAAACTGTGATAAACCCTATTCACCCCCCTCTAGGGTTAATCTAGATCCAACACACTCAAGTTCTATTTCAAAACTCAATTACTTCTTAATTAACTTCTATTTAACCAGGTAAATTACTTTAATTATTGTTAATTAAAGTAATTACTAATTTCATTATTAACTGAACTGAAATAGTTTTCTTCATTAAAAATGGGTCAGCTAATCGCTTATTTATATTATTAACGATAAATACCTCATTAATTATAAGCAACTTTAGATATCATTAAATAAAAGGATAATCAATTTTAAAATAAAAATAATCATTCGTTAAACCTTTTTCATTAGAGTAGTCGAAGAGCGATTAATACAATTATCAACTCTAACTAAATAGTTGACATCGGCAACTAACCCTTAGTTATTTACTAAACTGATTATGATCACTTCTCATGTTAGATTAATATAATTAATCTAATTATATTACTTAACTGTTACACATGAACATTTATTTTCAAAACCATAACCTGTTGGTTAAATCCTACTTCTATGCTGATAAAACTTATTATAATTGCTACAAAATATTATATAACTATTTTATAAAACCATTTATAAATAGCCTTATTTTAAAGCTTCTATTTTAAGTAGAAAAAAATTTTAAACTTCACTTCAGTTATAAAATAATTTTTATAACTTCGATTACGTTAATTCACCTAACAGTGAAGTTACGCCTTAAAACAGTGTTTCAGATCATTTGCTGCCAATAACTTAATCAATACGGCCTATTGATTAAAAACATTACATTAACGTTGAATTTCAATTCAACGTTCAGTACATAATCAACCATCGACATTTAAACATGATATGATGTTGTTTGGGGGTAAACAGTTCATTTTTGATAATATGGGAAAACAAACAACTTACAATATATTTGAGGATCCCTGTCGGATCCCTCCAACCTGTTCCTCCCTGCATCACAGACCATAATAATAATTGACAATTATTTAGATAAATCATCCAATACGACATATTATAGATGTCAACGGCCATTTAACACACAATAAGCAATCAAAGCAATTAATCAACTAATTCTATGATTAACGATGAATTATATTTTAATATGAATTTAACACATCATAGAATTCCAGGAGGTGTGAGAATTAACTCACCTTGTTTTCGACGGTCGATTCACCCGTTGTTTCCATTTAATTATAACGATTGTTTAAAATTATATAAAAATCCCAACAGCATCCGGTTCCAACCAAATAGCTTGACTGCATAGCTTTTGTCTCTGCAATTTCAGCGAATTCTATTTCTTTCAATTCCAATCACGAACGAACAAAATATTGCTATTTCAATAATTAAATTGATTTTAAATAATGTATAAACTAATACCATAATTAATATTAAATTAATTACTTTATTTACCATTAATTACCTTTTCGGTTCTCCCCTTTTAAATGAACGAACTCATTCAACCTACTTCGTGTTGACCGTTTCATGAGCCAATAACTCAAAACTCAACGTCTAATTGCACCTTAGACTTCATACAAACGGTCGTTCCTCATATTCTAATATACACAGGCACTTTCCTGGAAAGCCGATCCTCCAACCATTTTCTCTCCATAAGTTTCGAAATGGGGTCCACCAGTATTTCTCTTCCTTCTAACACATTATAGCGGTGAACCCAGGATGCCATCTCCTCCAACGTATCGGCTTGCTGGTTCTCCGATCACTCGCTACAACAACTCGAAATTTTTTGATCATCATTCCCCATGAGGATTTCACATCCGATCTCTACTTCGTTGAGCTCACCACTGCGCATCCATATTAATAAAGCTCCCTCATCCTTATTTCGTTGCCATTGTATCCTTCAAAGTACACCGCGCATCCTCCTCCTTTCAGTCCCTTTCCACCACTTCATCCCTCTCTCATATCGGACCTCAACACCATCGCCAGAGAACTCGAATTCCTCCCATCCTCTCATATTTGCTGCGCACCATCCATCAACCTGGAACAACCTTAATGTTTACTTAAACTCTCCACATACGATTTCAGTGCCATTTGCACAGCGTGCCTATACATCGCTGTGAACACAATCCGCAAAACACCCCTCATGCTTCGACAACAACCGCAACAATCTCGACACCACTATTCTCCGGCCAAAACACCTCGAACGCAGCTGCTTTAGCCCTGATTTCCCGTCACTGCAGTAAATCTGTGGAAGCATATATCACCCCTTTCCACAAAATGCGTCCCAGTAAGCTCCTTCTCATACACCAAACAGTAGCTTCCTCCTTTATCTCCATTTGTCCCATCATTTCAACTCCTATAACTTCCTCCCCATTCCATGCGAGAACACGTAGAAAGATGGATGTATTCATTTAGTATTATATTGGAGAAGGCTTGCGGTGGAAAAAAATAGTGGTTTTATGTCTTTCTGTGTGCCAAGAATAGAGAAGAACACACGATATATATATACACGTGAGGAGGTTCGGATAAGCGCAACGTCCTCTCCGTTCGATTGCCATGTGCTATGTTAATGGGTTTGCAGTGTCTTGTTTTAGTTCTAGCTGTGTGTGTAGACATATAAGTAGCAATGTTATGGGGCTTCACGCTTCAGCTATGCTATTGTGTACAGTATAGTTGATGGGTATTGCTGCCAATATGTACGTGATTGTGTTTTGATTGGGTGGTGTCTTCTCCTCCAGGCTGTGTTTTTGATGAAGTAGTGATAAGTTGCTGAGTTGCAAGGTAGGCTTAAGCAAGGAAAAAGGTAGGACGTGGGGAGGGCTTGAGTTTTCAGTAGATGGATATGATGTAACATTGGGGACAGATGGTAGGGGCAGGCTGTGATTATAAAAGAAGTAGAAAGAGAAAGCTTAGGCTGGAAGAAAAAGATATATACAGGCTCGAGATTTTAAAATGGTGTAGTTCAGAGTAATTTCATTTCAGTGGGAACAATGAAAAGAAAATGTTGAAACGAAAAATCATAGGCTACTGTTTTGAAAAGGAGCAACTTGTACGTAGCTTTTATGGGAAGGAATATATTAATATATGTATACCCGTTATATTTAAGGATACCGCACGGCACATGGTTTTATCATCTTAAGGACCGCTATCGACAAAAATAAAAATACCATTGTGATGAGCACTGCCCCACGATCCCAATATAATAATAATATCGGTTGATTAACTTATATTTTGAAACCCCAAAATATTGATATAGGGTGCAAAATACTCCTAATAAAAAGTTGCGTATTTAATTAATTAGAAATTACAGTAAAATTCTAAAAATTAAATTAACAATACATCTCAAAAGAATCCTGTTTTAATTTGAATCCAGTATGCAGTTATTTCAAATAAACCGTTACGGTCGATGAACGATTCTATAGCGATTATTTGAAAATTTGATTTGGACATATCTTGCAATATATAAGACGAAACCTCATTTTTTCTCTTTCATTAGAAAAATATAATCACATGGATTCAAATGGTTCTTGTTTCACCGAAATCCGATTTATATCGGACCTTATATATTCAATTGAAGTTCAAAATTCGATATTTCGAACTGCAGCGTCGTTTCAAGCATGTTTTAATTATATTTTAAATTATATATATTCGAACTCCCTTTTATAAAATAAATTCGATATAAAATCAATTATATATTCAATATAATATATAAATAGATTTATATATTCCACTTTAAATGACCGAAAATTTGGGACGTTACATTCTCTCCCCTTTAACAGAATTTCGTCTCCGAAATTACAAGGTAGGAAGAATGATCCGAACTTAATAATTAATTTTGAATTATCAAAACAAATTCAATTCTTTTTAAATTTTCAGAAATTTTGCCAGCACCTCTTCTGCTCGGCTCGATCACAACAACTACAATTGCCACACTGGGCCTCAACTTTTTCAAACGAAAACCAAAGCCAAATGGCCATCTTACCCAGGGTATAAAATCAATTACTCAAATCAATATTAAGATTTACCTTTTTGTCGGGCAACTACATTCCAATTCTACAGCAAATCAACTAACTGATTTTGGTTTTTCATCTGCACTTCAATCCTGGTAATCAAGCCAATTCCCATAGTTGTCTAGTATCTGCACTTAACTCCACTTACAATGCCAGCAACAAATACATGGTAAAATAATCCTGTTTCATTTCATAACAATATTATTCCAAATTCACTATACTGGAAATCTTGTTTCAATCCATTCATTTATATCGATCGATAAATTTCGGATTGACCTCCATTATACATTCGATTTCCAAATCCCAAATTCATCTTATTCAATTTCACTTAACCAGGTTGAGTCTTACTTCCATATCCACACAATCAATCGGTTTCCAACCAGATCGAATCCACTTCAATTCATTCGTTCAGGGCCCTTAGACTTCCAAATTGGTTTCAATGTATGTTCAAATCTACACTCATGCACTCAATCATTTAACCAAATAAGGCAAAAATCAACAAACCAATCATTCTTATCCATATTTAACTTTAATATTAACTTTGATTCCAATTTAAACCTTTCATTGAAGTTCTATTTTCAAATTTCATATTCCATTCTGAATTATAATTCAAACTAACACTAGTCGATCAAATATTATAATAATTTGAAGAAATGATTTCTTTTACAAAATACACTAGTCAAAACAGTTTTAAAAATAATTTTATTTAAAATTACAAATATGCACTCTAGTATATATACACTCATACTCAATCTAGGGTATTACTAACCTCATCTCTATTGAGTTACGCCAAAGAGCCAAGGTTATTACTAAACCAATAGCTCTGATACTACTGTAACGAATTGGGATTTTCGATCCCGAAAATTGACACACAACACCTTGTCGACATTCAAGCATCGAAAACACCTGAACGTTATGAGAAAGAAATTAAAGGATGAGAAGAGAAAGAAAGAATTATTAGAATAGAAGAAAAAAAGAAGAGCATTAGAATCTCACAGCGGAACGAATAAAGTATAATATCAAATCCCTTTATACAAAGAGAAACTGTATATATATACATACCAATCATTAGAGTACAAAAAATATCAGACACAGCGGAAATAAACTTTGAATACTAACGGTGAAGCCTCCTGCTTCCAGCTCTCGAATCTCCAGTGATACCTAACCTGTTAATATACTCGGTCTGACCCGAGCACATTTGATTTAAAACAAAATTCACTGGGTCAGTCTGGAATACTTTCAGTGGTAAATTCATAGCACAACACTTGTTTAACTTTGAAAATCCCTTTGAAAGAAAAGGATAATAGTAAGACCAGTCCACACATAAACATGGACGGTTTTTACCTTACTATAACCCAATCACCTTTAAAATCAATATCTTTTCTGATATTATGATAGTGTCTATCAAATCACAAATAAATATCAATCTAGTAGAACGCTTGCATCTCACGTTCTACATATATAGTATACCATCAAAACCGCAGGCACTTATTGGAGATTGGATTTCCGACTATGACAAGGTATGGGACCACCTGCCGATAATGTATTTCTAGAGACGAATACATTGGGTCCAACAAGAACGTCTTGCAACCCGGCCCACACATGACCGACCACTCATTTCTCTTGAGTGTATCGAATATATTATCACCTCACGGCTCCGCAGCTACCCTTTTTCCCGGGATATACAGAAATGAAAGAAGAAAAAAATGTGAATATTCTCTAGATGGTGACAATACACCCTAATGGGCGCGACCCACATAGCCATGCTGCCTGCCCGATTTTTGTCATTTCCCGGTTGATGAGGCTCGAGGTTATAATCGACTTTTGAATCATCTGGCTACCATTCGCTTTGGACTCCACATCGTCACATCATCCAGGAATAGGATGAACTGAAGGCACTCTCCAACTGCATCCTTATATAACCCAAGGATCAGTAGCGAGAAGTCCTTGCAACCCATAGATTCCAATCACGACAGAACCACATTATATCTCTGGGAGCTAACCAGAGATTTTAAGTAGTTCTTCCGCTTCATGAAGATCTATGGTCTTCAATGCTCCATCTTCATTTGCTGCCAGTTAGTTCGTACGCAACGTTGGATCGAAGTGGTTTCGGGTTGTCCCTATCTCGGTCGAAACAACACGTCAAAAAGGTCCAATATATTTCATTGATAGTTTGGTGTTTTTAACTATCAATTCACACAACATGGTATATTGGCAGCTCGAATCCTTAAATTCATTTATTTTAACTATTTTATCGATCTTTAGAAATCGATTTCATATCCTCTAGTCACAAATCCATTATTCATTATATTAAAATGATAACATATCTTTATTTACCAATCTCCCTTCATTTCCTTATTTCAAAAACATTACTATATATTTGGCGAATCTCTTTTATTGCCTCTTCGCCTTGCGAAAATCATCTTATATTATTAACTCAAGGTTAACGATAAAATTTCACAATCCAAACTTGAGTTAAAATCCATTAGTTCAATAATATTTCAAAATCTTGTTAACTACATCGCGATATTTCTCTTGTAGAAATAATAACCAAATTTCAACACTCCTATCATTTCAAACTAGTATCATTCCTTGATAATAGTGAAGTCATTCAAGTTGGGGTATTTTGGTTACCTCTCAGACCTTGATCCTCAACGTTCTTATCTCAAAATAGGTAAAAGTTTGAAACACAAACCTATCGTTCGTTTACTATCAATTCAGTTTACTTCTTTATTCAACATGGCTTTAATAACCATTTCTCTCATTTGGCATATGTATTATCAAAATAAATCTCTTTACTTTTATTCAAGTAAAACTCGCTAAATGCAAACTTTCATGCTTAAATCTCTCATTAACCTGGATTCGTTTAAAAACTCATTTACTAATCCTTTTACTCAAAATTCAACTAAGCCTCTAACTTTTGTAATTCCTACATCTTCTTCCAATTATTATCGTTTACTTGATCCATTTCCTTTAGTAAAACTTATTTAAAATCATTACTCGGGTTTAAACTTCTTTCATGAACTCCCATTTAATTATAAAATCTCCTTCCTTCTGAAAATCATATTCAAATCCATTTTCATTTACTCAATTGGAAAATTAAGTAAGACTAAATCTTATGAAAAACCATATATTAACTTTGGTATAATATCGCTCTCAACATAATACACCCAAGTTCTATTTCAAAACTCAATTACTTCTTAATTAACTTCTATTTAACCAGGTAAATTACTTTAATTATTGTTAATTAAAGTAATTACTAATTTCATTAT
Source organism: Allium sativum (assembly GCA_030737875.1). NCBI lineage: Eukaryota > Viridiplantae > Streptophyta > Magnoliopsida > Asparagales > Amaryllidaceae > Allium > Allium sativum. The sequence goes on from CM060913.1 coordinate 659,284,286, forward strand.
TAACTGAACTGAAATAGTTTTCTTCATTAAAAATGGGTCAGCCAATCGCTTACCGATATTATTAACGATAAATACCTCATTAATTATAAGCAACTTTAGATATCATTAAATAAAAGGATAATCAATTTTAAAATAAAAATAATCATTCGTTAAACCTCTTTCATTAGAGTAGTCGAAGAGCGATTAATACAACTATCAACTCTAACAAAACAGTTGACATCGGCAACTAACCCTCAGTTATTTACTAAACTGATTATGATCACTTCTCATGTTAGATTAATATAATTATATTACTTAACTGTTTCACATGAACAGTTATTTTCAAAACCATAACCCGTTGGTTAAATCCTACTTCTATGCTGATAAAACTTATTACAATTGCTACAAAATATTATATAACTATTTTTATAAAACCATTTGTAAGTAGTCTTATTTTAAAGATTCTAATTTAAATAGAAATAAATTTTAAACTTCACTTCAGTTATAAAATAAATTTTGTAACTTTGATTACGTTAATTCACCTAATGGCGAAGTTACGCCTTAAAATAGTGGTTCAGATCATTTGCTACCAATAACTTAATCAATACCGCCTATTAATTAAAAACATTACATTAACGTTGAATTTCAATTCAACGTTCAGTATATAATCAACCATCAACATTTAAACATGATATGGTGTTGTTTGCGGTAAACAGTTCATGTTTTGATAATATGGGAAAACAAACAACATACAAAATATTTGAGGATCCCGGTCGAATCCCTCCAACCTGTTCCTCCCTGCATCACTTACCATAATAATAATTGACAATTATTTAGATAAATCATCCAAAACGACATATTATAGATGTCATCGACCATTTAACACACAGTAAGCAACCAAAGCAATTAATCAACCAATTCTATGATTAATGATGAATTATATTTTAATATGAATTTAACACATCATAGAATTCCAGAAGGTGTGAGAATTAACTCATCTTGTTTTTGATGGTCGATTCACCTGTTGTTTCCATTTAATTTTAAAGAATGTTTAAAATTAAATAAAAATCCCGACAGCTTTCGGTTCCAACCAAATAGCTTGACTGCGTAGCTTTTGTCTCTGCAATTTCAGCGGATTCAGTTTCTTTCAATTCCAATCATGAACGAACAAAATATTGCTATTTCAATAATTAAATTGATTTTAAATAATGTATAAACTAATACCATAATTAATATTAAATTAATTACTTTATTTACCATTAACTACCTTTTTGGTTCTCCCCTTTTAAATGAACGAACTCGTTCAACCTACTTCGTCGTTGACCGTTTGATGAGCCAATAACTCAAAACTCAACGTCTAATTGCACCTTAGACTTCATACAAACGGCCGTTCCTCATATTCTAATATACACAGGCACTTTCCTGGAAAGCCGATCCTCCCACCATTTTCTCCCCATAATTTTCGAAACAGGGTCCACCGTTATTTCTCTTCCTTCAAACACATTATTGCGGCGAACCCAGGACGCTATCTCCTCCAACGTATTCTCCCATCACTCGCTACAACAACTCGAAATTTTTGGATCATCATTCCCCATGAGGATTTCACACCCGATCTCTACTTCGTTGAGCTCACCACTGCGCATCCATATGAATAGAGCTCCCTCACCCTTATTTCGTTGCCATTATCACTTCAATGTACACCGCCCAGCCTCCTCCTTTCAGTCCCTTTCCACCACTTCATCCCTCTCTCATATCGGACCTCAACACCATCGCCAGAGAACTTGACTTCCTCTCATCCTCTCATATTTGTTGCGCACCGTCCATCAACCTAGAACAGCCTTCATGCTTACTTAAACTCTCCACATACCACTTCAGTGCCATTTGCACAACGTGCCTATCCATCGTTGTGAACACAATTAGCAAAATAACCCCCATGCTACGGCAACAACCGCAACAACCTCGACACCACTAGTCTCCGGCCAAAACACCTCAAACGCAGCTGCTTTAGCCCTGATTTACCGTCACTGCAGTAAATCTATGGAAGCATATATTACCCCTTTCCAAAAAATGCGTCCCAGTAAGCTCCTTCTCATACACCAAATAGTAGCTTCCTCCTTTATCTCCATTTGCCCCATCATTTCAACTCCTATAACTTCCTCCCCATTCCATGCGAGAACACGTGGAACGATGGATGTATTCGTTTAATATTATATTGGACAAGGCTTGCGGTGGAAAAAAATGGTGGTTTTATGTCTTTCTGTGTGCCAAGTATAGAGAATAACACATGGTATATATATACACGTGAGGAGGTTCGGATAAGCAAAATTCCTCTCCGTTCGATAGCCATGTGCGATGTTAATGGGTTTGCAGTGTCTTGTTTTAGTTCTAGCTGTGTGTGTAGACATATAAGTAGCAGGGTTATGGGGCTTAACGCTCAGCTATGCTGTTGTATATAGTATAGTTGATGGATATTGCTGCCAATATGTACGTGATTGTATTTTGATTGGGTGGTGTCTTCTCCTCCAGGCTATGTTTTTGACGAAGCAGTGATAAGTTGCTGAGTTGGTAGGTAGGCTTAAGCAAGGAAAAAGGTAGTACGTGGGGAGGGCTTGAGTTTTCAGTAGATGGATATGATGTAACATTGGGCACAGATGGTAGGGGCAGGCTATGAAGACTCGTTATAAAAGAAGTAGAAAGAGAAAGCTTAGGCTAGAATAAAGATATATTCAGGCTCGAGATTTTAAAATGGTGTAGTTCATTGTAATTTCATTTCAGTGGGAACAGTGAAAAGAAAAGAAAATGTTGAAACGAAAAATCATAGGCTGCTGTTTTGAAAAGGAGCAACTTGTACGTAGCCTTTATGGGAAGGAATATACTAATATATGTATACCCGTTATATTCAAGGATACCGCACGGCACATGGTTTTATCTTCTTAAGGACCGCTATCGATAAAAATAAAAATACCGTTGTGACGAGCACTGCCCCACGATCCCAATATAATAATAATATCGGTAGATTAACTTATATTTTGAAACCCCAAAATATTGATATAGGGTGCAAAATACTCCAAATAAAAAGTTGCGTCTTTAGTTAATTAGAAATTACAGTAAAATTCTAAAAATTAAATTAACAATACATCTCAAAAGAATCTTGTCTAAATTTGAATCCAGTATGCAGTTATTTCAAATAAACCGTTACGGTCGATGAACGATTCTATAGCGATTATTTGAAAATTTGATTTGGACATATCTTGCAATGTATAAGACGAAATCTCGATTTTTCTCTTTCATTAGAAAAATATAATCACATGGATTCAAATGGTTCTTGTTTCACCGAAATCCGATTTATATCGGACCTTGTATATTCAATTGAAGTTCGAAATTCAATATTTCGAAATGCAGCGTCATTTCGAGCGTGTTTTAATCATATTATAAATTATATATATTCGAACTCCCTTTATAAAATAAATTAGATATAAAATCTATTATATATTCAATATAATATATAAATAGATTTAAATCTTCCACTTTAAATGACAGAAAATCTGGGATGTTACATTCTTCCCCCTTTAAAAGAATTTCGTCCCCGAAAATACAAGGTAAGAAGAATGATCCGAAATCAATAATTAATTTTGAATTATCAAAACAAATTCAATTCTTTTTAAATTTTCGAAAATTTTTCCAGCACCTCTTCTGCTCGGCTTGATCACAACAACTACAACTGCCACATTGGGCCTCAACTTTTTCTAATGAAAACTAAAGCCAAATGACCATCCTACCCAGGGTATAAAATCAATTACTCAAATCAATATTAAGGTTTACCTTTTTGTCGGGCAACTACATTCCAATTCTACAGCAAATCAACTAACTGATCTTGGTTTTTCATTTGCACTTCAATCCTAGTAATCAAGCCAATTCCCATATCTATCTAGTGTCTGCACTTAACTCCACGTACAATGCCAGCAACAAATACATGGTAAAATAATCCTGTTTTATTTCATAATGATATTATTCCAAATTCACTATATTGGAAATCTTATTTCAATCCATTCATTTATATCAATTGATAAATCTCAGATTGACCTCCATTATACATTCGATTTCCAAATCCCAAATTCATCTTATTCAGTTTCACTTAACTAGGTTAAGTCGTACTTCCATATCCACTCAATCAATCGGTTTCCAACCAGATCGATTCCACTTCAATTCATTCGTTCAGGGCCCTTAGACTTCCAAATTGGTTTCAATGTATGTTCAAATCTACACTCATGCACTCAATCATTTAACCAAACAAGGCAAAAATCAACAAACCAATCATTCTTATCCATATTTAACTTTAATATTAACTTTGATTCCAATTTAAACCTTTCATTGAAGTTCTATTTTCAAATTTCATATTCCATTCTGAATTCTAATTCAAACTAACACTAGTCGATCAAATATTATAATAATTTGAAGAAATGATTTCTTTTACAAAATACACTAGTCAAAACAGTTTAAAAAATAATTTTATTTAAAATTACAAATATGCACTCTAGTATATATACACTCATACTCAATCTAGGGTATTACTAACCTCATCTCTATTGAGTTACGCCAAAGAGCCAAGGTTATTACTAAACCAATAGCTCTGATACCACTGTAACGAACTGGGATTTTCGATCCCGAAAATCGACACACAACACCTTTTTGACATTCAAGCATCGAAAACACCTGAACGTTATGAGAAAGAAATTAGAGGATGAGAAGAGAAAGAAAGAATTATTAGAATGGAAGAAAAGAAGAAGAGCATCAGAATATCACAGCGGAACGAATAAAGTAAAATATCAAATCCCTTTATAAAAAGAGAAACTGCGTATATATATATACATACATACCAATCATTAGAGTACATCATATATCAGACACAGTGGAAATAAACTTTGAATACTAACGGTGAAGCCTCCTGCTTCCAGCTCTCGAATCTCTAGTGATACCTAAACTATTAATATACTCGGTCTGACCCGAGCACATTTGATTTAAAACAAAATTCACCGGGTCAGTCTGGAATACTTTCAGTGGTAAATTCATAGCATAACACTTGTTTAACTTTGAAAATCCCTTTGAAAGAAAAGGATAATAGTAAGACCAGTCCACACCTAAACACGGACAGTTTTTACCTTACTATAACCCAAACACCTTTAAAATCAATATCTTTTCTGATATTATGATAGTGTCTATCAAATCAAAAATAAATACCAATCTAGTAGAGCGCTTGCATCTCACATTCTACATATATAGTATACAATCAAAACCGCAGGCGCTTATTGGAGATTGGATTTCTGACTATGAAAAGGTATGGGACCACCTGCCGATAATGTATTTCTAGAGACGAATATATTGGGTCCAACAAGAACGTCTTACAACCCGGCCCACACATGACCGACCACTCATTTCTCTTGAGTGTATCGAATATATTATCACCTCACGGTTGCACAGCTAACGTTTTTCCCGGGAGATATAGTAATGAAAGAAGTAACAAATATGAATATTCTCTAGATGGTGACAATACACCCTAATGGGCGCGACCCACATAGCCATGCTGCCTGCCCGATTTTTCTCATTTCCCGGTTGATGAGGCTCGATGTTATAATCGACTTTTGAACCATCTGGCTACCATTCGCTTTGGATTCCACATCGTCATGTCATCCAGGAACAGGATGAACTGAAGGCACTCTCCTACTGCATCCTTATATAGGAATCACCCCAAGGATCAGTAGCGAGAAGTCCTTGCAACCCATAGATTCCAATCTTGACAGAGCCATAGTGTATCTCCGGGAGCTAACCAGAGATTATAAGTAGTTCTTCTGCTTCATGAAGATCTACGGTCTTCAATGCTCCATCTTCATTTTCTGCCAGTTAGTTCGTACGCAACGTTGGATCAAAGTGGTTTTGGGTTGTCCTTATTCCGATCTTTTCGAAATAACACGTCAAAAAGGTCCAATATAATTCATTGATAGTTTGGTGTTTTTAACTATCAATTCACACAACATGGTATATTGGCAGCTCGAATCCTTAAATTCATTTGTTTAAAGTATTTTATCGATCTTTAGAAATCAATTTCATATCCTCTAGTCAAAAATCCATTATTCGTTATATTGAAATGATAACATATCTTTATTTACCAATCTCCCTTTCATTTCCTTATTTCAAAAACATTACTATATATTTGCCGAATCTCTTTTATTACCTCTTCGCCTTGCGAAAATCATCTTATATTCTTAACTCAACGTTAACGATAAATTTTCACAATCCAAACTTGAGTTAAAATCCATTAGTTCAATAATATTTCAAAATCTTGTTGACTACGTCGCGATATTTCTCTTGTAGAAATAATAACCAAATTTCAACACTCCTATCGTTTCAAATTAATATCATTCCTTGATAATAGTGAAGTCGTTCAAGTAGGGGTATTTTAGTTACCTTTCAGACCTTGATCCTCAACGTTCTTATCTCAAAATAGGTAAAAGTTTGAAACACAAACCTATCGTTCGTTTACTATCAATTTAGTTTACTTCTTTATTCAACATGGCTTTAATAACCATTTCTCTCATTTGGCATATGTATTCTCAAAATAAATCTCTTTACTTTTATTCAAGTAAAACTAGTTAAATGCAAACTTTCATGCTTAAATCTCTCATTAACCATTGGATTTGTTTAAAAATTCATTTACTAATCCTTTTACTCAAAATTCAACTAAGCCTCTAACTTTTGTAAATCCTAGATCTTCTTCCAATTATAATTGTTTACTTGATCGATTTCCTTTAGTAAAACTTATTTAAAATCATTACTCGGGTTTAAACTTCTTTCATGAACTCCCATTTAATTCTAAAATATCCTTCCTTCTGAAAATCATATTCAAATCCATTTTCATTTACTTAATTGGAAAATTAAGTAAGACTAAATCTTATGAAAAACCATATATTAACTTTGGTATAATATCGCTCTCAACATAATACACTCAATTTCTATTTCAAAACTCAATTACTTCTTAATTAACTTCTATTTAACCAGGTAAATTACTTTAATAAAAGTAATTTCATTATTAACTGAACTGAAATAGTTTTCTTCATTAAAAATGGGTTAGCTAATCGCTTACCTATATTATTAACGAAAATCATTAATTATAAGCAACTTTAGATATCATTAAATAAAAGGAAAATCAATTTTAAAATAAAAATAATCATTCGTTAAACCTTTTTCATTAGAGTAGTCGAAGAGCGATAAATACAATTATCAAATCTAATTAAACAGTTAACATCGGCAACTGACCCTCAGTTATTTACTAAACTGATTATGATCACTTCTCATGTCAGATTAATATAATTAATCTAATTATATTACTTAACTGTTTCACATGAACAGTTATTTTCAAAACCATAACCTGTTGGTTAAATCCTACTTCTATGCTGATAAAACTTATTACAACTGCTACAAAATATTATATAACTATTTTTATAAAACCATTTATAAATTCTTATTTTAAAGCTTCTATTTTAAATAGAAATAAATTTTAAACTTCATTTCCGTTATAAAATATTTTTTATAACTTTGATTACATTAATTCACCAAACGGCGAAGTTACGCCTTAAAACAGTGTTTCAGATCATTTGCTGCCAATAACTCAATCAATACCGCCTATTGATTAAAAACATTACATTAACGTTGAATTTCAATTCAACGTTCAGTATATAATCAACCATCAACATTTAAACATGATATGGTGTTGTTTGGGATATACAGTTCATGTTTGGATAATATAGGAAAACAGAAAACATACAAAATATTTGAGGATCCCGGTCGGATCCCTCCAACCTGTTCCTCCCTGCATCACAGACCATATTAATAATTGACAATTATTTAGATTAATCATCCAATAAGACATATTATAGATGTCAACGACCATTTAACACACAATAAGCAACCAAAGCAATTAATCAACCAATTCTATGATTAACGATAAATTATATTTTAATATGAATTTAACACATCATAGAATTCCAGAAGGTGTGAGAATTAACTCACCTTGTTTTCGACGATTGATTCACCCATTGTTTCCATTTAATTTTAACGAACGTTTAAAATTAAATAAAAATCCTGGCAGCTTCCCATTCCAACCAAATAGCTTGACTGCGTAGCTTTTGTCTCTGCAATTTCAGCGGATTCAGTTTCTTTCAATTCCAATCACGAACGAACAAAATATTGCTATTTCAATAATTAAATTGTTTTTAAATAAGGTATAAACTAATACCATAATTAATATTAGATTAATTACTTTATTTACCATTAATTACCTTTCTGGTTCTCCCCTTTTAAATGAACGAACTCGTTCAACCTACTTCGTCGTTGACCGTTTCATGAGCCAATAGCTCAAAACTCAACGTCTAATTGCACCTTAGACTTCATATAAACGGTCGTTCCTCATATTCTAATATACACAGGCACTTTCCTGGAAAGCCGATCCTCCTACCATTTTCTCTCCATAATTTTCGAAACTGGGTCCACCAGTATTTCTCTTCCTTCTAACACATTATTGCGGTGAACCCAGGATGCCATCTCCTCCAATGTATCGGCTTGCTGGTTTTCCCATCACTCGCTACAACTACTCGAAAATTTTGGATCATCATTCCCCATGAGGATTTCACACCCGATCTCTACTTCGTTGAGCTCACCACTGTGCATCCATATTAATGGAGCTCCCTCATCCTTATTTCGTCGCCATTATCACCTTCAAAGTACACCGCCCAGCCTCCTCCTTTCAGTCCCTTTCCACCACTTCATCCCTCTCTCATATCGGACCTCAACACCATCACCAGAGAACTCGACTTCCTCCCATCATTTCATATTTGTTGCGCACCGTCCATTAACCTAGAACAGCCTTCATGTTTACTTAAACTCTCCATATACCACTTTAGTGCCATTTGCACAACGAGCCTATCCATCGCTGTGAACACAATCCGCAAAACACCCCTCATGCTTCGACAACAACCGCAACAACCTTGACACCACTAGTCTCCGGCCAAAACACCTGGAACGCAATAGCTTTAGCCCTGATTTCCCGTCACTGCAGTAAATCTGTGGAAGCATATACCACCCCTTTCCACAAAATGCGTCCCAGTAAGCTCCTTCTCATACACCAAACAATAGCTTCCTCCTTTATCTCCATTTGTCCCATCATTTAAACTACTATAACTTCCTCCCCATTCCATGCGAGAACACGTAGAACGATGGATGTACTCGTTTAATATTATATTGGAGAAGGCTTGGGGTGGAAAAAAATGGTGGTTTTATGTCTTTCTGTGTGCCAAGAATAGAGAAGAACACACAGTATATATATACACGTGAGGAGGTTCAGATAAGCACAAAGTCCTCTCCTTTCGATAGCCATGTGCGTTGTTAATGGGTTTGAGTGTCTTGTTTTTGTTCTAGCTGTGTGTGTAGACATATAAGTAGCAGCGTTATGGGGCTTCACTGTTCAGCTATACTATTGTTTACAACATAGTTGATGGGTATTCCTGCCAATATGTACGTGATTGTTTTTTGATTGGATGGTGTCTTCTCCTCTAGGTTATGTTTTTGACGAACCAGTGATAAGTTGCTGACTTGGTAGGTAGGCTTAAGCAAGGAAAAAGGTAGGACATGGGGAGGGCTTGAGTTTTCAGTAGTTGGATATGATGTAACATTGGGCACAGATGGTAGGGGCAGGCTATGAAGACTCGTTATAAAAGAAGTAGAAAGAGAAAGATTAGGCTGGAAGAAAGATATATACAGGCTCGAGATTTTAAAATGGTGTAGTTCAGTGTAATTTCATTTTAGTGGGAACAGTGAAAAGAAAAGAAAATTTTGAAACAAAAAATCATAGGCTGTTGTTCTAAAAAGGAGCAACTTGTACGTAGCTTTTATGGGAAGGAATATATTAATATATGTATACCCGTTATATTTAAGGATACCGCACGTCACATGGTTTTATCATCTTAAGGACCGCTATCGACAAAAATAAAAATACCGTTGTGACGAGCACTGCCCCACGATCCCAATATAATAATAATATTGGTAGATTAACTTATATTTTGAAACCCCAAAATATTGATATAGGGTGCAAAATACTCCAAATAAAAAGTTGTGTATTTAATTAATTAGAAATTACAGTAAAATTCTAAAAATTAAATTAACAATACATCTCAAAAGAATCTTGTCTAAATTTGAATCCAGTATGCAGTTATTTCAAATAAACCATTACGGTCGATGAACGATTCTATAGCGATTATTTGAAAATTTGATTTGGACATATCTTGCAATATATAAGACGAAATCTCGATTTTTCTCTTTCAGTAGAAAAATATAATCACATGGATTCAAATGGTTCTTGTTTCACCGAAATTCGATTTATATCAGACCTTGTAAATTCAATTGAAGTTCGAAATTCAATATTTCGAACTGCAGTGTCATTTCGAGCGTGTTTTAATTATATTATAAATTATATATATTCGAACTCCCATTTATAAAATAACTTCGATATAAAATCTATTATATATTCAATATAATATATAAATAGATTTAAATATTCCACTTTAAATGACCTAAAATCTGGGACGTTACAAATAATTAGTGTAAAATCATAAGAAATGATTTGGAAAGAATTGGGATGAAAAATTCCACATTTGAAAAGGTGAAAATATATTTTTATCGGAATGAACTAATTATTAACTAGAATAATAATTTATTTATTTATTTAAATAAATAAATGGGGTTTGAAATGGTTTTTAAAAATAACCAGAATTTCCCATATATGGATTGGAACGGATTTGAATCGAAATTATCGTAAGAATATTTCGATATTGGATTCCGTGATTATACGGATATTATGATGGGAATTTGGAAGATATCGATATCATTATTCCCGATATGATATCTGTTGGTTTCAGGATTTAATGTTGAATATAAGTCGATACTATCTCTATTCAAAACCTTATATTTAATGTCAAATTGGACTAACTGATTGTTGGATTGTGCTCGACCAGTTTATGAGCAAGATATGCTCTTACATTTAGCATTGGGTTGGGTAGAAATACTGGTAGGCTAACACCTTGTGAAACACTTCACGATTTGACGGTAAGGTGTTTAGCGATGTGTTCATTTCAAATTTAATGAATGATTGTGAAATGATATTTTTCTTAAGTGAAAAGAATGTATTCCCGATTTTGGGCAGGGGATGTTTTATAAAAATGTTTTATAAAACAGAAAGAATTTCGAGGGCTAAAAACCGATGATTTCGAAATGATTTGGGAATGTATTATGGTTTTACATTGTAGTTCATCACATATTTGATTAGTTGCTATTAATGATGTATCTGTTTGGTGGTGGAGAATTTATTCTCTTACTTAACACCCTTCTTTGAGACGTACGAGCTCAAGGGTTATGTGATTGATAGTGACTGATCATATGTGTGAATTGCTTAAGTAAAGTACTATATTTCGAAAGTACTTGTGGTTATTATGTTGTGAAATGATTTTCCCCACTTCGGGATATAAAAATGATTTAGTGTGTGGCAAAAGATTCTGGTAACCCGGACGACTAAAAGTATGGGTGAGATGGGCGGTGTATGCTTCTTGTGTGGGAGGTGCATCGTCGGTGTAGCCTGCTCCTATGTGGGGTAGGTGCACATTTATATATCGAGTTGCTTAGGTACGTGCCCTTTGCCTTGTCTAGGAGGAGCCCGATATTTTGTTGCATACTTGTTTGCATGCATTGTTATGATTTGGAATTCATATTTCCAAATAATTTGATTTGATATCCCGAAGTGAAATCTACTTTGATATAGAAAGTTAGATATGTATTTCAAATAATTTCAAATAGAATTCGGGAAATAAAGTCGAAAGGAATAATTTCTGTAAATTGAATTGGATTTAGAAAATATACGTATGGTGATTAATCTAAATGGGTAGATTGGGATATTGCATGTTGATTGATGCATAGTAGATCCATATATCTATATTGATTATTGTTTATACACTGGCATTCATGGGGGTAACTTGTTCCGCGTTAGCGGCGTAGTCCCATGATATGCCATATTATTAAATAAGTTAATTATAACTGTTTAGAGTTTCTCACCCCAGTCCCATGACTGACCTTTAGTTTGCTTTTCCCTTGTAAACTTGGGTGCCCCTATTTTCCACACCGGTAGTCGAGTAGTTTTATTTTGCAGATATGTTTAGCAGGATTCTGGATCGAAGTGAAAAGTCGTGTCCAGAGTATTGATAGTCTTCCGCTGTGTTAGTTTATTTGTTTCCGCTGTGCATGGTATTACATTTATTGTAAAATTATCTTCCGCTGTATTATATGATTCGATGTACTTTGATATTCTATACTCTGATGTAACATTATTATGATGTTTATAAAAGTCTTCTGTTATTTGTTCTGATGTGTTGTATGCCCAGAGTTAGCGTATGTGGGATTCGAACGGTCTTGGTCGATTTAGCGATCGATTAGGCCCGAGCGAAATCCGTATCGTTACATTAAATATATTATTATATTATTTATTTTAATTAAATATTCAATATTATTTAATTCTGGTCATTTTAAATAACCAAACCATTATTTAAATAATTAAATAAATTATTTATATACCATAAAAATAGGGGTCGTTACATTCTTCCCTCCTTAAAATAATTTCGTCCTCGAAATTGCTATGGTAGAGAACAAACCCTATTGACTAGTACAAATTTATATGTTTACTTACCAACCTTATTTTCAACTGAACCAATTTAATTTCAATTAAAATATTAATTAATTTTTATCAACGATAATTGTCTAAAATCCTGAAAATTTTCTAACACCCGAAATTTCCGAAATATTTCGTCAGCACCTCCTTTGTGCCGGTCAATAGTTCAAACCCCAACCCGCCTCTCAAGGCCTTCTCCAATCCAAAAGAAAATCCAAAAGCCAAGCAGCTTGCCAAATCGGCCCATAAATCACCAAATCCATGTAAATAAACGTGTACCTTTTTGTTGGACATATCATTAAATCCTTTCATTCTGCAGCCAGTTCAGCATTTATCAAAGTCATCCTAATCAATCTCCAATCATCTATTCTCAAATCCAATCATCCTATTTCAAACCAAATACCATTATTAATCTCAAATTCCATTACCAATTTCAACTCTTATTTACCCATCCAATATACTTAAACAAATTCATAACTCTCAAATCCAACCTTATTCGATATCGTTCTATTTCAACTAAAATTTTCCCTTACTGGTTTTAATTCAATTCCAGTTTGCTTTAGCCAAATTTCTTTAAATTTGTTTTTAATTTAAATAGTCTCTTTCTAGGAGTTTTTAAACAGCTTAGCTCTTTCAAAATCAAATATCCCTTTTCAGGATTCAAAACAACCTCTTTTTTCTCAAAACCATTCAAAAACAATCTCTTTGGTAGTAATCCATCACTTACAACTTGAAAATGAACACTGATGATGTGGCCAGCATCATCAGAGTTATTCCCCAGATATCAAAGTGAGTTCAATACTATATCACTTATAAAAATCATATTTAAACATTTCCATTTTGAAATACATTTCAAAATATCATTCACGATGCTTGTAAAACAATTTTAAAATCTCCCAGGATCTTAAAATTCTCATATATTCAATCCAATTCCATTTACAAACACTTCTCAAACTTTTAATTCCAATTCTGATTCTAAATTCAGATTTACTTCATCTTATTTCATATATTATGTTCACATGAACTCTGATTGGTTATTTACATAACCAATCCAATTTATAATCTCATTCGGTTATAACTACAACTAATATATCCCATATATATTACAATAATTCCAATATAAATCCTTTATATCAAAATATAATTTGGGTAAAATTATTCCATTTACCCTCTTTTCAAAACATACCGTGTCGGTTCATCGTATTCGAGTGCTTAGAAACTCCTAACGATACAGTGTATCAAACTGATCAATTGGAATTCACAAACTACGCAACCAATAAATCTCCATAATATAAAATCATTTTTATTCAATCTACAAATACATTCTCTCATATATATACACTCAAACTCAATCTAGGGTATTACTAACCCTATCTCTATTGAGTCACGCCACAGAGCCAAGGTAATCACGTAACCTTCAGCTCTGATACCACTGTAACGAACTGGTGTTTTCAACTCCGAAAATCAACACAAAACTTCCATGTTGACTATTCAGACATCGGAAATACCTGATCATTAATAGAAAGAAGTAAGAGAGTGAGAATAGATAAGATAGAAAATTAGAATAGAAGAAGAAGAAGATCACCACCAAACAGAATCAGAGCAATACGAATCTCATAGTGGAACGAATGAAATATAATATATAACATAACTATGAAATAAAATGGGATATATATACAATGACATTATTTGAGTACAACACTTACACACAAAGGAAATAACAATAGCTATATAATCCTGAAGCCTCCTGCTTCAAGCTCCTCAAAGTATATCTGTAAAGGCCTGAACTACTTGACTTCCCGTACAAAGTTGGGCACCCAAGAGTTTAGGGAAAAACAAAACAAAATAAATTCTGGGTCAGTCATGGGACTGGTGTGAGTAAACTCAAACCATTTGGTTTAACTTTTCAAAATCCTTTTCAAAGAAAAGGTAATCGTAAGACCGATCCACACATAAACACATATGGTTTTTACCTTACGATAACCAAAACAGCTTTGGAAATCAATACTTCTCTGATATTATAATAATGTCTAATCACAAGTAATTAACAATCTAGCAGAATGCTTGCATCTCACGTTCCACATATATAGTATACAAAAATCAAATCGCGGGCGCTTATTGGAGATTGGATTCAGACTATGACAAGGTATGGAACCACCTGCCGATAGTGTATCTCTAGAGACGAATACACTTGGTTCAACAAGAACGTCTTGCAACCCGACCCACACATGACCGACCACTCATTTCGCTTGAGTGTATCGAATGTATGTCACTAACGGTTGGGAGCTACCCATCGTTTCCCGAAAAGGGACAGCATCGAACAGAGATAAAAGAGTGAAATGGATTTTCTCTAGATAGGTGATATACACCCTAATGGGAGCGACCCACTTAGCCATGCTGCCTGCCCGAATTTTGTCATTTCCCGGTTGATGAGGCTTGAGGTCGTAATGTATCTTTGATACACCTGACCACCATTTACTTTGAATGCCACATCGTCATACCCATCAAATCACAAATTAATTTCCCCAAAAATACCATGGGTATAAAGCTAAGAGAAACGAATTCCTCTGCCACCAAACGTAAGTACATTTGAAGAGATCAACTTACGCGATCAGTTCGATATACTCTGTCCGACATTCGTCCATTTAAGTTGTCCTAGGATTGGACAAACCGAAGGCACTATTCTGTAAAAAGGATAGCCCTTGCATAACTCCGTCTCCAATTTTCTTCATCATATTTGATCGCAACGCTAATGTCCATACAGAGTGGTTTTCAGATAATAAATCTGATCCTGGTCTCTCTGTATTGACGATGATAAAATGGTCAAAAACTTCAATAGTCGGTGATTTAACTATAAAAAAAAATAGGTGTACCAACAACGATATTATTTCCAAATGGAAATCCTATCGATCAATCATCATTCACTATTTATTCCTTTATATTAAATTATATTTAATTTAACCATTTCTGTATATATTCGTAAATATTTTGTTTTCTAAATTTAGAAAATATACTTTATAAACCTTTGGAAAACATCACCATATTTACTTCCATTTCTTCTTTCCGATATTGGAAAACATTTCTGATCCTTATTTGGAAAACATTTCCAAATCTCCTTTACTGGATTTAAATAGATGTTTAAATAAAACATCGTTATTCCAACCTAACCCATTACGGTCATTAACTCAATTTACTTAACCAACTTTCACTATCGAACCTTAATCACTTCTTAGTTAAAACTGAAGTCAATCAAGTTGGGGTATAATTACCTCTTAGACCTTAACTGAACGACATTTCTAACCTCGAAATAGACAAAGTTCAAACTTTAAATCTTTAAGAAATTTTCTTACGAAAACTCTCGGATTCTATTTATGAATCCACTTCCTTTACAAAATCATTTGACTATAGCTATAATTTTATAATTCCATGCTTTCAAAATATATTAACTTAAATATAACTTTTATCTCTTATTTTGGATAAATAAACAAACGACTAATTTATTAACAAAGAAGTAAAACTTGATTTGAAACGGAAAGTAAACATTTCTTCCCTTAATTCGATATAATCAAATTCTAATGTATAATTCACTCTCGAATAATCACTATCCAATAACTCTCTTTCGAATAAACTATATTCGATTCCTCTGTTTGAATAACTAATATTCGATAATCCATTTCTTCGAATAACTATATTCGATAATCTCTCTTCGAATGAACTATATTCGATTACTCTTCTCGAATAAACTATATTTGACAACTCTACTTCGAATAAGTGATATTCGATTAATTCCTTTTGACTAACTCTGTACAATTTACTTATACTCGACTAACTCAAACTTGATTAACTCCATTTGAATACTCTAATTCGATTTAACTCCAATCGATTAACTCTAATTGATTAACCATAACTGGTTAATTCTCATTGACTAACTCTAACTGGTTAACTCTAACTGACTAACTCTAACTGATTAACTCTAACTGATTAACTCTAACTGATTAACTAATATTTGACTTAACTCCATTCGCTTGACTCTAGATCGCAGCGATCACAATGGTTACGCTTGATTCCCTCAGAAAACATCCAACTGCCATAGCCTATCTGCAGCCCTGCGAATTACGCTAGCAGTCGTACGAAATGGCAACTCATCCTGAATAACTGTGTTTGACTAACTCTATCTCAAATAACTATATTCGATCAACTCTAATTGAATAACAAATATTCAATTAAATCCTAATTCGATTCACTAGGTTCAATTAACTCTATCTGGTAAACTCTTTATTCGAATAACTAATATTCGATTAACTCTAATGGTTATAAATACTTCCTTTTCTATTTGTCTATATTTATTTCATATAAATATTTACTTTATATAATTCCATTTATTTTCTAATTAAATATTTCTTTTATAACTTTATTTATTTCTAAAATCTTATTTCCATTTAATCTATTCGTAAATATTTTACAAATATTTCCTCTTTAAATTCTATTTGTACAATGTTTTACACATGTTTACCTTTCTACTTTATTTGTAAATGTTTTACCACTATTTTTCTTCTATTCCTTTTTAACTCCTTGATTTTATAAACTTTCCCAATTTAATAACCACTTCAAGCTTCCTTTTATATAAAATCCTTTGATTTTATATATGTAAATATTTTATTTCAACTTATTGTTTGAAATTTCCTTTCTCACATTCTAGTATTTATTATGGTATTAAAATACCAAATAACAGTGATCAACACACATAATCAACAACATATTATAAATCACATCATATATCACAATATATGAAAAACAGTCTAATAAATGTCGAGGAACCCAGTTGGGTCACTCCGACCTGTTATCCTGCATCACATATGTTAATCAACATAAATAACACGAATATAAAATATTCTGATAAACAGTATCAATATTCGATTAACAATTTATATATATCGTTATCGATATTTTCAACCAATTAACTAGAAGTTCAACCAAACAGCCAACACACAGCAAATCAACCAATATTTATAAATTCTAAAAATACAATGTAAAAATAAAAGTGCAGAGTTAGTGAGATTTACTCACATTGGTCGGCTATCGTCAAATAACGATAATTGGTCACTGATTATATTTAGGCATTTAATTTCACCATAAATCCAAACAAGCTCCAACTCACTCTCGGTCAGTTACATGGTGTAGCCCTCGTCCATACGATCCCAACGGATCTGACTGTTTGAAATTCTGGTATTGTATGTGCAAGATATAATAATTTAAAGTCAATACATTTTTCTAAATTCAATTTAAACTAAAATACTATTTGATTTTGGGCTTTACCCTTTAACTAGGCCCATCCACCCATGTTAAAACCGCCCACGCCTTTCCTTTCTTCCCCAAACCCAGGTGGCAACTTCAAGAATAACTTCAACAGCCATTTACGAGTTTTCCATCCATCCTTTCTCCAATTCTACTCCATTAAAACTCAAGTAAAAATCACTATTAAGCATCTCTTCGATCTCTCTACACCATCATCCTCATTTGGAAGAACCCGAACCCATGATGGTAGTTGCTTCGAACCCCACTTTCCCACGCACATAGAAAAAGCATCGAACCCTTTTTGCATCATATCCACCCAAACTTCACCAGAAGGTGTTAAATTCAATTCTAAACACTAATATGATATTGTAAATTCAAACGATGCATCACAAACCCCCAATTTTCCCAACCCTAACTCGCTGAGATTGATTTCTAAATCTGAGTACATGTGCGAGCTTCATGAAAGGGGTACCAAGCTATAGAGAATGCTACCAAGAGTCCCTACATACATATAACATTATTTTAGGAATTTTATACGATTTGTTCTTGATTTTTAAAAGAGGGATTTTCACTTTTTTTTTTTGCTTTTTGTGGTGGCGGTGCATTTTCACAGAAGGATAGCAAATGTTTAGGGTTAAGAAGTGTAAAGGATATTATATAGGATAGGTTTTATTTATTTTTTTGGTTATTTTATTTATTTTTAAGCAATTGCTGTTTGTATTCGTCCTTTTAAATTCCTGTGATCACATACGATACCCAAAAATTTACAATACTGGACATGCACCTTCAGTTCGACATTACGGACCCAACAAAACATGTTTCGTCAAATTCCGACTCCGTTTGCTCACACATCGTATTTTTAACCATAAAAATACTGACTGTTTTTCACTCTAAAAATCCGTACGGCCACACACCGACTCTAAAAATCACGAAACTTGACATCTAACAAAAATTTAACATTGCAGATCTAACAAAATTAGTTTCGTCGAATTATGAGGTCGTTTGCAAAACTGGCTATTTTCAAAGCCTTAAATAACCCTTTTAAATATATAAATATATTTAAAAACAATTAAATTAAATATTTATAAATAAATATTATCGTATATATTCAGAACAGAATATCCTACAGCTCTAGAATATTCCTATATGAATTTCTTACTCGATATTCACTTTCAGGATAAATCGATACTCAATTTATAATGAAATCCCTTTTTAGAATATAAATAAATATTTAAAAATTTCAAAGGTATTCCATAGCGACTTTTCTAAAATTTGATTTGGACATAAATCAAAATCTACACGATGAAATCCTAATTTTTCTCTTCCACTAGAAAAATATACTTCACCAGCTCCTAACGTTTCTTGTTTCACAAAAATCCGACTTAAAACGGCTTCTGTATATTCAATTGAAGTTCGAATCTCCAAATAACGAACTACGGTGCCATTTCGAGCTCGATTTTAATTATATTATAATTATACGTTCAAACTGCCGTTCAAATAATATATTCGTTATTCTAATTCAATTCTAAACTGAATTAAATATCACAGATGATCCAATTCATACTATTTTGTGAATTCCACTATCTCTAACTATTTCAGAAATTAAATATATTATTACATTATTTATTTTAATTAAATATTCAATATTATTTAATTCCGGTCATTTTAAATAACCAAACCATTATTTAAATAATTAAATAAATTATTTATATACCTTAAAAATTGAGACGACCCCAAACCCGTACTGACAGAGACAAGGGTTATCTTTGGAATATAACACAGAAACAGATAATAGCAGAACAAAATTAAATAAATACACCAGATAATGAACAATACAATATACTGTATAAAAGTAATCATCAGAGTTACACAGTATACAGGATCTTACTTAGTACAAAAACAGTTCAGCTATACATAAATGTCTACAGTGGAAAACAAACAAAATATGTACAATAGGAGCTGAACAACATAAAAAGAGATAAATGATAGAATCCATCTTTAGCTCCAGCTATCCAGATAAAGCCTGCTAAACCTGAATACAAGGCTGCCCATGCAGAAAAAGGGGCACCCGAGTTTGAAAGTGAAACAAACTACCAGTCAGTCATGGGACTGGTATGAGAAATCTACTCAACACATATATAATATGGCCAATCATAGGACCACACCACTTTCGTGGAACGGGTTTACTCCATTGGATTGCCAGTGCTTTAAAACAAATCTTTCTTTTAAACAACGCAATGTATTTTATAAAAATGAAGCCATTATAAGACTCAGTTCCCATCACACAATGCAACGCAAACCGGAGGATAGAGTTTTACCTTATAATGGCCAAAATATGATTGATACGAATAAAACAAAAGCATTTGATATTACTACTAGTGTTTATAGGTTTCGAAAACAATTTCAAATCATAACTATCAATCATAGACGACATGAGCGTCCCATGCCACTATGTCGCCAAATATATATACAATCGATTCCGCACGATGTCGTATTTGGAAATTGGATTTCCGTCATGAACCAAGGCAAAAGATAGTCCTTACCGAATTCGAGACGCTCTAGCCCGCCCCTCAGGCACAGCCGCAACCGTACCTTGGATCGTCAGGGCCGGTCCACACGAAGTGGATTATAATGCCTGAACAATGCGTTTCTCCACCCTTTGGGGTGTAAATGAGCCAACGAAGGACTCCATCGGACCCGGATCATCCGATCAAACCGAGGCGCCTCGCAACAGCAACAACCACATAGGTGAAAAGTATATAAATGTCAGGGATGGTAGGTCACTGACACCACCCTAGCTAGAAAGAAAACACACATTCCCCCCTATGGTCCTGCTCCCGTTTCTGGTTCATACCGGGGTGTGAGGCTCGCGATTTCACGTTATACACAAAGCAACGCCACACAGGCGGTGCTTTGATCATCATCACAAGACTTTGCTTTTCAACAGAAGCCCTGATCATTTTCCACTTAGGCATGCCACACTAGCAATTCATGCCATGCGACTGATGTCCATCGGTATACAACCTCTGAGCTCGTGCGTCTCAGAGAAGGGCGTTAAGCAAAAGAATAAATTCTCCGCCGCCAAACAGATGTATATTTAATAGAGATCAATCAACACAGAATAAAATCCAATGTCAGACACACAGTCCATTTACCAGTCCGTTCTGGGTCTGAACGAAACCGGTGGCACTAAATACCTCGCAAACCCATCGACCACCACGTACGTCTGGACGATCACCACTCATTATCCATATTTCGGGATGCCTCCCAATCAGGACCTCGGTTACCATCCAAACGAGGTGAAGATCTCCAGTCTTCGACCACCGTCTTCATCTTCGACTTTCAATCATCGGTCTATTATTTGGAATGAGAATTAACTCGGCCTTTTCAAATAATTCACGTATATTTAGAATTTCAAATCAATTTATTTCAATGGTTAAATCATTCGACAACACCAATTTTGTTCTTTAATGTAATTTTCACACCAAACACATTCAACCATCAAATACCACATAAATCGAGCAAATTCAGTTTATTTCCATTCCATATCGTTTATGATATTTTATAACAATTTATCGCTATTTTTATTTATTTTAAAATAGCCAATTTATTCAAAATGACGCTACGGGCCATAACGCGGCCGTGGCGCTGTTTTTCTTCAGATTTGATTTACACATATCTGAAAATCTAATCGTTGGATCTTCACAAAATTTACATCTTTAGAAAGGTCTTTTCAAAACGAATCCAACGGTTCCAGTTTCGGGAAAATCCGACGGTCGGATCTCCCGGTACAATCGTTTGAAGTTTCGATTTCAAAATACGAACTGCAGCGTCGTTATTCGATTAAATATAATTATATACATATATATATATAAATATAATCATTTCTGGTGCTGTTTTTCTTCAAATTTGAATTAAACATTCCAGACAATCCAACCGTTGGATTTTACAAAGTTGGTGCCGTTGGAAAGATATTTCCAAGGCGAACCTTACGGTTGCGGTTTCGGGAAAATCCAATGGTCGGATTTCCCGGTATAATCGTTTGAAGTTTCGATTTCAAAATACGAACTACATGGCTACATTTCGTTTTAATTTTATTTATATTTATATATTTATATAAATATAGTTCATTCAACAATTTCAATATCGTTTCACTTCAAATATTTCACTAACGCCTTTAAATTTTGGAAAATTTCGCCATAACCTCCTTTGTACGGGAGGGGCTGGGAAAATTCCCAAAAAGCCACACGGGCGTCTCATGTCAAAAATAAAAAGAAAAGGCCAAGCGGCTAGCCAACGGGCTCATAAAATCATCACCCAAACAAAACAGTAAATGTGTACCTATTTGTCGGGCACAAAATTTTATTCCTCTTCTCTAGCCCCTTTTGTTATAACTAGTTCAATAAATATGCATGTACATATATACAGTTCTTATCATTTATCATTTTCTATTCAACCTCATATTTGATTCTATTTGGTTTAAAAACACCGTTCATTCTAATATTGCATGCATAGACAAAGATCATATCATTAGCTAATTAATGAATATTTCGATTTCTGACTGTTTTTTTTAACGAGTTGCTATTTTTAACACTTCACATTTCAACGATTCATGTATATAATAAAAATGTGATTTTTATTGTAAAACAATTCATTTCAAAACACTATTATTTTATATAGTTTATATAGGTGATAAAAATAGGATTTTTCTTATAAAACAATTTATTTCAAAATATGAATACCATTCAACGCATGAATTTCTAATCAACGAATGAATATCGATTCAACACATGAAGGTTTTCTATAGTTTCTATATATAGATAAAAGTATGATTTTTATATTAAAACACGAATACCATTCAACACATGAATTTCTAATCAACGAATGAATATCGATTCAACACATGAAGGTTTTCTATTCAACGAATAAATATAGTTTCAGCAAATGGAAATAATTCAAACACATGAATATTATTCAAAATTTCGGCAGCATAACGGCAGGGTAGTTAAAACCGGGACCGTCCCTAGTACGGCTCCTCGCTCTACCTTAAAACCTCGCGGTTTTGACAATGGGGATCATGCATCTAGTTCGCACGCAGGTGGCATGTATATATTTATTTCATTTCCACAAACTAATCCTATGTGGTTTCAACCAAATATTTCTCAACCATAAATGGGTATTTTTTTTCAACCATAATCAATCAATATCAACCACAAACAATCCCAAACAACCATTCGCTATCAATCAATTTTCACACCAATCACAATCAATAAATATCGTCCATGGTTTGTGGACGAGGGGCGTATATATATATATATATATATATATATATATATATATATATATATATATATATATACACACACACACACACACACACACACACATAGCAATTCACTTCTATTTCAACACATATATAATTTTTACAATGCATATACAACTTATACATCGAACGTACGACTTATATAACGCTTATACAAGAGGTGTACAACGCTTATATAACTCATACATCGACTATATAATTTATACATCGTCGTTTTCCATATCGTTTATAAATTAGAAATCTCACATTGGGTTCCACTCCACCAAAAATAGCAGAAGGCTCAGAAAAATATGCGGTCTCTTCTAAAATGTAGAAGGCGTCCACATGGGTCCACTGTCTCTTGTTTCACTGAATTTCGTCAAGAAACGAAAAAGATATGATTTTTATTATGAAATCACAGACGGTAGCGCTTTTAAAACGCCATAATATAGTTTATTATAAAACAGCCGTTACCTCAGAAAATTGTTCGAAACTAGGTTGCGATTTCTCTCTCGATCCGAAGCACGATATGCAGATCAGCCTACGCCACATCGACGAGCTTGGAGGGGCTCATCATCGCGCCGAACGCCATTGAACTCGGTGGAGGATCTCGGCCAGGATTCGGGTGCGAACGGCGTGACTTCAGCGCCCTGGATCTCTCGATATACTCAGTGAAAAAATCGAATCCAAGTATGGATGTGAAGCTTGCAAAATTCTCTACAAAAACTTCCAAAGGACGATGGGGTTTTGTCGAGCGTGGAAGGAGAAAATTGGCTGGGAATTTTCGAGCTCTTTCCGCCGTGCGTTCTGGGGTTTCGAGGAAGAAGGTCGGGGCTGAGAGAATGAGGTGGACCAATAGAATTTTTTTATTTTTTTTATATATTTTTAAATCTCTAAAATACCCTCTTTCCATCACGAACCCCAATCTAGACCCAACGACTGTCGTCCCTAGCATTTTACCCTCATTCTGAACACAATGGGATATGTTCCGTAGGCCCATTCGACTGTTTCAGTCAGTTTTCCTTGAAATTAAAATATAAAATATTCAATATTTAATTTGAACGTACATTTCAATTTGCCAGGGCCACAAACTGATTCGAAAAATTCCAGAAAAATAAATCTAGCTATGTTTTGACAATACGGTCCCAACAAAAATAGTTTCGTCGAATTCTGAGACCGTTTGCAAAAAGGCCCATTTCTGGTCGATCCAATTTAATTGTAATTGACCAAAACACATTTTCCTTTGCCACGCTCACATATTAGCTTCAAAAATTATGAAATTTGAAACCTAGCGATAACTTCACATCCCAGATCTAACAAAAGTGGTTTCGTCGAATTCCGAGGTCGTATGCAAAATGGCTAATTTCACGGGCTATATAAATTCCATAGCGACTTTTCTGAAAATTCATTCGGCCATAACTTTTGCTTTCCGCTATGAAAATTCGATTTTTCAGATTCGTTAGAAAGGTATTCACTAACAAATTTAAATATTTTTGGTTTCACTAAAATCCATTTTGTTTTGCACCCGGTACAGTCCGACAAAGTTTGAATTCAATTTTTGATACTACAGCGCCATTTCAGGCCTTGTTTATAATTATAATTAATTATATTCGTTTTCAATTGTCGATTCAAACTCACTTTTCATTGCTATTATTTAAAATATTTATTTTAAATATTTAATATCCATTATTTTGGCCAATTTAAAATTTTTAAATTGGTTCAGATTTTCTGGGTCGTTACAAAAATATGGGTCGTTACAACTCTTGTTTGATACCAACTCTTTATATACACTCCAATTTCTTAAGTCTCTTTTTACTATCTTTTTCCATGTCATTTTAGGTCAACCTGTAATGACCCACTTTTTAGTACAGTTTAACGACATTTGTCAACCCATGTCAACTCAAATTATATAGAAAAGCAGATAGGTATTAGAAAGAAATTAAAGGGTGAGATAAGAAAGAAATATTAGAATAAAACAAGAAGAAGAACCAACACAACACAGAATCTCACATCGCCGCGAAATAAAATATAATATAGAAATAAATCTTTATTAAGAGCATGAAATAAAATCTTACAATCATCAGAGTACATCACACATTTGACACCAACCTGTCCTCATATACAATCACAGTGGAAAAATATATATTATATAATATCATACGTCTGAACACATCTAGCTCGTCTTTGGACTTCACAGCATCCAATAACCTGGAGCTATACAACTTGGTCTAACCTGAACATTACACCGGTGAACCAGAGTGAGAAAAACCATTAAGTTTAAAGGTATCACGCAACTTGATTTTAAAGTTCAAACCTTTTCGAAAGAAAAAGATAATTGTAAGACCAAATCTACACATAAATACAAACGGTTTTTACCTTATGATAACCCAATTTTTTTTAAAAAACAATATTATTCAAATATTATGATAGTGTCTAAATACAAATAAATAGCAATCTAGCGGAACGCATGCATCTCACGTTCCACACACGTAGTACACAATTAAAATCACGGGCTCTTATTGGAGAGTGAATTTCCTGGCAAGGTATGGGACCACCTTTCCGACAACGTATCTATGGATATGAATACATTGGGGTTCAACAAGAACATCTTGCAACCTAGGCTAAACATGATTGACCCCTCACTTCTCTTGAGATTACCGAATATATCATTACCACAGTTGGGGGCCAACCAACTGAACCGATATCATATATAAAAAAATAAAAGGGACAACCAAAGGCATTTGATTTCTCCAAATCTGGTAATGATATACCCTTTTGATGGGTGCGACCAACATAGCCATGCGACCTTCCCGATTTTGTGCCATTTCCTGGTTGATGGGGCTTGAGGTGAGGTCATACTTACTCTTTTGGAACATCTGGCCATCATTCACTTTGAATGCCACATTTTCAAATCCATCAAATCACTAATTGACATCCACAAATATACTTTGGGTATAAAAGAAGTGCCCTACATCGCCACCAACTTGGTATGTTTGTAAAAATCAACGTATGTGGTTTTTAGGAAATACTCTGTCAGACATTCGTTCATGTAAGTCATCTAAGTATAGGATGAACCGAAGGTACTCTCCAACTGCATCCAATATAGGAATAACCCTATGGATCAGTAGCGGGAAGGCCTTCCAATCCGTAGATTCCAACCACGACAGAATCATAGTATATTTCTGGCCGTTAAACCAAAGATTATAAGTAGCGCTTCCATTTATGAAGATCTACAGTCTTCAATGCTTCATCTCGATCATCTTCTGATATCTTCATGTATTTGTTGACCGGAATGGTTTCCAAATATAAATTCATTCTCGGTCTTTCCGTACCAACAATCGTATGGTCAGATTTTGATAGTCGGTTATTTAACTATCAAATAAATAATCATGAAAATAAAATGAGTTCACCGGTTTAGTAATCAGCATCACTTGGCCTTTATAATTTAAAATAATTAACGAATGGTTAATTAAAACTTCTAAATCTTTTAATACTTTTAGCATACGTGATTTACTTCTAATTTAAATATACTAATGTTCTCAAGACCATTTCATTATAATACTTAGAAAAATATCTTATATCCATATTCAATTTCCCTTTAATTCTCCTTTTAAAACTTTTGCTATATCATTCTTCATTATAAAATTGGAAAATCAATTTAACTTACCTCCCGTAAAACAACGTTACGAAATTCCCTTTGATTTATTACTTGAAAACAAAAACCACTGCTTATTCTTACAGAATAAGCCTATTTCAAAACTAAACATTACACTTCCTTTTAATTCGAAAATATCGTTATATTTTCATGGAATCTCCTTTTATTTCCTTTACTTCGGAATATCATTGTACACCCTCAAATCTTTTTAATTTCCTTTACTTCAAAATCCTCATTATATATTCTTCAAATCTTCACCAATAACATTGCATTATTATTTCTCTAATGGAAATAATGAATTATTTTTAACTTCTTTACCATTACAAACTAATATCATCTCAGATAATCATGAAGTCGTTCAAGTTGGGGTATTTTAATTACCTCTCAAACCTTGATCAACAACGTTCGTATCTTAAGATAGAAATGAGTTGTAATTTCAAAATCTGATATTTCAATTATCGAAACAAATCTCACTTAACTATTTTATTTAAAATATGGTATTTACCTTCTTACTTTTGAAAATCTCCTTCTCGAATGTAACCATTATTCCTTGATTCATTGATTAAGAAATGACTTACTAAAACGTCACCTTTTTCACTTTTACTTCTTTAAACAATTCGTTATATAATTCAGATTTTGTTACCAAAATCCTATTAATCACATCTTTACCAAATTCTCTTTTAACAATCTCTTTTTCTAACCATTCAACCATTTCCCACTTGAAACCTTATTTCCATTTCCCTCATTTTACTTAATTTCATCATTAAATAACGTTCATTTAAAACTAATGCTTTAACACCTCATCTCATTTTATGAACTTTGTTTATATTACTCTAGTTTAAAATAAAGGCTTTTTATCCGAATTTTCTTTTACTTAATTCAAAGATTAAGTAAGCATTTAATTTAACCATCTTCTTCGCTTAAAATCCCTTTTATAGTTTTGTTATAAAAAACTCGGGTTTTAATATATAATCGGTTCATAAACTCCATTCACCATTCAATTAGATTTCATTTCCACTTCGATTACCTTTTAAAATGATTTCAATTAAAAAGAAATCTCCTAAATTATTATTAATTAAAATAATAATTTACTTCATCCTTAGCTACTATAAAAGTAGTTAACTTCATAATTTAGTAAAATAAATAGTAAATTCCCATTTTAAAATCTTATTAAAATTAAAACAAATATTCGTTTAACTATTTCATTAACAAAACAAACTAATTTATTAATCATTCTCAGTTAAAACAATTGACTTAGTCAACTCAAAACATGGTTACTTCATTAACCAATTCCAATTTGTTCTTCTTTTAAATTAATTTATAATATAATTATTTTTAATAATTCCATTAAATTGTTTCTTAGAAACGATTATCCAACTCTTAGCCGTTAGTTAATTTTCTACACTCTGGCTTATAAATCTGATTAACATTAGAATCAATTTTATAAAATCATTTAATAATCACTTATAACTTAAATAATAAATATTTATTTCCCTTTAATAACTTTTATTTCAAATAATATATTTCAAAATCTATTTTCAGATATAAAAATATATTATAAAACTTTAGTTCTGTCGATTCACCTGACTGTAAATCAATATTTGAAAAACGATTGATTTATAGGCTATATAGTGCCAATTACTTAACCAATTTTGCCCATTGGTTTAAACAAAACAAATATTGAATTTCAATTTAATGGTCAACAACCAAATCAATCAACCAATCAGAATAGTTCATATGATGATAATATGGGAAAAATTCACATCTAATATATTTGAGGAATCCAGTTGGATGCCACCAACATGTTCTTCCCTGCATCCAAATTGATCATCTCAAATTAGATCATTCAATTCCATTTAACTGGTAATTTCTATAACATAAAAAACGTCTACTTAACATCAATCAATTAACAAAACAATTCAAACAATTAAACACGTTTATGTTATGAACATAACCAATAAGGTAAGTTACCTTCATTGGGTCCAGTCATTAAAATAACGATTTGGTATTTCACTGAAATTAAACAATAGTTTAATTTCATCGGCTATATCAACAAATGAATACATAATTAACAATAACCATTAGCAACCAAAGCACACAATTATAAAACCTGAATTATATAAAATACAAGTGGCAAGAACTGGTTGAGTTTAACTCACCTTAATTTCATTTATTTCTGAAGTGGTTCCGTTACAGTTAAATTAAACAGTCGTTTAATTTAACCGTAAATCTATGTCATCTTTATTTCTATCCAGAACAGTTCCACAATGTAGATCTGGTTGTAACACAACTTGAATCGTTTAATCCTGATATTATAGCAACAAATTATTAATATTTGAAGTTATATTAATTTAAATAAATTAATGGCTTAATCATGGTTTATATAAACTTACCAACGTTTTAATGTTATAACTGGCCAACCCTACACCGTTTCCTTATTTCCCGCGTTCGATTTAACCATGCTCTTCTACATTCCCACTGTCTGTTCAAAACCTGTCATGATCCAACAAATAATTGTCTTCTAATTAGATTAGATTAAATTTTAATTCCTTAATTAAAATTTTATAAACATTAATTACTTTATTTAATTTTAAACTGGCCAAACTTCCGATTTGTACAGAAATTGGTTTGTTTATCTCATCAAAAATTTCCTGCTTCCATCACTCTCATGCAATGAACTCAGCTCCACATTCATGGTATCAACTAAAAATTCATGTTTTAGTTAACGTAATTTAATACATAAATTAATGCTTAATTAGGTGTTTAGTCAACCATATTGCTTTATTTTGTAATTGATACAGGTTGGATAATCCATTCTAGGCATCATTTGCCTTGGCTTCAAGTTCCTTCATGTAACGACCCAGAAAATTTGAACCAATTAAAATTTTTTAAATTGGCTAAAATAATGGATTTTAAATATTTAAAATAAATATTTTAAATAATGGCGATGAAAACTGAGTTTGAATCGACAATTGAAAACGAATATAATTAGTTATAATTATAAACAAGGCTTGAAAAGGCGCTGCAGTTTCAAAAATTGAATTCAAACTTTGTCGGACTGTATCGGGTGCAAAACAAAACGAATTTTAGTGAAACCAAAAATATTTAAATCTGTTAGTGAATACCTTTCTAACGAATCTGAAAAATCGAATTTTCATAGCGGAAAGCAAAAGTTACGGCCGAATGAATTTTCAGAAAGGTCGCTATGGAATTTATATAGCCCGTGAAATTGGCCATTTTGCATACGACCTCGGAATTCGACGAAACCACTTTTGTTGGATCCGGGATGAGAAGTTATTGCTAGGTTTCAAATTTCATAATTTTTGAAGCTAGTATGTGAGCGTGGCAAAGGAAAATGTGTTTTGGTCAATTACAATTAAATTGGATCAACCAGAAATGAGCCTTTTTGCAAACGGTCTCAGAATTCGACGAAACTAGTTTTGTTAGGACCGTATCGGAAAAACATAGCTAGATTTATTTTTCTGGAATTTTTCGAATCAGTTTGTGGCCCTGGCAAATTGAAATGCACGTTCAAATTAAATATTGAATATTTTATATTTTAATTCGAAGGGAAACTAACTGAAACAGTCGAATGGGCCTTCGAAACATATCCCATTGTGTTCGGAATGGGGGTAAAACGCTAGGGACGATAGTCGTTGGGTTTGGATTGGGGTTCGCAGGTGGCAAGGGGTATTTTCGGATTTTAAAACTTTATAAATAAATAAAAAAACCCTATTTGGCCACGTCAGCCTCCCCGTCTTCTCTCTCTTCCCCCCCCCCCCATCGCGATTAACGGCGATAAGCCTTCGCCATTTCCCGATCAAATCCCGATCGCCACAGCCACTTTCAGCACCTCCGCCTGTTGAACTTTCGGAAGCCCTCTCCTCCGCCTTCAAATCCGACCCCGCCACGCCCCCTGTCGCCTCGCCATCGTCGAGCAAAACCCCTCGGAAGTCGCGCCCTTTGAAGGCCCGCCGCCGCTCAGATCGGAGTTCGAACCCGATGTGGCGCACCTGCGTGGGAAGCTCTCTCGTAGCTCTAGGCCGTGGTACCCTCCGATCGTCTCCACGCTGCTCGGTTTTCGCGAATTCTTCAACCCTAGATTTGAACCTTCAAAGGAGGTATACGGTTTATATTATTTAAACTGATTTCGACAGTTTTAAAGTGTTGCAAACTTTGAAAAATCATATCTTTATCATTCGTTAACGAAATTCGATGAAACAGGAAACATTGTGACCGTGTGGACGCCTTCTACATTCTAGAAGAGACCGCATATTTTTCTGAGCCTTCTGCTATTTTTGGTGGAGTGGAACCCAATGTGAGATTTCTAATTTATAAACAATATGGAAAATGACGATGTATAAATTATATAGTCGATGTATGAGTTATATAAGCGTTGTACACCTCATGATTAAGCGTTGTATAAGTTGTACGTTCGATGTATAAGTTGTATATGCGTTGTAAAAATTATATATGTGTTGAAATAAAAGTGAATTGCTATATATATATATATATATATATATATATATATATATATATATATATATATACGCCCCTCGTCCACAAACCATGGACGATATTTATTGATTGTGATTGGTGTGAAAATTGATTGATAGCGAATGGTTGTTTGGGATTGTTTGTGGTTGATATTGATTGATTGTGGTTGAAAAATACCCGTTTGTGGTTGAAAAATATATGGTTGAAACCACATAGGATTAGTTTGTCGAAATGAAATAAATATATACATGCTGCCTGCGTGCGAACTAGATGCATGATCCCCATTGTCAAAAACCGCGAGGTTTTAAGGTAGAGCGAGGAGCCGTACTAGGGACGGTCCCGGTTTTAACTACCCTGCCATTATGCTGCCGAAATTTTGAATAATATTCATGTGTTTGAATTATTTTCATTTGCTGAAACTATATTTATTCATTGAATAGAAAACCTTCATGTGTTGAATCGATATTCATTCGTTGATTAGAAATTCATGTGTTGAATGGTATTCATATTTTGAAATAAATTGTTTTATAAGAAAATTCCTATTTTTATCACCTATATAAACTATATAAAATAATAGTGTTTTGAAATGAACTGTTTTACAATAAAAATCACATTTTTATTATATACACGAATTGTTGAAATGTGAAGTGTTAAAAATAGCCACTCGTTCAAATATATATATATATATATGAGTTGAAATATTCATTAATTAGCTAATGATATGATTTTTGCCTATACATGTAACATTAGAATGAATGGTGTTTTTAAACCAAAAGGAATCAAATATGAAGTTGAATGGAAAATGACAAACGATAAGAACTGTATATATGTACATGCATACTTATTGAACAGGTTATAGCAAAGGGGCTAGAGAAGAGGAATAAAATTTTGTTCCCGACAAATAGGTACACATTTACTGTTTTGTTTGGGTGATGATTTTATGAGCCTGTTGGCTAGCCGCTTGGCTTTTTCTTTTTCTTTTTGACATGAGACGCCCGTGTGGCTATTTGGGAATTTTCCCAGCCCCTCCCGTACAAAGGAGGTTATGGCGAAATTTTCCAAAATTTTAAGGCGTTAGTGAAATATTTGAAGTGAAAACAATATTGAAATTGTTGAATGAACTATATTTATATGAATATATAAATATAAATAAAATTAAAATGAAACGTGGCCGTGCAGTTCGTATTTTGAAACCGTGATTTCAAACAACTAGTGTGGGAAATCCGACCATTGGATTTTACCGAAAACGCAACCGTCGGGTTCGCCTTGGAAATATCTTTCCAATGGCACCAACCTTGTAAAAATCCAACGGTTGGATTGTCTGGAATGTTTAATTCAAATCTGAAGAAAAACAGCGCCAGAAACGATTATATTTATATATATATATAAATATATTTAATCGAATAACGACGCTGCAATTCGTATTTTGAAATCGAAACTTCAAACGATTGTACCGGGAGATCCGACCGTCGGATTTTCCCGAAACTGGAACCGTTGGATTCGTTTTGAAAAGACCTTTCTAATGATGTAAATTTTGTGAAGATCCAACGGTTAGATTTTCATATATGTGTAAATCAAGTCTGAAGAAAAACAGCGCCACGGCCGCGTTATGGCCCGAAGCGTCGTTTTGAAAAAAATGCTATTTTAAAATAAATAAAAATAGCGATAAATCGTTATAAAATATCATAAATGATATGGAATGGAAATAAACTGAATTTGCTCGATTTATGTGGCTTTTGATGGTTGAATGTGTTTGGTGTGAAAATTACATTAAAGAACACGATTGGTGTTGTCGAATAATTTAACCATTGAAATAAATTGATTTGAAATTCTAAATATACGTGAATTATTTGAAAGGCTAAGTTAATTCTTATTTCAAATAATTAACCGACGATTGAAAGTCGAAGATGAAGACGATGGTCGAAGATCGGAGATCTTCACCTCGTTTGGATGGTAACCGAGGTCCTGATTGGGAGGCATCTCGAAATATGGATAATGAGTGGTGATCGTCCAGACGTACGTGGTGATCGATGGGTTTGCGAGGTATTTAGTGCCTCCGGTTTCGTTCGGACCCAGAACGGACTTGTAAATGGACTGTGTGTCTGACACTGGATTTTATTCTATGTTGATTGATCCCTATTAAATATACATCTGTTTGGCGGCGGAGAATTTATTCTTTTGCTTAACGCCCTTCTCTGAAACGCACGAGCTCAGAGGTTGTATATCGATGGACATCAGTCGCATGGCATGAAGTGCCTGTGTGGCATGCTAAGATGCAGTGATCAGGGCTTCTGTTGAAAAGCAAAGTCTTGTATTGATGATCAAAGCACCACCGGTGTGGCGTAGCTTTGTGTATAACGTAAATTCGTGAGCCTCACACCCCTGTATGAACCAGAAATGGGAGAGGACATCAGGGAGGACCTGCATTTCTTTCTAGCTAGGGTGGTGTCAATGACCTACCAGCCCTGACATTTATATATACTTTTCACCTAAGTGGTTGTTGCTGTTGCGAGGCGCCTCGGTTTGATCGGACGATCCGGGTCCGATGGAGTCATTCGTTGGCTCGTTTACGCCCCAAAGAGCGGGGAGACGTAGTGTTCAGGCATAATAATCCACATCGGTGGACCGGCCCTGACGATCCAAGGGGCAGTTGCGCCTGTTCCTGAGGGGCGGGCTAGAGCGTCTCGAATTCGGTAAGGACTATCTTTTGCCTTGGTTCATGATGGAAATCCAATTTCCAAATACGTGACTGTGCGGTTTTGATTGTATATATATTTGGCGACATAGTGGCATGGGACGCTTATGTCGTCTATGATTGATAGTTATGATTTGAAATTGTTTTCAAAGCATATAGACACTAGCAATAATATCAAATGCCTTTGTTTTATTCGTATCAAGCATATTTTGGCCGTTATAAGGTAAAAACTCTATCCTCCGGTTTGCGTTGCATTGTGTGATGGGAACTGAGTCTTTTAACGGCTTCATTTTTATAAAAAGCATAGTGATGTTTAAAAGAAAGATTTGTTTTAAAGCACTGGCAATCCAATGGAGTAAACCCGTTCCACGAAAGTGGCGTGGTCATGTGATTAGCCATATTATATATGTGTTGAATAGATTTCTCATACCAGTCCCATGACTGACTCATAGTTTGTTTCACTTTCAAACTCGGGTGCCCCTTTTTCTGTACGGGCAGCCTTGTATTCAGGTTTAGCTGGTTCTTTCTGGAAAGCTGGAGCTGAAGATGGATTCTATCATTTATCTCTTTTTATGCTGTTCAGCTCCTATTGTACATATTATGTTTGTTTTCCGCTGTAGACATTTATGTATAGCTGAACTGTATTTTTACTAAGTATGATCCTGTATACTGTGTAACTCTGATGATTACTTTTATCCAGTATATTCTATTGTTCATTATCTGGTGTATTTATTTATTTTGTTCTGCTGTTATCTGTTTCTGTGTTATATTCCAAAGATAACCCTTGTCTCCGTCAGAACGGGATTTGGGGTCGTCTCAACGTGGTATCAGAGCTTTGGTTAAGCTTAGTGCTGGAATATAACATTTGAACGAACTCGTTAGAAATAGAACCAGTAGTTTTCTAGGACGGGTAACTCTATACGGATAGGGTCGGCAATATCCTAGTATGAGTAAAGCAGAATGAAATTACACCTCGATAGACACATTTACATTTGAAGTATGTGTTTCTATATTTTAAAAATTATCTTTCCTGTGACCTGACACTT
This sequence comes from Allium sativum, assembly GCA_030737875.1. Lineage (NCBI taxonomy): Eukaryota > Viridiplantae > Streptophyta > Magnoliopsida > Asparagales > Amaryllidaceae > Allium > Allium sativum. The sequence continues at coordinate 659,319,515 of CM060913.1, forward strand.
GATCTGCTAATTGCAGAAGTACTAGAAAAATGAGTGCCAAAAACAGAAGGAATACAGAACCCGATCTAGAGGCTCTACTAAAGAGATATCGAAATCTGAATGGAGCACAGTTCTCGGGGAATGAATCTATAATTCAAACTCAAGCTTGGGTGAATTCCGTTGAAAGAATTTTTGAGCATATCCAGGTGAGGGATGACCAGAAAAGGTTAGTAGCATCTTGGGCGCTCAAAGAAGAAGCTATAATCTGGTGGGAAACGATCATCAAGGATAATCCAGAAGGTGATATCACCTGGGACAGATTCAAAGTGATTTTCCTAGAAAGATTTACTCCTCCCGAAGCAACGGAGCAACTATGTGATGAATTTTCTTATCTAATACAAGGTGATATGACCATCCCAGAATATCATAAGAAATTCAACGAACTTGCTCACTTTGCTCCTCATCTGATTCAAGATCCAAAGGGGAAAAATCTGAGATTTATTCATGGCCTGCAAAGGAGATATCAGAATAGTGTAATGAGGAATGTAAAGCTTCCTTTTTCTGAAATGATATACATGGCTTATCAATATGAAGATCTCCATAAGAAAGGAATGTTGCGTGACGAAGAAGAAGTTTGTTGTAGTGACAAAGAAGAGTCAGAAACTGATATTCCTGAAGCCAGTTCGAGGTCTGAGGTCAATAAGAGGCCCAGTGCCAAGGGAAAAAGGGCTGAATCTAGAAACGAACGAATAACGACCGCCACGTGCTCAAGCTGCAATAGAAAAGGACATTTGGCGATAAGTTGCAAATCTTGGAACGAACGAAGAAAGAGTGGATCTAAATCCAAGAAGGATTTTCAAGGAAAGAAAAGGTGCAATCAATGCCATCAGTTTGGTCATGTAAAGCAAGATTGCTGGAAGATGAAGAAGCCTGAAGTAGTTCAAGTGAATGAAGTAGCAGAAACTTCTGATCCCTCAGCAAGTCAAGGAAGATCTGATGTTTTAGAAGGAACGCTTACTGTCAAAAACATTCCAGTTAAAGTACTGTTTGACACAGGCGCGTCACGAAGCTTTATTGCAAAGAGTGCCGCTAAGAAACTAGATTTGAACTTGAGGAAGCTCAAGGAACCAATGACTGTCCAGAATCCGGTCGGGGGTTCTATCAATCTCAGTTGGATTTGTGCAGTACCTGTCTCCTTTTCTTGCTATAAATTCCCTATTGTCTCTATCGTCATAAATTTTAATGAATTCGATATTATTCTGGGATTGGATTGGCTAACCAAATATGAAGCAGAGGTTAGATGTGCTGAGAGAGTTGTTAGAGCTAAGATTAAATCAGGGAATTATATAACCATACCATGTGAACGCCCGACATCAAACAGAAAAGACTTCTGGGAAGCTTTGAATGTTTCTCCAGCCCAAATAGAAAATGTCCCTGAAGTCACAGAGAATATTCCCGACCTAGTGAAAGATATTCCTATCGTCAAGAATTATGCGGATGTGTTTGAGGAAGTTGTTCGCTTACCTCCGTAGAGAGAAATAGATTTTAAGATTGCTTTGATTCTGAATGCGAGGCCGGTAGTTCACGCTATTCGAAGAATGTCCTTGAAAGAGAAAGAGGAATTAGACAGTCAAACACGACAGCTAGTATGGAAGGGTCTGATCAGGCCCAGTTTCTCGGATTGGGGAGCAGCAGTGGTGTTTGTCCCGAAATCTGACGGTACTCTACGTCTATGTGTGTATTATCGTGATCTGAACAAACAAACAACAAAGAACAAATATCCATTGCCGCGGATTGATGATTTGTTGGATCGATTAAATGGAGCACAAGTATTTTCACGAATGGACCTAGCTACAGGTTTCCATCAACTTCGAATTGCCGAAGAGTGTGTTCCAATGACAGCGTTCAGAGGTCCCGACTTATTCTACGAGTGGTTAGTAATGCCGTTCGGCTTATGTAACGCTCCCGCTTACTTCGTCGATCTGATGAACAGAGTATTCAGTGGAGTTTTGAATAAATTTGTTCTGGTTTTTATTGATGATATCTTAATCTTCTCTAAATCAAAAGCCGAACATAAAAAGCATCTGGAACAAGTTCTAGAAATTCTGAGAAGGAATGTATTGAAAGCAAAGTTTTCCAAATGTATATTCTGGCAAGATGAAGTGAAATTTCTAGGCCACGTCGTATCAAAAGACGGAATCGCTGTGGATCCAAGCAAAATCATAGCTATTCAGAATTGGAAACAGCCCAGCACCCCCACTGAAGTCCGCAGTTTTCTCGGATTGGCTAGCTATTACCGAAAGTTCGTTAAAAACTTTTCGAAGATATCTGGTCATTTAACAAAGCTTACGAAGAAGCACTTTAAGTTCAAATGGACTCTAGAAAGTGAGGAGGCTTTCGAAGAGCTAAAGTTAAGACTAACGACAGCTCCAGTGTTAACCATCATCGATGGCAACCAGGATTTGAAAGTCTGGACTGATGCTTCTAGAGAAGGCCTTGGCGCATTGTTAATGCGAAGAGGCCAAGTGATCTCTTATGCTAGCCGTCAACTGAAGCCACACGAGAAAAACTACGTAACTCATGATCTTGAGTTATTGGCTATAGTATTCGCCTTGAAAATCTGGAGACACTATCTTCTGGGTGAGAGATTTGAACTGTTTACAGATCACCAGTCGTTAAAGTATCAGTTCACCCAGAAGGACTTGAATCTGAGGCAGCAACGTTGGCTGGAAATTCTTGCAGCATATGACTTTGAAATTCTATACACTCCAGGGAAAGCCAATGTCGTGGCCGATGCGTTAAGCCGAAAGAATGAAATGATCGCCAGTTTCATCATTGCGACTTCGTTGATTGATAAGATATCGGCTCTCCAAGAAGACGACCAATTTATCAAAGGAATGAGTCAGCGAATTCGTGAAGGCAATGCTTCGGATTTTCAGCTAGACAGCGAAGGGATTCTGAGGTTAGAAGGGCGAATTTGCGTTCCAGAGATTCCTGAACTCAGAAGAGATGTGCTTGATGAATGCCACAAATCTAAGCTCAGTATCCATCCGGGTGTGAATAAAATGTATAACGATATCAAACGCACATTCTGGTGGAAGTCGTTAAAAAGAGACATCTTGATATATGTTAGTCGATGCCCTACTTGCCAGCTAGTCAAAAGCGACCAACAGAAATTGGCTGGATTGTTACAACCGCTAGAAGTTCCTGGTTGGAAGTGGGAATATATCTCTATGGATTTCATTGATGGTCTGCCCAGAACCAGAAAAGGGAATGACAGTATTTGGGTGATCGTATATCGCTTCACGAAGACCGCCCATTTCATACCTGTCAGATCAAACAGAGCCGCTCAGAGCCTGGAGCAGATATACTTCAAGGAAATAGTTAGACTAATGGAGTGCCGCTCAGTATAGTCAGTGATAGAGAAACAATATCCACTTGAAAATTCTGGGAAGCATTTCAAGTCGAACTGGGAACGAAGTTGAACTTAAGCACCGCTTATCATCCTCAGACAGACGGTCAGACTGAGAGGGTGAATCGTATTTTAGAAGATCTATTGCGGGCTTGTGTTATAGATTTCGGTGGATCATGGGAAGACCATCTGCATTTGGCTGAATTCTCTTATAACAACAGCTACCAGGCGAGTCTGACAATGTCGCCATTCGAAGCATTGTATGGTAGACCGTGCCGATCCCCTGCTTGTTGGGTCGAACCCGGAAATAGACTTGTGTTGGGTCATGATATGATTCGAGAAGCTGCCCGACAAAGTCGATTTTATCAAGAAGCGATCACTCACCACTCAAAGCCGACAAAAGAGCTATGCCGATAGGAGAAGGAGAGATATATCCTTTGCCGTTGGTGACTATGTATATTTGAAAGTATCGCCGATGAGAGGAGTAATCCGGTTCGGTAAAACTGGAAAGTTGGGGCCCAAATTCATTGGTCCGTTTCCTATTCTAGAACGGATCGGGACTCTCGCTTATAGGGTTAAATTGCCTGATTGGTTGCCTGGAGTTCATGATGTATTTCATATATCTCAACTTCAAAAGCACGTTCATGATCCAGACTTTATCGTGGAAGAAGCAGCTCAACAGGACATTGAAATTACTCCAGAATTAGCTGTGAGAAGAGAGTCGCTAAAGATAATAGGCAAAGAAACCAAAGAGCTGAGGAACAAGAAGGTTCACTTAGTCAAAGTGCAATGGAGTGGAGATCCGCGAGATTGTACTTGGGAAACTGAGGAGAGCATCCAGAAAGCCTATCCCAGATGCCGAGTAGATATCTCTGATTGACTCCGGTGCAAGGTACATTTGCCATACTTTGCATTACCATTTAATTCTCTTCTCTATTATTATTTTCTTTCCATGGATGTGCACTTTTAGAAATTCTATAGTCTGAGTGATTTTAAAGGGAGTATAGAAATTGATTAGTATATTTTTGGAAAGGTTGAAAACGATTTGATTGTTGGTTGTGTTGTGTGATTGTAGATTTATCAAACCACTTTAGACTTTGTTCCTTTTCTGGGACGAAAAATTTTAAGTGGGGGAGATTGTAACGACCCAGAAAATCTGAACCAATTTAAAAATTTTAAATTGGCTAAAATAATGGATTTTAAATATTTAAAATAAATATTTTAAATAATGGCGATGAAAACTGAGTTTGAATCGACAATTGAAAACGAATATAATTAGTTATAATTATAAACAAGGCTTGAAAAGGCGCTGCAGTTTCAAAAATTGAATTCAAACTTTATCGGACTGTATCGGGTGCAAAACAAAACGGATTTTAGTGAAACCAAAAATATTTAAATCTGTTAGTGAATACCTTTCTAACGAATCTGAAAAATCGAATTTTCATAGCGGAAAGCAAAAGTTATGGCCGAATGAATTTTCAGAAAGGTCGCTATGGAATTTATATAGCCCGTGAAATTGGCCATTTTGCATACGACCTCGGAATTCAACGAAACCACTTTTGTTGGATCCGGGATGAGAAGTTATTGCTAGGTTTCAAATTTCATAATTTTTGAAGCTAGTATGTGAGCGTGGCAAAGGAAAATGTGTTTTGGTCAATTATAGTTAAATTGGATCGACCAGAAATGAGCCTTTTTGCAAACGGTCTCAGAATTCGACGAAACTAGTTTTGTTAGGACCGTATCGCAAAAACATAGCTAGATTTATTTTTCTGGAATTTTTCGAATCAGTTTGTGACCTTGGCAAATTGAATTGCACGTTCAAATTAAATATTGAATATTTTATATTTTAATTCGAAGGGAAACTAACTGAAACAGTCGTTGGGTTCGGAATGGGGGTAAAACGCTAGGGACGACAGTCGTTGGGTTTGGATTGGGCTTCGCAGGTGGCAAGGGGTATTTTCGGATTTTAAAACTTTATAAATAAATAAATAAACCCTATTTGGCCACGTCAGCCCCCCTGTCTTCTCTCTCTTCCCCCCCCATCGTGATTAACGGCGATAAGCCTTCGCCATTTCCCGATCAAATCCCGATCGCCGCAGCCACTTTCAGCACCTCCGCCTGTTGAACTTTCGGAAGCCCTCTCCTCCGCCTTCAAATCCGACCCCGCCACGCCCCCTGTCGCCTCGCCATCGTCGAGCAAAACCCCTCGGAAGTCGCGCCCTTTGAAGGCCCGCCGCCGCTCAGATCGGAGTTCGAACCCGACGTGGCGTACCTGCGTGGGAAGCTCTCTCGTAGCTCTAGGCCATGGTACCCTCTGATCGTCTCCACGCTGCTCGGTTTTCGCGTATTCTTCAACCCTAGATTTGAACCTTCAAAGGAGGTATACGGTTTATATTATTTAAACTGATTTCGACAGTTTTAAAGTGTTGCAAACTTTGAAAAATCATATCTTTATCATTCTTTAACGAAATTCGATGAAACAGAAAACATCGTGACCGTGTGGACGCCTTCTACAATCTAGAAGAGACCGCATATTTTTTTGAGCCTTCTGCTATTTTTGGTGGAGTGGAACCCAATGTGAGATTTCTAATTTATAAACAATATGGAAAACGACGATGTATAAATTATATAGTCGATGTATGAGTTATATAAGCGTTGTACACCTCATGTATAAGCGTTGTATAAGTTGTACGTTCGATGTATAAGTTGTATATGCGTTGTAAAAATTATATATGTGTTGAAATAAAAGTGAATTGCTATATATAAATATATATATATATACGCCCCTCATCCACAAAACATGGACGATATTTATTGATTGTGATTGGTGTGAAAATTGATTGATAGCGAATGGTTGTTTGGGATTGTTTGTGGTTGATATTGATTGATTGTGGTTGAAAAATACCCGTTTGTGGTTGAAAAATATTTGGTTGAAACCACATAGGATTAGTTTGTGGAAATGAAATAAATATATACATGCCGCCTGCGTGCGAACTAGATGCATGATCCCCATTGTCAAAAACCACGAGGTTTTAAGGTAGAGCGAGGAGCCGTACTAGGGACGGTCCCGGTTTTAACTACCCTGCCGTTATGCTGCCGAAATTTTGAATAACATTCATGTGTTTGAATTATTTTCATTTGCTGAAACTATATTTATTCATTGAATAGAAAACCTTCATGTGTTGAATCGATATTCATTCGTTGATTAGAAATTCATGTGTTGAATGGTATTCATATTTTGAAATAAATTGTTTTACAAGAAAAATCCTATTTTTATCACCTATATAAACTATATAAAATAATAGTGTTTTGAAATGAACTGTTTTACAATAAAAATCACATTTTTATTATATACACGAATTGTTGAAATGTGAAGTGTTAAAAATAGCCACTCGTTCAAAAATATATATATATGAGTTGAAATATTCATTAATTAGCTAATGATATGATTTTTGCCTATACATGTAACATTAGAATGAATGGTGTTTTTAAACCAAAAGGAATCAAATATGAAGTTGTATGGAAAATGATAAACGATAAGAACTGTATATATGTACATGCATACTTATTGAACAGGTTATAGCAAAGGGGCTAGAGAAGAGGAATAAAATTTTGTGCCCGACAAATAGGTACACATTTACTGTTTTGTTTGGGTGATGATTTTATGAGCCTGTTGGCTAGCCGCTTGGCTTTTTCTTTTTCTTTTTGACATGAGACGCCCGTGTGGCTATTTGGGAATTTTCCCAGCCCCTCCCGTACAAAGGAGGTTATGGCGAAATTTTCCAAAATTTTAAGGCGTTAGTGAAATATTTGAAGTGAAAACGATATTGAAATTGTTGAATGAACTATATTTATATGAATATATAAATATAAATAAAATTAAAACGAAACATGGCCGTGCAGTTCGTATTTTGAAACCGTGATTTCAAACAACTAGTGCGGGAAATCCGACCATTGGATTTTCCCGAAACCGCAACCGTCGGGTTCGCCTTGGAAATATCTTTCCAACGGCACCAACCTTGTAAAAATCCAACGGTTGGATTGTCTGGAATGTTTAATTCAAATCTGAAGAAATACAGCGCCAGAAACGATTATATATATATATATAATTATATTTAATCGAATAACGACGCTGCAGTTCGTATTTTGAAATCGAAACTTCAAACGATTGTACCGGGAGATCCGACCATCGGATTTTCCCGAAACTGGAACCGTTGGATTCGTTTTGAAAAGACCTTTCTAATGATGTAAATTTTGTGAAGATCCAACGGCTAGATTTTCATATATGTGTAAATCAAATCTGAAGAAAAACAGCGCCACGGCCGCGTTATGGGCCGAAGCGTCGTTTTGAATAAATTGGCTATTTTAAAATAAATAAAAATAGCGATAAATCGTTATAAAACATCATAAACGATATGGAATGGAAATAAACTGAATTTGCTCGATTTATGTGGCTTTTGATGGTTGAATGTGTTTGGTGTGAAAATTACATTAAAGAACACGATTGGTGTTGTCGAATAATTTAACCATTGAAATAAATTGATTTGAAATTCTAAATATACGTGAATTATTTGAAAGGCTGAGTTAATTCTCATTTCAAATAATTGACCGACGATTGAAAGTCGAAGATGAAGACGATGGTCGAAGACCGGAGATCTTCACCTCGTTTGGATGGTAACCAAGGTCCTGATTGGGAGGCATCCCGAAATATGGATGATGAGTGGTGATCGTCCAGACGTACGTGGTGATCGATGGGTTTGCGAGGTATTTAGTGCCTCCGGTTTCGTTCGGACCCAGAACGGACTTGTAAATGGACTGTGTGTCTGACATTGGATTTTATTTTGTGTTGATTGATCTCAATAATATACATCTGTTTGGCGGCGGAGAATTTATTCTTTTGCTTAACGCCCTTCTCTGAAACGCACGAGCTCAGAGGTTGTATATCGCTGGACATCAGTCGAATGGCATGAATTGCCTATGTGGCATGCTAAGATGCAGTGATCAGGGCTTCTGTTGAAAAGCAAAGTCTTGTGGTGATGATCAAAGCACCACCGGTGTGGCGTAGCTTTGTGTATAACGTAAATTCGCGAGCCTCACACCCCGGTATGAACCAGAAACGGGAGAGGACATCAGGGAGGGCCTGCGTTTCTTTCTAGCTAGGGTGGTGTCAGTGACCTACCAGCCCTGACATTTATATATACTTTTCACCTAAGTGGTTGTTGCTGTTGCGAGGCGCCTCGGTTTGATCGGACGATCCGGGTCCGATGGAGTCATTCGTTGGCTCGTTTACGCCCAAAGGGCGGGGAGACGTAGTGTTCAGGCATAATAATCCACATCGGTGGACCGGCCCTGACGATCCAAGGGGCAGTTGCGCCTGTTCCTGAGGGGCGGGCTAGAGCGTCTCGAATTCGGTAAGGACTATCTTTTGCCTTGGTTCATGATGGAAATTCAATTTCCAAATACGTGACTGTGCGGTTTTGATTGTATATATATTTGGCGACATAGTGGCATGGGACGCTCATGTCGTCTATGATTGATAGTTATGATTTGAAATTGTTTTCAAAGCATATAGACACTAGCAATAATATCAAATGCCTTTGTTTTATTCGTATCAAGCATATTTTGGCCGTTATAAGGTAAAAACTCTATCCTCCGGTTTGCGTTGCATTGTGTGATGGGAACTGAGTCTTTTAACGGCTTCATTTTTATAAAAAGCATAGCGATGTTTAAAAGAAAGATTTGTTTTAAAGCACTGGCAATCCAATGGAGTAAACCCGTTCCATGAAAGTGGCGTGGTCCTGTGATTAGCCATATTATATATGTGTTGAATAGATTTCTCATACCAGTCCCATGACTGACTCGTAGTTTGTTTCACTTTCAAACTCGGGTGCCCCTTTTTCTACACGGGCAGCCTTGTATTCAGGTTTAGCTGGTTCTTTCTGGATAGCTGGAGCTGAAGATGGATTCTATCATTTATCTCTTTTTATGCTGTTCAGCTCCTATTGTACATATTATGTTTGTTTTCCGCTGTAGACATTTATGTATAGCTGAACTGTATTTTTACTAAGTATGATCCTGTATACTGTGTAACTTTGATGATTATATTTATCCAGTATATTCTATTGTTCATTATCTGGTGTATTTATTTATTTTGTTCTGCTGTTATCTGTTTCTGTGTTATATTCCAAAGATAACCCTTGTCTCCGTCAGAACGGGATTTGGGGTCGTCTCACTTCATCACTTCTGCTCTCGTGTTTAACCTAGCTGCCATCCGAAATCCAATCATCGCTCCCTCTTAAGCTCATCGGAAGTACATCGCAGGTCATCACTGTGAGTGCCATCACGTCTCTATCCTCCACGCCAATTGCCGACCCGCTCGATCACCCCTATGCTCCAGTAAACCCAGATCGACGTCGACACCTTTAGCTCGAATTTTGGAAAACACAGATTAAATTTTTCCATTATCACCATTGACATGGTAGAGCTTGATGAAATGAACATTTCTTCGATTGTATGTTTTCAGAATGGATTATCGGATTGGATGATTTATAAGGATATTTGATCACAAAGTTTAGCCATTCATTGCTTAAGGGTGGCAGCTGCATTTCCAATTGACCACGCAGAAGGAATATTAGGGTTAGGGTAACTTGGTATTTATAGGGTGAACAAATATTATTATTTTATTAAATGAAGCTTAACTGAACTCACTACATACGACTTTTAATTGAGATGAAAATCGTAATCCTAACATAGAAAAATATTCCAGAAATGATGGAACAGGTTCTGTCGAATTTCGAGGTCATTTGTAAAAAGTCCTTTATAAATCACAGGCTAGAAATCATGCATTTTAATTTCCCACGATCACAAAATAAACCCAATCTACTTGAAAATTTGAAATTCTACTAGATCTTTTCCTTACAGATCCAGCGAAATGTGTTTCGTTAAAATCGGAGTTCATTTGGCCAGTCATTTATTCCTTTAAAGTTACCTCTGTCTAAATTAACCAAAATAATATAATTGATTAAGGTGTTTACCATTACCATGATTAAACGGTAAGTCCAAATGACATGAAAATTAAAATCTTATAATAATTAATTAATACGAATCCAACGACACAAGATTCGTCGTATTCCGAGATTGTTTCTCGGTACTCTATTTTTATGCGCATCGCAATGCTATTTTGGATACCGAATTACCGGTCTCAAAAATAACAAACTATATACCTATCCTGGCTCTAAACGTCGATACAAATTCAACAGAATCGATTTCATAGCTTTATTCAATTTTCTGCTCAAGTTACACTCAAAAACCCATCTATTAATTTAATTTAGTTACGTGCTATATAGTAAATGACTGGGCGTTTATGGCTGCCGCCGTCACGTACGACTTCGGTTTGCCACAAAATTTGACATCGCACAATAATTTAACATTACGGTTCCAATGAAACCAATTTCATCTAAAACGGAGACCGTTTGCAAAAATTGCTATATAAAATAAATAAAATATTATATAAATTCTAGAATAATCGAATTAAATAATAATCAATTATTATAATCATAAATACCCTCTGAAAATGTCATATATCTTCAAATATAAATTATACAAGTCGATATCATCAATTTCGAGTTAAAGATTATCCAAATTATATAAAATCTTCATTAATTTATTAGATAAATGTTATTGTTTATTAATGAATTCCATTGCGACTATTTTAAAATTTGTTTCAGACATAACTAACAATCTGTAACACGAAATCTGGATTTTTATCTTTCATATAAAAATTATAATAAACAGGATTCAAACATTTCTTGATTCACAGAAATCCAACTTATTGCGGATCTTATATACTCAACTAAGGTTCAAAACTCAATATTACGAACTACAACACCATTTTGAGCTTGTTTATATTTATATATAAATGTAACATTCAAACTTCATTTTAATAAATGAATTCAGTATTAAAATCCATTAATATTCTAAATTTAATATTTAAAATAATAAAATAATTTAACTGTATGACTACCAAAAATACAGGACATTACAATCTTCCCCATTAAATGAATTTCGTTCATGAAATTACTGGGGTAGAAAAAATGTCATAAACCCATTATAATTTAAATCAAATTTATTGTAAATCAAAAACCAACTCAATATTGTTAATAAAAAATTTCAAGAATATTGAAAATTTCTAACACTTTAAATTCCTGGAAAAATTCGCTAAAGTCTTCCCTGTATGGAGTGAGATCTACGATATCGCATGAACAAATAATATATATACATTGACCCACGCAGTTAGAAAACAAAAACCCAAATTTATATTTTAGCTTAAGCGCACCTTTTACAAGCGCTATTGAGCGTACCTGCTCAATTTACATGCAATTTACGCAACCACAATCAATTTCATAGTCTTCTGTTACCTGTACTTAACTCCATTCAATAGGTAAGTAAGAATTTCATGTAATTCTAAATAACATTCTTTCAATTCACTAGATTAACTAAACAAATCCCCAAAGTCAGATATATATGGCATCATTTAAGTGTAAATACCGGGTTGAATCAATTGGTTTTCAATTCACATGTTATTCTATTCCCACTAAAATTCATTCCTTATCCTTTGATTCATTAAACTGTTATTAAACCATTAATGAATTAATTCAACATACAATTTCAGTCAATGCACAACCAATATAAACAAATCATCCAACTTTTTATCAAATTCAATTTATATTTAATATTAATATTAACTCGGTTATCTTCGCTTTGGTTTACATACTGGAACATCACTTGGTTAATATCTGATTAATTCCCATAATTAATATTCATTAATAGAATTTCCAAATTTCAAATTTATTTAATTCATTTCCAATACCCATTTTTAACATCAATCAACCAAATTAATTCAATTCATATTCAATTGATTAATTTACTTTCAAAGTTAGTTTACTTCTATTTAAAAACCTAATTTCTAATTTCTATTTAAAAAATCATCCATTTTCACCTTTTGTTCTTATTTAACTTACCTTTAAGTTAATTTTTTGATTCATTTTAATCCCAAATTAAAATTTCCATTCACGAATTCCATATGTGAAATCTCTTAAGGTTATATTGAACCATTCAATTTTTTTTTCAATTTGAATTCTATTCAAATCAATCAAACAAATCAATATCTAAATAATTTAATAAAATTATTTCTCTTCTATACAAAAATATAATTTGGGCAAAATTATTTCATTTACCCTCTTTATAAAACAATATCGTATCAGTTGCCAGTTGTAAATCGAACCGATCAAATTATACAATACAAAACATTTTTATATAAAATCTACAAATACGCACTCTCATATATAATCAACTCAATCTAGGATATTACTAATTCCATCTCTATCGAGTTACGCCACAGAGCCAAGGATGTTACTAAACCAATAGCCCTGGTACCAAGTGTAATGACGCACTTTTTAGTATAGTTTAAGCTGACTTTTATCAACCCATGTCATATCAAATTATGCAGAAAAGCAGATAGCTATTAGAAAGAAATAAGAGGGTGAGACAAAAAAGAAATATTAGAATAGAAGAAGAAGAAGAACAAACACAACACTGAATCTCACATCGCAGTGAAATAAGATATAATATAGAAATAAATCTTTATTGAAAGCTTGAAATAAAATCTTACAATCATTAGAGTATATCACACATCTGGACAGTTATATCAACCTGTCCTCATATAAAATCACACAGTGGAAAAATATACATATTATATAATATCATATGTCTGTACACATCCAGCTCGTCTCTGGACTTCGCAACATCCGATAATGTAACAACCCAGAATTTTGAACCAATTTAAATTTTTAGTTTACCTGTTTTAATGGATTTTGAATATTTAAAAAGATTTATTTTAAATACTAACAATTTAAAATTTATTTAAATCAAAGTTAGAACGTTTAAATTTATTTTAATTATAAATAGAGTTTGAAATGGCGTGGTAGTTTGAAAATTCAAATTTTAATTTCAACTAAATGTATATGATTCAAAATAAATCGGATTTCAGAAAAAACAGAAATGTTAGAATTTGTTTAATTATATCTTTCTATTGAGTGTGAAAAATTTATATTTCATAATATAAATTGAAATTTATGATCATTTTAAAATCTAAAATAGTCGCTATGGAATTTATATATATTTTAAATAATGTATAACCCTTAAAAATAGCCATTATGCAAACAACATCTGTTTTCGACGAAACAACTTTTGTTGGACCTAGAATGTTAAATTATTGTTAGGTTTCAAATTTCATATTTTTTGGAATTACTATGTGAGCGCAGTGAATTTAAATGTGTTTTGTAATTTCAGTTTGGATTTAATCAATTGGAAAAAGGCCATTTTTCAAACGGCCTCCAAATTCGACGAAATTAGTTTTATTAGGATCGTATCGTCAAAACATAGTTAGATTTCAATTTTCATAATTTTTGGAGTTAGTATGTGGCCCCAGTAAATTAAAATGTACATTTAAAATTCAATATATTGATTTATATTTTAATTCAAAAAAATACTGATCAAAACAACCGAATTGGCTTACGAAACATATCTCATTGTGTCCGGAATGGTGGGTAATTAGCTAGGGCCTACAGTCGTTGGGTTTGATTTGGATTTCGAATGCAAAAACATGCATTTTTGGAATTAAAGAATATTAAATTATATTATATATAGGCATTTCCAAGCCAAAACCATATTATTTCTTCTACACGGTCAAACCCTCCAGGAGCTGCCGTTCCCTCCTTTGATGGACGAAATTCTCAAAATTAAATCCCTTAATTACTTGCTATCCACTTCGATTTAGATCGAATTTCCAAAACAAAAATTCATCAGCTCAGAGAGTTCTTCAAGCTTAACGGCTATGATTAAATCTAGTGTTGTAATTAGTGAGATTTTCTTGCTCAAAAGAGTTGTGTTCGAGCATGGTTTCTGATGTGTTGTGGGCTTCGAGCTGGGTGGTTTTTAAGGGGGCGGTGGAGCATCTCGACGGCTACAAGTTGGCATCTTTAGATCGTCGTCCAGTTGATCGTTGGCGGTGCGTTGAAGAACCCTAGTCTTCTAATTGGGTTCAGCGATCGGACTGGAGCAGTTAAAATGTAAAGAGAGATTAACAATATAAATGACTAGTTAATTATTTGAATTAATCTAATTAATGGACTATTAAATTATATAATGGTTAAACTATTGTATCTTTGTCATATAAATTCAGAATTTAGAAAAACGAATTGCATTGGAACCCTGACAAAAAACTCTACAATATGGAATTGACCAAGATAGAAACGGAGAAAATTGAATTTTCAGCTGAATTAATTGCGCGTTCAATTCAGTTTGAAAATAAAATCAGAAATAAAGAATGGCGGACTGGAAACCAATATGAGAACTCCTTCTCACTCGCTATTTTATCATGTAGTTAATTGTTTTTTTGAGTTCAACACGCGAACTCCCATAAATCATTTAAATTTGAATATATATATATATATATTGTTATTCCCAATACGATATTGGTTGGTTTCAGAATTTGATATTGAATATAAGTCGATATAATTTCTATTCAGAGCCTTGTATTTAATATCAAATTGGATTTTGGGTTTGTCACGAATGGTGTCTTCAATAACACTGTGCTTAAACCCAGTTGAGAAAAGAATAAATATTTTAATTAAGATTTAGTGAAATTTGCCAATTAATTATTATCTAATTGGAGTTGAATTGAAATTGGATTTTTGGGCTTACCGTGAACGGTGTTTTAAATAACATTTGTTCTTTAGCCTAATTAATAGTGAAGAGATGATTTGGAATTTATAAATATTTTTATTAAGATTTAGTGGGATTTTTCCAAAGTAAAGTTTTCCAATTTAATATATTAGGTTGGAATTGAATGGAATTTGATTTGGTAATAATCGAGATGAGTTTCTGTAAAGGAAGACTATTACTATACCTGAAATTTAGAAGGCTTTATTAGTTATTCCATTTATATTATTAGTTTGATATGGAAATTTATATCAATTATATATATATTGATCTATTTTCTGTGAAGATTCCACAGTTAATAGAAGTTGATTTGGGTTTATTTTGAACTGTGTTTTAAATGACATTGGTTCTTTAACCCAATTAACAACAGGATTAATATTTCTAAAAGTTGAACAATCACTAAGTAATGATTTTTGGAAGATTAAAACCAATTGGAGTTTTAATAAATCTTTAATTAGACTGGGACGAGAATGGGATAATTAAATTTGTCGAATTCAGGAAATGATCGAGAATGGAGTACCGCCGGTTTTACTCCAGGCAATGGTTAAATCTTTAATTAGATTTGAATGTGAAATGGTAATTAAGTTTACCGATAATACCGTGGGTGTTAGATATGGGGTTCTACCATTTTTTCTCCATCGGATGAGTAAGTTGAGATTGGGATTAATAAATAAATGATTACTTCGGTATGGCTTGATAATCCCAACTAGTTTGATAAACCTTATTTTGGTCTAGAATTGTGGAAAGATAAAATAAATTCTTTTGAAATTGATATCGAAAGGAAGAATAAAGAGAAAATTTAAAAGAATTTAATGAGAACCTTTCCCTAAAGATGTGAATATTTGAATAAAAGAATATTCTGAATTGGAATAAGGCGTATGATGTGTTTTTATAGCACTTGATTATAAAATACGCAAATTATTCGGAAAGATTGGGTTTAACCCATTCTGAATAGCTGATACGATGACTAAACGTCGATGAAATGAAGATGGTGGTTGAAACGACCCAAACTTCCCCTTTCGAGAAAGCCCGGATTGAGTTGAGAACATGACAAATCAGAACACAAACAATAGAACATTTCATTGTTATTACAACAATTTACATCAGAGTATGAAATATTACACATTGAAAATACATTATCAGAGATTTAAAATTACATAGCAAGGGAAAATAATACATAAGTATAATGCATAGTGGAAAATAACAACCGACACAACTGAAAGAGATATACGGATAAAAAGCTTTCTGAACATAGCTCCAGCTGTAATCCAGGATCCTGTGAAAAGAAATATCTGCGAAAACCAAAACTACTAGCTGCCCGTGTGGAAAATATAGGCACCCAGAGTTTAGGTTAAAACAATAAACTCCAGGTCAGTCATGGGACTGGTGTGAGAACTAAAACAATTATTAATTTTATTTTAAAGTTAGGAAAATCAAGGGACCACGCCGTATAACATGGAACGGGTTTACCCCCAAGAATACCAGCGCCTAAAACCAACAGCGCAATGCTAATTAAAGAAAAATGATGCTATTATAAGACTTAAGTCCCATCACACAATGCATCGCAAGCCGGAGGATAGAGTTTTACCTTATGATAGCTAAATATGCTTGATACGCAAAATTTATCTTTTATTATTACTATAAGTGTGTAGTATAGAAATCAATTTCGAAAGTAAATGTATCAATCATAGGCGACATAGGCACCATATATTTTGTTGCGTTATATAGGTTTACAATTTAAACTTCAAAATGTCATATTGGAAGTTTGGATTTCAATACTGATGGCTCCTGATTCGAAAGAACTATCGTGAAGTGAAATACACAATGGCTTACGTCCCAGCTAGAGAAAACATCGTAATGCACATCCGTCATTTTGGGAAATCAAGTATCACTGCGGCTTATGTCCCGGCGAGAGAAAACATCGCTTACTCTATCCCTCTGGGAATCGGGGGGATGTGCCCTATCCCTCTGAGCGTGGAGCGACCACACTCAGCTTATCTCGGTCGACCGAATCCATCCTCATATCGAAAGCATACTGACCTGACCATCTGTAACGACCCGGTGGAAATTCGATACTCGAATTTCGATAAAAATATATAAACCCCATATTACTTGCCAAAATTCCAGATTCGAATACAACAGATGGTTAATAGAAAGAAATTAGAGGGTGAGTTAAGAAAGAAAGAAATATTAGAATAGAAGAAGAAAGAGAATCAATACAACACAGAGTCTCACATCGCAGCGGAACAAAATATAATGTAGAAATAACTTTTATTGAGAGCTAGAAACAAACTTACAATTCATCAGAGTACATCAACGCATCTGAACAGTTATAATAATCTATATATAATAACCCGGAAATCCGAGCCAATTTAAAATTTTTATTTTGGCAATTTTAGCGAATTTTGATTATTTAAAATGAATTATTTTAAATAGTAATGACGAGAAATCTATTTTGAATAGATTAGAATGTATATACTTATTTGAATCGTCGTTAGAATATAAATATTTATTTTAAATTATAAAAGGAATTGAAAATGGCGCGGTAGTTCGAAAATTCAATTTCAAATGCAAATGGATGTACAGGATTCAAAATAAACCGGATTTTAGTGAAACCAAAAATATTAGAATCTAATTGTGAATATATTTCCAACGAAACCGAAAAATTAAAATTTCATAGTGGGGACAAAAAGTTATGCCCAGTTGAAATTTCAGAATAGTCGCTATGGAATTCTAGCCCTTAAAAATGGGAATTTTGCAAATGACCTCGGTTTTCGACGAAACCACTTTTGTTGGATCCGTGAGGTCAAGTTATTGCTAGATTCCAAAATTCGTAATTTTTCGAATCAATATGTGAGTGTGGCAAGGTTAAACGTGTTTTGACCAATTTCAGTTGATTTTAATCGACTAGAAAATGGCCATTTTTCAAACGGTCTCAGAATTTGACGAAATTAGTTTTATTAGGACCGTATCGTCAATACAAAGCGAGAAAATATTTTTTGGGAATTTTTAGAATTAATATGTGGCCCCGGTAAAATGAATTGTGCGTTCATATTCAATATATAGAGATATATTTTGATTTTGACGGAAACTGATCGAAACGATCGAATCAGCCTACGATACATATCCCATTGTGTTCAGAATGAGAGTAATTAGCTATGGACGACAGGCGGTGGGTCTCATTTCGAGGTCGAAATCAAAAGTTGCTTTTTGAAATTTAATAATTAAATAAATAATAAAAATCCCCCTTTAATCTCCTATACCCTCCAGGCCCTCCATCTATTATCAAAACCCGAATCAGAAATGAGAAAAAAAACCCTAAATCGATCGCGTCGCCCCCCCCACCATCCGCCGCCGCCGCTTCTTCCTCCTCGTCCACATCGCCCAACTGCACCCAAACCCCAAACTCAACCCGAATCTGCACTCCACAGCCATCCTGGGCCCATGCCCTGACCATCGCACCACCCCCCGACCCCCGTTCTTATTCTCCTCCGCCGCCTGAAGCACCCCGACCTTCCCCTTCGACATGAACGCCCCCCCCCCTCTGAGAAGCAACTGTAAGCTCTAGTTTATTTTATTTACTTTATTTCATTTTTATTTAAAATCTGAAAATTTAGAATGTAAATTAGTATTGTATTTTTAAATATGATTTTAAAAATATTCCTAATATGATTTTTATATCATAGGAAGAATAAAGATATGATTTTTAACAACATAAAAATATATTTTTATATCATAGGAAGAATAAAAATATGATTTTTATAGTATATAAAGAATAAAATTACGATTTTTATATTATATAGATAGTAAAAATTTAATCTCTATTTATGTAGCGTAATAAAAATCTTATTTTTATTATATATATGTTGGAATAAAAATGGGATTTTTATAGCAATGATATAAAAATTCGATCTTTATATTAGAAGTAGATATAAAAATATAATTTTTATATAGGAAGGAGCGTTATAAAAATATATTCTTTATTGGAAGAAGAGCGATATAAAAATATAATTTTATATAGAGAATAGTGGGATAAAAATATAATCTTTATTATATGAACATCGAAACAAAAATTAAATTTTTATCTATATCGTAGCGGTATAAAAACAGAATTTTTATCCATGTAGCGTACTTATAAAAATGTGATTTTTATATACATAGCAACAATATAAAAATGTGATTTTTATATATGTAGTGAATACGGGCAACGAAAGTGACAAAAGGCGAGAACGACGAAGACTTCCTACATATGAAGAGTCGTGGCGTTTGGTTTAGCTCTTGGTGAGAACTCCTCACTTTTATTTTAATTTCTAGTTTGAAATATATACTAGGATGCAGACGGTGTTTAGTAGCACCCGAAACCCGTCGTCCACAGACCATGGATGGCTTGTTTGTTTAATTGATGTGTTGTGAAAGTTGATTGTGTGATGTGAAATGAAATAAAATATTTTATAGTGGAAAATATTTTATAGTTAAAAATATAATTTTTAATGTATATATAAAATAAAGATTTATAAACAAATCGAACGATCTGTTTATATACACACATTTGATTGATATTGATTGGGACGATAGATTTTACCCATCGCCCAACTACACAAATAAAACCTGTGTTTGATTGATTGAAACCCCACACGGGTATTGGGATGAAATTGGACATACACTAATCCCAGTAATTAGCTGTATGTCGATCGATTGATTGACAGACTGTGTAAGCGTTAAATATTTATATTTGATGCTTATACAGTGTAAAATGCACTTTGGATGATGGATTGCTGTTTTCATTGATGTTATACACATTTGTAGTGTGAAATCCATATAATCAACATTATATTGTAATTGGCTGTGTCTGATTCCAGTTCAGAATTATCGAATATTTTAAAATAATATTCAGCGAATATTGACATGTGTAGCCGTGTTAAGTAGTTAAACGCCATTTTAACACAAATGGGAATTTTGTCGATTTTATTAATTTTACAATGAATATCGAAGTGATTTCAGAATATGATATTTTGAAATGATTTGAAATTCGAATTAAATTGAAATGATTTGAAATTCGAATTCAATTGAAAAGAATTAAAATTCGAATTAAATTGAAATGATTTGAAATTCGAATTAAGTTGAAAAGAATTGAAATTCGAATTAAATTGAAAAGATTTGAAATTCGAATTAAATTGAAATGATTTAAAATTTGAATTAAATTGAACTGTTTGGAAATTCGAATTAAATTGAAACGATTTGAAACTCGAATTGAACTGAAATCAATTTGAAATGAATTTAAAACGAATTTATATTGGAAAATTCAGTTTTGATTTGAATTTGAGATGGAAGTTGAAATCGTTTTGAAAACGATTTATAAAATACGTTTTAAAAGGAAATCGACGAAATATATATAATATATTATATATATATAATGGCCTAAATCGAACGCGCCGCGCTACGGTAGTTCACGAATTTCGACCACTGACTTCGAATGGATATTACGGGAAATCTGACCATCGGATTCTCCTAAAACCGGAACCGTTGGGTTCGTATCGAAAAGAACTTTCTAACGAATATTAGATATTTGAAATCTAACGGTCGGATTTGGAATTATGTCCAAATCAAATTTGGAAAAGGTCGCTGTAAGTGCAGTTCGATGGTCGTTGATGGAAATCGATTGTACGGGCCTTGATAAAATTATTAAAGATAGTAATAATTTGTCTAATATCATAAGAAATGATTTGTGAAGAATTGGGATGAAAATTTCCATATTTGAAAAGATAAAAGTAAATTTTTATCGAAATGAACTAGTTTTGAACTAGAATAATAATTTATTTATTTTTAAAATAAATAAATTGGATTTGAAATGGTTTCGAAAATAACCAGAATTTCCAATAATTGAATTGGAATAGATTTGAATCGAAATTGTCTTTGGAATATTTCGATTTTGGATTTCACGATTATACAGATATTGTTATGGAAATTTGAAAGAATATTTATATCGTTATTTCTAATACGATATTTGTTGGTCGTAGAATTTGATAATGAATATAAGCCGATATATTTTATATTCAGAGCCTTGTATTTAATATCAAATGTGATTTGGGTTTGTCGTGAATGGTATCTTCAATAATACTGTTCTTAGACCCAACTGAGTTAAGAAAATCAGAAACTAACTGGAGATTAGTTAAGTTGAATGGTTTCTTGGGTATTGATCTGATGTTGGTTTCGGCCTTCGCGGTTAATACTTAGGGAATTGCTCACTTGCTATTTTACGGTTAAAGGCTGATAGAATGAAATGTGATTTTGGGTTTATCGTGAACCGTATTTTAAATGACAATGATTCATTAACCCAGTTAAATACAGGAAGATTAAAACCAACTGGAGTTTTAATGAATCTTTAATTAGATTGAAAAGATCGAGAATGGAGTATCACCAGTTTTGCTCCAGGCAATAGTTAAATCTTTAATTAGATTTGAACGTTAAATGGTAATCGAATTTACCGATAACACTGTGGTGTTAGAAATGAAGTATGATCAGTTTTATTTCATGGGATGAATAGGTTGGTATTGGAAAATAAAATAAATGATTACTTCGGTGTGGTTCGCTAATCCCGACTAGTTGAATTGATATTCAAAAGAAGATTAAAGAATAAATTTAAGGAATTTATCTTTGATAAAATTAATGGGAACCTATCCCTAAGAATGTGAAATTTAGCGATTAACTGAAGATTAGTTAAGATGAATGGTTTCCTGGGTATTGATCTGATGTTTGTTTCGGCCTTCGGGGTTAATATTTGGGGAATTGTTCTCTTACTAATTTACGGTTAGTGATTGATGAACTGGAATGAGGCGTATGTTGTGTTTGTGTAGCACTTGTTTATTTTATACGCGAGTTATTCAAAAAGACCGGGTTTATCCCGTTTTGAATAACTGATTCGACGTGGTGTCGAGGAAGAAGACGGTGGTCGAAGACCGGAGGTCTTTACATCGTTTGGGTGATTACTGATGATCTTGATTGGGATGTACACCCAAGAGGAGGGAATCAGTTGGTGATCGTCCAGACGTACTTAGAGATCGATGGATATGCGAGGAATAAGGTTCCTCCGGTTTTGTTCAGACCCAGAACGGACTTGTAAATGGATGTGTGTCTAACATCGAATATCATTCTGTGTGATTGATATCGGTTGCATAGCGTGAATTGCCTGTGTGGCATGCTGAGATGCAAATGATCAAGGCTTCTGTTGAAAAGTAGAGTCTCGTGGTTGATGATCTAAGCACCGCCTGTGTGGCATAGCTTTGTGTAGCATTGATTCACGAGCCTCACACCCCGGTTGTGAACTAGAAACGGGAGAGTACATCAGAGAGAACATGCGTTTCTTTCTAGTTAGAAGTGGCGTCAGTGGTTTTACATGCCCTGACGAGTTTGACTTATGTAGTTGTTGCTGTTGCGAGGCGCCTCGGATATATCGGTGACTATGTGAAGCCGATGTAGTCATTCGTTGGCTCATTTACGCCCCCAAAGGGCGGGGAAACGCAGTGTTCAGGCATAATAATCCACATCGGTGGACCGACCCTGACGATCCATGGGGCAGTTGCGGCTGTTCCTGAGGCTTGGGCTAGACAGTCTCGAAGCGGTGAGGACGATCCCTTGCCTCGGTTCACAGATGGAAATCCAACTTCTAATACATGACGTTCGGTTTTAGTTGTAACCCTATATATGGCGACATTGTGGGATGTGGCGCTCATGCCGCCTACGATTGATATTTATGATTGTATATAAAATCAAAAACTAACTGGAAATGAGCTAACATGGGTGGTTTCCTGGGTATTGGTCTGATGTTGGTTTCGGCCTTCGGGGTTAATACTAAGGGAATCTTTCTCTTAATAATTTATGGTTGGAGTCTGATTAAGAATCAAAAGATGAAATTTAGCGTATCAAGCATTCTTGGCTATTATAAGGTAAAAACCCTATCCTCCGGCTTGCGTTGCATTATGTGATGGGACCTGGGTCTTATAGTAGCTTCATTTTTCTTTATTTAGCATGGCGCTGTTGTTTTTTGCACTGGTATTCTTGGGAGGAAACCCATTCCGTGTTATACGGCGTAGTCCCTTGATTTACCTAACTTTAAAATAAAGATTAATAACTGTTTTAGTTCTCACACCTGTCACATGACTGACCTGGAGTTTATTGTTTTAACCTAAACTCTGGGTGCCCTTATTTTCGACATGGGGAGCTAGTATTTTTGGTTTTGCAGATTTATATTCACAGGATCTTGATTTACAGCTGGGCCGATACTCGGAAAGTTCTGTATCCGTGTATTACTTCTAGTTGTGTTTTGTATTATTTCCGTTGCGATGTATTTAAATGTAATTTAAATATCTGATATTTATCGAATGTATTTTATTCATTCATACTCTGTATATTCTTGTAATCTGATGAAATTGTTGTAATATACAATGAAATGCTCTTCTGTCTGCGTTCTTTTGTGTGTTGTTCTCGAAGTATCCGGGCTTTCCTTACCGGGGAAGTTACGGGTCCTTACAGTTGGTATCAGAGCTTGGGTTTACAAAGCTCAGAGAGCAAGACACATTAGAACCATACGAAAGAATTCATCATAAATTGGATTAGTAATATCCAATAAGAATGACTCGTTAGAGATGGGATCAGTAGTACCCTAGAACGAGTGTAAAGAGTGTTGTTTTGAAAAATAAAATTGAAAACAAGTTTTGTTTTGAAAATTTAATTCAATTATTCATATTTGAATATTTATTTATATTGATTTGGACTATCCAGTATATAAAGATTTTGTGTATACGTCTGATCCATGTGAATTTGAGGTTTTAGTATATTCGATAGATATAGATTCACAATCTAGTCGCCCGAAGATGGTTCTGATGATCGCTATAGTACGTACATCATCAGAATTTGTATTCGAGTTTCGAAAGTAGGATTTCTATATATTTCCAATTGACTGGTGTGAGAACCAAAATTAGATAGGTCCTATTGTTGTGATTTGGTATCAAAAATCTGATTTTTGGACTACGTGTCAAAGTTATGAATTTGAAAAGCTAATCAACTAATTGATTGCTGATTGTGTTGTTTGATTATTGGTTGATTAATTAAAATTCGAACCATATAACCAAATTGATCAAATATTGAGTTGTATTGAAAATTTATCGCATATGCATGCATGTACATGTACTTACATTGAACAGGTCATAGCAAATAGGCTAGAGAAGAAGAATATAACTGTTTGCCCGACAAATAGGTACATGTTTACTAATTTATTGGGTTTTGGATAATTTTATGAGCCGATTGGCTAGCTGCTTGGCTGTTTCTTTTTCTTTTTGGATTGATGAGGGCCATGTGAGGATATTTGAAATATCCCGAAGTCCCCAGTGCAGGGGAGGTTATGGAGAAATTTTTCGAAAATTTAGGGTGTTAGCCAAATTTTTGAAGAATTTGAAAAGTTCTTAGAAACTGAAAAGTTGAAGAACTTAAGCCGTAATGAAATAATAAAAGTTGAGTTGATTTGTTAAACAAGTTTTGGCTTCGTTCCTTTTCGGGGATGAAAAGTTTTAAGTGGGGGAGATTGTAATAACCGGGAAATTCGAGCCAATTTAAAAAATTTATTTTGGTAATTTTAGCGAATTTTGATTATTTAAAATGAATTATTTTAAATAATAACGATGAGAAATCTATTTTGAATAGATTAGAATGTATATATTTACTTGAGTTGTCATTAGAATATAAATATTTATTTTAAATTATAAAAGGAATTGAAAATGGCGCGGTAGTTCGAAAATTCAATTTCAAATTTCAAATGGATGTACAGGATTCAAAATAAACTGGATTTTAGTGAAACCAAAAATATTAGAATCTAATTAAGAATATCTTTCCAATGAATCCGAAAAATTGAAATTTCATAGTGGGATAAAAAGTTATGCCCAGTTGAAATTTCAGAATAGTCGCTATGGAATTCTGGCCCTTAAAAATGGGAATTTTGCAAATGACCTCGGCTTTCGACGAAACCACTTATGTTGGATCCGTGACGTCAAGTTATTGCTAGATTCCAAAATTTGTAATTTTTCGAATCATTATGTGGGCGTGGCGAGGTAAAATGTGTTTTGACCAGTTTCAGTTGATTTTAATCGACTGGAAAATGGCCAATTTTCAAACGATCTCAGAATTTGACGAAATTAGTTTTGTTAGGACCGTATCGTCAATACGAAGCTAGAAAATATTTTTCGGGAATTTTTAGAATTCTATGTGGCCCCGGTAAAATGAAATGTGCGTTCATATTCAATATATAGAGATATATTTTGAATTTGATGGAAATTGGTCGAAACGATCGAATCGGCCTAGGATACATATCCCATTGTGTTCGAAATGGGGGTAATTAGCTATGGACGACAGGCGATGGGTCTCGTTTCGAGGTCGAAGTCAAAAGTTGCTTTTTGAAATTTAATAATTAAATAAATAATAAAAAAATCCCCCTTCATCTACTATACCCTCCAGCCCCCCGTCTATTATCAAAATCCGAATCCGAAAAGAGAAAAAAAAAACCTAAATCGATCGCGTCGCCCCCCCATCCGTCTTCGCTGCTTCTTCCTCTTCCTCCTCCTCCACATCGCCCCACTGCACCCAAACCCCAAACTCAACCTAAATCCGCACCCCACAGCCACCCTGGGCCCATGCCATGACCATTGCACCACCCCCAACCCTCGTTCTTATTCCCCGCCGCCGCCTGAAGCACCCCGACCTTCCCCTTCGACGTGAACGCCCCCCCTCTGAGAAGCAACTGTAAGCTCTAGTTTATTTTATTTACTTTATTTCATTTTTATTTGAAATCTGAAAATTTAGAATGTAAATTAGTATTGTATTTTTAAATATGATTTTAAAAATATTCCTAATATGATTTTTATATCATAGGAAGAATAAAGATATGATTTTTAACAACATAAAAATATGATTTTTATATTATAGGAAGAATAAAAATATGATTTTTATAGTATAGAAAGAATAAAATTATGATTTTTATATTATATAGATAGTAAAAATTTAATCTCTATTTATGTAGCGTAATAAAAATCTGATTTTTATTATATATATGTTGAAATAGAAATGGGATTTTTATTGTGATGATATAAAAATTCGATCTTTATATTAGAAGTAGATATAAAAATATAATTAATATATAGGAAGGAGCGTTATAAAAATATATTCTTTATTGGAAGAAGAGCAATATAAAAATATAATTTTTATATAGAGAATAGTAGGATAAAAATATAATCTTTATTATATGAACATCGATATAAAAATAATTTTTTTATCTATATCGTAGCGGTATAAAAATAGAATTTTTATCCACATAGCATAGTTATAAAAATGTGATTTTTATATACATAGAAACAATATAAAAATGTGATTTTTATATATGTAGTGAATACGGCAACGAAAGTGACAAAAGGCGAGAACGGCGAAGATTTCCTACATATGAAGAGTCATGGCGTTTGGTTTAGCTCTTGGTGATAACTCCTCACTTTTATTTTAATTTCTAGTTTGAAATATATACTAGAATGCAAACGGTGTTTAGTAGCACCAGACACCCGATGTCCACAAACCATGGATGACTTGTTTGTTTAATTGATGTGTTGTGAAAGTTGATTGTGTGATGTGGAATGAAATAAAACATTTTATAGTGGAAAATATTTTATAGTTAAAAATATAATTTTTAACGTATATATAAAATAAAAATTTATAAAAAAATCGAACGATTTGTTTATATACACACATTTGACTGATATTGATTGGGACTATAGATTTTACACATCGCCCAACTGTACAAATAAAACCTGTGTTTGATTGATTGAAACCCCAGACGGGTATTGGGATGAAATTGGACATACACTAATCCCAATAATTAGCTGTATGTCGATCGATTGATTGACAGACTGCGTAAGCGTTAAATATTTAGATTTGATGCTTATATAGTGTAGAATGCACTTTGGATGATGGATTGCTGTTTTCATTGTTATTATACACATTTATTGTGTGAAATCCATAAAATCAACATTATATGGTAATTGGCTGTGTCTGATTCCAATTCAGAATTATCGAATATTTTAAAATAATTTTCAGTGAATATTGAAATGTGAAGCAGTGTTAAGTAGTTAAACGCCATTTTAACACGAACAGGAATTTTGTCGATTTTATTCATTTTGCAATGAATATCGAAAGTGATTTCAAAATCTGATATTTTTAAATGATTTGAAATTCGAATTAAATTGAAATGATTTGAAATTCGAATTAAATTGAAAAGATTTGAAATTCGAATTAAATTGAAATGATTTGACATTCGAATTAAATTGAAAGGGATTGAAATTCGAATTAAATTGAAATGATTTGAAATTCGACTTAAATTGAAATGATTTGAAATTCGAATTGATTTGAAATGATTTGAAACTCGAGTTGAAGTCGATTTGAAATGAATTTGAAATGAATTTATATTGGATTTTGATTTGAATTTGAGATGGAAGTTGAAATCATTTTGAAAACGATTTATAAAATATGTTTTAAAAGGAAATCGACGAAATATATATAATATTATGTATATATATATATATATATATATATATATATATATAATGGCCTGAATAGAATGCGCCGTGCTGCGGCAGTTCGCGAATTTCGACCATTGACTTCGAATGGATATTACGGGAGATCCAACTGTCGGATTCTCCTAAAACCGGAACCGTTGGGCTCGTATTGAAAAGAACTTTCTAACGAACATTAGAGATTTGAAATCTAACGGTTGGATTTGGAATTATGTCCAAATAAAATTTGGAAAAGATCGTTGTATGTGCAGTTCGAGGGCCGTTGATGGAAATCGAGTGTACGGGCCTTGATAAAATTATTAAAAATAGTAATAATTTGTGTAAAATCATAAGAAATGGTTTGTGAAGAATTGGGATGAAAATTTCCATATTTGAAAAGATAAAAGTAGATTTTTATCGAAATGAACTAGTTTCGAACTAGAATAATAATTTATTTATTTTTAAAATAAATAAATTGGATTTGAAATGGTATTGAAAATAACTAGAATTTCCAATAATTGAATTGGAATGGATTTGAATCGAAATTGTCTTTGGAATATTTCAATGTTGGATTTCGTGATTATACAGATATTGTTATGGAAATTTGAAAGACATATTTGTATCGTTATTTCCAGTACGACATTTGTTGGTCATAGAATTTGATATTGAATATAAGCCGATATATTTTCTAATCAGAGCCTTGTATTTAATTTCAAATGTGATTTGGGTTTGTCGTTGATTGACATAGAAATGTGTTTATTTTTACGCTCATATCTTATCTTTATTGTAAATAAATAAATATTACTTTGGGTATTTTCGTGTGTTTTCACAGGTTGTTAAATAAATGTCTCCTTCATTCAATTAAAGACCAATTGCATAGGAAATGCTACTTCTTGGAATCAACAAATTTTCAATCATAAAGGAAGCTGTAGCACACTGATAAAGCCTAGAAATTTGGACAGAGTGTTCTGAGTTCAGCCACCGTCAAAGCCCTATTTTTTTTGCTGAAGAAAAGAACAAATACATTGCCTCCGTCGCTTTGAAGAATAAAGAGACTAGTGCTATATTATATATATATATATATGTATGTATGTATATAACATATGCACTAAGATTTGAAGAGCTAGACATTTTCTTCTCAAAGAAATCAATTGAAAATCTTGCATATTTACTTGCCATTGAGGAGAAGACTTGACATATATTTACCAGAATGCAACTCAATCAAATGCCACATGTCAGCAATCAAGGAGGGAGAATCATCATAGAACATCTCAAATCTATATCCATATCTCTTTTATTTGTAAATAGAATATCTCAAGAGATATTTCTTGGCCCAAAAGTCATATAGGATGGAGGCTACATCCCCTATAAATACCCATTGTATTCATTGTAACAACCATCGATTATTCTATAATTCTTCTGCCATTAACAAAGTTCTTCTTTTTATTTTTCTGCTATTTTCTAATTTCTTAGCAATTAGTGTTGTCTACACGATTAGATTCGGTAGAGCATTAATTGTATTTTTTCACTTATTTTCATTAGCGATTGACCGTCTGATTAGATTCAGCGGTAATCCTAATTCTTATTTTCTGTTCGTTTAATTTTGTTCTGCAATTTTATTTCCATTGTTCTATTTCATCTTTCATCATTGAATTCATTACAGATCCGATTAGATTCGAATCTGCAGTGAATTTAACTGCATCTTTTATTTGTAGTTTCAATTTTTATTTTGTTTTGCAAAATTAACCTCCAAGCTTCGTCTAACTCGCCTACGAAACATATAAATAATAAAATTTAACTTTCCTCCCTGTGTTCGACCTGTATGCTACACACCTGTATGCTTGCAGAATTTATTACAAATGTCGCGCTTTTCTAATTCATAGATTAGCGACGATCAGTCGTGAACGGTATCTTCAATAATACTATTCTTAGACCCAGCTGAGTTAAGAAAATCAGAAACTAACTGGAGATTAGATAAGTTGAATGGTTTCTTGGGTATTGATCTGATGTTGGTTTCGGCCTTCGGGGTTAATACTTAGGGAATTGCTCACTTGCTATTTTACGGTTAAAGGCTGATAGAATGAAATGTGATTTTGGGTTTATCGTGAACCGTGTTTTAAATGACATTGATTCTTTAACCCAGTTAAAGACAGGAAGATTAAAACCAAGTGGAGTTTTAATGAATCTTTAATTAGATTGAAAAGATCGAGAATGGAGTATCACCAGTTTTGCTCCAGGCGATAGTTAAATCTTTAAATAGATTTGAACGCGAAATGGTAATTGAATTTACCGATAACACCGTGGTGTTAGAAATGAAGTATGATCAGTTTTACTTCATGGGATGAATAGGTTGGGATTGGGAAATAAAATAAATGATTACTTCGGTGTGGTTCGCTAATCCTGACTAGTTGAATTGATATTCAAAAGAAGATTAAAGAATAAATTTAAGGAATTTATCTTTGATAAAATCAATGGGAACCTATCCTTAAGAATGTGAAATTTAGCGATTAACTGAAGATTAGTTAAGATGAATGGTTTCCTGGGTATTGATCTGATGTTGGTTTCAGCCTTCGGGGTTAATATTTGGGGAATTATTCTCTTACTAATTTACGATTAGTGACTGATGAATTAGATTGAGGCGTATGTTGTGTTTGTGTAGCACTTGTTTATTTTATACGCGAGTTATTCAGAAAGACCGGGTTTATCCCATTCTGAATAACTGATTCGACGTGGTGTCGAGGATGAAGACGGTGGTCGAAGACCGGAGGTCTTCACATCGTTTGGGTGATTACTGATGATCTTGATTGGGCTGTACACCCAAGAGGAGGGAATCAGTTGGTGATCATCCAAACGTACTTGGAGATTGATGGATATGCGAGGAATAAGGTTCCTTCAGTTTCGTTCAGACCCAGAACGGACTTGTAAATGGATGTTTGTCTGACATCGGATTTCATTCTGTGTGATTGATATCGGTTGCATAACGTGAATTGCCTATGTGGCATGCTAAGATGCAAATGATCAAGGCTTTTGTTGAAAAGCAGAGTCTCGTGGTTGATGATCAAAGCACCGCCTGTGTGGCATAGCTTTGTGTAGCGTTGGTTCGCGAGCCTCACACCCCGGTTGTGAACCAGAAACGGGAGAGGACATCCGGGAGGACATGCATTTCTTTCTAGTTAGAAGTGGCATCAGTGGTTTTACACGCTCTGACAAGTTTGACTTATGTGGTTGCTGCTGTTGCGAGGCGCCTCAGATATATCGGTGACTAGGTGAAGCTGATGGAGTCATTCGTTGGCTCATTTACGCCCCCAAAGTGCGGGGAAACGCAGTGTTCAGGCATAATAATCTACATCGGTGGACCTACCCTGACGATCCATGGGGCAGTTGCGGCTGTTCTTGAGGCTCGGGCTAGACAGTCTCGAAGCGGTGAGGACGATCCCTTGCCTTGATTCACAGATGGAAATCCAACTTCCAATACGTGACGTTTCAGTTTTAGTTGTAATCCTATATATGGCGACATAGTGGGATAGGGTGCTCATGCCACCTATGATTGATATTTATGATTGTATATAAAATCAGAAATTAACTGGAAACGAGCTAAGATGGGTGGTTTCCTGGGTATTGGTCTGATGTTGGTTTCGTCCTTCGGGGTTAATACTTAGGGAATCGTTCTCTTACTAATTTACGGTTGGAGTCTGATTAAGAATCAAAAGATAAAATTTAGCGTATCAAGCATTCTTGGCTATTATAAGGTAAAAACCCTATCCTCCGGCTTGCGCTGCATTGTGTGATGGGACCTGGGTCTTATAATAGCTTCATTTTTCTTTATTTAGCATTGTGCTGTTGTTTTATGCACTGGTATTCTTGGGAGGAAACCCATTCCGAGTTATACGGCGTGGTCCCTTGATTTACCTAACTTTAAAATAAAGATTAATAACTGTTTTAGTTCTCACACTAGTCACATGACTGACCTGGAGTTTATTGTTTTAACCTAAACTCTGGGTGCCCTTATTTTCGACACGGGCAGCTAGTAGTTTTGGTTTTGCAGATTTATATTCACAGGATCTTGATTTACAACTGGGACGATACTCGGAAAGCTCTGTATCTGTGTATTACTTCTAGTTGTGTTTTGTATTATTTCCGCTGCGATGTATTTAAATGTAATTTAAATCTCTGATATTTGTCGAATGTATTTTATTCATTCATACTCTGTTATTCTTGTAATCTGATGAAATTGTTGTAATATACAATGAAATGTTCTTCTGTCTGCGTTCTTTTGTGTGTTGTTCTCGAAGTATCCGGGCGTTCCTTACCAGGGAAGTTACGGGTCCTTACACTATCCTTATACATAACACACAGCGGATAATAATTGTATAACATCATATGTATGAACTCCTCCAGCCCGTCTCTAAACTTCATAGCATCTGATAACCTGAACCTGTACAACCCGGCCCGAGCTTTACAAACACCGGGTCAGTCTGGTGGACCAAAGTGAGAAACCCACTAAGTTTATATAACATCAATGTTGATTTTTGAATCAAAAATCCTTTTTGAAAGAAAAGGATAATAGTAAGACCAGCCCACACATAAACACGAACGGTTTTTACCTTACTATAACCCAAAACAATTTTGAAATCATATCTTATTCTGATATTATAGTAGTGTCTAAATACAAATAAATAACAATCTAGCAGAACGCTTGCATCTCACGTTCCACATATATAGTATACAATCAAAACTGCGGGCGCTTATTGGAGATTGGATTCCGACTATGACAAGGTATGGAACCACCTTCCGATAGTGTATCTCTAGAGAGGAATACACTGGGTTTAACAAGAACATCTTGCAACCCGACCCATACATGACCGACCACTCATTACCCTTGAGTGTATCGAATGTATATCACCAACGGTTGGGTGTGACCCACCGTTTCCCGAGAAGGGACAACATCGAAATATATTAAAGAATGTAATGAATTTTCTCTAGATATGTGATTATACATCCTAATGGGTGCGACCCACATAGCCATGCTGCCTGCCCGATTTCTGTCATTTCCCGGTTGATGAGGCTTGAGGTTATAATCGACTTCTGGAATATCAGGTCACCATTCACATCGTCTATACAAGTCATCCAGGAACAGGATGAACCGAAGGCACCATCCTACCGCATCCTAGGAATCACCCAAAGAATCAATAGCGAGAAGTTCTTGCAATCCGTAAAATCTCAACCACGACCGAATCACAGTTTAAAAACCTCTGGTAGCTAGCCAGAGAAATTCAACAACAATCCTTTCGCTTATGAGGATCCATAGTCTTCAATGCTCCATCTCGACCATCTTCTGATATCTTGAACGTTTATGTATTTGCTGGTCGGAATGGTTTTCGAATATTAATTCGATCTCGGTCTTTCCGTACAAACAATCGTTTTGGTCAAATTTTGATAGTCGGTGATTTAACTATCAAAATAAACAATCATCATCCATAGAAAAATAAAGTGGATTCCTTGTTTCAGCATATAGCGTCATTTGGCCTCTTTAGTTAAACAGTTGTTAATTAGATTTCTAAATCTCCCAATCATTTGGCATATCGCCCTTTCCCTTCTTATTTACAATCAAATTATTTAACTTATAACTATATAATATTCCTCACGGAAGTATTAAACCATCGTCTCTAAACTAAAATCATTCTTGGATAGTCATGAAGTCGTCATAAGTTAGGGTATTTTATTTACCTCCCAGACCTTGAGTCGACAATACTTTTATCTTTGGAATATATAGAAGTTTATAAATGCAAATCTTATTCAAATAATATCCCAGGACTTCTATTTATTTTAGAACCCTTTTTAAATAACCGTATATCTTAGTTTTATTCAAATAAACTCCTCTCACATTAAGAATATTCATTTCTAGATCTTTATCGTTAGATTCTTACTTTTAAAATCAAGTTCAATCCACTATGGTTCCCGTTCAATTTCAACTCACATCAGCCTTATTTAAAACTTTCCTTTTTATTTAATCCTTGCCAGAAATAAATCCAAAATTCTAACTCATATAAATATGAGTAAACTTAAAATCCTTTTTAATTGTAAACAAGGTCTTTACTTGACTAATTCCCCTTTATCACCATTTCCATTTCAACCCCTTTTCAAACATTACTCACTTTAAAAGTTAACATTATTCTTTTTATACAATTCTGGACTCGATATGTCAAAAAAACTTGGTTTCATTTGAAGCACTATTATATATTCAAATCTTGTCTATCGAGTCATCTTATGAATTCATATTCATATTTTACTTTAAAAGAAATCCCATTTCTAAGTCAACTTCTTATTCCTTGTCTAACACCCTTTATATCAAATAATTTATCAATTATCAACTATACTTAAAGGGATTTATCTCTCTTAAAAGGTTAATTCAAAAAGATATTTACTTCAATAAAAATTCACAATCCAATATTAGTTTTCAATAATCAAATCTCAAACAAGGTTACCTCGTTAACCATTTCCACCTGGTTATCCCTTTTAAATAAATAAAATTAATAATTTCACTTGATTTAATTAACAATCTAACTAAATTTAAATAATATGATTTAATTGTTTATTTAAAAATAATAATAATTAATTCAACCCTTAACCATTTGGTTAATTGTTGCTCCCTTGCTTACAAAACTCATTAACATACAAATCTCGTTTTACATACCCATTTTATAATTACAAGATTAAAATAATTATTTATTTCCTTTAATGATTTCATTTAAAAATAATTTATAGAAAATAGATTTCAAAATCTGTCTTTTGTTATAAAACGAATTTTATAACTTTCTTTTTATTGATTATGACGGTAAATCAATCTCTATAAAACAGTTCATTTACAGGCCATCGGCCGATAATTACTCAACCAGTATCACCCATTGGTTTATATCAAACAAGTGTTGAATTTGGTTTCAACAATCAACAATCAATAAAAAACGTATTTGAGGAATCCAGTTGGATTCCTCTAAGTTGTCCTTCCCTGCATCAAATGGGTTACTTCAAATTCAATACGACAATATATTTATTCACTACGATAACCAGAAATAATAGCTCAGCTAATAACAGTCCAAAAAAAAATTATAACATCCAACCAAGCCTTAAGTTTTTTTTCCTTTTTTTTTACTTTAATACGTTTATATCAATGTAACTGTAACAGCAAGTTAGGTTAACTTGTTCGAAAATTAATCGTTTAAAATAACGATTTAATTCGATTAAATTAAACAAACATTTAAATTAATCAATGAATATTAAAAATATTTGGCCCACATGCGAACAGTCATCAAATCACCAACCATTAGCAGCCATTGCGCACAAAAAAAACTCGATTTATATAAAATATTAATGGGGTAAACTGAGTGAGTTGAATTCACCTGGTTTCCATTGTTGTTTAATTAACTAAAAATTCTGACTGCATCCAGCTGCACACCACTATGTTTAAATTAGTTCCATAACGTCATGCTTCCCACTCAGTTTGACTGCTTCCGATCTTTCTGAATTCTGTCATCATAGAATACGTTATAGAATTTATACACCTGTGGTTTAAATTAAAATTATAAACCCTTAACTATATTAATGTGATTAATTTATAATATATAATTGGGCAAGTTTCAAACTACTGTACAATACCCCCTGATTCTACATATAATAAGGCCTGAATTGAAAATGCACTTAAGCATCTGTATTCGTTTCTTAATATGTCATGTACATGCATTGTTAAACACAATTATGGTCAGTGGCACATAAAGTTAGTGTGTGTGTGTGTGTGTGTGTGTATATATATATATATTAAAACCAAACTTAATTTGCATTTAATTATATAACAGGCCTTACCCAATTTCGATCAATCCCATCAAATAACCATCTGCCTCCCTATTAGCTGCTACAGTCCATGCTCTTCTCTCATGCGTTTCCTGCCTCCATGCGATACTTCCCATATTCATATTATATGCATCCAGCTTAAACTTCTTCAATTCCCTTCAACCCCACTGTATCATCTCTTTTCTTCACACATGTATTGCTTCAATATGTTGGAACCCACTTTGTCACCCCCTTCTTCTTCATTTTCGTTTTCTGCATGGACACAAAAACATCCCCACATATTTTCATTATGAAACCGACCCCCTACTGTCCTTGTTTCCTTATTCATTATATTTTTTTAAAATAGAAACCCAAACCGTCACCTTCCCCTTCCCCTTCTTCTGGTTTCATGAGATAAAAACCACTACAGCATGTTCTCCCATGCCGCTAAAACCTTTCTACTTCGTATATCTTCCCTTTTAACTATTGCTTTGCTGCTTTTCGAACATGGTGCTCACGTGAGCCTCCTGCCATGCATTTAGGAACCCCACTTCCTCACTAATACCGTTCATCACCATACACAACCTCTTACTCCCCCATGACATAAGTCTTCCTTCGGTTTCTTCTTTCACTTACTTTTCATATTCATTTTTCCCCACTTAGTTTGCAACCCAAAAATTTATATACTGATGTGCTATTTTGTGATAACCGACCCCTACCCCTCCTGTTCTCAAGATCACACGCCATTCGCTGCTACTTCATTTTGCTCAAATCCATTTTTCTTCACACCATGATGCTTCACTTACATACTTTTGCACCCATTGTTCTACCCAACATGTACCATTTACTCCACCTTCTCCTTCCCATTCAGTTTTCTTCCTACATCTCTCTCTTTCTCTCCCTCTCCATCTCTTCTTTTTTTTCCTTTTTTTTTAAATTGGAGTTCGAAAAACTGGAATAGGAAAAATGGGGTTCACGGTTTGAGAATGAAACGAGGTATAGGGTATTTAAAGAAGCAGCTTGGGTCGCACGGATGTAATATCTTGCAAGGCACGGTTTTGACAAATCAAATCCCTTATCCCTAGATTTCTCTATCCCTCTGTGCCTAACCAATCAAGACCCCCTGATTTCCAGCTTTTGCAATTAAACCCTATTTATGCTGAGGGTTTAATTGCAAAAGGATGAAAATCACGGATCCTGACTGGTTGGGCATAAAGAGATAGGGGAATTTGGGGACAAGAGATTTGATTAATTGCAAAACTGAATGTATTTTCAAGGGGTACAACTTGGTTGACAAGGATTGTGTAATGTCATTTTCATTTGTCGGAAAAGGATGAGCGATATTAAATAAGATTAGCAGTATGGGTCGGCTATCACATGCATAGCTTAGGTGTACAAATTTATTTGATTAGCTCCTTCTTGCAAAGAAGGACTTGCGTAGGCCATTTGTTCCATTGGTAGCTGTACATTTTCAATAAATATGTACAAATTTTGAAATGAAGTTGTAGGCTTTGAGGATGCGGGATTTTAGCATGGCTTTGGTAGAACGAGGGTAGTTTACACGCAAGGTAGGGAGAACTAGGTAGGTTTAGTTTATTTTATATGGTCTTACCGCTGACCCTTAAATATGCACCAAAATAAACGATCTTCAAACACAACAGAAATGGACGTATCGTAACATCTTAACATTCCAGTCTCAATGAAATTGATTTCGTTAAAAACGGATTCCATTTGTATAAAGGCGTTATTTTAATTTATCAGTTCACCCTAAAAATTCGTCTACCGAGAAAACAACTCCGTTTGGCCTCCAACTGGAAATGTAACAATAACTAACCATACGTCTTCCAATAAAATTTGTTTCGTCGAAATTCGTTTGAAAATAAAACTTTTTATGAGGCCTATATAATACAGATAAAATAGAATTAAACCCAAAGCAATTCAATTGAATTAATAATAAATCATTATTATCATATATATCCAAAAAGAATAACCAATATATATTTTAAACTCAATATTCAGAAATTATGTTTTAAACCGATATCCAAATATATAGAAATTCCTTTATATTTATTAAATAAACATTGTCATTTTTTAACGAAATCCCATAGCGACTATTTGAAAATTTGAATTGGACATAACTTGAAATCTATAATATGAAATCTCCAATTTTTCTCTTTCGTTAGAAAAATATAATCAAATTGGTCCAAATGTTTCTTGTTTCATAGAATTTCGGCTTATATCGGATCATGTATATTTAATTGAATTTCAAAACGTAAATTATGAACTACCGCATCGTTTTGAGCTCGTTTTAATTATATAATAAATATAATATATTAGAACTCCATTTTAAATAAATAAATTCAATATAAAACCCATTATATTTCCAAACCGGTATTTAAAACCAATTTAAATGTCTCAAATAAATGTTCGAAAATCTTGGACGTTACACTATCAGTTCACCATCATACTTGGGTGTGAGCTCGCGAAGTAACGCTACACAAAGCTATGCTAATTAAAGCTATGCTTTGATCATCATCTACAAGGCTCTTCTTTTCAACTAAAGCCTTGATCCATGCATCTCAGCATGTCACATTGTCAATCCATACCATATCATTGATTTCTGCCAATATATAACCTCTGAGCCCATATGTCTCAGAGGAGGGTGTTAAGCAAGAGAATAAATTCTCCGCCACCAAACAGATGTATAGTTAGCAGAGATCAATGAATATAGCATAAATGAATATAACGTCAGACATACTATCCATTTACAAGTCCGTTCTGGGTCAGAACGTAACCGGAGGCACCTTATTCTTCGTCCCATATGTCCAATACAAGAGAGAGATCCTTGCATATCCGGTCGATCTCCAAGTATATTTGGACGATCACGACTTATTACCTTGTCTTGGGTGTACAGCCTAATCAAGGTATCAGTAATCATCCAAACGATGTGAAGATCTCCGGTCTTCAACCACTGTCTTCATCGTCTACTTTTAACCATCGTAGTAATTATTCAAAATGGATTAAACCCGATCTTTCCGAATAACTCGCGTATTTTATAATCACTTTCTTGTGGAGAAGTACTGCAAATGTTTGTATTATTTATGAACTACTTTTCTTTAGCATCTTTATCTTGCATCCAAAAACAAATAAACAGATTTAGTTTCATTTGTTTCTGGTATAGTTCAGCGTCTCCCCAACAAAACATCCTCAATAAACAACAAATCTCATCACCGAATAGCTTTATCATTTACCCGAATCCATTATTTAACCCGGACCAGAATCCACCTACCACCACCCTAAAACAAACTACACATCACACAATTGCTTCACTGTTCATCACCACCAGCAACGCACCGTACCAGCCAAAAACCCACACTGATTCTAAAACCCCAATCCACCACAATTTGAAACCGAATAAGAGCAAGGAGATACCAATATTACTGCAGGGTTGATCTGATGATACCCGAAATCCAATTCTAAACTTTTGAGGGTGCGCTCGGTGGTCCAAAATGGACCGTTATCAGATCCGATGCATTGGATGTGTCAGACACGATAACCCAACGGCCAAAATTTGGCCATTGAGAGCCGACGCATCCAACGCGTCGGCTCCCGACAACCAAATTTTGGATCCTTCCCCTCTAGATTAATTAAACTAAAAACAAAAATAAAATGATCCACTTAAAACTGCAAGCACATTATTCGGTTAACTAAATGGTCCGCTAAAATACCCCATTTCCGCTTACCACAAACGCATCCTAAAGCGCAAGTTGTTCCCTAAAAGCTTGAGCAATTTTGATTCGCATTCATGATTTTGATTGCGGTTGTTTCATTTAGCGCATTTTTTTTTTCGTCTGAGATTTTAACTTGGCTTTTAATGGACTTATAGAGACAGAGCAAGGGTAGTTTAGTAGAAAGCATAATTTATTTTGAAGTGTGTTTGATTTGCTAATAGGGTGTGGTATTTTATGTTGGGTGTAAAGACCCGCAAATCCGTGCCATCTGAGTTGACTAAAAACACCACACGTCCAACTCAAATTGCACAGAAATACGACTCATTATTAGAAAGAAGTTAGAGGATGAGAAATAGAAAGAAAGAAATATTAGAATAGAAGAAAAACAAAGATCACAAACTCACAGCGGAACGAATAAAATATATTATATAACATAAGCTTCGAAATACAAATCTGTTTTGTACATATATACATACCATCATCAGAGTACACATAACATTTGATCCAGCGGAAGTAACTCTAAATAACTAACGTTGAAGCCTCCTGCTTCAAGCTCCTCCAAGTGTATCTGTAAAAGCCTGAAACACTTGACTGCCCGTACAAATTTGGGCACCCAAGAGTTTAGGGAAAACAAAACAAAATAAACTCTGGGTCAGTCATGGGACTGGTGTGAGTAAACTCCAACCACTTGTTTAACTTTAAAAATCCTTCCAAAAGAAAAGATAATAGTAAGACCAGCCCACACATAAACACGGACGGTTTTTACCTTACTATAACCCAAAACACTTTGATACGAAAATCCAGTGATATTATAATAATGTCTACATCAAGTAAATAACCAAATAGTAGAACGCTTGCATCTCACGCTCCACATATATAGTATATAATCAAAAACCGCATGGCGCTTATTGGAGATTGGATTTCCAACATGACAAGGTATGGAACCACCTTCCGACTGTGTATCTCTAGAGGCGAATACACCTGGGTTCAACAAGAACGTCTTGCAACCCGGCCCACACATGACCGAACACTCATTTCGCTTGAGTGTATCGAATGTATATCACCAACGGTTGGACTCAAACCACCGTTTCCCGAATGGGCAGAATCGATAGATTTAGAAACAAAAGGAAATTCTCTAGATAGGTGATTATACACCCTAATGGGTGCGACCCACATAGCCATGCTGCCTGCCCGATTTTTGTCCTTTCCCGGTTGTTGAGGCCTGAGGCTACGAATACTTACCATTCATCGATAACACAATCACTTTGAATGCCACATCGTCAGATCCGTCAATCACTAGTTAAGTTTGCACAAATATTCTGGATGTTATGCTAAGGGATAAATCCGTTGCAACCATATACATTCATACAGACCAACCCATTTGATCATTGGAAATACTCTGTCAGACATTCGTCTATTTACGTTCGTTCTGGGATTGAACGAAACCGAAGGCACTATTTCTATAAATAGAAAAGCCCTTGCACTTCACTCCGTCTTCAATATATTCAGCATACTTGGTTCGCAACGCTTATGCCGATACGGAGTGGTTCTTCGGATAATAATCCAACCGGTCTCTCCATATTGACAACGATGGTCAAAAACTTCGATAGTCTGTGATTTAACTATCGAATAAAACAAGTGTTCATCCAACATATCAAACAAATCACTGGGCTCCTTAATTAATATTTCATTAATTAAATCTCTTCTCCATTTCCTTATCGATATTTGTTAACCAAATATTTTCAATAATCATCTTGCCTCTTACGCCATTTGGAAAACGTTTCCAAATATCAACTTCTTTTATTTTCTATATATTAGAAAATATCTCTATTTGCAATTGGAAACAATTCCAATCACTTATCTCTATCCCTTTTTGTTTACAACATTCGATTTTAATATTCACTTTACTATCGAATTCAATACGTCGATACAATGATTTCAAATTATCAAAATATCTTAAAAATATTCTAACTCCTTAAATTTCCGGAAAATTTCGCCATAACCTCCCCTGTATCGGGAGCATCGGGAAATTTCAAATAGCTTTCCCGGTATCTTCCTCAATCAAAAAGAAAAAGGAAAAGCCAAGCGGCTTGCCGATACGGCGCATAAAACTCATATATGAATTTAAACATGTACCTTTTTGTCGAGCACTACATTAATAACTTCATATACTTCATCCCAAACCTGCTTAACACATATTCACCTGTTTGCAATTCAATTCAATACCATCTAATCGCTTGAATTCAGTTTCGCCCATTTATTCTTTAAATTGGCCCTTTTTCCTATTTCACTTTTTGTTGAACATAACATGTTCAAACAAAATGTTTAACTCGTCCATAACCGAATTGAATTTTGATTTCAATTCTAGTTCTCTTTTCTATTTCGAATATAAACTCTCAAATCGAATTTACTTGTTTAAGGCCCAATGTCAATTCAACATCTCCTTTACTAATTACTATTCGAATTAGTTAATTCTATTCAATAATCAAAATCTGATTTCTGTTTCAAACATCAATTTCCTTACTTCACTTGAGTTCACATATTTTTATAACTCAAGTCTGAAATTTTCTAAATAGAAATTCGGATTTTATTTGCTTAAAAATCCTTTTATAAATGAAATAAACCGTTATGGTTTTTAAATAGTTTTGGCGCTGTTTTTCTGAAAATTTGATTTTGACATATCTCAAAATCTATACGACGAAATCCAGATTTTTCTCCTTCATTAGAAAACTATTATCAAATCGGTCCTAACGTTTCTTGTTTCAAAGAATTTCGACTTCAATTGAGTCCTGTATATTCAATTGAAGTTCGAATCGCCAATTTACGAACTGCAGCGCCGCGGCGAGTTCGTTTTAATTATATTTATATATATAAACTTTTTAAACTTCTTTAAAATGAATTCAACTTCATTTAACTCTGCTTGATTCAAATTCAAATCTCACTTTTATTTGAATTCTAAATTCAAATTCCAATTCCTTTTCTATTTGGTATTCAAATTCAATATTTGAATTTCTATTTGAATTCCCTTATTCAAATTCTATATTTAAATTCATTTGAATGCTCTTATTCACTCTATATTCAAATTCCATTTGAACTTCCATAATCCAATTTCTATATTTGAATTCTATTGAAATTCAAATATTCAAACTCCTTTTTAAATTCTATATTCAAAATTCCATTGTTTAAAACCCATTTGAATTTCATATTCAAATCCCATAGATTAAATCCTATTTGAATTCAATTTGAATCTCTTACATTCAAATTTCATTTTTCATTTCCGACCCCATTTGAATTCCTAATATTCAAATTCATTTTCAACACCATTTGAATTCCTAATATTCAAATTCATTTTCAACACCATTTGAATTTCTAATATTCAAATTCATTTTCAACACCATTTGAATTTCTAATATTCAAATTCATTTTCAACACCATTTGAATTTCTAATATTCAAATTCATTTGAATTCCCTTGAATTCAAATTCCATTTCAAAATCCTTTTGGATTTCCTATTTTGAAATCCTATTTCAATCCTACTTTGAAATCCTACTTTCAAAGTTTATTTCAAATTTTATTTTGAAATCTCATATTCAAATTTCTACTTGAATTCCTATATTCAATTCCATGTTCAAATTCAATACTCGAATTTCTATTTCAAATCTCAATTCAAATCTCATATTTAAATTCCATTCAAATCTCTATTCAAATTTCACATTTGAATTCTTCTTTGAAATACTATATTTCAAATCCTATTCAATTCTTCTTTGAAATTCTATATTTCAAATTCTATATTCAAATCTTTATTTGAATTTCTTTATTCGAATTCCTTCGAATTCAAATTATATTTTAATTTCTTGAATTCAAATTTTATTTTAATTCCTTGAATTCAAATTCTATTTTTCATTCTAATTTCGTCTATTCAAATTCTATTTGAACTTCTATTTGAATTTCTAATATTCAATCTCCTTTTAAAATTCAAATATTTAAACTCCCTTGCTAATTCAAATGTTATACTCAAATTTCATTTGAGTTATATATTTAAAAATTTCATTTCCCATCCTATTTTGAAATTCCATTTCAAATTCCAATTTCGCACTTGTATTTCTATTTCTGAATTATCAAATGATAATTCTTTCCACTTCATTTATAACTTCGTTATAAAAGAACTATTTATAAACTTCGTTTATAAAGAAACTACTTGTTTTATTTCAAAAACAAGTTTATAATTTTATTTCCGTTTAAAATTCAAATTCTATTAAAAAATAGAATTTTTCCTTTTTAAATCTCAATATCCTTTTTACGGTATTTTTAAATATCCTTACTCAAGCCCAGTGATAAAACACACAAAGCAACCAATTATTTATTTTTCTAACACATCATATATAACAATATAGATGCAAACAAATAAACAAACAGATAATATATTTTTGAGGAATCCAGTTGGATTCCTCCAACCTGTTTTCCTGCATCCACAGATGTTAGCACATAAATAATACCCATTCTGCTTCGTGGCAGAATATCGCGGTATAGAAGGTCATCCACTAATCATAGCGTGGGGCGTATAGGGTAATCATCCGCTATGAAACTGCGGGCATCCGCTAATGAGACTGCGGGAATCCAACCAATCAATCAACCCAATATATATATATATATATATATAATAGCCTAAATAACTAATATATATAAAACAACCAGAAAACATTCACACAAGCAACAGACAATTATTTTTAACGGAATAAAAATAATTAGAAATAAAAGGTGAGTGAGATTTACTCACCGGGAAATTTATTTGCACTTGTACTATTTCCAATTTCCTTTGCCGATCTCCAAGGCTTCGTACTCTACACGAACACTTTATTTGATTTTATCCTTGCCTAGGAAAACCTGAATTTCAATAATTTGCTAATGAAATTTCTTGACGGGGTTTTTTTTTGTTAATAATATACCAACATTTAAATTTTATTTACTTTCAAAATTTCCTCATTTTAACATTCTAACAAATTTTAAGTTTAAATTGTTTACTCATCAAATTTACATTTTTATCTAGTGATTTTCTAAAGAAATCTTCCTTACTAGATTTCAAATTTCAACTAACAGTAAAGTGTCACTTTCTTTCCTCTTAATAGTATACTGATTTAATCTTAACCAATATATTAGTTAAGTTCTAACCATTATACTAATTGAATTTACATGAGAAAAAAAAAATAAGTAAATAGATTTTAAATTAATTACCTTTAATTTAATTGAACCCTTCTTTAATCATAGACTTCTATTAACGCAAAATTGCCTTATCCTTCTTTGATAATTCATCCGATGCTTTACAACATCAATCACCTCCTTGAATTCCAGTGAACCGCCACCAGAACCGACATCAGCCTTAACAGAAATTTATCGCAGCTCCTACTCGCCTTCGAACCCTCTGTCGAACCCTTCATCTAGGTCAGAACCCCTTATCGAGGCAACAAATCGATCAACAACCCATTTCCCCATGTGCGAGCGCCTCATGACCCCCTCTAATACCATC
This sequence comes from Allium sativum, assembly GCA_030737875.1. Classification (NCBI taxonomy): domain Eukaryota; kingdom Viridiplantae; phylum Streptophyta; class Magnoliopsida; order Asparagales; family Amaryllidaceae; genus Allium; species Allium sativum. The sequence continues at coordinate 659,364,346 of CM060913.1, forward strand.
GCGATCCCACAGTTTCACCTCAGTCTCGCTGTCGATCTTCAGAAAAGCCCAGGGTTTATCGCGATATGATTTCAAGCTCTGGTGGACTACTGGCATCAATCGCGATTCGCGGTTTTCAATTTCTGGTTTTGTTTGGGGAATTTTATTTCGTGGAATGGCTGAGGAAAGTGAGTAACAGAAGAGAGAGGTAGCGGCTTTAAATATACAAAGTGGGAACAAGTATTGCTGCTCGAGGTAGGGAGCAAAAGGTCGGCCATTAAATTTATGTTTCCCTGATGTTGAAGCTTGGGAACAAAGTTTTCTGCTCGAGAAGAAAATAACATGTGCGATGTAAATGGTTTAGGTCTGCGCTGAGAAGAAGAGGTCGGCTTATATGAATATAGGGTGGCTTTTTAAAATGATAGGTCTGCTAATTTGATTTGATATAAATTTCGTTTTTTTTTAAAAAAAAAAAACATAATATCTCGTGTCCCTTAACTCGCCGTACCGAACCACTGTTGTGACGACCGATCTCCTAGATTATAATGCTATTTTGGACTCAACGGGACCGGTCCTAAAATTTAGTTCAACTGTATAAAAGAGATAACAATTTAAATTAACGATTTAAAATAAATTCAATTTAAAATATAAGTCGATTTCAAACAATTTAATTCATTGATAATAAATTATTACTATCGTTCTAATCCAATTTAAAATTGATCTACTAAGTTGTTTAGATTTAGTTTCAATTGTGAATTTAATTATTTATTGTTTTTATATTACACCACTTGGATATATTCGATATTAAATCTTATATCGATTATTAAATCGATAACCTAATATAAAAATTTATTTATATTCTCAACACAATATTTAAAACCATATTAAATATTTAAAACAAACTGTTCAAAAATCCGGGTCGTTACATTCTTCCCCCCTTAAAATAATTTCGTCCTCGAAATTGCTAAAGTAGGAAACATGGTACATACTCATTACTTTTCAACATATTCACTTATGTTGAAATTCAACTCCTTATATTTCAACAAATTTAATTCCACCAAAACCTTTGGTCTTCTTCATTCAATTCGAATGATCTATGATCAATCCATTTATCCAATCTATATTCCATTAAACCTATTCAAATTGATTTTAATCAATTCATTCACTTCGACCCATTTAACTTGTTTAAGTTAAATTTCAATTCCAGAATTCAAATCCCTGGGTTTTTCTTTTCAAATTCTTTTGAAATCCCATAAATATATACATATATTTATTTTCATTTCAAATTCAAAACATTTGAATTTTTAAACCGCTTGTTTTCTTTCAAACAAATTTCCAACAAAACTTTCTAAGGTAGCAATCCATCACTTAGAAACTCGGAAATGAACACTGATGATGTTGCAATCATCATCAGAATTATTTCCCAGCCACTGAAGTGAGTTCAGTGCTTTATTATTTCAAAATCCATCTAAAATGATTTTCTTTCAAATCTTTCTAAAACAAATCTATATTACTTTGAAAAATATTTGTCAACTTCCCAGGATTTTTGAATTCTTAATTCTGGTTTGAATTTAATTCTAATTCATCTCATTTGTATATTTAATTCATATACACATTCTATTTGGTTATAAATAATCATTCCAATATTATAATCTCGTTTGATTATAATCTTAACAATCAACACATCCAGATAATAATTTCAGAAAATTATTAGTTATATATCAAAATAGAATTTTGGGTAAAATTGTTTCATCTACCCATTTTTAAAACTATATCGTGTTCAATCTTCTGTTCAAGTATTTAGAAACTCCTATCGACGTCGTGGCGTCCCACGATTCGACCAGAATTCATAAACCACTCAACAGACTAGCCAACACAATATAAAATAATTTTATATCAATTAACAAATACGCTCTCTCGTATCTATACACTCAACTCATTCTAGGGTACTACTGACCCTATCTCTAATGAGCACGTGCCACACAAGCCTAGGTGTTCGCTCAACCTAAGCTCTGATACCAACTGTAAAGACCCGCAAATCCATGCCATCTGAGTTGACTAAAAACACCACACGTCCAACTCAAATTGCACAGAAATACGACTCATTATTAGAAAGAAGTTAGAGGATGAGAAATAGAAAGAAAGAAATATTAGAATAGAAGAAAAACAAAGATCACAAACTCACAGCGGAACGAATAAAATATATTATATAACATAAGCTTCGAAATACAAATCTGTTTTGTACATATATACATACCATCATCAGAGTACACATAACATTTGATCCAGCGGAAGTAACTCTAAATAACTAACGTTGAAGCCTCCTGCTTCAAGCTCCTCCAAGTGTATCTGTAAAAGCCTGAAACACTTGACTGCCCGTACAAATTTGGGCACCCAAGAGTTTATGGAAAACAAAACAAAATAAACTCTGGGTCAGTCATGGGACTGGTGTGAGTAAACTCCAACCACTTGTTTAACTTTAAAAATCCTTCCAAAAGAAAAGATAATAGTAAGACCAGCCCACACATAAACACGGACGGTTTTTACCTTACTATAACCCAAAACACTTTGATACGAAAATCCAGTGATATTATAATAATGTCTACATCAAGTAAATAACCAAATAGTAGAACGCTTGCATCTCACGCTCCACATATATAGTATATAATCAAAAACCGCATGGCGCTTATTGGAGATTGGATTTCCAACATGACAAGGTATGGAACCACCTTCCGACTGTGTATCTCTAGAGGCGAATACACCTGGGTTCAACAAGAACGTCTTGCAACCCGGCCCACACATGACCGACCACTCATTTCGCTTGAGTGTATCGAATGTATATCACCAACGGTTGGACTCAAACCACCGTTTCCCGAATGGGCAGAATCGATAGATTTAGAAACAAAAGGAATTTCTCTAGATAGGTGATTATACACCCTAATGGGTGCGACCCACATAGCCATGCTGCCTGCCCGATTTTTGTCCTTTCCCGGTTGTTGAGGCCTGAGGCTACGAATACTTACCATTCATCGATAACACAATCACTTTGAATGCCACATCGTCAGATCCGTCAATCACTAGTTAAGTTTGCACAAATATTCTGGATATTATGCTAAGGGATAAATCCGTTGCAACCATATACATTCATACAGACCAACCCATTTGATCATTGGAAATACTCTGTCAGACATTCGTCCATTTACGTTCGTTCTGGGATTGAACGAAACCGAAGGCACTATTTCTATAAATAGAAAAGCCCTTGCACTTCACTCCGTCTTCAATATATTCAGCATACTTGGTTCGCAACGCTTATGCGGATACGGAGTGGTTCTTCGGATAATAATCCAATCGGTCTCTCCATATTGACAACGATGGTCAAAAACTTCGATAGTCTGTGATTTAACTATCGAATAAAACAAGTGTTCATCCAACATATCAAACAAATCACTGGGCTCCTTAATTAATATTTCATTAATTAAATATCTTCTCCATTTCCTTATCGATATTTGTTAACCAAATATTTTCAATAATCATCTTGCCTCTTACGCCATTTGGAAAACGTTTCCAAATATCAACTTCTTTTATTTTCTATATATTAGTAAATATCTCTATTTGCAATTGGAAACAATTCCAATCACTTATCTCTATCCCTTTTTGTTTACAACATTCGATTTTTATATTCACTTTACTATCGAATTCAATACGTCAATACAATGATTTCAAATTATCAAAATATCTTAAAAATATTCTAACTCCTTAAATTTCCGGAAAATTTCGCCATAACCTCCCCTGTATCGGGAGCATCGGGAAATTTCAAATAGCTTTCCCGGTATCTTCCTCAATCAAAAAGAAAAAGGAAAAGCCAAGCGGCTTGCCGATACGGCGCATAAAACTCATATATGAATTTAAACATGTACCTTTTTGTCGAGCACTACATTAATAACTTCATATACTTCATCCCAAACCTGCTTAACACATATTCACCTGTTTGCAATTCAATTCAATACCATCTAATCGCTTGAATTCAGTTTCGCCCATTTATTCTTTAAATTGGCCCTTTTTCCTATTTCACTTTTTGTTGAACTTAACATGTTCAAACAAAATGTTTAACTCGTCCATAACCGAATTGAATTTTGATTTCAATTCTAGTTCTCTTTTCTATTTCGAATATAAACTCTCAAATCGAATTTACTTGTTTAAGGCCCAATGTCAATTCAACATCTCCTTTACTAATTACTATTCGAATTAGTTAATTCTATTCAATAATCAAAATCTGATTTCTGTTTCAAACATCAATTTCCTTACTTCACTTGAGTTCACATATTTTTATAACTCAAGTCTGAAATTTTCTAAACAAAAATTCGGATTTTATTTGCTTAAAAATCCTTTTATAAATGAAATAAACCGTTATGGTTTTTAAATAGTTTTGGCGCTGTTTTTCTGAAAATTTGATTTTGACATATCTCAAAATCTATACGACGAAATCCAGATTTTTCTCCTTCATTAGAAAACTATTATCAAATCGGTCCTGACGTTTCTTGTTTCAAAGAATTTCGATTTCAATTGAGTCCAGTATATTCAATTGAAGTTCGAATCGCCAATTTACGAACTGCAGCGCCGCGGCGAGTTCGTTTTAATTATATTTATATATATAAACTTTTTAAACTTCTTTAAAATGAATTCAACTTCATTTAACTCTGCTTGATTCAAATTCAAATCTCACTTTTATTTGAATTCTAAATTCAAATTCCATTCCTTTTCTATTTGGTATTCAAATTCAATATTTGAATTTCTATTTGAATTCCCTTATTCAAATTCTATATTTAAATTCATTTGAATGCTCTTATTCACTCTATATTCAAATTCCATTTGAACTTCCATAATCCAATTTCTATATTTGAATTCTATTGAAATTCAAATATTCAAACTCCTTTTTAAATTCTATATTCAAAATTCCATTGTTTAAAACCCATTTGAATTTCATATTCAAATCCCATAGCTTAAATCCTATTTGAATTCAATTTGAATCTCTTACATTCAAATTTCATTTTTCATTTCCGACCCCATTTGAATTCCTAATATTCAAATTCATTTTCAACACCATTTGAATTTCTAATATTCAAATTCATTTTCAACACCATTTGAATTTCTAATATTCAAATTCATTTTCAACACCATTTGAATTTCTAATATTCAAATTCATTTGAATTCCCTTGAATTCAAATTCCATTTCAAAATCCTTTTGGATTTCCTATTTTGAAATCCTATTTCAATCCTACTTTGAAATCCTACTTTCAAAGTTTATTTCAAATTTTATTTTGAAATCTCATATTCAAATTTCTACTTGAATTCCTATATTCAATTCCATGTTCAAATTCAATACTCAAATTTCTATTTCAAATCTCAATTCAAATCTCATATTTAAATTCCATTCAAATCTCTATTCAAATTTCACATTTGAATTCTTCTTTGAAATACTATATTTCAAATCCTATTCAATTCTTCTTTGAAATTCTATATTTCAAATTCTATATTCAAATCTTTATTTGAATTTCTTTATTCGAATTCCTTCGAATTCCTTCGAATTCAAATTATATTTTAATTTCTTGAATTCAAATTTTATTTTAATTCCTTGAATTCAAATTCTATTTTTCATTCTAATTTCGTCTATTCAAATTCTATTTGAACTTCTATTTGAATTTCTAATATTCAATCTCCTTTTAAAATTCAAATATTTAAACTCCCTTGCTAATTCAAATGTTATACTCAAATTTCATTTGAGTTATATATTTAAAAATTTCATTTCACATCCTATTTTGAAATTCCATTTCAAATTCCAATTTCGCACTTGTATTTCTATTTCTGAATTATCAAATGATAATTCTTTCCACTTCATTTATAACTTCGTTATAAAAGAACTATTTATAAACTTCGTTTATAAAGAAACTACTTGTTTTATTTCAAAAACAAGTTTATAATTTTATTTCCGTTTAAAATTCAAATTCTATTAAAAAATAGAATTTTTCCTTTTTAAATCTCAATATCCTTTTTACGGTATTTTTAAATATCCTTACTCAAGCCCAGTGATAAAACACACAAAGCAACCAATTATTTATTTTTCTAACACATCATATATAACAATATAGATGCAAACCAATAAACAAACAGATAATATATTTTTGAGGAATCCAGTTGGATTCCTCCAACCTGTTTTCCTGCATCCACAGATGTTAGCACATAAATAATACCCATTCTGCTTCGTGGCAGAATATCGCGGTATAGAAGGTCATCCACTAATCATAGCGTGGGGCGTATAGGGTAATCATCCGCTATGAAACTGCGGGCATCCGCTAATGAGACTGCGGGAATCCAACCAATCAATCAACCCAATATATATATAATAGCCTAAATAACTAATATATATAAAACAACCAGAAAACATTCACACAAGCAACAGACAATTATTTTTAACGGAATAAAAATAATTAGAAATAAAAGGTGAGTGAGATTTACTCACCGGGAAATTTATTTGCACTTGTACTATTTCCAATTTCCTTTGCCGATCTCTAAGGCTTCGTACTCTACACGAACACTTTATTTGATTTTATCCTTGCCTAGGAAAACCTGAATTTCAATAATTTGCTAATGAAATTTCTTGACGGGGTTTTTTTTTGTTAATAATATACCAACATTTAAATTTTATTTACTTTCAAAATTTCCTCATTTTAACAATCTAACAAATTTTAAGTTTAAATTGTTTACTCATCAAATTTACATTTTTATCTAGTGATTTTCTAAAGAAATCTTCCTTACTAGATTTCAAATTTCAACTAACAGTAAAGTGTCACTTTCTTTCCTCTTAATAGTATACTGATTTAATCTTAACCAATATATTAGTTAAGTTCTAACCATTATACTAATTGAATTTACATGAGAAAAAAAAAATAAGTAAATAGATTTTAAATTAATTACCTTTAATTTAATTGAACCCTTCTTTAATCATAGACTTCTATTAACGCAAAATTGCCTTATCCTTCTTTGATAATTCATCCGATGCTTTACAACATCAATCACCTCCTTGAATTCCAGTGAACCGCCACCAGAACCGACATCAGCCTTAACAGAAATTTATCGCAGCTCCTACTCGCCTTCGAACCCTCTGTCGAACCCTTCATCTAGGTCAGAACCCCTTATCGAGGCAACAAATCGATCAACAACCCATTTCCCCATGTGCGAGCGCCTCATGACCCCCTCTAATACCATCGCGATCCCACAGTTTCACCTCAGTCTCGCTGTCGATCTTCAGAAAAGCCCAGGGTTTATCGCGATATGATTTCAAGCTCTGGTGGACTACTGGCATCAATCGCGATTCACGGTTTTCAATTTCTGGTTTTGTTTGGGGAATTTTATTTCGTGGAATGGCTGAGGAAAGTGAGTAACAGAAGAGAGAGGTAGCGGCTTTAAATATACAAAGTGGGAACAAGTATTGCTGCTCGAGGTAGGGAGCAAAAGGTCGGCCATTAAATTTATGTTTCCCTGATGTTGAAGCTTGGGAACAAAGTTTTCTGCTCGAGAAGAAAATAACATGTGCGATGTAAATGGTTTAGGTCTGCGCTGAGAAGAAGAGGTCGGCTTATATGAATATAGGGTGGCTTTTTAAAATGATAGGTCTGCTAATTTGATTTGATATAAATTTCGTTTTTTTTTTAAAAAAAAAAACATAATATCTCGTGTCCCTTAACTCGCCGTACCGAACCACTGTTGTGACGACCGATCTCCTAGATTATAATGCTATTTTGGACTCAACGGGACCGGTCCTAAAATTTAGTTCAACTGTATAAAAGAGATAACAATTTAAATTAACGATTTAAAATAAATTCAATTTAAAATATAAGTCGATTTCAAACAATTTAATTCATTGATAATAAATTATTACTATCGTTCTAATCCAATTTAAAATTGATCTACTAAGTTGTTTAGATTTAGTTTCAATTGTGAATTTAATTATTTATTGTTTTTATATTACACCACTTGGATATATTCGATATTAAATCTTATATCGATTATTAAATCGATAACCTAATATAAAAATTTATTTATATTCTCAACACAATATTTAAAACCATATTAAATATTTAAAACAAACTGTTCAAAAATCCGGGTCGTTACATTGGGTGTGGTGCACAAAGTTACTTCTTTTATTTCAGTCTGTTCTTTTTTTCCTGTTAGTGCGGGTGTCATGTTTAGGTTAGTCCTAGATTAACTTTTTTCCCCTTGTTCCTTTTATATTATTTTTTATTTTTATTATTTCGGCGGCTTCATTTTTTCTTTTGACTTTAAGAAAATAGAGTTTTTTCTGTAATTTTCTTTATGGACTGTGATACGTGGTGTGATGAGTGCAGTTTAGTTGAGTGCATTTGTTTTTGGCGTTTTTTGTTTTAGTTGACTGGATCTTCATTTCTTATAAATTAAGTGTACTTGGTTTTATGTATCCCTATTTTGATAAACCTATTCTATAGGATTTATGTGGTATCTGTATAGTTGGTGGTTTTAGTTTCTAACAATATGCATCACACTACCTTGGGGTTCTAATAAAAAAACTGATACGCTGCTTTAATATTCCATTCTTTTTGCTTATAAATTGGTTATGCTTTATATTCATTCCTAGTTGGTTCCTACCATAATTATTATGAGAAATGTTCTATTATTTTCTTATGTATAGAAAGGAGCATTCAATGTTGTTGTGAAAACTAGTGTGCCAGTGATGCAACTACTCTCGTGGGAACTAGAAATCTGATGCCTTCTAGAATGGATAACATATTGAACATAGGTTCTAAGCAAATCGTTACTCACAAGCCTATGATTGGAGAAACAGCCGATAAACTATGTAGATATGTTACAAGTGTCATTGCTGAAACTGTAACAACCAGGAAAATTAGAACCAATTTAAATTTTTTATTTTATCTATTTTAATGAATTTGAATATTTAAAATGATTTATTTTAAATAATAACAATTTAAAATTTATCTAAATCGAAACGAGCCTGAAACGTCGCGGTAGTTTGAAAATTCGATTTCAAATTTCAAATGAATGTACAGGATTCAAAATAAATCAAATTTCAGTAAAACTAGAAATATTTGAATTTTTTTAATTATATCTTTCTAACGAATGTGACAAATCTAGATTTCATAACGGGAATAAAAAGTTATGTCCAGTTTAAAATTTGAAATAGTCGCTATGGAGTATAATATATAGCCCTTATAAATAGCGATTTTGCAAAAAAAAAAAAAAAACCATTTTCGATGAAACCACTTTAGTTAGACCCGGAATGTCAATTTATTGCTAGGATTAAAATTTCAAAATTTGTGGAATTAATATGTGAGCGTGGAAAAAAAAAATATGTTTTATCAACTTCAGTCAAATTGGATCGACCAGAAAATGGCCATTTTTCAAACGGTCTCCAAATTCGATGAAATTAATTTTGTTAGGACCATATTGTCAGCTAGATTTATTTTTCAGAAATTTTTGGAATTAGTATGTGTCCCCGGTAAATTAAAATGTACATTCTAATTTAATACTGAATGTTTTATATTTTAATTTGAAGAATAACTGACTAAAACAGTCGAATAGGCTTACAAAACATATTCCATTATGTCCGAAATGGGGGTATTTAGCTAGGGGCGATAGTCGTTGGGTTGGATTTGGAGTTCGTATGGGTTAACGGGCCTTTATGGAATTAAAAATATAAAAAAAACCTGGGCCAATAGAATTTCTCCTTTTATTTCCTAGTTCCAGAAGAAAAATCCTGTAACCTTCTACCGACGGCAGCTACCATTACCATCTTCTCTCCTTCGTAATTTCCAATCCATACTACAAAATCCCTTGATCCTTCAAAGATATTTATAGAAAATCTTAAGAGCTTCGTATCCATACAAGCCTCGCTCCCTAGCGTTGTGTATTGTTCGAGATCCATGCTCCCAAAGTTCGCCCACGCCGTCGTTCCAGTGTCGAACTCAATGTGAACACCCACCCGTTCCAGCGCCTCTCGGTGCTCTTCAAGGTTGCGCAACCCGATTAGCTTCTCGTGCAACAATTTTCGCGAAAATCAAAAACCTAGTTTTGAACCCATTTGGAAGGTAATGGCCTATTCTAATTTAAAAGGTTTGTAGCACTTAAAAGCATTATGAATTCATGTTTATTTATAAAAATTGTATCTTTATCATACGATAACGAAATTTGATGAAACATGAACCATTGGACTTGTGGCGACGTCTTCTACATTCTAGAAGAGACCGGGAGAATTTTAGAGCCATCTGTGAATTTAGGCGGCGTCAAAACCAATGTGAGCAATCTAAATTCATAAATAAATGAATAAAATTAAATTTGGTTGGAGACGGAGTTTTGTAGCTCCTGACACCGTCGTCCTAGACCGTGGACGACTTGTTTGTATTGTGGTATGGAACTGATTTTGATTGTGAGTGATTGGTTGAGGTTGCAACAAAAATTGATCGTGCTTGTGGTAAATTCACAGTGTTGTGAAAATGAACTGTATTGTGGAAATTGTAAAAATAAAACCCTTGTATCACCGCGAGGCCTAGGATAACAGAGGAGTTGTGCTAGGTATAGTGTCGGTTTTAATTACCCTACCGTTATAATGCCAAATTTTTTTGAAATATTCATGTTTTGAAATAGAATTATTTGAAAAATAAAAATCACATTTTTATTGTATAAACAGAATATATGAAAATGATCATTATTTGAAATAAAAATTTGTTTACAATAAAAATCACATTTTTATTGTATGAATAAAATATATGAAAATGATCATTTTTTGAAGTAAAAATTTGTTAACAATAAAAATCACATTTTTATTGTATGAATAGAATATACGAAAATGATCATTTTTTGAAATAAAATTTGTTAACAATAAAAATAACATTTTTATTGTATGAATATAATATATGAAATGATCATTTTTGAAATAAAAATTTGTTAGCAATAAAAATCACATTTTTATTATATAAATAGAATATATGAAAATGATCATTTTTTTGAAATAAAAATTTGTTAATAATAAAAATCACATTTTTATTGTATGAATGTAATATATGAAAATGATCATCTTTTGAAATAAAAATTTGTTAACAATAAAAATCACATTTTTTTGTATGTATAGAATATATGAAAGTGATCATTATTTGAAATAAATATTTGTTAATAATAAAAATCACATTTTTATTGTATGAATAGAATATATGAAAATAATCATTATTTGAAATAAAAATTTGTTAACAATAAAAACCACATTGTTATTGTATGAATAAAATATATGAAAATGATCATTTTTTGAAATAAAAATTAGTTAAAAATAAAAATCATATTTTTATTGTATGAATGCAGAAATATGAAAAATGATCATTGTTTGAAATAGAAAAAGTTTAACAATAAAATTCACATTTTTATTGTATATAAGAAATATGAAAAAATGTTCATTGTTTAAAATAGAAAAAGTTTGACAAGAAAAATTCACATTTTTACATTATATTAATGATCATTGTTTTAAGAATAGGAAAAGTATAACAATAAAAATTCACACTTTTATAGTATATAAGAAATATGAAAAATGATCATTGTTTGAAAGTATGTTAACAATAAAATTTCATTTTTATTGTGTATGTAGGGAAGATTAAAAATGATCGCGTTTAAATAAAATAAATTAACAATAAAAATTTACATTTTTATTGTAGATAAGTATGATAAAAATAAGTTAACATTAAAAATTACATTTTTAATGTAAAGATGATTCTTTAAAAAAGATTCTTGTTTGATAAAATGTTGTAATATTAAAAATTACATTTCTAATGTCAAAGATGATTCATTAAAAAAACAAAGATTCCAGTTTGATAAAATATGTTAACATTAAAAATTACATTTTTAATGTAAAGATGATTCATCAAAAAAAGATTCTAGTTTGATAATGTAGTGGACCGCAAATTCATACCACCTGAGATGACTAATACAACATAATACAGAAATACGAGTCATTAGGGTTAAAGAAAACAGAAAAGATAGAAGATGAACAGAAATAACAATACAAAACCTCACAGTGGAATGAATAAAATATATTATTTAACATAAGCTTTGAAATACAAAAGTTTATATCATATATACATACCATCATCAGAGTACAATACATCATTTGGTACAACGGAAATAACTCTAAATAACTAACGTTGAAGCCTCCTGCTTCAAGCTCCTCCAAGTGTGTCTGTAAAGGCTGAAACACTTGACTGCCTGTACAAATTTGGGCACCCAAAAGTTTAGGAAAAACAAACAACATAAACTGTGGGTCAGTCTTAGACTGGTGTGAGTAAATTCCAACTATATTGTTCAACTTTGAAAACAATCATTTGAAAGAAAAGGATAATAGTAAGACTAGCCCACACATAAACACGGACGGTTTTTACCTTACTATAACCCAAAACATTTTTGATATCAAAATCCAGTGATATTATGTAACGACCCAGGGATTTTCGGCCCTGAAAATCGACATAAATACCTTTACCGTACTCATGCCGACCTTCCAAACCCCAAAACATTGGAATGTTATTAGAAAGAAATTAGAGGGTGAGATAAGAAAGAAATATTAGAATAGAAGAAGAAGAGTAACCAACACTATACAGAGTCTCACATCGCAGCGGAACAAAATATAATACAGAAATAAATCTTTACAGAGAGCTTTAAAAATACTTACAATATCAGAGTACATCACACCACGGGACAGTTATAATAATCTGTTCCCATATACAACACACAGCGGAATAGATAGCTATATAACATCATACGTCTGAATGTCTCCAGCTCGTCTCTGGACTTCACACCATTCGAAAACCTGAACCTGTACACTCCGGGCTAACCCGAGCATTTACAAAACACCGGGTCAGTCTGGTGAACCAGAGTGAGAAAAACTCGCACAGTTTAAGGATATCACACAACCTGGTTTTAAAGTTAAAATCTTTCAAAAAAAAAAAAGATAATCGTAAGACAAAATCCACACATAAACACGGACGTTTTTTACCTTACGATAACCCAAAACAGTTTTGAAATCAATATCTTTTTTGATATTATAATAATGTCTAAATACAAGTAAATAGAATCTAGTAGAATGCTTGCATCTCGCGCTCTATATGTATAGTATACAAACAAAACCGCGGAAGCTTATTGGAGATTGGATTCCGACTATGACAAGGTATGGGACCACCTGCCAATAGTGTATCTCTAGAGGCAAATACACGGGGTTCAACAAGAACGTCTTGCGACCCGGCCCTCACATGACCGACCACTCATTTCGCTTGAGTGTATAGAATGTATATCACCAACGGTTGGGAGCTACCCACCGTCTTCCCGAAAAGGGACAGCATCGAATTAGATTGAAGAAGCAAATAGATTTTCTCTAGATATGTGATTATACACCCTATTGGGAGCGACCCACATAGCCATGCTGCCTGCCCGATTTTTGTCATTTCCCGGTTGTTGAGGCTTGAGGTTTGAATTCCTTTACGACACCTAGCCAACATTCCCTTTGAATGCCACATCGTCAGATCCGCCAGATATCACTAATTGACGTCCACAAAAATACTCTAGTTGGGAGCTAACCAACTATAGCACGTTTGAAGAAATCAACGTATGTGATCCTTTGGAAATACTCTGTCAGACACTCGTCCATACATGTCATCCAGGAATAGGATGAACCGAAGGTACTCTCCTACTGCATCCCATATAGGAATCACCCTATGGATCAGTAGCGAGAAGTTCTTGCAACCCGTAGATTTCAACCACGACAGAACCCCAGCTTATCTCTGAGAGCTAACCAAAGATTTTTAACGGTTCTTCCGTTTTATGAATATCTACGGTCTTCAATGCTCCATCACGATCATCTTCTGATCTCTTCACGTATTTGTTGGTCGGAATGGTTTTCGAATATAATTTCAATCCCAGTCTTTCCATACCAACAATCATATTGGGCAGATTTGATAGTCGGTGATTTAACTATCAAAATGAACAGTGTTTCAATCATGACAACCCAACGGGTTCACTGGTTCGGTATTCAGCACCACTTGTCCTTTTAATTTAAAACATATGTAAATTCAAACTCTAAAATCTTTCGATATGATAAATATAGTTTTCTCGCTTTAAGATTTTCTTTAAACCAATTCATTACTGAGGATAATCCTATATCATATTCAGTTTTCAAATTTCACTTTTAAAACATTAGCCTCATTATTATATTATAATACTATTGGAAAATCACTTTAACTTATTACCCGTAAATCGATGTTACGAAATATTATCTATTTCATTACTTGAAACAATACACAAGTTTATTCTCATCGAATAAAACTCAACTTTACGTTTTCCTTCTAATTCGAAAATATCGTTATATTATTGGCAACTCCTTTTATTCACTTTTTACTTTGGAAATCCTCATTTTATATTTATTTCCAAATTTTCGCCAAAACTGTTGCGTTATTATTTCTCTAATGAAATAATAAATTTTACTGAACTCTTTCACCATTACCACTAATACCATCCTCAGATAATCCTGGAGTCGTTCAAGTTGGGGTATTTTAATTACCTCTCAGACCTTGATCAATAACGTTCATATCTTAAGATAAATAGAGTTGTAATTCAAACCAATATTTCATTCTAATCCCGTGATTAAGTAATTCTTTATATAACCATAACTTTTTAACCCTACCTCCTAATTCAACTTAAACTCGGATTTGGTTACATAATCCTATGACCCACCTCTTACGCCAAATTCACATTACCAATCTCCTTTCCAAATTCATCCAATCATTACCCCCTTGCACATCTTATTTAAATTTCCCAATTTTACTTAATCCCCCTTTCCAGTAACGTTAATTTAAAATTAACGACATATCACCTCTTTGCTTTATAAATCTTGCTTAACTAAATTCTGGTTTAATCCAACCATTCCTGTTCTCAATTCTCTTTTTAATCAATTTGAATAATTAAGTCGCATTTAGTTAAGCTATCGCCTAAATTTCCCTTTATAACCTCGTTATAAAGCTCAAGTTTAAAATAAAATTTGTTCATAAACTCCTCTCACCATTCCATCAGATTCATTTCGACTTTGATTAGCTTTTTAAATAAATTTCTCTTAAAAGAAAATTTTCTAAATTATTATTAATTAAAATAATAATTTATTCCAACCATTAACTACTTCAGTAGTTAATTTCTTTATTAACTAGAATAAATAGTAAATTCCTTTTTAAAATCTTATTATAATCTAAACAATATTCATTAAACAATTTCTATTCAAAACATACTAATTTAGTCATCAATCCAATTAGCGAGTCGATTTATTCACTCAATACGCGATTAACTTATCAATCGATTCCAATTCGTTCTTCCCTTTATATTAATTATTAATTAATTAATTAATTAAAATTATTCCATTTAATTATTTTAAAACAATTATCTAAACTTAACCGTTAGATAAATTGGTTTATTCTCCCATTTACAAATCTGATTAACATTAGAATTGACTTTATGAAATCAATTTACATCTAATTACAAGCATAAATATTTGTTTCCCTTTAAATAAAGTTTTACTCGAAATATATATTCCGATATCTATCTTTAGTTATAAAACAAATTTATAATTTTATCTCTATCGGCTCACCTGACGGTGAATCAATATAAAGAAAACGGTTTACTTTTAGGCCATTTATTGCCGATTACTTAACCAATATAGCCCATTGGTTAAAACACAACACATGTTGACTTTTCACTCAATAATCACTACTAAAATCAATAACCCATTCATGACAGTTCATATGATAATATGAAGATAAATAATATATTTAAGGAATCCGGTTGGATCCCTTCAACCTGTTCTTCCCTGTATACAAACGGTTATCTCCACACAGTTTAAAACAATTCAACCAGATCAAACAATTCAAACAGATCAAACAATCCAAACATCAAACACGTTTATTGAAAAACATGACCAATAACGTAAGTTACCTTTATTGGAATCAATCGTTAAACTAATGATTATGTATCTCACTGAAATTAAACGATGGTTTAATTTCATCACTTAAATCCACAAATAAATTATAACTAGCAAACAAGCAAAGCACACAAAATAAAACCCAATTTATATAAATATAAATGGGAAAAACTAAGTGAGTTTAACTCACCTTGATCTGATTATTTTCTGATAAATGATTTATTTAAGCGTTTAATCTGACTGGAAATTCCAGCTACTTCCATTGCCGTCCAAACCAGTTTTCTGAATGTAGTGTTTTGCAATACGGACTCAACGTCTCTGGCTTTGTCCACTTCTGTTAATGCATGAACGAACTACAATATAAATTATGCATTTAACCTAATTAACTTAAATTCCCTAAGTACATATTTAATTTAATAAACTAATTACTTTGATTTGTTTTCTGGTTTGCAAAGAAGTTGGCCCGACTTCCGTTCATTATTGCACACAAATCCTGCCTGTCTTCGGGTATGTGTTAATGAAGACAGTCGCTTTACAATTTAAATCCTTTGTGACTTCCATCTGAAAGTAAAACAGACCCATTACTAATGTTCCTAGATAAAAATGTTTAACCACTAATTATTATATCATAATATAAATTAACTAACTTGTTTCTTCTCTGATAACATAAGGCCGACAGTATGTTTAATTTAGATTCCTATATGCACCAATTATCGCTGTTTAAACATCACCAGTTCAAACGTGCTCACCTTTTGTTTTTCATTGGTCCCTTCCAATTTCTTTTCAGTTCTCCTTCACACCCAAGTCTTTCTTCCCCATACTAATTTTTCTCCCACAATTCAGCGTAATACTTCCTAACACCTGCTATACTGATAACATCCATGTCAGGAAAATAACTTTGGAGGTACTTCATCCAAAGTACTCACCAAAACAGCACCCTGCTGTGTTATGCTTACCACGTCCGAACCCAAAATGTACTCCCCTTCGCCAAAAGCCACAACAATCCACCCTCATCGTTTCATCATCACCTGCATATACTCCACCCACCTACTTCTTCACCTAGACCGACGCTACCAGTAATACATACATCACCAACATCGCAATCTTCTCAGCATGTTTATTCTCATCGAAACCCAATCTCGCCTGAAAAGAATCCACCACCGCACTTATTTTCTGGCGCCAGAACCCCCATCAGAAAATGCTACCTAGAGCGCAGCAACGTTAGCTTTCTCTGACCTGAACCCATCCGTAATCGATCCCATCATTTGCCGCCAAACCCTCTACGAGCGCCAGCATCCTCGACGTGATTTCTGGCTACAACAGTTTGAAACTTTCGATCTTAACTGTTCATTTCCAAAAGCTTGCTTAGCTCAAACATATCATTGTAAAGATTCATCAAATAGAGGAGTGGATTGTTAGTTAATTTGGAAAGAAAGTTCGATCAATTCTGGCCATTGCTTTTGGGGTGGAGGCGCAGTGTTTACTTCTGAGAATGGGTTTGGGCAGTTTATAAAAGGGGTATTTATAAGGGTGACAATTTAATTAAATATTATTTAACGAAACTTAACGATAAAGTAGTCGAGTAAAACCCCTACAAACGATCTCTATTTACTGGTAAAAAGAATAATCTTAGTGTAAAAAATTATTTCGGACCCAATGGGACAAGTTTCGTCGAAATCCGAGGTCGTATGAAAAAATTTCCTTTATAAAACCAAAAATAAACACGCGTTTAATTTTTTCACGGTCACCAGATAAATCAAATCAACTTGAAACCTTGTAATCCTATAATAATTCTTCAATACTAACCCAACGACACTAGTTTCGTCGCATTCTGAGACCGTTTCCCCGGTAGGCTATTTTTACGTGCACCGCAATGCCATTCTGAACACCAAGTTTGCCGGTCTCTAAAAATAACAAACTATATGTAACGACCCGGATTTTTGGTCAATTTATTTTAAATATTTAGTATGATTTTAAATATTGAAATTATAATATAAAAGAATTTTTATATTGAATTATCGATTTATAATCGATATACGATTTAATTCGAATACATATAATTATCGAAATACGAGCATTGAAATAATTCAATTCGAAGATAAAACTGAATCGAAACCATTAGATGAGTAGCATAAATTCTGTTTGAATATAGACGATAACATAAATAATTTATTACTAGCGAATTGTTTTATTTCCGAATTTAAATTATTTTATATCGATTTAAAATGATTATTCTATATATGTTCAAATTAAATATCAAAATATATTCAATTCAGAATAGTGTTATAATATTGGAACGACGGTCGATATGCTGAAATAGCGGTTCACGATTTTTAATTATGAACCTCGAGATATTTTAGTGGATAAGATCGAAATCAAATCGATATCTATTTTAAAAGAATAAAAATCTATTTAACTCAAATCGCATTAAATAGAATTCAAATCAGTATTAATTTTGTATGTACTTCTGGAGACATTCATTAAAAGCTTGCGTACTTCTGGTTTCCCCTTTCTCCTCTATTTAAATCGCGCTCATCTCCTCTCTGTTTTTTTTTCCTTCTATAAATCGATTTGCTTCAGGAAAAAAATGAATGGCCACTGCCCCCTTTTACTTCAAATTCATTCCTCCCTTTATTTTCAATATCGAAGCCACTCCCCTGTACCCTACAACACGGTGAAATCCATTTCATTCCTTCACCTTAAAATCCAGAACAAAATCCACATTAATCAATTAATATTGAATTCGATCTCGGTGAACTCATAGTGGGAAATCGTATAGGGGACTGCAATTAAAACCGCAAGGCCTGGAGCTCGAAGTCGCGATTTTTGAAGGCGGGTTTGGGAAGTAGCGGTCGTCGCTGGTAGTTCAACACTTGGGGTTCGGAGTAACGGATGTTTGTCTATCTAGGGTTCGATTCTAAGTCGCGTTGATTTAGAGGTTGCCATTTCTACAAGGTATGCGGTTCTTGTGAAATTGCGATAAGTTGTGAGGAAAGGGGATAGCGATTTGAAAGCTTAAAGCTTGGAGGCATTGTTATCGATGCGTGGAGGCTGACCTGGTGGTGAAGCATACGGGAGAGGGTTATTGAATATATCGGTGGTCAAACTGGAGGTGAAAAGGGGATTTCGGTCTATGCTTAGGTGTCTAGAATAAAGTTTATCGAGGAATGTAGAAGGAATGGGTCTGGATGGGTATGAGACAGTGGGTTTGAGGCATGAAGGTGATGTAGTTCGAGTAGGGGAGATGCGGAAATGCTATGTAAATCATGAGAAGGTTCGAACCATTTTAGAAGGAAGAAAAGAAGTTAAAATGGGAATATAAGGTAAGTATTTAATTTAGTAACTTTATTGCATTTAAAATTTATTAAATAGCTTAAATAATAAATTGTCATGATAGATATACACAAGATTTATCGAACGAAATCAGACAAGTAATCCGTAGCTGCGGGATACCTAATCGAAAATTGAAATGGGAATCAGAATAGATCGATTGAAATCACGGTGAGTAAATCTCACTCACCTTTAGAATTATTTTTATTTCATTAAAAATAATTGTTGTTGCTTGTTTGGATTTTTCTGCTTGTTTTATATATATATATATTAGTTATTTAGGCTATTATATATATATATTGGGTTGATTGATTGGTTGGATTCCCGCAGTTTCATTAGCGGATGCCCGCAGTTTCATAGCGGATGATTACCCTATACGCCCCACGCTATGATTAGTGGATGACCTTCTATACCGCGATATTCTTCCACGAAGCAGAATGGGTATTATTTATGTGCTAACATCTGTGGATGCAGGAAAACAGGTTGGAGGGATCCAACTGGATTCCTCAAAATTATATTATCTGTTTGTTGTTTGCTGATTTCATATATTCATATATGATGTGTTAAAATAAAATGATTGGAAATTGGGTGATTTGATTATTTTAAATATCACCGGGCTAAGTGTTAATTTATATAAATATCATGAAAGGATAGTGGAGATTTAAAAAGGAAAAATTCTATTTTTAAATAGAATTTGAATTTTTAATGGAAATAAAATATAAACTTGTTTTGAAAAATAAAACAAGTAGTTTCTTTATAAACGAAGTTTATAAATAGTTCTTTATAACGAAGTTATAAATGAAGTGAAAAGAATTATCATTTGATAATTCAGAAATAGAAATACAAGCGTGAAATTGGGATTTGAAATGAAATTTCAAAATAGGATGTGAAATGAAATTTTTAAATATATAACTCAAATGAAATTTGAGTATAACATTTGAATAGTAGAATTAGAAAAGGAGTTTAAATATTTGAATTTTTAAATAAAAGAAAAAGGAGATTGAATATTAGAAATTCAAATAGAAGTTCAAATAGAATTTGAATAGACGAAATTAGAATGAAAAATAGAATTTGAATTCAAGGAATTAAAATAAAATTTGAATTCAAAGGAATTCGAATAAAGAAATTCAAACAGAGATTTGAATGTAGAATTTCAAAATAGAATTTGAAATAAACTTTGAAAATAGGATTTTCAAAGTAGAATTGGATAGAATTTCAAAATAGGATTTCAAAATAGAAAATTCAAAATGGTTTTGAAATGGAATTGGAATTCAAGGGAATTCAAATGGATTTGAGTGAAGAAATTCAAATGGTGTTAAAAATGAGTTTGAATATTAGAATTCAAATGGGGCTGGAAATGAATTTGAATATTAGAATTCAAATGGAAAATGAAATTTGAATATAAGAGATTCAAATTTGATTCAAATAGGATTTGATCTATGGGATTTGAATATGAAATTCAAATGGGTTTTAAACTACGGAATTTTGAATATAGAATTTAAAAAGGAGTTTGAATATTTGAATTTCAATAGAATTCAAATATAGGAATGGGAATATAGAAGTTCAAATGGAATTTAAATATAGAGTTGAATAAGAGAATTCAAATGAATTCAAGTATTGAATTTGAATATGGAATTGAAATAGAAATTCAAGTATTGAATTTGAATATCAAATAGAAAAGGAATTGGAATTTGAATATAGAATTCAAATAAAAGTGAGATTGGAATTTGAATCAAGGAATTCAAATAGAGTTAAATGAAGTTGAATTCATTGTAGAGAAGTTTAAAGGTTTATATATATAATATAATTAAAACGAACTCACCGCAGCGCTGCAGTTCGTAAAATAGCGATTCGAACTTCAATCAAGTATACAGGACGCAATTGAAGTCGAAATTCTTTGAAACAAGAATCGTCAGGACCGGTTTGACAATAGTTTTCTAATGAAAGAGAAAAATCTGAATTTCGTCGTATAGATTTTGAGTTATGTAAAAATCAAATTTTCAGAAAAACAGCGCCAGAACTATTTAAAAACCATAACGGTTTATTTCATTTTATAAAAGAATTTTAAACAAATAAAATCCGAATTTCTATTTAGAAAATTTCAGATTTTGAGTTATAAATTATATGTGAACTCAAGTGAAGTAATGAATTTGATTTTGAAACAGAAATCAGATTTTTGACTTTGAATAGAACTAACTAATTTGAATAGTAATTAGTTAAATCGGATTTTGAATTGATATTGGGCCTTGAATAAGTGAATTCGATTTGAAAATTTATATTCGAAATCAAAAGGGAAACTAGAATTGGAAACTTGAAATTCAATTTGGATATAAGCTAATTAAATATTTTGTTTGAACATGTTATGTTCAAACAAAGAAGTGAAATAGGCAAAAAGGCTAATTAAAGGATAATTGAGCGAAACTGAATTCAAACGATTCAAATTTGAATTCAAACGAATGGATTGAGTTGAATTGAATTGGAAACAGGTGAACAGGTGTTAAACAGATATGGGATGGAGTATATGAAGATTTTTATTTATGTGCCCGACAAAAAGGTACATGTTTAAATTCATATATGGATTTTATGCGCCGTATCAGCAAGCCGCTTCGCTTTTTCTTTTTCTTTTTGAGATTAGAAGGACCGGGGAAGCTATTTGAAATTTCCCGATGCTCCCGATAAAGGGGAGGTTATGGCGAATTTTTCTGGGAATTTAAGGAGTTAGAATATTTTTAAGAAATTTGACAATTAGAAATCTATATATCGATATATATAGAATTCGATAAGGAAACGAAATCAAAAATAGAATATTGTAAACAAGAAGGGAAATCTATAAATTAGAAATAGAAAGCGAACTTTATACATATTTTAAAAAATGAACAATTGGATTGTATAGTGTGTTTATTCGAGGTAAGTGGTTTTGCCGTTTTGAAGTTGAGGATGTTTTCAGTCAAAGTCTGAGAGGTAATTTTACCCCAACTTGATTGATTTCATTTTAAATGGAGAAATAACAAGATCCAAATCTCGAAGAGAAGTGTTGGATAATAGTTAGTTGAATAGAATATTTTGGGTTGCCGTACGATGTTTATACCGCATTCGTTTTAACCCAAGTAATGTTATTTTGGAAATATAAATATTTCCTGAGGATAGTTAAAGTAGTCGAGAAAGAGATAAGTGATTGAAATTGTTTTCAATTTCAAATAAAATATATTTCCTAAGTATAGGGAATAAGAGAAGGCGATATATGGAAATGTTTCCCAAATAGCATAAGAAGCCGAGATGATTATTGAAAATATTTGGTTAACAAATATTGATAAGAGAATATAGAAGAGATTTAATTAATGAAATATTAATTAAAGAGCCCAGTGATTTGTTGATATGTTTGGATGAACACTTGTTTTTATTCGATAGTTAAATCACAGACTATCGAAGTTTTTGACCATCGTTGTCAATATGGAGAGACCGGTTGGATTATTATCCGAAGAACCACTCCGTAGCGGCATAAGCGTTGCGAACCAAGTATGCTGAATATATTGAAGACGGAGTAAAGTGCAAGGGCTTTTCTATTTATAGAAATAGTGCCTTCGGTTTCGTTCAATCCCAGAACGAACGTAAATGGACGAATGTCTGACAAAGTATTTCCAATGATCAAATGGGTTGGTCTGTATGAATATATATGGTTGCAACGGATTTATACCTTAGCATAATATCCAGAATATTTGTGCAAACTCAACTAGTGATTAACGGATCTGACAATGTGGCATTCAAAGTGATTGTGCTATCAATGAATGGTAAGTATTCGTAGCCTCAGGCCTCAACAACCGGGAAAGGGCAAAAATCGGGCAGGCAGCATGGCTATGTGGGTCGCACCCATTAGGATGTATAATCACCTATCTAGAGGTTCATTTAATTTCTTATTCTATTCGATGCTGTCCCAGTCGGGAGGGGGTTGCTGATCCCAACCGTTGGTGATATACATTCGATACACTCAAGCGAAATGAGTGGTCGGTCATGTGTGGGCCGGGTTACAAGATGTTCTTGTTGAACCCAGTGTATTCCTCTCTAGAGATACACTAGCGGAAGGTGGTTCCATACCTTGTCCTGTTGGAAATCCAATCTCCAATAAGCGCTATGCGGTTTTTGATTTTATACTATATATGTGGAGCGTGAGATGCAAGCGTTCTGCTATTTGGTTATTTATTTGATGTAGACATTATTATAATATCATTGGATTTGATATCAAAGTGTTTTGGGTTATAGTAAGGTAAAAACCGTCCATGTTTATGTGTGGGCTGGTCTTACTATTATCTTTTCTTTCGAAAGGGTTTTGAAAGTTAAACAAGTGGTTGGAGTTTACTCACACCAGTCCCATGACTGACCCAGAGTTTATTTTGTTTGTTTTCCCCAAACTCTTGGGTGCCCAAATTTGTACGGGCAGTCAAGTAGTCGGGATTTCACAGATTCGATTGGAGGAGCTGGAAGCAGGAGGCTTCACCAGTTAGTTGTAGATTATCGTATTTCCGTTATGTACTATGTTGTATCTGGAAACAGGTGTTTATAACTGTTCCAGAAATGACTGTTGTGCTCTTATGATGGTAGGTATATAAAGTTACTGATTTGTATTTCAAAAGTTATGTTATATAATATATTTTATTCGTTCCGCTGTGAGATTCGTGTTTACTTTGATTATGCTGAGTTGTGATCTTCGTTTTTCTTCTATTCTAATATTTCTTTCTTCCTATTTCACATCTTCTAACTTCTTTCTATTAATGGTTCGTATTTCTGTGTTATTTGGGTTGGACGTGTGTTGTATTTAGTCAACTCAGATAGCTCGGATTTGCGGGTCGTTTCAGTTGGTATCAGAGCTTAGGTTGAGCGAATACCTAGGCTTTGGTGGCATGTGCTCATTAGAGATAGGGTCAGCAGTGCCCTAGAATGAGTTGAGTGTATGTATATACGAGAGGGCGTATTTGTTATTTGATATAAAAGCTATTTTATATTGTGTTGACTAGTCTGTTGAGTGGTTTATGAATTCTGGTCGAAATCGTGGGACGCCACGAAGTCGATAGGGATTTCTAAACACTTGAACAGAGAAATTCGACATAGTATTGTTTTAAAGAGGGTAAATGAAATAATTTTACCCAAATTTCTAATTTTTATATAGAAGGAATAATTTTCTGAAATTATTATATTATATGGATGTGTTGATTGATATCATTATAATCAGACGAGATTATAAAATTGGAATGGTGATTTATAACCAAATAAAATTTGTATATGAATGAAATACATACAAATGGGATGAACTGGAATTAAATTCAAACCAGGATTAAGAATTCAAAATCCTGGGAAGTTGAAAATATTTTCAAAGTATATTTAAATAATATAGCTTTGTGTTAGAAGGATTTTTGAATAAAAATCATTTTAATGGATTCTGAAAGTGTTAAAGCATTGAACTCACTTCAGTGGCTGGAAAATAATTCTGATGATGATTGCAACATCATCAGTGTTCATTTCCGAGTTTCTAAGTGATGGATTGCTACCTTAGAAAGTTTTTGATGGAAATTTGTTTTGAAAGAAAACAAGTAGATTGAAAATTCAAATGTTTTGAGTTGAGATGAAGATAAAAATAAGTATACATTCATGTATTTCAAAGGATTTGAATTAAAAACCCAGGGATTTGAATTCTGGAATTTAAAATTAACTTAAGAAGGTTAAATAAATTGAAGTGAATTAGAATGAATTGGAATGCATATGAAAGAAAATCAAAAGTTTTTGTGGAATTAAATTTGTTGAAATATGAGGAGTTGAGTTGCAACATAAGTGAGATTTTGAAAAGTAATGGATTCATACCATTTTTCCTACCTTAGCAATTTCGAGGACGAAATTATTTTAAGGGGGGAAGAATGTAACGACCCGGATTTTTGGTCAATTTATCTTAAATATTTAGTATGATTTTAAATATTGAAATTATAATATAAAAGAATTTTTATATTGAATTATCGATTTATAATCGATATACGATTTAATTCGAATACATATAATTATCGAAATACGAGCATTGAAATAATTCAATTCGAAGATAAAACTGAATTGAAACCATTAGATGAGTAGCATAAATTCTGTTTGAATATAGACGATAACATAAATAATTTATTACTAGCGAATTGTTTTATTTCCGAATTTAAATTATTTTATATCGATTTAAAATGATTATTCTATATATGTTCAAATTAAATATCAAAATATATTCAATTCAGAATAGTGTTATAATATTGGAACGACGGTCGATATGCTGAAATAGCGGTTCACGATTTTTAATTATGAACCTCGAGATATATTAGTGCATAAGATCGAAATCAAATCGATATCTATTTTAAAAGAATAAAAATCTATTTAACTCAAATCGCATTAAATAGAATTCAAATCAGTATTAATTTTGTATGTACTTCTGGAGACATTCATTAAAAGCTTGCGTACTTCTGGTTTCCCCTTTCTCCTCTATTTAAATCGCGCTCATCTCCTCTCTGTTTTTTTTCCTTCTATAAATCGATTTGCTTCAGGAAAAAAATGAATGGCCACTGCCCCCTTTTACTTCAAATTCATTCCTCCCTTTATTTTCAATATCGAAGCCACTCCCCTGTACCCTACAACACGGTGAAATCCATTTCATTCCTTCACCTTAAAATCCAGAACAAAATCCACATTAATCAATTAATATTGAATTCGATCTCGGTGAACTCATAGTGGGAAATCGTATAGGGGACTGCAATTAAAACCGCAAGGCCTGGAGCTCGAAGTCGCGATTTTTGAAGGCGGGTTTGGGAAGTAGCGGTCGTCGCTGGTAGTTCAACACTTGGGGTTCGGAGTAACGGATGTTTGTCTATCTAGGGTTCGATTCTAAGTCGCGTTGATTTAGAGGTTGCCATTTCTACAAGGTATGCGGTTCTTGTGAAATTGCGATAAGTTGTGAGGAAAGGGGATAGCGATTTGAAAGCTTAAAGCTTGGAGGCATTGTTATCGATGCGTGGAGGCTGACCTGGTGGTGAAGCATACGGGAGAGGGTTATTGAATATATCGGTGGTCAAACTGGAGGTGAAAAGGGGATTTCGGTCTGTGCTTAGGTGTCTAGAATAAAGTTTATCGAGGAATGTAGAAGGAATGGGTCTGGATGGGTATGAGACAGTGGGTTTGAGGCATGAAGGTGATGTAGTTCGAGTAGGGGAGATGCGGAAATGCTATGTAAATCATGAGAAGGTTCGAACCATTTTAGAAGGAAGAAAAGAAGTTAAAATGGGAATATAAGGTAAGTATTTAATTTAGTAACTTTATTGCATTTAAAATTTATTAAATAGCTTAAATAATAAATTGTCATGATAGATATACACAAGATTTATCGAACGAAATCAGACAAGTAATCCGTAGCTGCGGGATACCTAACCGAAAATTGAAATGGGAATCAGAATAGATCGATTGAAATCACGGTGAGTAAATCTCACTCACCTTTAGAATTATTTTTATTTCATTAAAAATAATTGTTGTTGCTTGTTTGGATTTTTCTGCTTGTTTTATATATATATTAGTTATTTAGGCTATTATATATATATATTGGGTTGATTGATTGGTTGGATTCCCGCAGTTTCATTAGCGGATGCCCGCAGTTTCATAGCGGATGATTACCCTATACGCCCCACGCTATGATTAGTGGATGACCTTCTATACCGCGATATTCTGCCACGAAGCAGAATGGGTATTATTTATGTGCTAACATCTGTGGATGCAGGAAAACAGGTTGGAGGGATCCAATTGGATTCCTCAAAATTATATTATCTGTTTGTTGTTTGCTGATTTCATATATTCATATATGATGTGTTAAAATAAAATGATTGGAAATTGGGTGATTTGATTATTTTAAATATCACCGGGCTAAGTGTTAATTTATATAAATATCATGAAAGGATAGTGGAGATTTAAAAAGGAAAAATTCTATTTTTAAATAGAATTTGAATTTTTAATGGAAATAAAATATAAACTTGTTTTGAAAAATAAAACAAGTAGTTTCTTTATAAACGAAGTTTATAAATAGTTCTTTATAACGAAGTTATAAATGAAGTGAAAAGAATTATCATTTGATAATTCAGAAATAGAAATACAAGCGTGAAATTGGGATTTGAAATGAAATTTCAAAATAGGATGTGAAATGAAATTTTTAAATATATAACTCAAATGAAATTTGAGTATAACATTTGAATAGTAGAATTAGAAAAGGAGTTTAAATATTTGAATTTTTAAATAAAAGAAAAAGGAGATTGAATATTAGAAATTCAAATAGAAGTTCAAATAGAATTTGAATAGACGAAATTAGAATGAAAAATAGAATTTGAATTCAAGGAATTAAAATAAAATTTGAATTCAAAGGAATTCGAATAAAGAAATTCAAACAGAGATTTGAATGTAGAATTTCAAAATATAATTTGAAATAAACTTTGAAAATAGGATTTTCAAAGTAGAATTGGAAATAGAATTTCAAAATAGAAAATTCAAAATGGTTTTGAAATGGAATTGGAATTCAAGGGAATTCAAATGGATTTGAGTGAAGAAATTCAAATGGTGTTAAAAATGAGTTTGAATATTAGAATTCAAATGGGGCTGGAAATGAATTTGAATATTAGAATTCAAATGGAAAATGAAATTTGAATATAAGAGATTCAAATTTGATTCAAATAGGATTTGATCTATGGGATTTGAATATGAAATTCAAATGGGTTTTAAACTACGGAATTTTGAATATAGAATTTAAAAAGGAGTTTGAATATTTGAATTTCAATAGAATTCAAATATAGGAATGGGAATATAGAAGTTCAAATGGAATTTAAATATAGAGTTGAATAAGAGAATTCAAATGAATTCAAGTATTGAATTTGAATATGGAATTGAAATAGAAATTCAAGTATTGAATTTGAATATCAAATAGAAAAGGAATTGGAATTTGAATATAGAATTCAAATAAAAGTGAGATTGGAATTTGAATCAAGGAATTCAAATAGAGTTAAATGAAGTTGAATTCATTGTAGAGAAGTTTAAAGGTTTATATATATAATATAATTAAAACGAACTCGCCGCAGCGCTGCAGTTCGTAAAATAGCAATTCGAACTTCAATCAAGTATACAGGACGCAATTGAAGTCGAAATTCTTTGAAACAAGAATCGTCAGGACCGGTTTGACAATAGTTTTCTAATGAAAGAGAAAAATCTGAATTTCGTCGTATAGATTTTGAGTTATGTAAAAATCAAATTTTCAGAAAAACAGCACCAGAACTATTTAAAAACCATAACGGTTTATTTCATTTTATAAAAGAATTTTAAACAAATAAAATCCGAATTTCTATTTAGAAAATTTCAGATTTTGAGTTATAAATTATATGTGAACTCAAGTGAAGTAATGAATTTGATTTTGAAACAGAAATCAGATTTTTGACTTTGAATAGAACTAACTAATTTGAATAGTAATTAGTTAAATGGGATTTTGAATTGATATTGGGCCTTGAATAAGTGAATTCGATTTGAAAATTTATATTCGAAATCAAAAGGGAAACTAGAATTGGAAACTTGAAATTCAATTTGGATATAAGCTAATTAAATATTTTGTTTGAACATGTTATGTTCAAACAAAGAAGTGAAATAGGCAAAAAGGCTAATTAAAGGATAATTGAGCGAAACTGAATTCAAACGATTCAAATTTGAATTCAAACGAATGGATTGAGTTGAATTGAATTGGAAACAGGTGAACAGGTGTTAAACAGATATGGGATGGAGTATATGAAGATTTTTATTTATGTGCCCGACAAAAAGGTACATGTTTAAATTCATATATGGATTTTATGCGCCGTATCGGCAAGCCGCTTGGCTTTTTCTTTTTCTTTTTGAGATTAGAAGGACCGGGGAAGCTATTTGAAATTTCCCGATGCTCCCGATACAGGGGAAGTTATGGCGAATTTTTCCGGGAATTTAAGGAGTTAGAATATTTTTAAGAAATTTGACAATTAGAAATCTATATATCGATATATATAGAATTCGATAAGTAAACGAAATCAAAAATAGAATATTGTAAACAAGAAGGGAAATCTATAAATTAGAAATAGAAAGCGAACTTTATACATATTTTAAAAAATGAAAAATTGGATTGTATAGTGTGTTTATTCGAGGTAAGTGGTTTTGCCGTTTTGAAGTTGAGGATGTTTTCAGTCAAGGTCTGAGAGGTAATTTTACCCCAACTTGATTGATTTCATTTTAAATGGAGAAATAGCAAGATCCAAATCTCGAAGAGAAGTGTTGGATAATAGTTAGTTGAATAGAATATTTTGGGTTGCCGTACGATGTTTATACCGCATTCGTTTTAACCCAAGTAATGTTATTTTGGAAATATAAATATTTCCTGAGGATAGTTAAAGTAGTCGAGAAAGAGATAAGTGATTGAAATTGTTTTCAATTTCAAATAAAATATATTTCCTAAGTATAGGGAATAAGAGAAGGCGATATATGGAAATGTTTCCCAAATAGCATAAGAAGCCGAGATGATTATTGAAAATATTTGGTTAACAAATATTGATAAGAGAATATAGAAGAGATTTAATTAATGAAATATTAATTAAAGAGCCCAGTGATTTGTTGATATGTTTGGATGAACACTTGTTTTTATTCGATAGTTAAATCACAGACTATCGAAGTTTTTGACCGTCGTTGTCAATATGGAGAGACCGGTTGGATTATTATCCGAAGAACCACTCCGTATCGGCATAAGCGTTGCGAACCAAGTATGCTGAATATATTGAAGACGGAGTAAAGTGCAAGGGCTTTTCTATTTATAGAAATAGTGCCTTCGGTTTCGTTCAATCCCAGAACGAACGTAAATGGACGAATGTCTGACAAAGTATTTCCAATGATCAAATGGGTTGGTCTGTATGAATATATATGGTTGCAACGGATTTATCCCTTAGCATAATATCCAGAATATTTGTGCAAACTCAACTAGTGATTAACGGATCTGACAATGTGGCATTCAAAGTGATTGTGCTATCAATGAATGGTAAGTATTCGTAGCCTCAGGCCTCAACAACCGGGAAAGGGCAAAAATCGGGCAGGCAGCATGGCTATGTGGGTCGCACCCATTAGGATGTATAATCACCTATCTAGAGGTTCATTTAATTTCTTATTCTATTCGATGCTGTCCCAGTCGGGAGGGGGTTGCTGATCCCAACCGTTGGTGATATACATTCGATACACTCAAGCGAAATGAGTGGTCGGTCATGTGTGGGCCGGGTTACAAGATGTTCTTGTTGAACCCAGTGTATTCCTCTCTAGAGATACACTAGCGGAAGGTGGTTCCATACCTTGTCCTGTTGGAAATCCAATCTCCAATAAGCGCTATGCGGTTTTTGATTTTATACTATATATGTGGAGCGTGAGATGCAAGCGTTCTGCTATTTGGTTATTTATTTGATGTAGACATTATTATAATATCATTGGATTTGATATCAAAGTGTTTTGGGTTATAGTAAGGTAAAAACCGTCCATGTTTATGTGTGGGCTGGTCTTACTATTATCTTTTCTTTCGAAAGGGTTTTGAAAGTTAAACAAGTGGTTGGAGTTTACTCACACCAGTCCCATGACTGACCCAGAGTTTATTTTGTTTGTTTTCCCCAAACTCTTGGGTGCCCAAATTTGTACGGGCAGTCAAGTAGTCGGGATTTCACAGATTCGATTGGAGGAGCTGGAAGCAGGAGGCTTCACCAGTTAGTTGTAGATTATCGTATTTCCGCTATGTACTATGTTGTATCTGGAAACAGGTGTTTATAACTGTTCCAGAAATGACTGTTGTGCTCTTATGATGGTAGGTATATAAAGTTACTGATTTGTATTTCAAAAGTTATGTTATATAATATATTTTATTCGTTCCGCTGTGAGATTCGTGTTTACTTTGATTATGCTGAGTTGTGATCTTCGTTTTTCTTCTATTCTAATATTTCTTTCTTCCTATTTCACATCTTCTAACTTCTTTCTATTAATGGTTCGTATTTCTATGTTATTTGGGTTGGACGTGTGTTGTATTTAGTCAACTCAGATAGCTCGGATTTGCAGGTCGTTTCAGTTGGTATCAGAGCTTAGGTTGAGCGAATACCTAGGCTTTGGTGGCATGTGCTCATTAGAGATAGGGTCAGCAGTGCCCTAGAATGAGTTGAGTGTATGTATATACGAGAGGGCGTATTTGTTATTTGATATAAAAGCTATTTTATATTGTGTTGACTAGTCTGTTGAGTGGTTTATGAATTCTGGTCGAAATCGTGGGACGCCACGAAGTCGATAGGGATTTCTAAACACTTGAACAGAGAAATTCGACATAGTATTGTTTTAAAGAGGGTAAATGAAATAATTTTACCCAAATTTCTAATTTTTATATAGAAGGAATAATTTTCTGAAATTATTATATTATATGGATGTGTTGATTGATATCATTATAATCAGACGAGATTATAAAATTGGAATGGTGATTTATAACCAAATAAAATTTGTATATGAATGAAATACATACAAATGGGATGAACTGGAATTAAATTCAAACCAGGATTAAGAATTCAAAATCCTGGGAAGTTGAAAATATTTTCAAAGTATATTTAAATAATATAGCTTTGTGTTAGAAGGATTTTTGAATAAAAATCATTTTAATGGATTCTGAAAGTGTTAAAGCATTGAACTCACTTTAGTGGCTGGAAAATAATTCTGATGATGATTGCAACATCATCAGTGTTCATTTCCGAGTTTCTAAGTGATGGATTGCTACCTTAGAAAGTTTTTGATGGAAATTTGTTTTGAAAGAAAACAAGTAGATCGAAAATTCAAATGTTTTGAATTGAGATGAAGATAAAAATAAGTATACATTCATGTATTTCAAAGGATTTGAAATAAAAACCCAGGGATTTGAATTCTGGAATTTAAAATTAACTTAAGAAGGTTAAATAAATTGAAGTGAATTAGAATGCATATGAAAGAAAATCAAAAGTTTTTGTGGAATTAAATTTGTTGAAATATGAGGAGTTGAGTTGCAACATAAGTGAGATTTTGAAAAGTAATGGATTCATACCATTTTTCCTACCTTAGCAATTTCGAGGACGAAATTATTTTAAGGGGGGAAGAATGTAACGACCCGGATTTTTGGTCAATTTATCTTAAATATTTAGTATGATTTTAAATATTGAAATTATAATATAAAAGAATTTTTATATTGAATTATCGATTTATAATCGATATACGATTTAATTCGAATACATATAATTATCGAAATACGAGCATTGAAATAATTCAATTCGAAGATAAAACTGAATTGAAACCATTAGATGAGTAGCATAAATTCTGTTTGAATATAGACGATAACATAAATAATTTATTACTAGCGAATTGTTTTATTTCCGAATTTAAATTATTTTATATCGATTTAAAATGATTATTCTATATATGTTCAATTTAAATATCAAAATATATTCAATTCAGAATAGTGTTATAATATTGGAACGACGGTCGATATGCTGAAATAGCGGTTCACGATTTTTAATTATGAACCTCGAGATATTTTAGTGGATAAGATCGAAATCAAATCGATATCTATTTTAAAAGAATAAAAATCTATTTAACTCAAATCGCATTAAATAGAATTCAAATCAGTATTAATTTTGTATGTACTTCTGGAGACATTCATTAAAAGCTTGCGTACCTCTGGTTTCCCCTTTCTCCTCTATTTAAATCGCGCTCATCTCCTCTCTGTTTTTTTTCCTTCTATAAATCGATTTGCTTCAGGAAAAAAATGAATGGCCACTGCCCCCTTTTACTTCAAATTCATTCCTCCCTTTATTTTCAATATCGAAGCCACTCCCCTGTACCCTACAACACGGTGAAATCCATTTCATTCCTTCACCTTAAAATCCAGAACAAAATCCACATTAATCAATTAATATTGAATTCGATCTCGGTGAACTCATAGTGGGAAATCGTATAGGGGACTGCAATTAAAACCGCAAGGCCTGGAGCTCGAAGTCGCGATTTTTGAAGGCGGGTTTGGGAAGTAGCGGTCGTCGCTGGTAGTTCAACACTTGGGGTTCGGAGTAACGGATGTTTGTCTATCTAGGGTTCGATTCTAAGTCGCGTTGATTTAGAGGTTGCCATTTCTACAAGGTATGCGGTTCTTGTGAAATTGCGATAAGTTGTGAGGAAAGGGGATAGCGATTTGAAAGCTTAAAGCTTGGAGGCATTGTTATCGATGCGTGGAGGCTGACCTGGTGGTGAAGCATACGGGAGAGGGTTATTGAATATATCGGTGGTCAAACTGGAGGTGAAAAGGGGATTTCGGTCTGTGCTTAGGTGTCTAGAATAAAGTTTATCGAGGAATGTAGAAGGAATGGGTCTGGATGGGTATGAGACAGTGGGTTTGAGGCATGAAGGTGATGTAGTTCGAGTAGGGGAGATGCGGAAATGCTATGTAAATCATGAGAAGGTTCGAACCATTTTAGAAGGAAGAAAAGAAGTTAAAATGGGAATATAAGGTAAGTATTTAATTTAGTAACTTTATTGCATTTAAAATTTATTAAATAGCTTAAATAATAAATTGTCATGATAGATATACACAAGATTTATCGAACGAAATCAGACAAGTAATCCGTAGCTGCGGGATACCTAATCAAAAATTGAAATGGGAATCAGAATAGATCGATTGAAATCACGGTGAGTAAATCTCACTCACCTTTAGAATTATTTTTATTTCATTAAAAATAATTGTTGTTGCTTGTTTGGATTTTTCTGCTTGTTTTATATATATATATATTAGTTATTTAGGCTATTATATATATATATTGGGTTGATTGATTGGTTGGATTCCCGCAGTTTCATTAGCGGATGCCCGCAGTTTCATAGCGGATGATTACCCTATACGCCCCACGCTATGATTAGTGGATGACCTTCTATACCGCGATATTCTGCCACGAAGCAGAATGGATATTATTTATGTGCTAACATCTGTGGATGCAGGAAAACAGGTTAGAGGGATCCAACTGGATTCCTCAAAATTATATTATCTGTTTGTTGTTTGCTGATTTCATATATTCATATATGATGTGTTAAAATAAAATGATTGGAAATTGGGTGATTTGATTATTTTAAATATCACCGGGCTAAGTGTTAATTTATATAAATATCATGAAAGGATAGTGGAGATTTAAAAAGGAAAAATTCTATTTTTAAATAGAATTTGAATTTTTAATGGAAATAAAATATAAACTTGTTTTGAAAAATAAAACAAGTAGTTTCTTTATAAACGAAGTTTATAAATAGTTCTTTATAACGAAGTTATAAATGAAGTGAAAAGAATTATCATTTGATAATTCAGAAATAGAAATACAAGCGTGAAATTGGGATTTGAAATGAAATTTCAAAATAGGATGTGAAATGAAATTTTTAAATATATAACTCAAATGAAATTTGAGTATAACATTTGAATAGTAGAATTAGAAAAGGAGTTTAAATATTTGAATTTTTAAATAAAAGAAAAAGGAGATTGAATATTAGAAATTCAAATAGAAGTTCAAATAGAATTTGAATAGACGAAATTAGAATGAAAAATAGAATTTGAATTCAAGGAATTAAAATAAAATTTGAATTCAAAAGGAATTCGAATAAAGAAATTCAAACAGAGATTTGAATGTAGAATTTCAAAATAGAATTTGAAATAAACTTTGAAAATAGGATTTTCAAAGTAGAATTGGAAATAGAATTTCAAAATAGGATTTCAAAATAGAAAATTCAAAATGGTTTTGAAATGGAATTGGAATTCAAGGGAATTCAAATGGATTTGAGTGAAGAAATTCAAATGGTGTTAAAAATGAGTTTGAATATTAGAATTCAAATGGGGCTGGAAATGAATTTGAATATTAGAATTCAAATGGAAAATGAAATTTGAATATAAGAGATTCAAATTTGATTCAAATAGGATTTGATCTATGGGATTTGAATATGAAATTCAAATGGGTTTTAAACTACGGAATTTTGAATATAGAATTTAAAAAGGAGTTTGAATATTTGAATTTCAATAGAATTCAAATATAGGAATGGGAATATAGAAGTTCAAATGGAATTTAAATATAGAGTTGAATAAGAGAATTCAAATGAATTCAAGTATTGAATTTGAATATGGAATTGAAATAGAAATTCAAGTATTGAATTTGAATATCAAATAGAAAAGGAATTGGAATTTGAATATAGAATTCAAATAAAAGTGAGATTGGAATTTGAATCAAGGAATTCAAATAGAGTTAAATGAAGTTGAATTCATTGTAGAGAAGTTTAAAGGTTTTTATATATAATATAATTAAAACGAACTCGCCGCAGCGCTGCAGTTCGTAAAATAGCGATTCGAACTTCAATCAAGTATACAGGACGCAATTGAAGTCGAAATTCTTTGAAACAAGAATCGTCAGGACCGGTTTGACAATAGTTTTCTAATGAAAGAGAAAAATCTGAATTTCGTCATATAGATTTTGAGTTATGTAAAAATCAAATTTTCAGAAAAACAGCGCCAGAACTATTTAAAAACCATAACGGTTTATTTCATTTTATAAAAGAATTTTAAACAAATAAAATCCGAATTTCTATTTAGAAAATTTCAGATTTTGAGTTATAAATTATATGTGAACTCAAGTGAAGTAATGAATTTGATTTTGAAACAGAAATCAGATTTTTGACTTTGAATAGAACTAACTAATTTGAATAGTAATTAGTTAAATGGGATTTTGAATTGATATTGGGCCTTGAATAAGTGAATTCGATTTGAAAATTTATATTCGAAATCAAAAGGGAAACTAGAATTGGAAACTTGAAATTCAATTTGGATATAAGCTAATTAAATATTTTGTTTGAACATGTTATGTTCAAACAAAGAAGTGAAATAGGCAAAAAGGCTAATTAAAGGATAATTGAGCGAAACTGAATTCAAACGATTCAAATTTGAATTCAAACGAATGGATTGAGTTGAATTGAATTGGAAACAGGTGAACAGGTGTTAAACTGATATGGGATGGAGTATATGAAGATTTTTATTTATGTGCCCGACAAAAAGGTACATGTTTAAATTCATATATGGATTTTATGCGCCGTATCGGCAAGCCGCTTGGCTTTTTCTTTTTCTTTTTGAGATTAGAAGGACCGGGAAGCTATTTGAAATTTCCCGATGCTCCCGATACAGGGGAGGTTATGGCGAATTTTTCCGGGAATTTAAGGAGTTAGAATATTTTTAAGAAATTTGACAATTAGAAATCTATATATCGATATATATAGAATTCGATAAGGAAACGAAATCAAAAATAGAATATTGTAAACAAGAAGGGAAATCTATAAATTAGAAATAGAAAGCGAACTTTATACATATTTTAAAAAATGAACAATTGGATTGTATAGTGTGTTTATTCGAGGTAAGTGGTTTTGCCGTTTTGAAGTTGAGGATGTTTTCAGTCAAGGTCTGAGAGGTAATTTTACCCCAACTTGATTGATTTCATTTTAAATGGAGAAATAGCAAGATCCAAATCTCGAAGAGAAGTGTTGGATAATAGTTAGTTGAATAGAATATTTTGGGTTGCCGTACGATGTTTATACCGCATTCGTTTTAACCCAAGTAATGTTATTTTGGAAATATAAATATTTCCTGAGGATAGTTAAAGTAGTCGAGAAAGAGATAAGTGATTGAAATTGTTTTCAATTTCAAATAAAATATATTTCCTAAGTATAGGGAATAAGAGAAGGCGATATATGGAAATGTTTCCCAAATAGCATAAGAAGCCGAGATGATTATTGAAAATATTTGGTTAACAAATATTGATAAGAGAATATAGAAGAGATTTAATTAATGAAATATTAATTAAAGAGCCCAGTGATTTGTTGATATGTTTGGATGAACACTTGTTTTTATTCGATATTTAAATCACAGACTATCGAAGTTTTTGACCATCGTTGTCAATATGGAGAGACCGGTTGGATTATTATCCGAAGAACCACTCCGTATCGGCATAAGCGTTGCGAACCAAGTATGCTGAATATATTGAAGACGGAGTAAAGTGCAAGGGCTTTTCTATTTATAGAAATAGTGCCTTCGGTTTCGTTGAATCCCAGAACGAACGTAAATGGACGAATGTCTGACAAAGTATTTCCAATGATCAAATGGGTTGGTCTGTATGAATATATATGGTTGCAACGGATTTATCCCTTAGCATAATATCCAGAATATTTGTGCAAACTCAACTAGTGATTAACGGATCTGACAATGTGGCATTCAAAGTGATTGTGCTATCAATGAATGGTAAGTATTCGTAGCCTCAGGCCTCAACAACCGGGAAAGGGCAAAAATCGGGCAGGCAGCATGGCTATGTGGGTCGCACCCATTAGGATGTATAATCACCTATCTAGAGGTTCATTTAATTTCTTATTCTATTCGATGCTGTCCCAGTCGGGAGGGGGTTGCTGATCCCAACCGTTGGTGATATACATTCGATACACTCAAGCGAAATGAGTGGTCGGTCATGTGTGGGCCGGGTTACAAGATGTTCTTGTTGAACCCAGTGTATTCCTCTCTAGAGATACACTAGCGGAAGGTGGTTCCATACCTTGTCCTGTTGGAAATCCAATCTCCAATAATCGCTATGCGGTTTTTGATTTTATACTATATATGTGGAGCGTGAGATGCAAGCGTTCTGCTATTTGGTTATTTATTTGATGTAGACATTATTATAATATCATTGGATTTGATATCAAAGTGTTTTGGGTTATAGTAAGGTAAAAACCGTCCATGTTTATGTGTGGGCTGGTCTTACTATTATCTTTTCTTTCGAAAGGGTTTTGAAAGTTAAACAAGTGGTTGGAGTTTACTCACACCAGTCCCATGACTGACCCAGAGTTTATTTTGTTTGTTTTCCCCAAACTCTTGGGTGCCCAAATTTGTACGGGCAGTCAAGTAGTCGGGATTTCACAGATTCGATTGGAGGATCTGGAAGCAGGAGGCTTCACCAGTTAGTTGTAGATTATCGTATTTCCGCTATGTACTATGTTGTATCTGGAAACAGGTGTTTATAACTGTTCCAGAAATGACTGTTGTGCTCTGATGATGGTATGTATATAAAGTTACTGATTTGTATTTCAAAAGTTATGTTATATAATATATTTTATTCGTTCCGCTGTGAGATTCGTGTTTACTTTGATTATGCTGAGTTGTGATCTTCGTTTTTCTTCTATTCTAATATTTCTTTCTTCCTATTTCACATCTTCTAACTTCTTTCTATTAATGGTTCGTATTTCTGTGTTATTTGGGTTGGACGTGTGTTGTATTTAGTCAACTCAGATAGCTCGGATTTGCGGGTCGTTTCACTATATACCTATCCTGACTCTAATTGACGATACAAACTCAACGGAGTTAGTTTCGTGGCTTAATTCAATCGTCTGTTCAATTTATACCCAAATAACCCTTTATTAAATTAATTACGCGCTATAGAAATCGAACGAGCGTTTTTGGCTGCCGTGGTCACATACGACATTAGTTTGCCACGCCATTCAACACCGTATAATAATTTGACGATACGGTTCTAATGAAACTAGTTTCGTCGAAATCTGAGTCCGTTTGCAAAATGGTCATTTTAAAGGGCGATATTTAAATAATGATTTTCACAGCGACTACTTCAGAATTTGATTCGGTCATAACTTCAAATCTATAACCCGAACTCTGGGTTTTTCTCTTTCATATGAAAATTATCGTCAACACGGTTCCAATGTTTCTCGTTTCACAAAAATCCGACTTATATCGGATCCTGTATTCTCAGTTGAAGTTAAAAACTCCATATTACGAACTGCACGCCATTTTCAAGCTCAGTTTATATTTAAATAAATTATAGCGTTTAATCTTCGTTTAAATAACGAATTACATATTTAAAATCCTATAATATCCCGAATATAATATTTAAAATAATAAATTAAATTAAATATTCGACGGCCAAAATACGGGTCGTTACATTCTTTCCCCCTTAAAATAATTTCGTCCTCGAAATTGCTAAGGTAAGAAAGAACGTTACAAACCCATTATCTTTATAATAATAAATTTAAAACTCGATTTTTACTTTCAAAACTAATCTAATTGGTTTTAAAACCAATTTTGTAACACCCCGAAAATTCTGTAACTGTGAAATTAACAAATTAAAGTATAATTAATTTGAAATCAAAGAACCAAGGGAAACGGGATACGCCATTGCGTTCGTCTCGGAAAAATACGCGAAATAGAGTCCGAGTTTTCGAAAAACGGAGTCCGTATGAAGAAGATACGACCTTCGGAAGTTTTTGAATTAAATTTAAAATTAAAACAGAATAAAATAATTAAAAATCGGGCCCAATGGGCCAGGGCGGATAAACACCCGCCTAGGCCACCCAGGTCGACTGGGCTGTCGACCTGGGCTACCCATGTCGACAGGGCTGTCGACAGCCCTGTCGACAGGGGTGTCGACCTGGTCGAGCCCAGCCAACCTGGCTGGCCAGGTCTGTGTTTGGCCGATTTTCTGTGGTCTGCTTTGTCATTAGGGCTAAGTGGCAGGCTCTAATTGGTCTCTCTATCGAATGAATGGCTACGATCAATCCAGGCAACATCAATGGTCCTAATCAGTTCCTAACCTCTATATAAACAACCCTAGACTAAACCCTAATCTATTCATTCAAAAATAAGATCATAGCCGCCATGTTGCTGAGGAACGACAAAGAGTAGCCGCCAACTAGAGAGAGAATTAGGAGGAAAGTTCTAAAGCCTAAAGCAATTCAAGCAACCTAAGCAAATCAATTCAACAAAGGAATTTGCGTATTCAATCCCTAAATTAGAGAATTCATCACACCATTGTAAGTAGAGTATTACTTTGGTATGAATAAACAATTGTGTTGGTTTGTATGCTTGAATTGTGGAAATAAAGTTATTCATATTTGTGCGTTCTTATCAATTTGAAATATTATATACGTTTGGATATTCTTGAATCATGTTATTCATGTTATAAAGAACTACATGCGGTAGTTCTATGCAAGTATACGTTTGGAATATTTCGCAAATTATGTAATCCATGTTGAAGCTACATGTATGTAGTTGATTTAAATTTATGCAAGTTTGGGGTTTTGCTACTATGCCATCATGATGTATATTTTTGTGCATAAATCATTTTGTAAGTAATTAGAACAAGTTTGGTTATCATAATCCATAGGAAATTATGTTGAGAATTTGGCATCATGTATTAAGCCATGCTTTTGTACTAGAAAACCTACTTGCAAACTTATGAATATGGCTAGGCTATGAATGATATTTGGCATAATTGAAAACCATGATTAGGTCTATCTTGTTTACAAGAATTATATGATGACATATGTGGTACATGGCTAGGTTAGGTTCAAAAGGTCCCTTTTTGTAAGTTTATATCGCTAAAGTAAGAATCATGATTTCATGTTAGAAATATTTATGCCATGGTTATGTGAACAAATTTAACTATACTTATGCCATGCTTATGTTTGATATTATGCCATGCTTATGTTTGACATTATGTCATGCTTATGCTAGAAATAGTTATGCCATGCTTATGTTTGACATTATGCCTAAATAAAAATATAGGTTCATGTGACAATAATGATATCTCAATTACAAGTTCACATGCTTTGATTCATGTCACCTATGTTACCACTATGCAAGTACACCAGTTTCTATTTTGTATTTCCAACGTCGTATTGCAAGTTCATGCGCTCACATTCCCCTCTTTGTGTATGTAATTACGCTTTAAGCCTCCCCTTTTCGCATGGCTAATTTGGGCTTTAAAAGGCTAAGCCCAAAATATATAAACGGACGTGTTCAACGGGGGGAAAATAACGTTGGGTTAAAATTAATTAATGAATGAAAATATAAAATAGAAGGGCCCAAATTCAAGTATGGGTTGGGCCCATGATTGGTGTAACCTTTACACCATTAACTTAATAATCGGCCGCAAATATTTACATATAAGAAATAAAGAAGAATGACAAAATATGTAAATGTAGAACATACGATGTGTTTAACCCGAGGTTGGATTGAGTTGTGATGTAAACCTGCCCGGAACCGCCCGGCTGTCCAGTAGTCACAACAATACCTATCCAATGTGGGAGGTTAAACATGGAGCCCAGTAAGGACCCGAGGTTAGACTGAGTTGTGGCGTAAGACTGCCCGGAACCAACCGACAACAGGCAGCCACAACAATACCTGTCTAATGTGAGAGGTCAGGGCCTTACTAAGACAATTAAGGCTGAGTCCGGATTGTTAGGATTAAGTGAACTAAAGACTTAATCAAAATGGAACATGCTAAACTAAACGGACTGGTGGGGGTTAGGTTAGAAAACACTTAACCAACTTAGCATGTTGGCTAGAGATAGAAAACCTAGTAACGGGGGACCCTTTTCAGCAGTAACCCTAAAAGGTGTATCAGGATACCCTGAAACTAGGCAGGGTGGGGCACGATTACTGGGCTGATTATAAGAGGTCAAAGCGACGGCGGTGGTGTAGCAGTGTAGGTTCTAACGGAGTGCGGGCGTGCACACACTCCGGCGCAGAAAAATAAGGCACTGGACACCAGTAGCATACCTGTGCACTCTAAGGTTGTGTCGGGTTGCCACTATGGGACTTGATACACCCCATGGTGGGACCAGCATAGGTAACTACAACATCGGGGGCCGTAAGACACATGTAACTATGCGAGTAGGAGCCGATCATCATAGAATGGATCACATCACCCTGATTATGGGGTGCAAATTGGAAACTAGTTTATATGGGTTCAGAGGTTAACATGGGGTACGATGGTTTATTCGACCCTAGACAACTTAACCAAGTTTATAGTGCTTGCCCACTTCTTGTTTATACTTATCACACCCAGTTCTTTATTCATAGACAAAATAGTACTAGACTTACTCAGGCTTTATGTCTGACTCTACTTTTCTTTCGTCTTCTTTCTTCCGTTTCCCCCCCAGGTCCTCAGGGAGGGAACACAGCAGCTTGACCAACCTCAATATCCAGCTTGAAGAAGAGAAATGTATTGCTTGGACTTTCCTGTTTTGAACTATGGCTTTGGACAATCCACTATGGGGCTTTTGCAGTTTATCTATGTTTTATTTATGCTTCTTTAAATAATGTACTCAAGACAGATTATGAAAGTGTTATGTTATGTTTTTGGAAAGGATGTGGTTGTAACACGTATTTGACTTAATGAAATAAAGTTTGTTGTTCTTCCGCTGTTTACAAATATGTGTTCTTATATCTGTCTTGTATATCTGTGACTTGTACTTATAAACCTCCACCAAAATTAGGGCATTCCCTTTGAGAGTGACCCTAACGGAGGTGGGGTGTTTCACTTGGTATCAGAGCATAGGTTTACCAGATAAGATAAAATGTTTTGGAAAATTTATTTTCAAAAAAGGAAATTTAAAGAAGCATTTTTAAAAGAAAAATATTATTTTATTTTAAAAAAAAAAGGCAAAGTCCACTCCCCAAAGCCATAGGTACTATCTCTTATCCTTCGTTTTGAATCTATCCTTTTTGTTTCAGCATGTCCCAAGAACTTAACTTGCCAGAAGGGGTGCCAATACCTGGTTGGTTTAGACGGTTCTTAGAAGCAAGAGCCACTCAGCCAGGTCCTACCATTCCTCCTCCCCCAGCGGAAGGAAATCATCCAGCTGCAGCAGCACCTTTTCCTCCACCTCCTCCTCGGGGAAACACATTCGCTAAGATATGTAAAGATTTTAAAGCTATGGGAGGAAGGGATTTCCATGGAACTGAGTCCTTCGTGGCAGCTAGAAATTGGCTGAAATAAACGGAGGACCTATTCATCATCTTTGAAGTAGAAGATAGACAAAAAGTACAGTTGGCAGTGTGGCTATTGAAGGGCGAGGCTTCCTATTGGTGGGAAGTAACTAATGCTGAAAGACCAGTGGAGACATGGGAGGACTTTAGGGCAAGGTTTGAGACTAAATTTCTCTCAGATGCAGAAAGAAGTTTGCAGTTGGAAAAATTCTTATTTCTTAAACAAGGGGACAAGACAGTCAGAGAGTATGTGAATCAGTTCGATGAGCTGGCTAGGTTTGGGCTTGACCTAGTCAACACCCCGCACAAGAAGGCTCTCCGTTTCGTCAAAGGGTTGAATGAGCCATTACACAGTTTGGCCATGACCCATATACCCATGGGAGCCACGTATGAAAGATTGGTGCAAATGGCATTGCTGAATGAAGAGGACAAGGGAAGAAAGAGGGTTTGCAACCTAAGAAGACAGACTTTAAGAAAGGCGGGAAAGGCAACAAAGAGAAGAGGAAGTGCAATTTCTGTGGCAAAGTGGGGCACTTAGTAAAGGACTGCCGGAAAAAGAAGGCCAAGGAGAATGGTGGGTGCTTTTCTTGCGGTGAGACAGGCCACAGGGCTAAGGACTGCCCAAAGAAACGAAGACAGGGGCAGAGGGCTGGATCCACCCCAGGGGCACAGGTTCATGTGCTAGAAGCGCCACCTCTGCAACAGCGAGGTATAAATACTTCTGTAGAAAGTGTAGTTTATCTTTATGATCATCCCGTTCGCACTTTATTTGATTCTGGCGCATCACACTCCTTTATCTCGTCCGCTTTAGTAGAATCTCTGCACCTAAAAACTAGTATGGTAGAGGACCCCTTAATTGTTTCAAACCCAATTGGGGGCCCAGCTCATTTGTCTATGATCTGTGTGGGATTGAAAATTTCTATTCTAAGCGTAGAATTTCTATGTAGTGCCGTTGTTTTGGGCTTTTCGGGGTATGGTTTGATTTTGGGTATGGATTGGCTATCCAGTAATGGGGCCATCCTTGATTGTGAGAAAAGGGTTGTTAGGCTCCTAACCCAGCTCGGTAATACTTTGGAAATTTCTTGTAATCCCTCGCATGCGGTTATGCTTAGTTATCTTGAATCGCTAGATGCCTCTGTTGAAAATTTGCAATCAGTTAGAGTGGTCCGGGAATATCCGGATGTCTTCGAAGAGGTGAAGGGCTTGCCTCCGAAGCGGGAAATAGACTTCCACATATATCTTGTAGATAATGCAAAGCCCGTTGCGTTGCCCGTCAGACACATGGCTCCACGGGAAAGGAAAGAGCTCAGTAAACAGATTAAAGAGCTTCTAGAAAAGGGGTTCATTAGGAGGAGCATTTCAGAATGGGGCGCTCCGGTGGTGTTCGCTACAAAGGCGGATGGTTCACTCCGTCTATGTGTTGACTATAGGGAGCTCAACAAGCTAACGAAAAAGAATAGGCACCCTCTCCCTAGAATTGACGATTTGTTTGACCAGCTTGTAGGAGCGTCTGTTTTCTCCCAACTCGATTTAGC
Organism: Allium sativum; assembly: GCA_030737875.1. Lineage (NCBI taxonomy): Eukaryota > Viridiplantae > Streptophyta > Magnoliopsida > Asparagales > Amaryllidaceae > Allium > Allium sativum. Next base: position 659,409,143 of record CM060913.1, read on the forward strand.
AACCGGTTTTCATCAGCTAAGGGTGGCTGAAGATAGCATCGATAAAACGGCGTTCAGAACCCCAGACGGTTTCTTTGAATGGCTTGTCATGCCTTTCGGCTTGACAAATGCACCTGCTTACTTCGTGGACCTGATGAGTAGGGTATTTAGAGATTTCCTCAACAAATTCGTAGTGGTCTTCATAGATGATATCCTTATCTTCTCAAAGAGTGAAGAGGAACATGCTCAGCACCTAAGGGCAATCATGGAAACTTTGCGAGTCCATCAACTAAAAGCCAAATTCTCCAAATGCCACTTTTGGAGGGAAGAGGTGAGGTTCCTTGGGCACATAGTATCCAAACAAGGGTTAGCAGTGGACCCTGCTAAGGTAGTAGCGGTACAGGATTGGAAGACACCAAGGAATGCGACTGAGGTCCGAAGCTTCCTAGGACTTGCAGGTTTCTATCGAAAATTCATAAGGGATTTTGCGAAAATCTCAGCTCCACTCACGAAATTGACTAAGAAGAATTTAGTGTTCAATTGGGATTTGGATTGCGAGTTTGCTTTCCAACGACTGAAAAGGGCTCTTACAACAGCCCCAGTTTTGACGCTGCCAGATGGGAGCAAGATGTTCACTGCTTATACGGATGCATGTGGGACAGGGCTAGGCGCCGTCTTAATGCAAGAAGGAAGGGTAGTAGCTTATGGCGGGAGGCAGTTGAAAGTGCACGAAAAGAACTACCCAACCCACGATCTTGAGTTAGCCGCCATCGTCTTTGCACTCAAGTCTTGGCGACACTATCTCCTAGGTGAGAAGTTCGAACTTTACACTGACCATAAATCGTTGAAATATCTTTTCTCGCAGAAAGATCTTAACTTGAGGCAACAAAGATGGATGGAGTTTCTTGCCTCGTACGATTTCGAAATCTCCTATACTCCGGGCAAAGGCAACGTAGTGGCAGACGCGTTGAGCCGAAAGAAATTGACCCTAAGCCCGTTGTTTGTTGAAAGACAAAGCCTAGAGTTTATAGCCAACTTCGACTTTAGGCCTTCCTCCGATTTCGTACCGGGCTTGCTTGCATCTCTCGAAGTGCACCCGACTTTAGTGGATTCAGTAGGGACAGCACAACGCGAAGACCCTCAGCTTGTGGAAATAATTGATAGGCTAATTAGGGGTGAGACTTCAAGTCACCTCAACAGATACTCCATCGACGATAAGGGTTTGCTAAGGCGAGACGGAAGACTATGCGTCCCACAGACAAAAGATTTAGTAAAGAAGGTTCTCGAGGAAGCACATCACTCCAAGATGACGATACACCCAGGCGGAGATAAAATGTACAAAGACATAAAAAGGACTTTCTTCTGGAACGGCATGAAAAAGGACGTGGCAGAGTTCATTTCTAAGTGTATGGTGTGCCAACAGGTTAAGGCGGAACAGAAAAAGCCTGGCGGACTACTACGTCCTCTGGAGGTCCCACAGTGGAAGTGGGATAGCATCTCAATGGACTTCATCGATGGGTTGCCTAGGTCTAGGAGAGGCAACACTAGCATTTGGGTAATAGTGGATAGGCTTACTAAAAGCGCCCACTTTTTACCTGTCAAAAGTAAAAGAACTGCCTCATCCCTAGCATCACTTTACCTTAAGGAAATCGTTCGACTCCATGGGATACCGTCTAGCATTGTTAGTGACCGAGACCCCATCTTCACTAGTGAGTTTTGGCGGAGTCTACAAGAAGCAGTAGGAACGCAGTTATGCTTGAGCACAGCCTATCATCCCCAAATCGACGGCCAAACAGAGAGAGTGAACAGAGTTTTGGAAGACCTCTTAAGACTATGCGTCCTTGACTTCGGAGGGACATGGGAAGACCACCTTCCTTTGGTGGAATTTGCCTACAACAACAGCTATCAAGCAACCATCGGAATGGCGCCCTTCGAAGCTTTATATGGAAGACTGTGCCGATCACCCACTTGTTGGTGGGAGTCCACGGATAAGCTCATACTTGGACCAGATATGATCCGAGAGACCTCAGAGAAAGTAGACTTAATACGAAGAAGGATGAAGACGGCCCAAGACAGACAGAAGGCCTATGCCGACAAGAGAAGGACCGACCTTGAATTTGAAGTTGGAGACAGAGTTTTTCTCAAGGTATCACCGCTAAGAAACGTTGTTCGTTTTGGAACCACAGGAAAGCTAGCACCAAGGTTCGTAGGGCCATTCCCTATCATCGAGAAAATTGGGAAAATGGCTTATAGATTAGAGCTACCCGAGAAGTTAGCTGGAGTCCACAACGTTTTTCACGTTTCACATCTCCGAAAATGTCTACATGAGCCTGCTGAAGTGGTAGAGCCAAATATCCTCGAAGAGGCCGAAGTGGAACGCGAAGCAACCATAAGGAAGGTTCCAACCCGCATATTAGGAACGGAAGTGAAGAAGCTACGCAACCGCGAAGTCAAGCTCGTCAAAGTCCAGTGGAGCGACGCCGAGGGAGACGCGACTTGGGAAACTGAAGCTAAAATCCGTACAGCCTACCCTTTTCTGTTCGAGGGTACATCCTTGATCTTTCTCTTTCCTTAAGTTGCGCTTTTATCTATCTTTTTAGGTAGAAACCCTTTGGATGGAAACATGTAATTGAAACATGTTATGGATGATGGTTGCAAGGGGTTGCAAGTGATTGCTAGTGGTTGCTCGTGGTTGCATATACACACACAATCTAGGTATTAGATCGGCTCAGTCACTTCATATTGCATATGCATATATGTTTGCACTCGTATATGGTTGAACATTAATGTGTTGTCATATGGATGTTGTATTTGTATTGAATGGTTGTGCACTCATGTAGAATCAAGAATAGGAAAATTTGCATACATAATGGATTCATGGCACTTACATAACTCGCATTAAGGAGGTCAACTGAATCAGTAGACCGCCTGATTTTGCATTAGATAAGTTCATATACACACACTTCGCATATGATCATGAAGCATTAGAAGTCTTTTAAGGACAATGGATGCTCGTGTTTGATGGATGAGTAGATGGATGATTGGATGTTAGGATATACATTCCTCCTAGCTTGAAGATTTCGGGGACGAAATCCTTTTAAGTGGGGGAGAATGTAACACCCCGAAAATTCTGTAACTGTGAAATTAACAAATTAAAGTATAATTAATTTGAAATCAAAGAACCAAGGGAAACGGGATACGCCATTGCGTTCGTCTCGGAAAAATACGCGAAATAGAGTCCGAGTTTTCGAAAAACGGAGTCCGTATGAAGAAGATATGACCTTCGGAAGTTTTTGAATTAAATTTAAAATTCAAACAGAATAAAATAATTAAAAATCGGGCCCAATGGGCCAGGGCGGATAAACACCCGCCTAGGCCACCCAAGTCGACTGGGCTGTCGACCTGGGCTACCCATGTCGACAGCCCTGTCGACAGCCCTGTCGACAGGGGTGTCGACCTGGTCGAGCCCAGCCAACCTGGCTGGCCAGGTCTGTGTTTGGCCGATTTTCTGTGGTCTGCTTTGTCATTAGGGCTAAGTGGCAGGCTCTAATTGGTCTCTCTATCGAATGAATGGCTACGATCAATCCAGGCAACATCAATGGTCCTAATCAGTTCCTAACCTCTATATAAACAACCCTAGACTAAACCCTAATCTATTCATTCAAAAATAAGATCATAGCCGCCATGTTGCTGAGGAACGACAAAGAGTAGCCGCCAAATAGAGAGAGAATTAGGAGGAAAGTTCTAAAGCCTAAAGCAATTCAAGCAACCTAAGCAAATCAATTCAACAAAGGAATTTGCGTCTTCAATCCCTAAATTAGAGAATTCATCACACCATTGTAAGTAGAGTATTACTTTGGTATGAATAAACAATTGTGTTGGTTTGTATGCTTGAATTGTGGAAATAAAGTTATTCATATTTGTGCGTTCTTATCAATTTGAAATATTATATACGTTTGGATATTCTTGAATCATGTTATTCATGTTATAAAGAACTACATGCGGTAGTTCTATGCAAGTATACGTTTGGAATATTTCGCAAATTATGTAATCCATGTTGAAGCTACATGTATGTAGTTGATTTAAATTTATGCAAGTTTGGGGTTTTGCTACTATGCCATCATGATGTATATTTTTGTGCATAAATCATTTTGTAAGTAATTAGAACAAGTTTGGTTATCATAATCCATAGGAAATCATGTTGAGAATTTGGCATCATGTATTAAGCCATGCTTTTGTACTAGAAAACCTACTTGCAAACTTATGAATATGGCTAGGCTATGAATGATATTTGGCATAATTGAAAACCATGATTAGGTCTATCTTGTTTACAAGAATTATATGATGACATATGTGGTACATGGCTAGGTTAGGTTCAAAAGGTCCCTTTTTGTAAGTTTATATGGCTAAAGTAAGAATCATGATTTCATGTTAGAAATATTTATGCCATGGTTATGTGAACAAATTTAACTATACTTATGCCATGCTTATGTTTGATATTATGCCATGCTTATGTTTGACATTATGTCATGCTTATGCTAGAAATAGTTATGCCATGCTTATGTTTGACATTATGCCTAAATAAAAATATAGGTTCATGTGACAATAATGATATCTCAATTACAAGTTCACATGCTTTGATTCATGTCACCTATGTTACCACTATGCAAGTACACCAGTTTCTATTTTGTATTTCCAACGTCGTATTGCAAGTTCATGCGCTCACATTCCCCTCTTTGTGTATGTAATTACGCTTTAAGCCTCCCCTTTTCGCATGGCTAATTTGGGCTTTAAAAGGCTAAGCCCAAAATATATAAACGGACGTGTTCAACGGGGGGAAAATAACGTTGGGTTAAAATTAATTAATGAATGAAAATATAAAATAGAAGGGCCCAAATTCAAGTATGGGTTGGGCCCATGATTGGTGTAACCTTTACACCATTAACTTAATAATGGGCTGCAAATATTTACATATAAGAAATAAAGAAGAATGACAAAATATGTAAATGTAGAACATACGATGTGTTTAACCCGAGGTTGGATTGAGTTGTGATGTAAACCTGCCCGGAACCGCCCGGCTGTCCAGTAGTCACAACAATACCTATCCAATGTGGGAGGTTAAACATGGAGCCCAGCAAGGACCCGAGGTTAGACTGAGTTGTGGCGTAAGACTGCCCGGAACCAACCGGCAACAGGCAGCCACAACAATACCTGTCTAATGTGAGAGGTCAGGGCCTTAATAAGACAATTAAGGCTGAGTCAGGATTGTTAGGATTAAGTGAACTAAAGACTTAATCAAAATGGAACATGCTAAACTAAACGGACTGGTGGGGGTTAGGTTAGAAAACACTTAACCAACTTAGCATGTTGGCTAGAGATAGAAAACCTAGTAACGGGGGACCCTTTTCAGCAGTAACCCTAAAAGGTGTATCAGGATACCCTGAAACTAGGCAGGGTGGGGCACGATTACTGGGCTGATTGTAAGAGGTCAAAGCGACGGCGGTGGTGTAGCAGTGTAGGTTCTAACGGAGTGCGGGCGTGCACACACTCCGGCGCAGAAAAATAAGGCACTGGACACCAGTAACATACCTGTGCACTCTAAGGTTGTGTCGGGTTGCCACTATGGGACTTGATACACCCCATGGTGGGACCAGCATAGGTAACTACAACATCGAGGGCCGTAAGACACATGTAACTATGCGAGTAGGAGCCGATCATCATAGAATGGATCACATCACCCTGATTATGGGGTGCAAATTGGAAACTAGTTTATATGGGTTCAGAGGTTAACATGGGGTACGATGGTTTATTCGACCCTAGACAACTTAACCAAGTTTATAGCGCTTGCCCACTTCTTGTTTATACTTATCACACCCAGTTCTTTATTCATAGACAAAATAGTACTAGACTTACTCAGGCTTTATGTCTGACTCTACTTTTCTTTCGTCTTCTTTCTTCCGTTCCCCCCCCCTAGGTCCTCAGGGAGGGAACACAGCAGCTTGACCAACCTCAATATCCAGCTTGAAGAAGAGAAATGTATTGCTTGGACTTTCCTGTTTTGAACTATGGCTTTGGACAATCCACTATGGGGCTTTTGCAGTTTATCTATGTTTTATTTATGCTTCTTTAAATAATGTACTCAAGACAGATTATGAAAGAGTTATGTTATGTTTTTGGAAAGGATGTGGTTGTAACACGTATTTGACTTTATGAAATAAAGTTTGTTGTTCTTCCGCTGTTTACAAATATGTGTTCTTATATCTGTCTTGTATATCTGTGACTTGTACGTATAAACCTCCACCAAAATTAGGGCATTCCCTTTGAGAGTGACCCTAACGGAGGTGGGGTGTTTCAAATTTACTCCAAATAAAAGAATTTTCCAAAAATCTTCAAAAAAATTCTAACACCTTAAATTTTGGAAAATTTTTGGCAGAGTCTCCCCTGTACGGAGGACATCTGCAATATCATGGGTTCAAGAAATATATATCCATCGACCAACAGGGTCGGAAAAATTCAAAACCCAAATAAAACCAAAATTTCATATTTTGCATAGGCGTACCTTTTTGCGAGCGTTATTATGCGGTAAGCAAAATTTTACATACGAGCTTGCTTAGTTATTTTGCAGCTCTATTCAAACTGGATTCAATTAACTCCAGAATTTCTCTTTTGATGGATTTTTAAAGCTGTATTGGTACTTCGGCACCTGTTCTCAACTCAAATAAATTTCATTAGTCCACAAAACAACATCAATTTGTTTCAAATATCCATATCACACGATCCAACCTGTTCTACACACAATCTAACCCTCTTGAGATTATAATTGTTTAATCACTTCAGTTATTCTTTTTATTATCCATTCAGGTTTTATTGATGTGGATTGATTTATCTAACTTATTTATTTTATATTGGTTTTCAACCAAGTTTAACATTTTCATATTTATATTTAAGCAATCAACAACACAATCCAAACATGTCATTCAAATCAACAAATCTAAATGATTGCCCATATTATAATAAATTGAGAAAATCATTACTTTTATTATAAAATAAATTGGGCAAAAATAATTTCAAAAGTAATTTTAATATCAAATACGCGCTCTCATATATATATATATATATAACAAATTCAATCTAGGGTATTAGTAACCACATCTCTATCGAGTTACGCCACAGAGCCAAGGTTATTACTAAACCAATAGCTCTGATACCACTGTAACGACCTAGGGATTTTCGGCCCTGAAAATCGACATAAATACCTTTACTGTACTCATGCCGACCTTTCGAACCCCGAAAACATTGGAACGTTATTAGAAAGAAATTAGAGGGTGAGATAAGAAAGAAAGAAGTATTAGAATAGAAGAAGAATAACCAACATAACACAGAGTCTCACATCGCAGCGGAACAAAATATAATACAGAAATAAATCTTTATTGAGAGCTTTAAAAATACTTACAATATCAGAGTACATCACACCACAGGACAGTTATAATAATCTGTTCCCATATACAACACACAACAGAATAGATAGCTACATAACATCATACGTCTGAATGTCTACAGCTCGTCTCTGGACTTCACAGCATTCGATAACCTGAACCTGTACACTCCGGGCTAAACCGAGCATTTACAAAACACCGGGTCAGTCTGGTGAACCAGAGTGAGAAAAACTCACACAGTTTGAGAATATCACACAACCTGATTTTAAAGTTATAATCTTTCAAAAGAAAAGATAATCATAAGACCAAATCCACACATAAACACGGACGGTTTTTACCTTACGATTACCCAAAATAGTTTTGAAATCAGTATCTTTTCTGATATTATAATAATGTCTAAATACAAGTAAACAGAATCTAGTAGAACGCTTGCATCTCACGCTATACATGTATAGTATACAAACAAAACCGCAGACGCTTATTGGAGATTGAATTCCGACTATGACAAGGTATGGGACCACCTGCCGATAGTGTATCTCTAGAGGCGAATACACTGCCCGGCCCTCACATGACCGACCACTCATTTCGCTTGAGTGTATCGAATGTATATCACCAACGGTTGGGAGCTACCCATCGTCTTCCCGAAAAGGGACAGCATCGAATTAGATTAAAGAAGCAAATAGATTTTCTCTAGATAGGTGATTATACACCCTAATGGGAGCGACCCACATAGCCATTCTGCCTACCCGATTTTTGTCATTTCCCGGTTGATGAGGCTTGAGGTTTGAATTCCTTTACGACACCTGGCCACCATTCCCTTTGAATGCCACATCGTCAGATCCGCCAGATATCACTAATTGATGTCCACAAAAATACTCTAGTTGGGAGCTAACCAACTATAGCACGTTTGAAGAAATTAACGTACGTGATGCTTTGGAAATACTCTGTCAGACACTCATCCATACAAGTCATCCAGGAACAGGATGAACCGAAGGTACTCTCTTACAGCATCTCATATAGGAATCACCCCATGGATCAGTAGCGAGAAGTCCTTGCAACCCGTAGATTTCAACCACGACAGAACCCTAGCTTATCTCTGGGAGCTAACCAAAGATTTTTAGCGGTTCTTCCGTTTTATGAAGATCTACGGTCTTCAATGCTCCATCACGATCATCTTCTGATCTCTTCACATATTTGATGGTCAGAATGGTTTTCGAATATAATTTCGATCCCGGTCTTTCCATACCAACAATCGTATTGGACAGATTTGATAGTCGGTGATTTAACTATCAAAATGAACAGTGTTTCAATCATGACAACCCAACGGGTTCACTGGTTCGGTATTCAGCACCACTTGGCATTTTAATTTAAAACATATGTAAATTCAAACTCATAAATCTTTCGATATGATAAATATAGTTTTCTCGCTTTAAGATTTCCTTTAAACCAATTCATTACTGAGGATAATCCTATATCATATTCAGTTTTCAAATTTCACTTTCAAAACATTAGCCTCATTATTATATTATAATACTATTGGAAAATCACTTTAACTTATTACCCGTAAATCAATGTTACGAAATATTATCTATTTCATCACTTGAAACAATACACAAGTTTATTCTGATTGAATAAAACTCAGCCTTACATTTTCCTTCTAATTTGAAAATATCGTTATATTATTGGCAACTACTTTTATTCCCTTTTTACTTTGGAAATCCTCATTTTATATTTATTTCCAAATTTTCGCCAAAACTGTTGCGTTATTATTTCTCTAATGAAATAATAAATTTTACTGACCTCTTTCACCATTACCACTAATAACATCCTCAGATAATCCTGGAGTCATTCAAGTTGGGGTATTTTAATTACCTCTCAGACCTTGATCAATAACGTTCATATCTTAAGATAAATACGAGTTGTAATTCAAACCAATATTTCATTCTAATCCCATGATTAAGTATTTCTTTATATAACCATCACTTTTTAACCCTGCCTCTTATTCAACTTAAACTCGGATTTGGTTACACAATCCCATGACCCACCTCTTACGCCAAATTCACTTTACCAATCTCCTTTCCAAATTCATCCAATCATTACCCCCTTGCACATCTTATTTAAATTTCCCAATTTTACTTAATCCCCCTTTCCAGTAACGTTAATTTAAAATTAACGACATATCACCTCTTTGCTTTTATAAATCTTGCTTAACTAAATTCTGGTTTAATCTAACCATTCCTGTTCTCAATTCTCTTTTTACTCAATTTGAATAATTAAGTCACATTTAGTTAAGCTATCGCCTAAATTTCCCTTTATAACTTCGTTATAAAGCTCAAGTTTAAAATAAAATTTGTTCATAAACTCCTCTCACCATTCCATCAGATTCATTTGGACTTTGAATAGCTTTTTAAATAAATTTCTCTTAAAAGAAAATTTTCTTAATTATTATTAATTAAAATAATAATTTATTCCAACCATTAACTACTTCAGTAGTTAATTTCTTTATTAACTAGAATAAATAGTAAATTCCTTTTTAAAATCTTATTATAATCTAAACAATATTCATTAAACAATTTCTATTCAAAACATACTAATTTAGTCATCAATCCAATTAGCGAGTCGATTTATTCACGCAACACGCGATTAACTTATCGATCGATTCCAATTCGTTCTTCCCTTTAAATTAATTAATAATTAATTAATTAATTTAAATAATTCCATTAAATTGTTTTAAATCAATTATCCAAACTTAACCGTTAGATAAATTGGTTTATTCTCCCATTTACAAATCTGATTAACATCAGAATTGACTTTATAAAATCAGTTTACACTTAATTACAAGCACAAATATTTATTTCCCTTTAAATAAAGTTTTGCTCAAAATATATATTCCGATATCTATCTTTAGTTATAAATTAAATTTATAACTTTATCTCTATCGACTCACCTGACGTTGAATCAATATAAACAAAACGATTTACTTTTAGGCCATTTACTGCCGATTACTCAACAAATATAGCCCATTGGTTAAAACACAACACATGTTGACTTTTCAGTCAATAATCACTACTAAAATCATTAACCCATTCATGACAGTTCATATGATAATATGAAAATAAATAATATATTTGAGGAATCCGGTTGGATCCCTCCAACCTGTTCTTCCCTGTATACAAACGGTTATCTCCACACAGTTTAAAACAATTCAACCAGATCAAACAATCCAAACATCAAACACGTTTATTGAAAAACATGACCAATAAGGTAAGTTACCTTTATTGGAACCAATCGTTAAAATAACGATTTGGTATCTCACTGAAATTAAACGACGGTTTAATTTCATCAGTTAAATCCACAAATAAATTATAACTAGCGAACAAGCAAACAAGCAAAGCACACAAAATAGAAACCCAACTTATATAAAATATAAATGGGAAAAACTAAGTGAGTTTAACTCACCTTGATCTGATTATTTTCTGATAAGTGATTCATTTAAGCATTTTATCTGACTGGAAATTCCAGCTACTTCCATTGCCGTCTAAACCAGTTTTCCGAATGTAGTGTTCTACAATACGGACTCAACGTCTCTGGCTTTGTCCACTTCTGTTAATGCATGAACGAACTACAATATAAATTACGTGTTTAACCTAACTAACTTAAATTCCCTAAGTACATATTTAATTTAATAAACTAATTACTTTGATTTGTTTTCTGGTTTGCAAAGAAGTTGGCCCGACTTCCGTTCATTATTGTACACAAATCCTGCCTGTCTTCGGGTATGTGTTCATGAAGACAACCCCTTTCCAATTTAAATCCTTTGAGACTTCCATCTGAAAGTAAAACAGACCCATTACTAACATTCCTAGATAAAAACGTTTAACCACTAATTATTATATCATAATATAAATTAACTAACTTGTTTCTTCTCTGATAACATAAGGCCGACAGTATGTTTAATTTAGATTCCTATATGCACCAATTATCACCATTTAAACATCACCAGTTCAAACGTGCTCACCTTTTGTTTTTCATTGGTCCCTTCCAATTTCTTTTCAGTTCTCCTTCACACCCAAGTCTTTCTTCCCCATACTAGTTTTTCTCCCACAATTCAGCGTAATACTTCCTAACACCTGCTATACTGATAACATCCATATCACGAAAATAACTTTGGAGGTACTTCATCCAAAGTACTCACCAAAACAGCACCCTGTTGTGTTATGCTTCCCACGTCCGAGCCCAAAATGTACTCCCCTACGCCAAAAGCAACAACAGTCCACCCTCATTGTTTCTTCATCACCTGCATACACTCCACCCACCTACTTCTTCCCCAAGACCGACGCTACTAGTAGTACATACATCACCAACATCGCAATCTTCTCAGCATGTTTATTCTCATCGAAACCCCATCTCGCCTGAAAATAATCCACCACCGCACTCAATTTCTGGCACCAAAACCCTCATCAGAAAATGCTACCTAGAGCGCAGCAACGTTATCTTTCTCCGACCTGAACCCTTCCGCAATCGATCCCATCGTTTGCCGCCAAACCCTCTACGAGTGCCAGCATCCTCGACGTGATTTCTGGCTACATCAGTTTGAAACTTTCGATCTTAACTGTTCACTTCCAAGAGCTTGCTCAACTGAACCATATCGTTGTAAAGATTCATCAAATAGAGGAATGGATTTTTAGTTAATTTGGAAAGAAAGTTCGATCAATTCTGTCCATTGCTTTTGGGGTGGAGGCGCACTGTTTACTTCTGAGAATGGGTTTGGGCAGTTTATAAAAGGGGTATTTTTAAGGGTGACAATTTAATTAAATATTATTTAACGAAACTTAACGGTAAAGCAATTGAGTAAAACCCCTACAAACGATCTCTGTTTACTGATAAAAAGGATAATCTTAGTGTAAAAAGTTATTTCGGAACCAATGGGACAAGTTTCGTCGAAATCCGAGGTCGTATGAAAAAATTTCCTTTATAAAACCAGAAATAAAAATGCGTTTAATTTTTTCATGGTCAACAGATAAATCAAATCAACTTGAAATCTTGCAATCCTATAATAATTCTTCAATACGAACCCAACGGCACCAGTTTCGTCGCATTCTGAGACCGTTTCCCCGGTAGGCTATTTTTACGTGCACCGTAATGCCATTCTGAACACCAAATTTGTCGGTCTCTAAAAATAACAAACTATATATCTATCCTAACTCTAATCAACGATACGAACTCAACGGAGTTGGTTTCGTGGCTTAATTCGATCGTCTGTTCAAGTTATACCCAAATAACCCTTTATTAAATTAATTACACGCTATAGAAATTGAACGAGCGTTTTTGGCTGCCGTGGTCACATACGACATCGGTTTGCCATGCCATTCAACACCCTATAATAATTTGATGATACGGTTCTAATGAAACTAGTTTCGTTGAAATCTGAGTCCGTTTGCAAAATGGCCATTTTAAAGGTCGATATTTAAATAACGATTTTCACAACGGCTACTTCAGAATTTGATTTGGTCATAACTTCAAACCTATAACACGAAATCTGGATTTTTCTCTTTCATATGAAAATTATCGTTAACACGGTTCCAACGTTTCTCGTTTCACAGAAATCTGACTTATATCGGATCCTGTATTCTCAGTTGAAGTTCAAAACTCCATATTACGAACTGCACGCCATATTCTAGCTCGATTTATATTTAAATAAATTATAGTGTTTAAACTTCGTTTAAATAACGAATTAAATATTTAAAATCCTATAATATCCCAAATATAATATTTAAAATAATAAATTAAATTAAATATTCGACGGACAAAAATACGGGCCGTTACATATTATAATAATGTCTAATCAAATAAATAACCAAATAATAGAACGCTTGCATCTCACGCTCTACATACATAGTACAAAATCAAAAACCGTAGGGCGCTTATTGGAGATTGGATTCCAACTATGACAAGGTATAGGACCACCTGTCGATAGTGTATCTCTAGAGGGGAACACACTGGGTTCAACAAGAACGTCTTGCAACCCGGCCCACACATAACCGACCACTCATTTCGGTTGAGCGTATCGAAGGTATATCACCATTGGTTGGGCTCAAACCACCATTTCCCAAAAGGGGACAACATCGAAATAGATTAAAGAAGTAAAAGGAATTTCTCTAGATAGTTGATTATACACCCTAATGGGAGCGACCCACATAGCCATGCTGCCTGCCCGATTTTTGTCATTTCCCGGTTGTGAAGTTTGAGGCTACGTCTATCTTTTAGAACATCTGGCCACCATACACTTCGAATGCCACATCGTCAAACCCGTTAAATCACTAGTTCATCTTCCAAAAAATATTACGGGCGTAAAAGCTAAGAGAAACGAATTTCTCCACCACCAGACGTAATACCTTGAAAAGATCGTCTTATGTGACTGTTAGGAATACTCTGTCAGACATTCGTCCATAAAAGTTGTCCTAGGACTGGACAAACATAACAGCTCTTGAATTTCACTCCGTCTTCGATTATCTTCAACATAATCTAATTCGCAACGCCTATGCCTATACGGAGTGGTTTTCGTATATTAAATCCAACCGATCTCTCTGTATTGACAACGATGGTCCAAAAAAAATCTTTGATAGCCGGTGATTTAACTATCAAAGCAAAACAACATCCATCAAACAATTAAACAATCACTGGCCCTTTCTTATATCTTATATTAAATTCATTTCTTAGCAAATTCTATATATACCGTTATATCGATTTCTATTATCAAAATTTCTTAAAAATATTCTAACTCCTTAAATTTCCAGAAAATTTCGCCAGCACCTCCTTTGTACCGGTCAATAGTTCAAACCTCAACTCACCTCTCTAGGCCATTTCCATTCAAAAAGAAAATCATAAAGCCAAGCGGCTTGCCAATTCGGCGCATAAAACCTCATATGGAAATTAAACATGTACCTTTTTGTCGGGCACTTAAATATAGTCTTCATTTACTTCAACCCATACTTGTCTTATATACAACCACCTGCATTTTCACTTTAATTCAATCCATACCACTATTTGGATTTAATCCAATTCAGTTCCACTAATTAATTCTTTAATTGGTTCAATCGCTTTATTCACATATAGTTTGAAACAGTAGTGTTCAAACATATTTTAATTCACTTATTAACAAATTGAATTTCATTTATAACTCAAGCCCTATATTCAATTTCAATTTTTACTTTACAAATCCAGTTTACTTGACCCATATTAAATTCCACTCAAATCTTATTAACTAACTTCTCTATTTAATTAGTTAATATTATTCCATAATCCAAAATCTAATTTTTATATCAAAAATACCTTCATTCATCCTACTCGAGTTCGTATGTATTTGATAATTCGAATCTGGATTTTTCAAATAAGAATTCGGATTTATTCACATAAAATCCTTTTTATTTTAAACAAATCGTTATGGTTTATAAACGATTTTATAGCGACTTTTCTAAAATTTATTTTTGATATAACTCAAAATTTATACAACGAAATCAAGATTTTTCTCTTCCATTTGAAAACCATTATTTAATCGGTCCGGGCATTTCTTGTTTCATCGAATTCCGACTTATATTGAGTTTTGTATATTAAGTTGAAGATCAAATCATCAAATTACGAACTACCGCACTACGGCGAGTTCGTTTTAATTATAATTTATATATAAATGTTAACTTCATTTATAAATTTCAACTTCAATTCCAATATTTTAAAATAAACCTGATATCCAAATCGATTTCTCAAACTAGTTGATTATTTTATTCTATATCCATAACTCAGTTAAAACTCAAATTTCTATATTCAAGACCAATTTCCATGAATTATTTTATTAAAGTTCGATATAATCGAATTCAAATATTAAATCTCCTTTTTATGGAAATAATCCATAAATTCCACATCCTTCACCATTACAAACTAATATCATCTCTTGATAATAGTGAAGTCGTTCAAGTATGGGTATTTTATTTACCTGTCAGACCTTGACCGACAACGTTCTTAACTTGAGATAGATAAAAGCTTGTAACAAAAAACTCGATTCAAATTCACCTTCTATTCCTTTCCTTACGTTTGGAAATTTATTCCAAATTTCTCGATGAAAATTTCTCCATCACATTTATAAACGTTGTTTATAAATTAACTTCTTTATTAGGATCAACCTTCATTTTAGTAATCTATTGAAACTTGATTTCAATTTGGAATATTTTATTTTCCTTTTTAATCTCAAGTTTAATTCCATTTTCATTTGAATTTTTTTTATTACAATAACTTATATTTATAAACATAGAATCTAACATAGAGATGTCAACTTCTTAAATATTAAAATTTAAATTTCTACTAAATAAAATTTCCAATGCCTTTCCTAAAAATAAATTTATTTCAATTCCATTACATTTCGAACATCGGAAATATATTCCGTCATTTCCTTTTGAACGATTTCATTTTCCCCTTTTTAAATTCACACTTGAATCTAAATTTATAAATTATCCAATGATAATTTTTCAAATTCATTCATAAACGTTGTTTATAAATTTACACTTCTTGTTTTAAATATATAAAACAAGTTTCTATTTCAAATTTCATTTGAAACCAATTCCAATTTGGAAAAATAATTTTTTTCTTTTTAAATTTAATTTAAAATTTAATATTATCTAATGAGGATATTTTTTTCTTTTCTTTATTTAAAAATATCGTTTCTAAATTTCGCTTCTTGTTTTAAATATTAAACAAGCCTCTTGATTTCAAATTCCATTTGAAATTCAATTTCCATTTCGGAAAAAAATAAAATTTTCCTATTTAAACTCAGACTTGAATATTAAAATCTAATATTACCAAATGATAATATTTACTTCCATTTATAAACATTGTTTATAATTTCAGCTACTTGTTTTTATCATTTAAAAACAAGTTAATATTTCTCGATCCATTCAAATTTCCATTTCGAAAAGTGAATTTCATTTTTAAATCCAGAAATCCACTTTTGATATTTTTATGTATAAATCTAGGGCCAGTGATATATAATCATTCAAATGCACAAGTCATTAATCCAAATCCAACACACCACACTCATATAAATAGATAAACAACAATAATTAAATTTGAGGAATCCAATTAGATCCCTCCAACCTGTTTTCCCTGCATCCACAGATGTTAGTCACATAAATAATACCAATCCTGCTTCAAGACATGATATCGCGGTACAGAGGGTCATCCACTCATATACGTGGGGCGATAGGGTCATCCGCTAATGGTACTGCGGGCGTCCGCTAATGGTACTACGGGAAATCCAATATATATATATATATATATATATATATATACACACACTAGCCACAACCACCAAGCCGAAATAACTAATATAAATATATGTATATATATTATATAGTAACCACAATGATTCAACAATTCAAATATGCATCCAAACAACCAACAGTTTATTTTTAATGATAAAATAAAATTTTAAGTGAGATTTACTCATCTTGAGTTTTATTTGGCGAATATCCGTTAAGAATTCCTTATTGTCTTGGCTTTGAACCCATGACATCTTCACATCTACGAATTGATTCGAATGAAACCATTACCTATGATTATTTATTGATTAATTTATTTAAATTGACCTAGAAAATATAAATACATTTATTATCACATGTATGTAAAATTTAGAAATGACGTATACCTTGTTGCGTTGCAAACTGCTCAACTAACTCGCAAGCATATAAGGACATCGATTATGAAGAAAATCCTTAAAATCTGATTGATTCCTAACCGTAAACGGCCCTACAACTGGACTGCCCAACATGGAATTTCATCAACAACTTTCAGGCAACTCTATACCCTATGATTTCATTACCTACCATTCACAGTTAAACTGTTGGACCATCCACACTTACTCCATCGTTACCGTACTGCCATGCCCCCACTCCAACAGCACCATTATCGAGACCAACCTCCTCCCTTTACAATCCATTTCCGATTATGCATCTACCTTCCTCATCTCATGCCTTCTACCAAGCATCATTTTTCTATAGGGAAGTAGTCAATCCAATAATGCAAAAAAACTCCAAAAGAAATCTACCCGATGTTGTTCATATTCCAAAATACATAGATCGATCTCAGTCAACATAAACTGTCGAAACCCAAGAATCAAAAATCAAACTCTAAAAATCACTTACTGGTGAACTCCAGTTTACAACTAGCACGACGTCAGCCTCCTCCCTTAAGTCTTGACTTCCCCTTTTTGTCACCAGGACCAAACGCGATAAATTCACGATGTCCATTTGCTGAAATTCAATGATCAAAAAATCGAAAACACAAATCGATGTCACGGTTTTCGGTCATTGCCCCTTTCCTAATTATATTGCCTCAAAGATGTTGGGTTAGAACCCAAAACTGAGAACGCGATGCCCCAAACTGGGCACTTAAATCCATCACGCGCCCATGAGTTTTTGAATGGATAAGGGGAATGTAGCCTGCGTTCGATTTTCGATTTGGTTTGAAAAGAGTTAAGCCATTTATTTTCGTCAGAAGTTATCGATTTTTGATTTCTTCGAATTGGGAGAAAACTAAAGCCGTCAAAATGTTTTGAGGGGTAGTTCATAGAGTTTTTAATTACTGGAAGAAACTAAAACAAAATGAAAGGAGTGTATTGATTCTCTGGTTTGGGGCATATGGAAAACGAAGGCTATCGGTTGATTTTATAGGAGCGAAGGAGACATTAGTACAATGACCATTAATTCAGTGTTTCTTGATACTGGATGTAGGAGACAAAATACGATGTGAAGTAGGGAATAGGGTGCGTATAGGTCAGCCGTTTATTTTATATTTATTTTTGATTTGATTTTAAATAATATATTATACCAAATATCTCGTGGGCACTCACTTTAAATTCTGAACCGCTATTCTAACTTAACGACCGATGTCCTCAAATTATGACGTTATTCTGAACTTCATGGGACTGACTCTGGAATTTTAATACAATTGTATAAAACAGTAAACAATTTAAATTAACGATTTATATAAGTTTTGATTTAATATATAAATTGATTTCAGATAATAAAATTTCCCAAAAATAAATCATTATTATCGTTCTAATTCAAACAGAGTTTATATTAATCAACTGAACTGTTTTCCAATTCAGTTTTAATTGTGAATTAAATTGCATGTTACTAACTCAATATATTCAAAATTATATCCTATGTAAATTATTTAATCGGTAAATTCAATATCAAATTCATTTAGATTCCCAATTAGATATTTTAAAACTAATTAAAATATTCATTATATAACAGTTAAAAATTCGGGACGTTACATTCCTTCCCCCTTAAAAGAATTTCGTCCCCCAAAATTACGATGACAGAAGAAATGCTACACACCCATTAACTATTCAAAAGTCCACTTTGTTATATATCAATTTTTCATATTTCTACAATTTTAGTTCTAACAACACCTTTGGTTTTCATTCATATGCATTCAAATTGATTCAAATTAATTTACTTCGATCCATTTAACTCGCTTAAGTTAAATTTTAAATTCTGGAATTCAAATACCCGGTTTTTATTTCAAATTCTTTTGAAATCATACAAATATATACACATATATTTATAACCATATCAAATTCAAATCATTTGAATTTCCCAAAACAACATTTTTTTCCAAAAATAAATTTCCATTCCAAATTTCACTATGGTAGCAATCCATCACTTAGAACTTGAAAATAAACACTGATGATGGCGCACTTCATCATCAAAATTATTTTCGAGCGACCGAAGTGAATTCAATGCTTTATTACTTTCAAAAATTTATTCAAAATGATTTCTTTATTCAAAATCCTTCCAAAACATAGCCATGTTATTTCAGAAAATATTTTTCGAACATCCGGGATTTAAATTCCAAATTTTAGTTTCAATCTAATTTTAATTCATCTCATATGTACATGTTATTCATGTACAAATTCTATTTGATTATATATAAAACTATTCCAATTTTATAATCTCGTTTGATTATAATCTCAGCCAATACATCCATATATTATAATAACTTTAGAAAATTATTCACTTTTATATCCAAATTTAATTTTGGGTAAAATTATTTCAATTACCCAACTTTTAAAACATATTGTGTCGAATTAATCTGCTCAAGTGTTTAGAAACACCTATCGATACAGTTGTACTTCCTGTATCGACCAATATTTGTAAACCACTTCCCAAACCAATTATCAAAATATAAAACAGTTTTTATTTTAACTTACAAATACGCTCTCTCGTATATACACTCAACTCATTCTACGGTACTACTGACCCTATCTCTAATGAGTAAACCCCCACCAAAGCCTAGGTGTTCGCTCAACCTAAGCTTTGTTACCAACTGTAGTGGCCCACAAATCCATACCACCTGAGATGACTAATACAACATACGTCCAACTCAAATAATACAGAAATACGAGTCATTAGGGTTAAAGAAAATAGAAAAGATAGAAGATGAACAGAAATAACAATACAGAACCTCACAACGGAATGAATAAAATATATTATTTAACATAAGCTTTGAAATACAAAATTTTATATCATATATACATACCATCATCAGAGTACAATACAACATTTGGTACAGCGGAACTAACTCTAAATAACTAATGTTAAAGAATCCTGCTTCAAGCTCCTCCAAGTGTATATGTAAAACCTGAAACACTTGACTGCCCGTACAAATTTGGGCACCCAAGAGTTTAGGAAAAACAAACAAAATAAACTATGGGTCAGTCATGGGACTGGTGTGAGTAAACTCCAACCATATTGTTCAACTTTGAAAAAAACCTTTCGAAAGAAAAGAATAATAGTAAGACCAGCCCACACATAAACACGGACGGTTTTTACCTTACTATAACCCAAAACATTTTTGATATCAAAATCTAGTGATATTATAATAACGTCTAATCAAATAAATAACCAAATAATAGAACGCTTGCATCTCACGCTCTACATACATATTATAAAATCAAAAACCGCAGGGTGCTTATTGGAGATTGGATTCCAACTATGACAAGGTATGGGACCACCTGCCGATTGTGTATCTCTAGAGGGGAACACACTGGGTTCAACAAGAACGTCTTGCAACCCGGCCCACACATGACCGACCACTCATTTCGCTTAAGTTTATCGAATTTATATCACCAACGGTTGGGCTCAAACCACCGTTTCCCGAAAAATGACAACATCGAAATAGATTAAAGAAGTAAAAGGAATTTCTCTAGATAGGTGATTGTACACCCTAATGGGAGCGACCCACATAGCCATGTTGCCTGCCCGATTTTTGTCATTTCCCGATTGTGAAGCTTGAGGCTACGTCTATCTTTTAGAACATCTGGCCACCATACCCTTTAAATGCCACATCGTATAACCCGTCAAATCACTAGTTGATCTTCACAAAAATATTACAGGTATAAAAGCAAAGAGAAACAAATTTCTCCACCACCAGATGTAATACCTTGAAAAGATCGTCTTATGTGACTGTTAGGAAGACTCTGTCAGACATTCGTCCATACAAGTTGTCCTGGGACTGGACAAACATAAAAGATCTTGAATTTCACTCCATCTTCGATTATCTTCAACATAATCTAATTCGCAACGCCTATGCCTATACGGAGTTGTTTTCGTATATTAAATCAAACCGATCTCTCCGTATTGACAACTGTAATACCCCGCGTCCATTAGTGTCACTCACAAAGGGAATGCATTAACTTCTATGGAGGTTTTAGGTGAATATAGAACAGTAAAATTACAACAAGACAGATATAAAATAGTACTTGGAAATTTAAAAACTTTATTTCAATTGCAGCAGAAGTCAAAACATGTTTGATTACATCATAACACCATAATCAAAGTCAAGTACAATATCTATCTTGATAAAACAAGTACATAATCCCATTACATAAATAGCCATTAAAAAGAAAGATAACAAGCTGGACTTTACTTCAGCAGTCCAAGCTTTCCAAGAGATAAGCAATCCAATCAGAATCCACTGGAACTTGGCCCAACCTGAGGACCTGAAGGGAGAAAAAAGATGGAAAAGAGGGGGTCAGACATAAAGTCTGGCGAGTATGATAATTCTACAATACTATTATCAAAATAACTAGGCTAAGGCATAAGCTGGAAAATAAGGAAATGTCTATGAAAGAGCAGATTAAGGACATAGACAATCGCTAAAGGAAACGTTATAGGCGCTCCTAAATACTAAAGGATAAACACTATACTGCACCACACCAGTCACCCTAAAGATTGATCCCACTTAGCTTCACTTAGCAACTTTCTTAATTGCTTTACGTACTCCTAGCTGACTACATAGGTGCCGCCTGCCCCTATCTCCACTAGGTGTACCCCACTTTCCATTTTTCGATCGGCTCCCTACTCGTAGATAGCCGTGCTGGCCCCATAGTGGGGTGTATCATTCCCCTAAAGTGGCAACCCGATATAACGGAGATGCACGGCTTATACCTACACGATGCAACAACGTCTTACCTACCAGCCCGGGTCCACACACGCATATGAAACCCGTTGGACTTGCGCTGCCACCGCTCCCTGTTTTGGCCTCTTATAGTCAAACCCAGTATGCGTGCCCCGTCCTCGACTTGGGTCGAGCCCACAAAGATACGTTTTGGGATACTGGTTGAAACGGGCCCCCATTATTTACCACAAGCATTCCACCTAAGCTTGTCCCCATTAGTCCATCTCACTTCACCCACTTAGTCATTTTCATTTACATGTGTGTTTGGTTAAGTCTAATCGTATTTCAAAATGCCTCTAAAGGCAACCACTAGATTCCTCATGCCACCTAAGACACCTACTTGACCCCCATGTCCCACCTCACATGATTATCTGGTTAAGTATTTCTTAATTCATTAAGGCCATAACCTCATAAAGACCTCTCACATTAGACTGGCATTTATGGCAGCTGGATTTGCCGGGCGGGTCCGGGCAGTCTTACACCATAATAGAGTCTAACCTCGTGTCTTTACAACTGTTTTGCTTTAGTTTGGGCCTAGGACCTCTCACATTGGGCCGACATTTGTGACTACTGGATTTGCCGGGCGGGTCCGGGCAGGTTTACATCACAAACGGGTCCAACCTCGTGTCCTAAGCATTGATTATTATTAATAATCCACTTTCCCCAATTTTAATAATTCCCTATTTGAATTATTAATTAATTCCAAATTTAGCAATGTCCATAATTGACTCAATTATGGACAACCATTTAAGGCATGCAAAATCATATCAATTGCACCCCAATTTATTAATTTCCTAATATTACCCCTACCCCACGTTTGAACGTTTATTCACAAAATGTATGCTAGACCCGATTAGTCTAACTCATAGCATAAAAGAAAATATTTACAACAACAACATATATATGTGACTAAATAAATCATAACAAGGGGTGAAACTTGCATACATCCAAAATTACAACTTGCATAAGGTTATACATGTCATGGATCTAAGGGTGTCAACTTATTCATAATTCACATAATATGATTTTGATCAAATTTCATAAACTTGTATAGGACATGTGTGAATCAACATCATTAACAATATGGTTTTATATGGGTACACCTAACTCAATAGGCAAGTTCCCAAAAATCAAAATTCATTTAATCATAGATTCATGTATATGGGTACACCTAACTTAATAGGCAAATTCCCATATTCAAGATCTATTATAAAAAAAACATAAACTTTAAACATGATCCAATTCGCATAAATAATAACATCATGATTTTACAACTTGTATGATTCAACACAACTTAACATGACATCATTATCATATAACATAAGTATTTCAACATATGTGATAATATGAGATCTACAACATATACAAGATTTACAACATAGCATATCATAATTTGCAACATAGCATGATATGATTTACAACATAGCATAGCATGATTTACAACATGGCATAACATGATTTATAACATAGCATAGCATGATTAATCACATATGACATAGCATAGGATTATATACAACATAATCACTACAACATAACAACATTTATATGATAACATAATAGCATAACAAGAAATCCACAACATAATTTACAAATACATAACAATTCATATCACTTTCTTGTGATCCATTCATAACTTAATCAAATTATTTTATAATAATATTGTGAGATGCATCATACTCACAATCGTGAAAGAAGAGAAATAGAAAGAGTCTTTGATTTAATTTGTTTGTTGAGTAGATTTAGTTGTAGGCTAGGCTTTCTCCTTCTTCTTTAGTTTGTGACGGCTACGCTGAACTCCATGGCAACGGCATGTCGGTAGCTCTCCAATTTTTCAAGTGATTTACGGTTAGAGTCTACCCACTTATTTATAGATGTTAGGATGCATTTAGGCCATTAGATTTACCCAAGAATAGATTAGAGCCATTAGATTTCGTCCAGCCTTCAAAACACAGCCTGAAAACCCAACCATATGCACCCAGGTCACCTGGGATCGACCAGGGAGGTCGACTCCCAGGTCGACCCTAGGGTCGACTCCCCAGTCGACCTGGGGGGAGGTCGACTCCCCAGTCGACCCCTAAGTCGACCCCCTGGGTCTGGCGAGATTTTTCCCGCCACTTCTGAAAATTGAAAATTTTGTTTTTAAATCTGAATTTAAATTTCTGAAAACTTCTTTGGGCCTTATCTGGGTCATACGGACTCCGATTTTCGAAAACTCGGACTCTATTTCGCGTATTTTTCCGAGACGAACTCAATGGTGCAGCTCGTTTCCCAATATTCTTATATTTGAAATTAATTATTCTTTCATTTGTGAATATTAGTATTAACTGATTTACGGGGTGTTACATTCTCCCCTCCTTAAAGGATTTCGACCCCGAAATCTTCAAATCAAGAAGAATGTTCAACCTAACATCCAATCAACCATCTACTCAATCATCAAACACTGGCATCCACTGTCCTTATAGACTTATAATGCTTTTATGTTTAAATGCATAGTGTGTGTATATATCCGTATCTAATGCAAAATCAGGTGGTCCACTGATTCAGTTGACTTCCTTGATGCAATTCATGATAGTGCCATGCATCCATTATGTATGCAAAAGATCCTAATTGCTTACATACTACTTCTATATGCGTGCACATCCATTCAACCGAATGCAGCATCTATATGATGGTACAACCATTATACATCCATTATACTAAATACATTCATTTATGCAATATGCAATATGCAATATGTAGTGACTGAGCCGATCTAATGCCTAAAGTGTGTGTATATATGCATCCACGAGCAACCACTAGCAAACACTTGCATCCATTTTGCATCCATCATACATAACATGTCTCAAATACATGTTTCAACCATAGGACTATCCTAACTAAAGGTCAAAGATACTAATGAGAGGACATACTAAAGATAAGATAAGATAAGCTAAGCGATAAAGGAGAAATTAAAAGACATACCCTCAAAAAGAAAAGGGTACAACGAACGCATCTTCTCTTTTGTCTCCCAAGTAGCGTTGCTCTCATCATCTCCCCATTGCACTTTAACTAGTCTGACCTCTCGATTCCTCAACTTTTTGATCTCCGACCCAAGAATGCATGTAGGAGCTCGTCTAATTGTTGCATCACGCTCTATTTCCACCTCTTTAAGCAAGCTCGGCTCTACTACCTCTGCGGTCTTGTGCAAACACTTCCTCAAATGTGATACATGGAATACGTCGTGTACTCCACTAAGTTTCTCAGGCAACTCCACCCTATACGCCATCTTCCCAATCCTGTCTTTTATAGGAAACGGCCCTACAAACCTTGGCGCTAATTTCCCAACGGACCCAAAGCGAACAACATTCCGTAACGGAGATACTTTGATAAAAACCATGTCCCCAATGTCAAACTCAAGATCTGTCCTCCTCTTATCAACATACAATTTCTGCCTATCTTGTGTTGCTTTCATCCTCCTTCGAATCAAATCAATCTTCTCCGAGGTTTCCCTAACCATATCGGGCCCAAGTAGGATTTTATCGGTAGATTCCCACCAACATGTAGGCGAACGGCAAGGCCTTCCAAAAAGAGCTTCGAAAGGTGCCATGCCAATACTAGACTGAAAGCTATTATTATATGCGAATTCTACCAACGGAAGGTGCTCTTCCCATGTACCCCCAAAGTCTAGGATACAAAGCCTTAAAAGATCCTCTAGAATACGATTCACCCTCTCGGTCTGGCCGTCCGTCTGAGGATGATATGCGGTGCTCAAACATAGCTGAGTCCCTACCGCCTCTTGTAAACTCTTCCAAAATTCGCTAGTGAAGATGGGATCACGGTCGCTTACTATACTAGAAGGAATACCGTGCAAACGAACTATCTCTTTAATGTATACAGAAGCCAACCACGGAGCAGTCCTCTTACTTTTCACGGGAATAAAATGGGCGCTCTTAGTAAGTCTATCTACTATAACCCAAATCCCCGTATTACCCTTCCTTGATCTTGGTAATCCATCCACAAAATCCATTGAGACGCTTTCCCATTTCCATAGTGGAACTTCCAATGGGTGAAGCAACCCACCGGGTTTCTTTTGTTCCGCTTTTACTCATTGGCACACCAAGCATCTAGTGACGTACTCGGCCACATCCTTTTTCATACCGACCCAAAAGAAAACCCGCTTCATATCTTTGTACATCTTGTCTCCGCCGGGATGAATGGTCATCTTTGAGCGATGAGCATCATCAAGAATGGCCTTCCTTAAGTCTTCGTCTTGTGGTACACAAAGTCTATTATCCCTTCGTAACCAACCCTTATCGTCTAGGGTATACCTACGAAGATGGCTAGATGACTCCCCTCCTTTGAGCTTTTCTACTATCTCAACCAACTGTGGGTCGTCTTGCTGTGCCTCACCAACTCGTCCTAGAAGTGTAGGTCTAACCTCCAAGGATGCTAACAAACCAGGTACTAGATCAACGGAGGGTCTAAAGTCAAACATGGAGATGAATTCTAAGCTTCGTCGTTCAACAAACAACGAACTCAAGGACAACCTTTTCCTACTTAAGGCGTCTACTACCACGTTACCCTTGCCTGGGGTATATGCTATTTCAAAATCGTAGGAGGCTAAGAATTCCATCCACCGTTACTGCCTTAAATTCAAATCCTTCTGAGAGAATAAGTATTTTAATGATTTGTGGTCAGTGAACAGTTCGAATTTCTCACCAAGAAGATAGTGACGCCAAGACTTAAGCACGAAAACAATTGCGGCTAACTCAAGGTCATGCGTAGGGTAATTCTTTTCATGAACCCTCAACTGCCTTCCAACATAGGCTATTACTCTTCCCTCTTGCATGAAGACCGCGCCAAGTCCCGTCCCACAAGCATCAGTATAGACGGTAAACGGTTTATTCCCGTCTAGCAGCACTAAGACTGGGGCTGAAGTTAAGGCTCTCTTTAAACGTTGGAACGCATCATCACAATCTTCGTCCTACGTAAAAACCAGGTTCTTCTTCGTTAACCGTGTTAATGGAGCTGATATTTTTGCGAAGTCTTTGATAAACTTCCTATAATAGCCAGCCAACCCTAAGAAACTTCTTACTTCGGTTACATTTTTAGGGACCTTCCAATCTTGGATGGCCACCACCTTTGTGGGATCCACTACTATCCCTTCCTTGGAAACCACGTACCCTAAGAACCGTACTTCTTTCCTCCAGAAGTGACACTTAGAAAATTTTGCCTTAAGGTTATGCGCTCGAAGGGTTTCCAACACTTCCCTAAGATGTAAGGCATGCTCTTCTTCATTCTTAGAAAAGACAAAGATGTCATCCACAAAAACTACCACGAATTTGTTAAGGTAATCCCTAAACACCCTACTCATCAAATCAACAAAATATGCGGGGGCGTTTGTCAAACCAAAGGGCATCACTAGCCATTCATAGAATCCGTCAGGAGTCCTAAAAGCAGTCTTATCTATACTATCCTCAGCCACTCTCAGTTGATGAAAGCCAATGGCTAAGTCCAACTGCGAAAACACTGAGGCGCCAACTAACTGATCAAAGAGATCGTCAATCCTCGGCAGTGGGTGTCAGTTCTTTTTAGTAAGCTTGTTTAGTTCTCTATAGTCCACACAAAATCTAAGGGACTCATCCGCCTTTGTAGCAAATACTACTGGAGCACCCCACTCCGATATACTACGTCTTATGAACCCCTTCTCAAGCAACTCCTTCACTTGCTTATTGAGTTCCCTCCTTTCACGAGGAGCCATGTGGCGCACTGGCAAAGATACGGGTTTAGCATTATCCACAAGATAAATTCGAAAGTCTATCTCCCGCTTTGGAGGTAAGCCCTTCACCTCCTCAAACACATCCGGATATTCCCGGACCACCTCTATCGATCGCAGATTCTCTACAGACGCGTCAAGCAATTCAAGATAACTTAGCATAACGGAATTTATGGGATTACAAAAGATGTCGAGAGTGTTACCAAGGTGAGTCACAAGCCTAACTACTCTCCTTTCACAATCAAGAATGGCCCCATTTCCAGATAACCAATCCATTCCTAAAATTAGCCCATAGCCCGTGAAGCCCAATACATAAGCATCACATCTAAATTCAATGCTAAGTATAGAGATTTTCAAATCCAAACATATCATGGTCAAATGAGCCGAACCCCCAATTGGATTTGAAAGAACCAAGGGATCCTCTACTAAACTGGTGTTCAAGTGCAGTAATTCAACTAATGATGCAGAGATAAACGAATGAGATGCGCCAGAATCGAATAAGGTACGGACAAGATGATCAAACAGAAAAACTAAGCTTTCAACAGAAATTGTTCTATCTCTTTCTAGCAGCGGTGGGGCCGCAATAGCCTGAACTTGCCCCCTTGCCTGCCTTGGTGCCATAAGAGCCTGCACCTGTCCTCCCGAGGTAGACCCTGCCCTCTGCCCCTTCTTTGGGCAGTCCTTCACCAAATGTCCCGCATCTCCACAATGAAAACAACCAGTCTTCTTTTTCTTTCTACAATCTTTGCTGAGATGGCCAGGCGTCCTACAATTGAAGCATCTCTTCTTCCCTTTGCCATTATTGTTTTTACCACCCTTCTTATTTTGCTGTTGGGGTTTCTTCTGATCCCCTTTCTTTTCAACTGCCTTATCCTCATGCATAAGTTCCATTTCTACTAGCCTTTCAAAGGTGGCTCCCATAGGGATGTGGGTCATAGCCAACCCTTGCAACGGTTCATTCAAGCCTCTAACGAACCTCAAAGCTTTCTTCTCTGGCGTGTTCACCAACTCCAAGCCAAACCTTGCTAACTGATTAAATTTATTGACATATTCCTTCACTGATAAGCTCCCTTGCTTTAATGTTAGGAATTTTTCCATATTTAAATTCTCCTCTGCCCTTGAAAGAAACTTTGCCTCAAACCTTCGTCTAAAATCCGCCCATGAATCAACTGGACGATCCCCGTTAGTGACCTCCCACCAAAATGAGGCCTCTCCCTTCATTAACCAAGCAGTTGAATGGACTTTCCTCCCATCTTCCACTTCAAAGATGTCCAACAATTATTCATTCTCCTTAAGCCAGTCTCTGGCCTCCACAAACGTCTCAGTCCCTTGAAAAGTTTTTCCTCCCATAGCCTTAAATTCCTTGCACGTCTTTGCAAAAGTGTCAACACGAGGAGGAGGAGGAGGAATGGGTGCAACTGGGGGTGGAGGAACATCTGCTGGGCCTGTAGTGGTGGCCCTAGCCTCCAAATATCTCCTAAACCACCCTGGAACCGTCACACCTTCTGGGAGATTAAGATCTTCAGCCATGCCGAAACGAAAAAGGAAAGATTCAAAATTGAGAATTTGAAAGATAAAGATAAGGATATGGCTATTTGGGATTATGTTTTTCATAAAAACTCTCTCTAAATAACATGTTTTTGAAAGCACTTCTTCCAAAAATACTTTAGAAAAATATTTTTCTAAAAATTTTATCTGTTCTGGTAACCTTATGCTCTGATACCACGTGTAACACCCCACGTCCATTAATGTCACTCACAAAGGGAATGCATTAACTTCTATGGAGGTTTAGGTGAATATAGAACAGTAAAATTACAACAAGACAGATATAAAATAGTACTTGGAAATTTAAAAACTTTATTTCAATTGCAGCAGAAGTCAAAACATGTTTGATTACATCATAACACCATAATCAAAGTCAAGTACAATATCTATCTTGATAAAACAAGTACATAATCCCATTACATAAATAGCCATTAAAAAGAAAGATAACAAGCTGGACTTTACTTCAGCAGTCCAAGCTTTCCAAGAGATAAGCAATCCAATCAGACTCCACTGGAACTTGGCCCAACCTGAGGACCTGAAGGGAGAAAAAAGATGGAAAAGAGGGGGTCAGACATAAAGTCTGGCGAGTATGATAATTCTACAATACTATTATCAAAATAACTGGGCTAAGGCATAAGCTGGAAAACAAGGAAATGTCTATGAAAGAGCAGATTAAGGACATAGACAATCGCTAAAGGAAACGTTATAGGCGCTCCTAAATACTAAAGGATAAACACTATACTGCACCACACCAGTCACCCTAAAGATTGATCCCACTTAGCTTCACTTAGCAACTTTCTTAATGGCTTTACGTACTCCTAGCTGACTACATAGGTGCCGCCTGCCCCTATCTCCACTAGGTGTACCCCACTTTCCATTTTTCGACCGGCTCCCTACTCGTAGATACCCGTGCTGGCCACATAGTGGGGTGTATCATTCCCCTAAAGTGGCAACCCGATATAACGGAGATGCACGGCTTATACCTACACGATGCAACAACGTCTTACCTACCAGCCCGGGTCCACACACGCATATGAAACCCGTTGGACTAGCGTTGCCACCGCTCCCTGTTTTGGCCTCTTATAGTCAAACCCAGTATGCATGCCCCGTCCTCGACTTGGGTCGAGCCCACAAAGATACATTTTGGGATACTGGTTGAAATGGGCCCCCATTATTTACCACAAGCATTCCGCCTAAGATTTTCCCCATTAGTCCATCCCACTTAACCCACTTAGTCATTTTCATTTACATGTGTGTTTGGTTAAGTCTAATCGTATTTCAAAATGCCTCTAAAGGCAACCACTAGATTCCTCATGCCACCTAAGACACCTACTTGACCCCCATGTCCCACCTCACATGATTATCTGGTTAAGTATTTCTTAATTCATTAAGGCCATAACCTCATAAAGACCTCTCACATTAGACTGGCATTTATGGCAGCTGGATTTGCCGGGCGGGTCCGGGCAGTCTTACACCATAAAAGAGTCTAACTTTGTGTCTTTACAACTGTTATGCTTTAGTTTGGGCCTAGGACCTCTCACATTGGGCCGACATTTGTGACTACTGGATTTGCCGGGCGGGTCCGGGCAGGTTTACGTCACAAACGGGTCCAACCTCGTGTCCTAAGCATTGATTATTATTAATAATCCACTTTCCCCAATTTTAATAATTCCCTATTTGAATTATTAATTAATTCCAAATTTAGCAATGTCCATAATTGACTCAATTATGGACATCCATTTAAGGCATGCAAAATCATATCAATTGCACCCCAATTTATTAATTTCCTAATATTACCCCTACCCCATGTTTGAACGTTTATTCGCAAAATGTATGCTAGACCCGATTAGTCTAACTCATAGCATAAAAGAAAATATTCACAACAACAACATATATATGTGACTAAATAAATCATAACAAGGGGTGAAACTTGCATACATCCAAAATTACAACTTGCATAAGGTTATACATGTCATGGATCTAAGGGTGTCAACTTATTCATAATTCACATAATATGATTTTGATCAAATTTCATAAACTTGTATAGGACATGTGTGAATCAACATCATTAACAATATGGTTTTATATGGGTACACCTAACTCAATAGGCAAATTCCCAAAAATCAAAATTAATTTAATCATAGATTCATGTATATGGGTACACCTAACTTAATAGGCAAATTCCCATATTCAAGATCTATTATAAAAAAACATAAACTTTAAACATGATCCAATTCGCATAAATAATAACATCATGATTTTACAACTTGTATGATTCAACACAACTTAACATGACATCATTATCATATAACATAAGTATTTCAACATATGTGATAATATGAGATCTACAACATATACAAGATTTACAACATAGCATATCATAATTTGCAACATAGCATGATATGATTTACAACATAGCATAGCATGATTTACAACATGGCATAACATGATTTATAACATAGCATAGCATGATTAATCACATATGACATAGCATAGGATTATATACAACATAATCACTACAACATAACAACATTTATATGATAACATAATAGCATAACAAGAAATCCACAACATAATTTACAAATACATAACAATTCATATCACTTTCTTGTGATCCATTCATAACTTAATCAAATTATTTTATAATAATATTGTGAGATTCATCATACTCACAATCGTGAAAGAAGAGAAATAGAAAGAGTCTTTGATTTAATTTGTTTGTTGAGTAGATTTAGTTGTATGCTAGGCTTTCTCCTTCTTCTTTAGTTTGTGACGGCTACGCTGAACTCCATGGCAACGGCATGTCGGTAGCTCTCCAATTTTTCAAGTGATATAGGGTTAGAGTCTACCCACTTATTTATAGATGTTAGGATGCATTTAGGCCATTAGATTTACCCTAGAATAGATTAGAGCCATTAGATTTCGTCCAGCCTTCAAAACACAGCCCGAAAACCCAACCAGATGCACCCAGGTCACCTGGGATCGACCAGGGAGGTCGACTCCCAGGTCGACCCTAGGGTCGACACCCCAGTCGACCTAGGGGGGAGGTCGACTCCCCAGTCGACCCCCTGGGTCTGGCGGGATTTTTCCCGCCACTTCTGAAAATTGAAAATTTTGTTTTTAAATCTGAATTTAAATTTCTGAAAACTTCTTTGGGCCTTATCTGGGTCATACGGACTCCGATTTTCGAAAACTCGGACTCTATTTCAGAATGCCGCAGCCCATTTCCCAATATTCTTATATTTGAAATTAATTATTCTTTCATTTGTGAATATTAGTATTAACTGATTTACGGGGTGTTACAACAACGATGGTACAAAAAAAATCTTTGATAGCCGGTGATTTAACTATCAAAGGAAAACAACGTCCATCAAACAATTAAACAATCATTAGCCCTTTCTAATATTTTATTTTAAATTCATTTCTTAGCGAATTCTATATATATCGTTATATCGATTTCTATTATCAAAATTTCTTAAAAATATTCTAACTTCTTAAATTTTCGGAAAATTTCGCTAGCACCTCCTTTGTACCGGTCAATAGTTCAAATCTCAACTTGCCTCTCTAGGCCCTTTCCATTCAAAAAGAAAATCAAAAAGCAAAGCGGCTTGCCGATTCGGCACATAAAACCTCATATGGAAATTAAACATGTACCTTTTTGTCGGGCACTTAAATATAATCTTCATTTACTTCAACTCATAATTGTCTCATATACAACCACCTGCATTTTCACTTTAATTCAATCCATACCACTATTTGGATTTAATCCCATTCAATTCGACTAATTAATTATTTAATTGGTTCGATCTCTTTATTCACTTATAGTTTGAAATAGTAGTGTTCAAACATATTTTAATTCACATATAAACAAATTGAATTTCATTTATAACTCAAGCCCTATATTCGATTTCAATTTTTACTTTACAAATCCAGCTTACTTGACCCATATTAAATTCCACTCAAACCTTATTAACTAACTTCTCTATTTAATTAGTTAATATTATTCGATAATCCAAAATCTAATTTTTATATCAAAAATCCCTTCATTCACCCTACCCGAGTTCATATATATTTGATAACTCAGATCTAGATTTTTAAAATAAGAATTTGGATTTTATTCACTTAAAACCCTTTTTATTTATTAATAAATCGTTATGGTTTATAAATGATTTTACAACGACTTTTCTAAAATTTTAATAACTCAAAATCTATAAGATGAAATCAATTTTTTTTCTCTTCCATTTTAAAACCATCATTTAATCGGTTCGGGCATTTCTTGTTTCATCGAATTCCGACTTATATTAAGTTTTGTATACTCAGTTGAAGTTCGAATCGTCAAATTACGAACTACCGCACTGCGGTGAGTTCATTTTAATTATAATTTATATATAAATGTTAACTTTGTTTATAAATTTCAACTTCAATTCCAATATTTTAAAATAAGCCTGATATCCAAATCGATTTCTCAAACTCGTCGACTATTTTATTCTATATCCATAACTCGGTTAAAACTCAAATTTCTATATTCAACACCAATTTCCATGAATTATTTTATTAAAGTTCGATATAATCGAATTCAAATATTAAATCTCCTTTTTATGGAAATAATCCATAAATTCCACATCCTTCACCATTATAAACTAATATCATCTCTTGATAATAGTGATGTAATGTCCCAGATTTTTCGGCCATTTAAATTTGAATATTTAAATCTATTTATATATTATATTGGAATTATAATAATTTTTTTCGAATTTATTTAAATTAAAGGATTTATATATTTATTTATATATATATATTTGATATCGTTTAACCAATTTTCTAAATGTCATGTTTTTAATCCAACTTGGTTTTATTCGAAGTTTTTGTTTGAATATATTCAATTATATCAATTTATTTTCAAATAACAGATTATCAAATATGACAATAAGC
This sequence comes from Allium sativum, assembly GCA_030737875.1. NCBI lineage: Eukaryota > Viridiplantae > Streptophyta > Magnoliopsida > Asparagales > Amaryllidaceae > Allium > Allium sativum. Next base: position 659,443,304 of record CM060913.1, read on the forward strand.
GTTATATACATCTATATGTTTTGGTGTAATGTTGGGATGTACTTTACAAGTATTATTAACAAATGTGGATTTTTAAATAGAATGTTTACTCATACAAAATAGTTGTTTATGATATAGGTTTGATTATACATTATTTACAATATATTTGATTTATAAATGGGTGGCATAACAAATATTTATATTTAAGATCAAAGTATGTGCTAAACCAGTTGACAAAACACTACTTGAAACATAATTAAGGGATAAAGATTTTAGTAAACAAATATCGTTCCAAATCCATTCCAGCACAAATATACAAATTTCTCTGCCAACATAAACCAAACAATATGATTTAATTTGAATACAATACCATGTTTTGGTACTTTCCCGGAACAATAAAAAGAAAATGATAAATGGTTTTAGCATTTAATTACATTAAAGTCACAGTACAAGTTCATAAAAATATACAAACAAAAAAGAAAGAAATATTGGTAAATCATCTTCTGCATTGACTCATCCCTTTCGAGTACCAGTGGATCCATGCCTCGATCAACGTTGATCTGCCAAAAGAAGAAAAAAGCCCCATTAAAAAAGGGATAATCTCATGATGGAAATAAACAGGAAAAAAAAGAAAAAAAAATGTTAGAAAGAAAATCAGCATATAAACAGCTAAAGAAAATAGACAATTCATAGCTGAAATAGCTATAAGTACCCACGTATAGCTAAAGGAAGGGTACCACATGAAAACTAAACATACAACAGGAATATATCTAATGCAATATAGAATGGACATAGCAATTCATTACGAATACCAATGTCTGCATAACTTGTTTCAACCAAGAAACAGTAAACCAAATGGCTAGAACAGCTAAGAGAAGGAAAGTTAATAGCTAAAATTTAGAATTTGAACAGCTAGGAGAAGACATGACAATTCACTTGAAATCAAATATGAATTGCCCTTTCCAAGAAATAGTAAAATCAAGATTTTTCTCCATAGGTACAGTAAGGAAACAGAATAGGAACAACTAACCTATATGTATATTCATACATCAATCATACAGTACAATGAACCACTAGAAGAAGGATCAAATGTATGTACAGTCAAATGCAAATTAATTGCAAGATTTAACCATATATTAGAAATCCAACATAGAATCCGCAATACAGTGGACAACATAAAATGACAAGCCAAAACAATGAAGGGAAATAAATATATATGCATGTACCCAAAAGACTGATCGAACAGTAAAAACCACATGGAGGAACAGTGAACTTCTGATTCAAAATCCTCTAATAAAATCTATGGTTCAGTTTAGAAATCTCTGATTGAAGATTAACGAGACATAACACAGCTATCTAAAATCACAATCCATTTCAAAGCAATCTGAAATCTTATACCCTAAAATCCGAACCAAAGATCCAACTACAGGTTCGAATCTGAGTGAAATAACAATTCATGACAGTGTACTCATCTAAAGCAAAATCGCAACTATAAATATAGCAGTATTTCATTCATCTAGGACCATTCGAACAACACAGGAAAACAGTTCGGAACAACAATAAATCAAAGCAAATCTTACTGAAATCGAAATAGAAAAAAATACTTAGCTTAATATGAGAGAACCGCTTCATTCATGGGAGAGTTTTCGAGTTGGCTCGCCAATTTAGAGGGTTGCGGTTCGAACGAGGGAGCACTGAGAGTTTGTTGTGGGTTCGGGCCGATCATTGGAAGGTGAGAAGGTGGATCGAAGGCTAGAATGGGGTACAATGGCATCGATTTCAGATTTTGATGATTAAAAGGGGATTAGGGTTTCATTGTTTTGGTTCTAAAATCAATTTTGGATGCGGCGGATTAAAAATGAGAAAAAGATCGAAGGGGGAGGGTTTTAATCAGGGCGGGTCGGGTTCGTTTGTATTGGGCCGGAAATTAAAGGTAAGCCCAAACTTTAATTCAAAAGAAATTATAGGTTTTGAATTTAATTAATTATAAAATTATTTATACGATAGTGTTCACACACGATGTCAGATTCACGCGCGGTCAGGTTCGTTGGGACCGTGGAGACGAGCACTTCGAGATGGAGCAGGCCTGGTCCGAATCTAAAGTAACTGGGATTTTTAGTCGAATTAAACGTCAGTTAAATCTGATCAAACAAATTGTTCATCAACGGATTTTGAATCCAGGTGAGTTAAACTCACTCAGCCTCCTCGTTTATATTCTATATAAACTTGGTATTTTATTTCTGCGTGTTCTGATTGTTAGAGGTTGACTGTTAGGATATATATGGTTGATTCATCGATCGTTTAAATTCAGAACTACCCACTGTTTGGGGATGACCCTTAACAAAGTAACTCCTTGGGTTGATCACATTTATAAACGTATTTGAAATTATTGGAATTGTTTGAATTGGATGTTAGTTGATTTGATAATTGGCAGTAAATGAACAAATGTGAGGTTTTAACGTCATTCGACCCGTCAGGTGAATTGACGTATTTTTAAAAGTTATAAATTCATTTATAACTAGATTAAAGTTTTTCAAATTATTTTGTACGGATTGGAAATTCACAAGGAATATTTTTAATCGAGTTATCAAGAAAATTTAGTTAAATAGTTTAGATCAGTTGAAAAGTAGAAATCAAGAATTTTCCATGGATCAAAATGAAATAATTGTTTTCAAACAATTAAAAAGTGACTTTAATTAATTAAGTTAATTAATTAATTTAAGAAAGGGGAAATGACAATTGGAATTCAGTAAATAATTAACTGATGTGTATGGTGGGTAAAATTCACCATTGCGAGTAAAATGGACGAAGGAAACAAATATCGGTTTAGATATTCGTTAAAGTTTAACGAATAGTGTTGGATATTAGTTAATCTTTGATTAACTATAGTCTAAAGGAATCATTGAATTGGTTATTGTGAATAACCTGGATTATTATTGAGTAATCATGTAAACATGATAATAATGCTATATTTGGTTAAGATTAAAGTTAATGTAGTAGATGTCAAAGCAAATTTATTCTCTAATTTATAATGATTTGAAGTAGTGAAGTCAATTTAATGCCAAGTAAGAATTTTATTAAAGGGATTTAAAAATCCAAGTTTTCAAATAGGATTTGAGAAAGGGAAATTCAATTAACAAGTGATTAATTTACGAGGAGGTTAGCCAGAATGGCGATAAGAGGTTATTATGGAAGGTTCAATTAAGATGGAATCAAACCATTTGACGAGGGATTGACATTATAAGTCGAAGGGGTTTAAAGTGGAAGAATACGTGAAGAAAGTGGTGTTTTGGAATGGATGTTACTTAAATAAAGAAATTAAGTAAAAAGGTTTTGAACAAGATTTCAAATATAAACAACGATGAAAAACCAGTTTGAAATCAAAAGGGGAAAATGGGACTTTGATGTTCATGGTCAAACTGATGTTATTCTGAGGTAAGAACGGGTCGATCAAGGTCTGAGAGGTAACTAAAGTACCCTAACTTGATGGGCTTCACTATTATCAAGGAATAGTATTAGTTTAGATCGAGTGAAGTGTTGAGATTGGTCTTATCCTATACGAGAATATCAAACTCTGATGCAAGGTTTTGGAAATTAAATAATACTACTATATGAGTTCAAAAGAAATAAGAATTTTGTTTTCAAATTTTAGTGAACATTTGTTTATTTAATTAGAGTTGATCAAATTTTGTATTTGAGGTAGAGTTAGTCAAACATGGTTGTCTAGGGAAGTTTCCATTGCGTACGACTGCTAGCGTAATTCGCAGGGCTGCAGATAGCCTACGGCGGTCGGATGTTTCTTGAGGGAATCAGGCGTAACCATTGTGATCACTGCGATCTAGAGTCGAGCGGATGGAGTTAAGTCAAGTATTAATTAATCGATAGTAGTAATCAAGTCGAGTTAGTCTAGTCGAGTTAAATATGTCGAGTTAGTCAAATTAGAGTTAATCAATCAAAGTAAATCAATCAGAGTTAATCAGAGAAAATTTGGTTTATATCGTTAAGTATGTTTTAAAAGGGGTCAAGTTGTGTTAAGTGTTGAATCAGCAAAACCCATTGTATGCACACTATCGTTATTCGATAGTTAAAACACTGACTATCGAAGTTGACCAATACGATTATTGGTATGGAAAGTCCGGGATCGAATTATATTCGGAAACCATTCCGACCAACAAATACGTGTAGAGATCAGAAGATGATCGTGATGGAGCATTGAAGACCGTGGATCTTCATAAGCGGAAGGATTACTTATAATCTCTGGCTTAGCGGCCTGAGATAAACTTTGATTCTGTCATGGTCGAAATCCACGGGTTGCAAGAACTTCTCGCTACTGATCCATGGGGTGATTCCTATATGAGATGCAGTAGGAGAGTGCCTTCGGTTCATCCTGTTCCTGGATGACTTGTATGGACGGATGTCTGACAGAGTATTTCTAAAGGGATCGCATACGTTGATTTCTTCAAACGTACCATAGTTGGGTCGCTCCTAACCAGGGTATTTTTGTGGATGTCAATTAGTGATATCTGGCGGATTTGACGATGTGGCATTCAAAGTGAATGGTGACCAAGTGTTCCAAAAGGAAATTCAAACCTCAAGCCTCATCAATAGGGAAATGACAGAAATCGGGCAGGCAGCATGGCTATGTGGGTCGCTCCCATTAGGATGTATAATCACCTATCTAGAGAAATTCTTTTTGTTTCTTATTCTATCGATTCTGCCCTTTCGGGAACGGTGGTTTGAGTCCAACCGTTGGTGATATACATTCGATACACACAAGCGAAATGAGTGGTCGGTCATGTGAGGGCCGGGTTGCAAGACGTTCTTGTTGAACCCTATGTATTCGCCTCTAGAGATACACGAGCGGTAGGTGGTCCCATACCTTGTCAAGTTGGAAATTCAATATCCAATAAGCACCCGCGGTTTCCGATTGTATATTATATACGGGGAGTGTGAGATGTAAGCGTTCCTCTAGATTTGTTAATTATTTGTATCTAGACATTATCATAATATCAGATCAAAATATAGATTTCGAAGCTGGTTTGGGTTATCATAAGGTAAAAACCGTCCGTGTTTATGTGTGGATTCGGTCTTACGATTACCCTTTTCTTTTGGAAAGATTTTGAACTTTAAAATCATGATTGGATGATTTACCTTATTACTGTGCGAGTTATCTCACTCAGGTCCACCAGACTGACCCGGTATTTTGTAAATGCTCGGGTTAGCCCGAAGTGTACAGGTTCAGGTTATCAGGTACTGCAAGGTCCAGAGACGAGCTGAAGATGTTCAGACGATTGATATTCCACTGTGTGATTATATATATGAGGACAGATTATTATAATTGTCCAGAGATGTTGATGTACTCTGCTATTGTGAGTATTTTGAAATTTTTCAGTAAAGATTTATTTCTGTATTATATTTTGTTCCACTGAGATGTGAGACTCTGTGTTGGTTCTTCTTCTTCTTCTATTCTAATATTTCTTTCTTTCTTATCTCACCCTCTAATTTCTTTCTAAACGTCCCAGTTTTCGGTGCTTGGAGGATCGGCATGAGTACGGTAAAGGGTATTTGTGTCGATTTTCGGGGCCGAAATCCGTTGGGTCGTTACAAGTGAAGTCGTTCAAGTTGGGGTATTTTATTTACCTATCAAACCTTGACTGACAACGTTCTTATCTTAAGATAGATAAAAGCTTGTAACAAAAAACTCAATTCAAATTCACTTTCTTTTCCTTTCCTTACGTTTGGAAATTTATTCCAAATTTCTCGATGAAAATTTCTCCATCACATTTATAAACGTTGTTTATAAATTAACTATTTTTTAGGATCAACCTCCATTTTAATAATCTATTGAAACTTGATTTCCATTTGGAATATTTTACTCTCCTTTTTAATCTCAAGTTTAATTCCATTTTCATTTGAAAAATATTTTATTACAATAACTTATATTTTTAAACATAGAATCTATTTTCGTATTTTTAAACATGGAGATGTCAACTTCTTAAATATTAAAATTTAAATTTCTACTAAATAAAATTTCCAATGCCTTTCCTAAAAATAAATTTATTTCAATTCCATTACATTTCGAACATCGAAAATATATTCCATCATTTCCTCTTGAACGATTTCATTTTACCCTTTTTAAATTCACACTTGAATCTAAATTTATAAATTATCCAATGATAATTTTTCAAATTCATTCATAAACATTTTTTTATAAATTTACACTTCTTGTTTTAAATATATAAAACAAGTTTCTATTTCAAATTTCATTTTAAACCCATTCCACTTTGGAAAAATAAAATTTTCTTTTTAAATTGAATTTAAAATTTAATATTATCTAATAAGGATATTTTTTTTCTTTTCTTTATTTAAAAATATCATTTCTAAATTTTGCTTCTTGTTTTAAATAATAAACAAGCCTCTTGATTTCAAATTCCATTTGAAATTCAATTTCCATTTCGAAAAGAATAAATTTTTCCTATTTAAATTCAGACTTGAATATTAAAATCTAATATTACCAAATGATAATATTTACTTCCATTTATAAACATCGTTTATTATTTCAGCTACCTTTTTTTATCAATTAAAAATAAGTTAATATTTCTCAATCCATAAAAATTTCCATTTCGACAGTGAATTTCATTTTTAAATCCAAAAATCCCTTTTTGATATTTTAAGTATAAATCTAGGATCATTGATGTATAATCATTCAAAATCCAAGTCATTAGTCCAAATTCAACACACCACACACATATAAATAGATAAACAACAATAATTAAATTTGAGGAATCCAGTTGGATCCCTCCAACCTTTTTTCCCTGGATCCACAGATGTTAGTCACATAAATAATACCAATCCTGCTTCAAGGCAGGATATTGCGGTATAGAGGATAATCCACTCATATACGTAGGGCGATATGGTCATCCGCTAATGGTACTGCGGGAAATCCAATATATATATATATATATATATATATATATATATATACTAGCCACAACCACCAAGCCTAAATAACTAATGTTTATATATACATATATTTATATTTATATATATATATATATATATTATATAGTAACCACAATGATTCAAAAATACAAATATGCATCCAAACAACCAACAGTTCATTTTTAATGATAAAATCAAATTTTAAGTGAGATTTACTCACCTTGAGTTTTATTTGGTGAATATCTATTAAGAATTCCTTATCGCCTTGGCTTTGAACCCGTGACATCTTCGCGTCTACGAATTGACTCGAATGAAACCATTACCTATGATTATTTATTGATTAAGTTATTTAAATTGACTAAAAAAATATAAATTCATTTATTATCACATGTATGTAAAATTTAGAAACGACGTATACATTGTTACTTTGCAAACTGCTCAACTAACTCGCGAAGCATATAAGGACATTGATCATGAAGAAAATCCTTAAAATATGATTGATTCTTAACCGTAAACAGCCCTACAACTGAACTGCCCAACACGGAATTTCATCAACAACTTGCAGGCAACTCTATACCCTATGATTTCACCACCTACCATTCACAGTTAAACTGTTAGACCATCCACACTTACTCTATCATCACCGTACTTCCATGCCACTACTCCAACAGCCCCATTATCGAGACCAACCTCCTCCCTTTACAATCCATTTCTGATCATGCATCTACCTTCCTCATCTCATGCCTTCTACCAAACATCATTTTGCTACAGGAAAGTAGTCAATCCAATAATGCAAAAAAACTCCAAAAGAAATCTATCTGATGTTGTTCACATTCCAAAATACATAGATCGATCGCAGTCAACATTCACTATCGAAACCCAAGAATCAAAAATCAAACTCTAAAACTCACTTACTGTTGAACTCCAGTTTACAACTAGCACGACATCGGCCTCCTCCCTTAGATCTTGACTTGCCCCTTTTGTCGCCAGGTCTGAACATGATAAATTCACGATGTCCATTTGCTAAAATTCGATGATCAACAAATCCAAAACACAAATCGATGTCATGGTTTTCGGTCGTTGCCCCTTTCCTAATTATATAGCCTCAAAGATTTCGGGGTCAAACCTGAAACTGAGAAAGCGATGCCCCAAACTGGGCACTTGAATCCATCATGCGCCCATGAGTTTTTGAATGGATTAGGGGAATGAAACCTGCGTTCGATTTTCATATTTTGTTTGAAAAGAGTTCGGCCATTTATTTTCTTCAGAAGTTCTCGATTTTTGATTTCTTCAAATTTGGAGAAAACTGAAGCCTTCAAATTCTTTTGAGGGATAGTTCATAGAGTTTTTAATTATTGGAAGAGACTAAAACAAAATGAAAGGAGTGTATTGATTCTTTGGTTTGGGGCATGTGGAAAACGAAGGCTATCGGTTGATTTTTATAGGAGCGAAGGCGACATTAGTACAATGACCATTAATTCAGTGTTTCCTTGATACTGGATGTAGGAGAAAAAATACGATGTGAAGGAGGGAATAGGCTGCGCACAGGTCGGCCATTTATTTTATATTTGTTTTTGATTTGATTTTTAAATAATATATTATACCAAATATCTCGTGGTCACTCACTTTAAATTCTGAACCGCTATTCTAACTTAACGACCGATGTCCTCGAATTATGACGTTATTTTGAACTTCATGAGAATTACTCTGGAATTTTAATTCAATTGTATAGAACAGTAAACAATTTAAATTAATGATTTATATAAATTTTGATTTAATATATAAATCGATTTCAGATAATAAAATTTCCCGAAAATAAATCATTATTATCGTTCTAATTCAAACAGAGTTTATATTAATCAACTGAACTATTTTCCAATTCAGTTTTAATTGTGAATTAAATTGCATGTTATTTACTCAATATATTCGAAATTATATCCTATATCTATTATTTAGTTGATAAATTCAATATCAAATTCATTTAGATTCCCAATTAGATATTTTAAAACTAATTAAAGTATTCATTATGTAACAACTGAAAATCCGGGATGTTACAGATAAAATGTTGTAACATCAAAAATTACATTTTTAATGTAAAGATGATTCATTAAAAAAGATTCTAGTTAGATAAAATGTTGTAACATTAAAAAATACATTTTTAATGTAAAGATGAATCATTAAAAAGATTCAAGTTTGATAAAATGTTTTAACATAATAAAAATGATTTAACAACGAAAACTACATTTTTATTGTATGTAGAATCACAAAATATCTTCTTTAACATGTGTAGGAAGAGTATAAAATTTCCATGAGTTGAAATATATTTTTGTTCATTAAAAATATAACTTTTAACATGGGAAATGAAGTGTACAAAATTATTTAAAGAATAAATATTTTGAGATTGTCGAACAAATTATATATATATATATTAAAATAAAACGAATCGCACGCGGTAATTCACGATTTGGAATCGTAACTTTAAATGATTGTACCGAGAGATCCGACCATCTGATTTTCCCAAAAATAGAACCGTTGGGTTCGCTTTGGAAAGATCTTTCCAACGATATAAAATTTATTAACATCAAATGGTTAGATTTTGAGAAATGTGTAATTCAAATTGCAATAAAAACAGCGCCAGGGCCGCATAATGATCCGAAGCGTCGTTTAATTACAAAGGGCTATTTTTATATAAATAAAAAAGTGATAAATCGTTATAAAATACTATAAACGATATGGAATGAAAAGAATTGATTTGAATTATATATGTTCGCGGATTATTTGAAAAGACCTAGTTAATTCTTATTTCAAATAATTATATGACGGTTAGACGTCGAAGATATTGAAGACGGTGGTTGAAGATCGGCGATCTTCACATCGAATGGACAACAACTGATGCCTTTGATTGGAGTTGCTTCCTTGAAAGGGTTACAGTGGAATTTGTCCGGACGTACTTGTTGATTGTCCGGATATGCGAGAGCCTCTTTTCCGTATTGGACATATGGAACAAGGAAGAAGGTGTCTCCGGTTTTGTTCAGACCCAGAACGGACTTGTAAATGGATGTGTGCCTGACATTGGATTTTATTCGGTGTTGATTGATTTCTATTAAATATATATCTGTTTGGTGGCAGAGAACTTATTCCTAGCTTAACACCCTTCTCTGAGACATACAAGCTCAGAGGTTATATATTGATAGACATCAGTCGCATGGCATGAATTGTCAGTGTGGCATGCCAAGATGCAAATGATTAAGGCTTATTGTTGAAAAGCATAGCCTTGTGGTTAATGATCAAAGCACTGCTTTAATTAGCATAGCCTTATGTATAGCGTTACTTCGCGAGCCTCACACCCCAGTATGAACTAGAGACGGGAGAAGGACCCCAGGGAGAACATGCGTTTCTTTCAAGCTAGAAGTGGTGTCATGGTATGGAGCCTAGATATTTTTACTTATGTGGATGATGGAAAGCGAGGTACCTCGGATTTGAGTCCTCGGTGGCTCTTGATTTACGCCCTATAGGGCGGGGAAACGTATTGTTCAGGAATTATAATACACTAACGTAAGGGTGGACCGACCCTGGCGCTCCTAGGTGCAGTTGCGGCTGTATCCTAAGACATGGGCTAGATTGTCTCGAATTCGATAAGGACGATCCTTTACCTTGGTTCATGATGGAAATCCAACTTCGAATACGACATCGTGTGGTTTTGATTGTAAAATTAGTATGGCGACATAGTAGGATGGGGTACTATGTCGTTTATGATTGAAACATAATGATTGGAATTGTTTTTGAAACATATATGCCCTAATAATAATATCAAATGATTTGTTTTATACATATCAAGCATATTTTGGTCATGTTAAGGTAAAACTCTATCCTCTGGTTTGCGTTGCATTGTGTGATGGGACTTGAGTCTTATAATGGCTTCATTTTTCTAAAAATCATTGCGTTGTTTAAATGATTTACTTTATTTATGCACTGACAATCCAATGGAGAAAACCCGCTCCGCGTTAGCGGTGTGGTCGTGTGATTAGCCTTATTATTAAATAGGTTAAGTAAGATTTCTCATACTAGTCCCATGACTGACTCGTAGTTTGTTTCACTTTGTTAACTGGGGTGCCCCTATTTTCCACATGGGCAACCTTGTATTTAGGTTTTAGCAAATTCATTCTGGATAGTTGTGGAGCTGAAGATGGATTCTATCATTTTTATGTTGTTCAGACTTCATTTAGTATATTATGTTTGATTCCACTGCAGACATTTTATATTAAGCTGATACTGTATTTTGTACTAAGTATGATCCTGTTATGCTATGTAACTCTGATGTTGATACTATTTCCAGTGTAAATCTGATGTACTTTATCTAGTGTAATTCTATGATTATGTTCTGCTGTTACTGTTTATGTGTTATATTCCAATGATCCTTGCTTCCATGGCATGGGAGTTTGGGATCATCACAGTTGGTATTAGAGATTTGGTTTACCTTAGCTCCGGAATATAACATGTTAATGAACTCATTAGAAATAGAATCAGCAGTATTCTAAGATGAATAACTCATCATAGATAGGATTAATAATGCCCTAGAATGAGTATAGCAGAATAAAATACACCCCCATAGATGCATTTATACCTAAATATGTGTCTCTATGCTTTACAATATCTTTTCTGTAGGCCTGGCTCTTTGTCTGCTATTTTCAGACATAGTAGAAAATGAGTGGCAGAAACAAAAGAAGTAATTCTTTGGTTCAGAAATCTAATGAGCCAATCATGCTCCCACAACCAGAACTAGATCTAGAAGTTCTGGTAAAGAAGTACCTAAATCTAGGTGGAGTACCATTCTCGGGAAAAGAGTCTGTTATTGAAACGCAAGCATGGATGCGTTCTTCTGAGATAATTTTTGAAGGCTTAAAGCTGAGAGATGACCAGAAAAGATTAATAGCATCTTGGGCACTCAAAGACGAATCTTTAATTTGGTGGGAAACTGTTACTGAGGAAAATCCAAAAGGTAATATTACCTGGGATAGATTTAATAAAATTTTCAAAGAAAAATTTATTCCTCCAGAAGCAACTGAGCGGTTATATGATGAGTTCTACCATATGAAACAAGGAGATATGACCATCCAGGAGTATTAGAATAATTCAATGAACTCTCATATTTTGCCCCAAAGCTAATTGAAGATCCTTTGAGGAAGAACCTGAGATTTATTAACGGACTTCAAAGAAGGTAAGAAAGTAGAGTAATTGCTCATGTGAATCTTCCTTTTTCTAAGATGATACAAATGGCTTATCACTATGAGGATCTTGATAAGCAAGGTGTTTTGGAAGACAAAGAGGAAAGAAGTTCTAGCAACAAAAGGAAGTTTGAAACTGATAGCCCTGAGGCAAGTACAAAGCCCAAGGAAAGTCAAAAACCTGAAACCAATAAGGAAAAACAGTTAACGACTGCCATATGCAATAACTGTAATAAGGAAGGGCATTTGTTAAGGAATTGTAAATCTTCGAAGAAACGAAAGAATTGTGGATATAATCCAAGAGAAAGTTTCAAGAGAATAGAGAATGCAACCTTTGCCATCAAACTGGTCATGTAAAGCAAGACTACCCACTTTTGAAAGCAACCAAAGTGGCTCAAGTCAATAAACTAGCAAAAACTCCAGCACCCTCAACTAGTAGGGAAAGGCCAGATGTTTTGGAAGGCAATCTAACTGTCAACAATATTCCAGTTAAGGTGTTGTTTGATACGGGCGCGTTGTAAAGCTTTATTTCAAGCAATATGGTTAAGAAATTAAAGTTGAAATTGAGAAATCGTAAAGAACCCATTAGATTTCACAATCCGATAGGAGGTTCTCTTTTTCTTAGTTTATATTGTAGAGTGCGAGTTTCTCATTCCCGGTACCGGTTTTCTTTTGATTTGATTGTTATAGATATTTCCGAATTTGATATCATTCTTGGGCTGGATTGATTAACCAAATACGAGGCCGAAGTTAAATGCGAAAAAGAGTAGTTAAAGTTAAAACGAAGCTTGCCAATATTGTTATATTCCGCGTAGGCTCAGATTCAGATAGAAAAGAATTTTGGGCTACTCTTGAAGTCTCCCCCATTGCTATTGAAAATATTTCTGTCGTTAAGAATTATGCGGATGTGTTTGTAGAAGTTGATACCTTACCTCCGCGAAGAGAAGTTGACTTCAGGATCGATCTAGTTCTGAATGCAAGGCTAGTCGTGCACGCTATTCGAAGATGACATTGAAAGAGAAAGAAGAATTGAGTAACCAAACTAAATAACTCTTGTGGAAAGGTCTGATCAGGCCTAGCTTTTCAAATTGGGGTGTAGCAGTAGTGTTTGTCCCAAAATCAGACGGTACTCTTAGATTGTGCGTGGATTGCCGAGATTTAAACAAGCAAACACTAAAAACCAAATATCCATTACCGCGTATTGATGATTTATTGAATCGCTTAAATCGAGCGCAAGTGTTTTCAAGGATGGACCAAGCTACGGGTTTCCATCAATTGCGCATTGCCGAAGAATGTATTCCTTTGACAGCTTTCAAAGGTCCAGACTTATTTTACGAGTGGTTAGTAACATCGTTCGGCTTATGTAATGCTCTTGCTTACTTTGTCGATCTAATGAATAGAGTATTCCATGATGTCTTGAATAAATTTGTGCTCGTTTTCATTGACGATAATTTAATCTTCTCTAAGTCCACTGCCGAGCATGAAAAGCATCTGGAAGAAGTTTTGGAAATTCTGAGAAAGAATGTATTAAAAGCCAAATTTTCTAAATGCATATTCTGGCAAGAAGAAGTGAAGTTCCTCGGTCATGTAGTATCGAAGGAAGGAATTTCAGTGGATCCAGGCAAAATTACAGCCATTCGAGATTGGAAGAAGGCTAATATACCTACAGAAGTCAGAAGTTTTCTAGGATTGGCTGGCTATTATCGAAAATTCATTAAGGATTTTTTGAAGCTATCTTGTCCATTAATGAAGCTACCAAGAAGCATACAAGGTTTAATTGGACGCCTGAATATGAGGCACCTTTCCAAGAGCTAAAATTAAGGTTGACTACAACTCCAGTGTTGACTATTATAGATGGCAATCAAGATTTGACAGTCTATACAGATGCTTCTCTTGAAGGTGTTGGTACGGTATTAATGCAAGGGGGCAAAGTCGTTGCTCATGCTATGTAACGACCCTCATTCTACGCATCAGGGGATCGTAAAATATTTATTTTATTTTCTTAGGAGGTCATATGGTTGTGTAACTTTGGGGAACAACTATTGAGGTCATTTTCCATGTTCATGATTTTTGCCTGTTTTTAAATGACTGTTTTACCCCTGGAAAACCTTGTTTCGACTATAACTTTTGTTTGGTAAGTAGTTTTGACTTGAAACCACTTCCATTAGATTTGGGTGATGGTTTACCTTCTTGTAGAGTGGTCACATGTGTCAAACAGACTTACCATTTGGGAGATATGGCTGAAACAAGGTTTAAGAGGTGGTAAACAGCTTAATCGGGCCAAATAAGGTGACTAACAACTAGGCCCATTGGGGAATTTCGGGATTAGGGTTGCATAAAAGCTGAAAAGGTTAGAGGAACCTTTCTTTGTCATTTTTACAGCTGCCACTTACCTCTCTTCAATCCTAACAATGGCCTCCACTTTCTAAATCACCCCCAAATCACCGTTTAAGTATATGTTAGCCTAATCAACATCAAATCAAGGCAAATCAACACCAAATCAAAGTTGGAGCTGCTGCTTTGCATAGGAATTCGACCCAAAATAGTAGAGAAGTTCATACCTGTAATTCCTTTGTGGCTAAGGTGAGTGATTTGCATTATATTTCACTAATTACGGCTAATTAGGGGTGATTAGTGATAATTAACAAAATTATGTGTGATAAAAATCTAAAAAAATATGTAAAAATTCTTGAATATTATTTTAGGGCTCTGGTAGAGATTTGGGTTAATTTGGATATGTTTTGCTAATCCTATCATTAGATGTGACTAAACATGATTAAGGGGAAAATCATGGGTCTTTGGTATGTTTGATCTAAAATGACATATATGCTTGATGTTTTGATCTTTTTGATTAAACGTATATGTTGTTACTACTGTTTGGAATGTTTTATGATCAATTAGTAAAGTTAGAACGGTTGAAAACACTGTCATATGGCGAGAATGGATGAAACAAACTTACTGGAAATTCTGCAGCAATACGGATCAGATCTGGTATGGGGGACCGAATCAGGTGGAACGAACTAAACTGGGGTAGTTGGAATCTTCAGCAACATGGCAATAAGAAGGCCGGATCGGGTCATATTGGAATAGAGTTGGAGTTTGAATGGATCACTGAACCAGAGTAGCACCATACCGAACCGCTTCAGTAGCACCGGACCAAGCCGCATGTGATAAGCCGAACCGAACCGCATAGAGGAGATGAAACTGAACCGAACCGAGGGAACAGAATTGAGCCGAACTGAATGGGGAGCTTGAGCACCACATGCCAAGCCAAACCGAGTAAGCCAAACCGAAATGGGTTTGGACCTCCACTACTACTACACGACGACTCTTCTGAAGACTAACTCCAATTCGACCAAAACCTGAGATGCAAAGGAAGTCCAAATGGGAAGTTATTACTTCGGATCCAAATGGGAACCAATGAGATTAACTTCCAGAGTTAGGCTTTGCTGCGAGACGTGTGCAAAGGGGTTATTGATGTCTATAGCTTTGACTCACCACTGAGAGATGGATATTTACTATGGATTAGTGCAGTGGAGTTGTCATAACTCCATGGGGCAAAGTGATCGTAGTCGCTCTATGAGCCAGTGCAGTAGGGTTGTTATGACTCCATGGGGCAGAGTGGACGTAGCAAAGTAGTACTGGTTACAGATCAGTGCAGTGGAGCCATCATGACTCCATGGGGCAGAGTGATCGTAACAAAGAATTGGGTTATCAAAGTGGCGGATATCGTATACTTTACGCACTGAGTGAGAGATGTGAGGATGATTGCTATGTTTGATGTTTGATATCACCATGACATGCACACCCCTCCCCATTGTTTTCACACCATGTGTTAGTGTCACCTTAGAGTATTGTACATCCTGTTGTGCTAACTCTTTGCAGGTCCAGGTTCAGGTATGGTTATATATACCTATTAGTGTTCTGTTTTTGCTGCTTATTGCTCATACCAGACTTTTGTCTGGCCTAGTTTTATGTCTCTTCTTATTACTCTAGGTGCTCCTAAATAAGCAGACTAGAGACAGGTTAGCTTGTTATGCACGAATAGATGCCAGAGATGAGCAAGAGGCTTGCATGTATTGTTCCCATATATTCTCCATGTGTTGTTGTTGGTCACTACTTTGGGCATTAGTAGTGTACCTTCCTATTTTGCTTTAGAGATAGTTTTAAAAAGTGGTAATAATGGTGGTTTTGATCATAACCTGTATTTTGAATTTTCCGCATTTATGATGGTTTTGGTTTTCAGCCTATGCACTGTCTCGCTTGTTTTATATCAAGTTATGTTATTATTATATTATGTTCCATGCGATGTGAGATATGCTACAGGTTCTTTGTTGGTTCACCGTTCAACTCCGTTCCTTTTTTCCTTTCATTTGACGATCGTCTCATGCTGGTTGGACATCGGTACAGTGCATTTCAGGGAAATTTCAGGTGGGGCGGGGCGGGCCGTCACACTTGGTATTAGAGCTCTAGGTTGCGTTGTTAACCTAGGGAAAGACACCAGGGAGAGATAGTACATATATGAGAGCGTGTATTTGTGATATTTTGGTTTTCAAAAGATATATATACTATTAGTATATATAAGGATGAAGTCGCACTGCACGGCACCATCATAGAGATGGTTAATTGTTTTCTCTTTACAGATTTGATGATGAGACGAAATATAAGGGGTACTGGTAGAGGAGCCAATAATAGGGATGTCCCTGATATGAGGACAATGTTTACTACCTTCACGAGAGAGATGCTTAGGGATGTGCAAGGAGCAACTCCTAATGCTACTAAAGGTGGTGGTGCAGTGTGCAGGCGCCTAGGGCCGATTTCGCCAAGCGTTGCAAGGATTACACTAGTCTACGTGGAAGCCGTTCCATGGGACGGAATCGGCTACGGAAATTCAAGATTGGCTAGATAGTTGTGAGCGCATCTTTGAGGATTTGGGGATCGAAGGTGCAATGAAGAGAAAGCTAGCATCCCGTCAGCTTCAAGGACGGGCTATGAATTGGTTGAATGCCATTAAGGTAGCTACTCCTTAGGATCAAGTTACATGGAATCAATTTAAAGCTCGCTTCAGTGACAAGTTTATCCCAGCTATTACTGAGTTTGATATTTTATCGAAGTATGGATGATCTCTTATCGATACTGCCGAGAGGAAGAGTGAGAAGTTCATAATTGGTTTAGATCAGTACTTAGGAGAAAGGCTTATAAACCATATCGATGATACTTTTGAATCGATTGTTGGGAAAGCATTGAGATCAAAGAGCCTTTATCCTAAGCTCAAGACTGAAGTCATTGTTGCATCTACAGAGGAGCCAAAACCGCAAGCAAGCAGTGGAGGAAAGATGTGATGACCCAAATTTTCGGTACCTTTTGAGCTGATTTAACAACACTAATCCAACCCAAATGATACTAAAAACCCAGATACCGATAGAAAGAATTTAGAGGATGAGATAAGAAAGAAAGAAATTTTAGAATAGAAGAAATAGAAAGAAGAAAATACAACACAAATCAGAGTCTCACATCGCAGCGGAAAAAAATATAATACATAAATAACTTTATTGAAGCTTCGAGTAATACACTTACATACATCAGAGTATCACAGCCACTCGGGACAGTTATAACAACCTGTCCTCAAATACATCACAGCGGAATAATATTTTGTCTAAATCATACATCTGGGCCTCTCCAGCTCGTCTCTGAACTTCACAGCATCTGATAACCTGAACCTGCAACCAGGGCTAACCCGAGTATTTCGAATACCTGGTCAGTCTGGGGAACCGGAGTGAGAATAACTCGCACAGTTTAAGGGGAATCATCCAACTTGATTTTAAAGTTCAAATCTTTTCTGAAATAAAAGGATAATCGTAAGACCGAATCCACACAAAAACACGGACGGTTTTTACCTTACGATAACCCAAAATAGTTTGAAACCAATATCCTTTCTGGTATTATGATAATGTCTAAATACAAGTAAATAACAAACTAGTGGAACGCTTGCATCTCACGCTCCACATATATAGTATACAATCAAAACCGCAGGCGCTTATTGGAGATTGGATTCCAACTCTGACAAGGTATGGGACCACCTACCGATCGTGTATCTCTAGAGACGAATACACTGGGTTCAACAAGAACGTCTTGCAACCCGGCCCTCACATGACCGACCACTCATTTCGCTTGAGTGTATCGAATGTATATCACCGACGGTTGGGATCAGCAACCGCCTCCTGACAAGGGACAGCATCGAATACAGATTAAAGAAGCAAATGGAATTTCTCTAAATAGATGATCATACATCCTAATGGGAGCGATCCACATAGCCATGCTGCCTGCCCGATTTTTTGTCATTTCCGATTGATGAGGCTTGAGGCTATAATCGACTTTTGAAACATTTGGCCACCTTTTGCATCGTCCACACACGTCATCCAGGGACAGGATGAACCGAAGGCACTCTCCTACTGCATCCAATATAGGAATCACCCCATGGATCAGTAGCGAGTAGGCCTTGCGAACCGAAGATTCCAATCACGACAGAATCTCAAGTCATCATAACTCTGGTAGCTAGCTAAAGAAATTTAACGAGTAGTTCTTCCGCTTATGAAGTCCAACGGTCTTCAACGATCCATCTCGACCATCTTCTGATATCTTTAACGTTACGTATTTGCTGGTCGGAATGGTTTTCGAATATAAATTCAATCCCGGTCTTTCCATACCAACAATCGTTTTGGTCAGATTTTGATAGTTGGTGATTTAACTATCAAAATAAACAAACATCATCCATAAAAAAATCAAATGGGTTCCTTGGTTCAGAATACAGCATCACTTGGCCCTTTAAGTTAAACAGTTGTTAATTACATTTCTAAATCGTTCAACATTTAGAATATCGCTTTCTAAATCCTTATTTCCAAATCCCATTTATTCAACTTATAATTCTTTGAATTATAGTTATAATATCATTTGCAGAAATATCATTTTTTTCTCTTCACTACCTTCGTATTTAAACTAATATCACCCTTGGATAATCATGAAATCGTTCAAGTTGGGGTATTTAATTTACCTCTCAAACCTTGAGCCGACAACATTCTTATTTTCGGATTAGATAGGAGTTTATTAACGAAATATCATTTCAATAATTAACCCACTCATCTCTATATCCCTATTTATGACCACTTTGATTCAATTAACCCCATTCTATATCTAAAACATTTATCTCCATATCTCACCATTTTATCTTCACTTTTATAGTAGAATTCAATCTGCTCAAGCTTTTATTCGATTTCAACTCATATGCAAATTTGTTTAAACTTTCCTTTTTGTAAAATTCCCTTTAAGGGATAAATCAAAATTCTAACTCATATAAATATGAGTAAACTTACTAAAATGCCCTTTGGTTATAAACAAGGGTTGTATTCACCTTAAAGGTTAACATTATTTCTTTTTATAGAAAGCTCGACTCGATATATCAAAAATACTTGGTTCCATTAGAAAACATTATTACATATATATTCAAATCTTGTTTATCGAGTCTCTTTATAAATTCATGTACTATTCTTTTTCAATCCCTTTACAGTTCGATTCCTTGTCAATTTTCTACCGTTATTCACATCAATTGGTTTACTAAAAAAATAATTAATCTTCCTCAAAAGGTTAATAAAAAAATGATACTTAATTTCAATGATAATCACCAATCAAATGAATAGTTTAAAATAACAATTCTCATTCAAGTGGTTGACTTGGACATTTCAACACGGTTACTTTGTTAACCATTATCACTTGGTTAAATAAAGAAGATTAATTTAAATACTTTCATTTTGATTTAATTAACAATCTAGTTAGGTTAAATAAACCCATTTAACCATTACATTCAATCTTAAACATTTGGTAAATCGCTTCATATTTGCCGCAAGACTCGCTAACATGCAAATCTTACTTTGTATACTTCTTTGTAAGTTCAAAACAAAAATAATCATTTATTTCTCTTAATCACTTCATTTAAAATAATCTATACAAAATAGATTTCAAAACTAACTTTAGTTATAAAACAACTTTATAACTGTATTTCTATCGCTTTTCATGACGATAAACCAGTTTCCATAAAACGATTCATTAACGGGCCATCTGCCGATAAATACTTAACCAATGTCACCCATTGGTTAAAATCAAACAAGTGTTGGATTTGGTTTCAACAACAAATGATCAATCAAACTGATTAATGATTCATATAACTAACAGCATATTTGAGGAATCCGGTTGGATCCCTCCAACCTGTCCTTCCCTGCATCACAATGGTTACCTCAATTTTAACACAACCATATAGTTCAACCAATAACGGTTAACAAACAACCATCAGCAAACATTGCACACAAAATAAAATAAAACCCAGTTTATATAAAATATAAACGGGTAACTGAGTGAGTAAACTCACCTTGCATTTTCATTCGTTGTCAGAACGGTTCGTTTTACAAGATTCCAGCTGCGTTCGACTCTGACCAAACTGCTCCATAAGATTACGTTCGTCGATGCTGTTCCAGTGTCCTTAGGTTGGTTTCATTCCGCTACTGTTTAGCATGATTATCAAATTAATACGGTATTCATTTATTTGAATTAATATTATTATTAAAAAATCTAAAATAATTATTTTACTTATATAATTCGCGATAGCTATAACCTGATAGGCCTTTCAAGTTTCTTAAGTGTATTATAAACTAACGAAATTCAAAATATGATCAAATCAGTGGTGGCCAACGTTCTACTCTTCATTCACTCATTTACTAGGAATATGTCCGTAGCCAAACCATTGCTAGGAAACTGTCCACATGGTCCTAGAAAAAATTATAATGGGAATTTCCGAAACGATTAAACCTTACATAGGTTAATATCTACTTAAACAATTAACTACTTAATTAGGCCAAATTCACATTATTAAGCATGTTAAGAAATGGATTAGTGGGGCACAGTGTATCAGTTCGTAGGCCACGCATATTACACTCAACACATATATACAAAAAAAATATTAGGCACTTAAAACCATGCTTAGGGACGTTTAGCTCACCATTCCACTATTCATCTTCTGTTCCGCTTTCTTCTTTTTCCTTCTAGAAAGCTGCTACGACATAAAAGATTTCCTCCATTGTTTTATACTTTGCTTCCAGTCCCTACTGTCCACACACAGCTTCCAGTCCTTCTCTCCTTACGTCCAGCTTCTACTTGTCTTTTTTTTTAAGGAAAGCTTTTGGTTTCGCTTCCTACAGCAAAACGAGGGACACACATATATATAGTATGAGGAGGTGCGGGGAGCAAGTTTTGTGAACCGTGGGGAGCAAGGCATCAAGTATAGGCTTACTGAAATTAAAGTAGGGTAGCTGTCTTCGAAAACACTTGACAATTAACAGGGATGATAAAACAATTCGATGGACAGGAGGTCGGCTGAAAGGGATTATACATAGGGTTAGCTGTAGTATTTTCTTGCTAGTAGGCTTGCAGCATGAGGCAGCTATGCAAGGTGAGGTGTATTTCAACTTCCAACGTGTTTCCTTTTCATACAAACAGTAGTGATGAAGTGAAAGAAAAAGATATGGCATGTGCAGTTCATTCTTGGTCTCCGGGTTGCCTGCTTTTGACGTCTCAAGGGTTGATGGAGAGGTAGAATAGGTGTGAGGCCTGTTGATTTTGATTTTCATGTGCATGAGTTCTCATTCGACGTTGTACCATGTTACGTAAAATTTTCGTTTATGTCTGAGCCGCTACGGACGGAAATAAGAATACAGTCTTGTCCAGCGAGGTTCCACGGTCCCGAAAATATAATAATATCGGTAGGTTAACTTATATTGTGAAACCCCGAAATACTGATACAGGGTGCAAAATACTTCAAATAAAAAGTTGCGTATTTAATTAATTAAAAATTACAGTAAAATTCTAAAAACTAAATTATAACTTTGTCTCAAAAGAACCTTGTCCAGATTCGAATCCAGTATGCAATTATATCAAATAAACCGTTATGGTCGATGAACGATTTTATAGTGACTATTTGAAATTTTAATCTAGGCATATCATACCATCTGCACGATGAAATCACGATTTTTCTCTTTTATTAGAAAAATATAATCAAATCGGTTCAAACGTTTCTTGTTTTACCGAATTTAGACTTCAAACGGATTCTATATGTTCAATTAAAGGTTAGATCGAAAATTACAAACTGCCGCGTCGTTTTCGAGCTCGTTTTAATTATATTATAAATTATATATTTTTGAACTCGATTTTATAAAATAAATTCGATATAAAATCTGCTAATATCACCAAATCAATATTTAAACAAATTTAAATATTCGTAGACAACGTTAAAAAATCTGGGATGTTACATTCTTCCCCCCTTTAAATAATTTCGTCCCCGAAATTGCAAGGTAAGAAGAATGTTCTGAACACGATTATTTTAAAATAATTATTCTTGAGTCAAAACTTTTAAAGGTTTCAAAATTTTCGCCAGCACCTCCTCTGCACAGCTAGATTACAACCACTACAAACCACTCCAGGCTCAACTTCCCCCAAAGAAAACCAAAAGCCAAATGGCTACCCAACTCAGGGGTATAAATCAATAACTCCAATCAATATTTTAAGGTTTACCTTTTTGTTGGGCAACTTAACTTCAATTTCGAAGCAAATCAACTAACAGTCCTTCATCTTCCAACTCTTACTTCAATCTCTATAACCAAGCCAATTTTCATAGCCTTCTGCTATCTGCACATAACTCAACTTATAATGCGAATAATTCACTTGCATTACATAACCGGTTTAATTTCTAACTGGTTATACAGATATTAAATCACAATTCATTCAGCTCCTTTATTGCCCTGTTTGATGAATTTTTATTCAGCCAACCCAACATCCAAATAATAGACAACCAAATCATTCAACATTGATACATACTGGTCTGCTTTTAATTTAACAAGTATTAAGGTCAATCAATTTATATCCAACTGATTTCTATTTCAATCAAACCAATCAAAATAACCAGACAACCAGTATAACCATATTATAGAAAATTATTTCCTTTTTCTATAAAAATATAATTTGGGCAAAATTATTTCATTTACCCTCTTTTAAAAAAAACAATATTGTGTCACTTCCCAGTTCATTATGATTTTCCAACACTTGAACTGATAAAATAACACAATATAAAACATTTTTATAAAATATACAAATACGCTCTCTCGTATATACACTCAAACTCAATCTAGGGTGTTACTAAACCCATCTCTATCGAGTTACGCCACAGAGCCAAGGTTACTACTCAACCAATAGCTCTGATACCAACTGTGATGACCCAAATTTCCGGTACCTTTTGAGCTGATTTAACAACACTAATCCAACCCAAATGATACTAAAAACCCAGATGCCGATAGAAAGAATTTAGAGGATGAGATAAGAAAGAAAGAAATTTTAGAATAGAAGATATAGGAAGAAGAAAATACAACACAAATCAGAGTCTCACATCGCAGCGGAACAAAATATAATACATAAATAACTTTATTGAAGCTTGGAGTAATACACTTACATACATCAGAGTATCACAGCCACTCTGGATAGTTATAACAACCTGTCCTCAAATACAGCACAGCGGAATAATATTTTGTCTAAATCATACATCTGGGCCTCTCCAGCTCGTCTCTGAACTTCAGAGCATCTGATAACCTGAACCTGCAACCCAGTCTAACCCGAGTATTTCAAATACCTGGTCAGTCTGGGGAACCATAGTGAGAATAACTCGCACAGTTTAAGGGGAATCATCCAACTTGATTTTAAAGTTCAAATCTTTTCTGAAATAAAAGGATAATCGTAAGACCGAATCCACACAAAAACACGGACGGTTTTTACCTTACGATAACCCAAAATAGTTTGAAACCAATATCCTTTCTGGTATTATGATAATGTCTAAATACAAGTAAATAACAAACTAGTGGAATGCTTGCATCTCACGCTCCACATATATAGTATACAATCAAAACTGCAGGCGCTTATTGGAGATTGGATTCCAACTCTAACAAGGTATGGGACCACCTACCAATCGTGTATCTCTAGAGACGAATACACTGGGTTCAACAAGAACGTCTTGCAACCCGGCCCTCACATGACCGACCACTCATTTCGCTTTAGTGTATCGAATGTATATCACCGACGGTTGGGATCAGCAACCGCCTCCCGACAAGGGACAGCATCCAATACAGATTAAAGAAGCAAATGGAATTTCTCTAGATAGATGATCATACATCCTAATGGGAGCGACCCACATAGCCATGCTGCCTGCCCGATTTTTTGTCATTTCCGGTTGATGAGGCTTGAGGCTATAATCGACTTTTGAAACATTTGGCCACCTTTTACATCGTCCACACACGTCATCCAGGGACAGGATGAACCGAAGGCACTCTCCTACTGCATCCAATATAGGAATCACCTCATGGATCAGTAGCAAGTAGTCCTTGCGAACCGAAGATTCCAATCACGACAGAATCACAAATCATCATAACTCTGGTAGCTAGCCAAAGAAATTTAACGAGTAGTTCTTCCGCTTATGAAGTTCAACAGTCTTCAATGCTCCATCTCGACCATCTTCTGATATCTTTAACGTTACATATTTGCTGGTCGGAATGGTTTTCGAATATAAATTCGATCCCGGTCTTTCCATACCAACAATCGTTTTGGTCAGATTTTGATAGTTGGTGATTTAACTATCAAAATGAATAAACATCATCCATAGAAAAATCAAATGGGTTCCTTGGTTCAGAATACAGCATCCCTTGGCCCTTTAAGTTAAACAGTTGTTAATTACATTTCTAAATCTTTCAACATTTAGAATATCGCTTTCTAAATCCTTATTTCCAAATCCCATTTATTCAACTTATAATTCTTCGAATTATAGTTATAATATCTTTTGCAGAAATATCATTTTTTTTCTCTTCACTACCTTCGTATTTAAACTAATATCACCCTTGGATAATCATGAAATCGTTCAAGTTGGGGTATTTTATTTACCTCTCAGACCTAGAGCCGACAACATTCTTATCTTCGGATTAGATAGGAGTTTATTAACGAAATCTCATTTCAATAATTAACCCAGTCATCTCTATATCCCTATTTATGACCACTTTGATTCAATTAACCCCATTCTATATCTAAAACATTTATCTCCATATCTCACCATTTTATCTTCACTTTTATAGTAGAATTCAATCTGCTCAAGCTTTTATTCGATTTCAACTCATATGCAAATTTGTTTAAACTTTCCTTTTTGTAAAATTCCCTTTAAGGGATAAATCAAAATTCTAACTCATCTAAATATGAGTAAACTTACTAAAATGCCCTTTGGTTATAAACAAGGGTTTTATTCACCTTAAAGGTTAACATTATTTCTTTTTATAGAAAGCTCGACTCGATATATCAAAAATACTTGGTTCCATTAGAAAACATTATTACATATATATTCAAATCTTGTTTATCGAGTCTCTTTATAAATTCACGTACTATTCTTTTTCAATCCCTTTACAGTTCGATTCCTTGTCAATTTTCTACCGTTATTCACATCAATTGGTTTACTACAAAAATAATTAATCCTCAAAAGGTTATTAAAAAAAATGATACTTAATTTCAATGATAATCACCAATCAAATGAATAGTTTAAAATAACAATGCTCATTCAAGTGGTTGACTTGGACATTTCAACACGGTTACTTTGTTAACCATTATCACTTGGTTAAATAAAGAAGATTAATTTAAATACTTTCATTTTGATTTAATTAATAATCTAGTTAGGTTAAATAAACCCATTTAACCATTACATTCAATCTTAAACATTTGGTAAATCGCTTCATATTTGCCGCAAGACTTGCTAACATGCAAATCTTACTTTGTATACTTCTTTGTAAGTTCAAAACAAAAATAATCATTTATTTCTCTTAATCACTTCATTTAAAATAATCTATACAAAATAGGTTTCAAAACTAACTTTAGTTATAAAACAACTTTATAACTGTATTTCTATTGCTTTTCATGACGATAAACCAGTTTCCATAAAACGATTCATTAACGGGCCATCTGCCGATAAATAATTAACCAATGTCACCCATTGGTTAAAATCAAACAAGTGTTGGATTTGGTTTCAACAAAAAATGATCAATCAAACTGATTAACGGTTCATATAACTAACAACATATTTGAGGAATCCGGTTGGATCCCTCCAACATGTCCTTCCCTGCATCACAATTGTTACCTCAATTTTAAAACAACCATATAGTTCAACCAATAACGGTTAACAAACAACCATCAACAAACATTGCACACAAAATAAAATAAAACCCGGTTTATATAAAATATAAACGGGTAAGTGAGTGAGTAAACTCACCTTGCATTTTCATTCTTTGTCAGAACGGTTCGTTTTACAAGATTCCAGCTGCGTTCGACTCTGACCAAACAGCTCCATAAGATTACGTCCGTCGATGCTGTCCCAGTATCCTTAGGTTGGTTTCATTCCGTTACTATTTAGCATGATTATAAAATTAATACGGTATTCATTTATTTGAATTAATATTATTATTAAAAAATCTAAAATAATTATTTTACTTATATAATTCGCGATAGCTATAGCCTGATAGGCCTTTCAATTTTCTTAAGTGTATTATAAACTAACAAAATTCAAAATATGATCAAATCAGTGGTGGCCAACGTTCTACTCTTCATTCACTCATTTACTAGGAATATGTCCGTAGCCAAACCATTGCTAGGAAACTGTCCACATGGTCCTAGAAAAAATTATAATGGGAATTTCCGAAACGATTAAACCTTACATAGGTTAATATCTACTTAAACACTTAACTACTTAATTAGGCCAAATTCACATTATTAGGCATGTTTAGAAATGGATTAGTGGGGCACAGTGTATCAGTTCGTAGGCCACGCATATTACACTCAGCACATATATACTAAAAAATATATTAGGCACTTAAAACCATGCTTAGGGACGTTTAACTCACCATTCCACTATTCATCTTCTGTTCCGCTTTCTTCTTTTTCTTTCTAGAAAGCTGCTGCAACAGAAAAGATTTCCTCCATTGTTTTATACTTTGCTTCCAGTCCATAATGTCCACACACAGCTTCCAGTCCTTCTCTCCTTACGTCCAGCTTCTTCTTGTCTTTTTTTTTAAGGAAAGCTTTTGGTTTCGCTTCCTACAGCAAAACGAGGGACACACATATATATAGTATGAGGAGGTGCGGGGAGCAAGTTTTGTGAACCGTGGGGAGCAAGGCATCAAGTATAGGCTTACTGAAATTAAAGTAGGGTAGCTGTCTTCGAAAACACTTGACAATTAACAGGGCTGATAAAAAAATTCGGTGGACAGGAGGTCGGTTGAAAGGGATTATACATAGGGTTAGCTGTAGTATTTTCTTGCTAGTAGGCTTGCAACATGAGGCAGCTGTGCGAGGTGAGGTGTATTTCAACTTCCAATGTGTTTCCTTTTCATACAAACAGTAGTGATGAAGTGAAAGAAAAAGATATGGCATGTGCAGTTCATTCTTTGTCTCCGGGTTGCCTGCTTTTGACGTCTCAAGGGTTGATGGAGATGTAGAATAGGTGTGAGGCCTGTTGATTTTGATTTTCATGTGCATGAGTTCTCATTCGACGTTGTACCATGTTACGTAAAATTTTCGTTTATGTCTGAGCCGCTACGGACGGAAATAAGAATACAGTCTTGTCCAGCGAGGTTCCACAGTCCCGAAAATATAATAATATCGGTAGGTTAACTTATATTGTGAAACCCCGAAATACTGATACAGGGTGCAAAATACTTCAAATAAAAAGTTGCGTATTTAATTAATTAAAAATTACAGTAAAATTGTAAAAATTAAATTATAACTTTGTCTCAAAAGAACCTTGTCCAGATTCGAATCCAGTATGCAATTATATCAAATAAACCGTTACGGTCGATGAACGATTTTATAGCGACTATTTGAAATTTTAATCTAGGCATATCGTACCATCTACACAATGAAATCACGATTTTTCTCTTTTACTAGAAAAATATAATCAAATCGGTTCAAACGTTTCTTGTTTTACCGAATTTAGACTTCAAACGGATTCTATATATTCAATTAAAGGTTAGATCGAAAATTACAAATTGCCGCGTCGTTTTCGAGCTCGTTTTAATTGTATTATAAATTTTATATTTTTGAACTCGATTTTATAAAATAAATTCGATATAAAATCTGCTAATATCACCAAATCAATATTTAAACAAATTTAAATATTCGTAGACAACGTTCAAAAATCTGGGATGTCACAAAAGAATAGTTCTCAGAATAAATGGAAGCAGAATCATACTAAGGATGGTCAGAAAAAGAAAGACAGGAAAGAGATAGAGTGCTTTAGCTGTGGAAAGAAGGGCCACTATGCTAAAGAATGTCAAGCAAAGCCAGCGGACAGGAAGTGCTTCAATTGTGGCCAAATGGGACATCATAAGGATAAGTGTCCACAACCTCGGAAAGAAAGGCGGATTGTGAAAGCATATGCTATTAGTGTTGTTCCTTCTTCGTCAAATACCCCAACTGTAGTGGAGAAAGGAAAGAATGTCGTCGTTCAAGGTATGCTTTCTATTTATGATGTTCATGTTCGAGTATTGTTTGATACTGGGGCTTCTCATTCCTTCATATCTAGTGACATGGTAGATAGGTTGGGATTGGAACCCGAGATAGTCGATAGACCTTTAGTTGTGACGAACCCGATTGGTGGTTCGACTAGCCTTAGTATGATTTGTCGAAATTTGGTCTTATCGAGTCATGGATGTATGCTTGCTTGTGATTGCTTTGTTTTGGGCTTTACTGGTAGGGAATTATTTTGGGAGTCGATTGGCTCCAAAGGTACGGGGTGGTGTTAGACTGTGAGGGATTTTCAGTGACTATTAGGGCGGATGATGGGCGGAGGGTAGTGTTTGGTGGCCTACCTAGTGATGAGGTGATGGCTAGTTTTATAAATTCCCTAGAAATCCCGCAGGACGAGTTATCAGGGGATCCCATTGCTGGCCAGTATCCGGTTATCTTCGAGGAAGTGACTGGACTTCCACTACACCGAAAGATTGAGTTCCTTATTGATTTAGTGAAAGATGCCCGACCTATAGTGATTCCACTTTGTCGTATGGCACCAAGGGAGCAGCGAGAACTCGGGGTTCAAGTAAGCGATCTTTTGAAGAAGGCATTTATCAGAAGAATTGTCTCTGAGTCGGGATCACCAGTTGTATTTGCCACTAAGGCAGATGGTTCCCTTTGTTTATGTGTGGCCTATAGCGAGTTGAATAAAGTGACTAGGAAGAATAAGTATCCTCTTCCACAGACAGATGATTTATTTGACCAACTAGAAGGAGCAATAGTGTTCTCCCAATTGGACCTCACGACAGGATTTCATCAGCTCCGAGTAGCAGCCGAGAGTATTCCTAAAACGGCCTTTCGGACGTTGTCTGGATTCTATGAGTTGTTGGTCATGCCATTCGGGTAGACCGATGCACCATCATATTCTGTGGATCTTATGAATAGAGTTTTCAGGGATCAATTGAATAAATTTGTCCTTGTGTTCATGGACAAATATTGGTTTACTCGAGGACAGAGGAAGAACACAAGGAACATTTGAGGACAGTGATGGAGGTGTTGAGGAAACACCAACTGAAAGCGAAATTCTCTAAGTGTCACTTCTGGAGATGGGAAGTGAGATTCTTGGCCATGTTGTTTCAAAGAATGGTATTGCCATGGACCTTGCGAAGGTGGCTACGGTATAGGATTGGTCTACACCCAAGAATGCAACGGACGTGAGAAGTTTCTTGGGATTAGCTGGATATTATCGTAAGTTCATCCAGGACTTCTCCAAGGTAGAGGCATTGTTAACTCAGTTGACCAAGAAGAATCAAGCTTTCATCTGGGACGGAAGGTGTGAAAATTCATTCAAGAGTCTAAAGGAGAAGTTGACGTGTGCACCAGTGTTGGTTATTCCTAAAAGGAATGAAGAGATGACGGTATACACGGATGCATGTGGTACCGAACTAGGTATTGTATTGATGCAAGGAGGTAGGGTTGTAGCTTATGCTAGTCGGCAACTGAAATCGCATGAAAAAAGATATCCTACCCACGATATGGAATTGGCAGCGATCATGTTCGCGTTGAAGATGTAGAGAAATTATCTCTTGGGAGAAAGATTCGAATTGTTTACTGATAATAAATCATTAAAGTATCTTTTCTCTCAAAAGCATCTAAACCTCCGTTAGCGGAGATGGTTAGAATTCTTGGCTTCATATGACTTCAATATCACATACACACCAGGAAAGGGCAATGCAGTAGCTGATGCATTAAGTAGGAGACATGCTAGTTTAGGGGCTATGTTTCTTTAATGGAAGCAACTAGAGTATGTCGCCGAATTGCCAATTGGATCCAAAAATGTTAGCAAGTTTGACGATCAGACCGACTTTGAGTAAGCGGATTGGTTCTAGTAAGAGGGATGATCCTAACCTATTGGAAATCATCTACGGTTAGAGATGGGTATCGACGAGGAGATGAACAAGTATGGGCTTGATCGAGATGGATGGCTTAGAAAGAATGGAAGACTAGTTGTGCCCAATGTCAATGTATTGAGAGATGAAGTGCTTAGAGAACGTCATCACTCAAAACTGACTATACATCCCGGTGGTAACAAAATGTATCAAGACATGAAGCATGCTTACTACTGGGGAGGGATGAAAAGAGACGTTGGGAAGTTTATATCCAAATGCATGAATTGCCAGCTAGTTAAAGCCGAGCAAAAGAAGCTTAGTGGTTTGCTATAACCATTGGAAATTCCAGAATGGAAATGGGAACGAGTCTCAATGAATTTCATTGATGGTTTACCAAGGACTAGATCGGGTCATGATAGTATTTGGGTGATTGTAGGTCGATTGACCAAAAGTGCAAGGTTCATACTAGTCAAGTCGAATAGAACAACAACTAAGTTAGCAAAACTATATATGTAGTGGGTAGTGAGATTTCATGGAGTACCTAAAAGCATTGTGAGTGACCGAGATCCATTGTTTACTAGTGGATTTTGGAAGAGCTTACAAGAGGCTTTGGGATCAGAATTACATCTCAGTACCGCATACCATCCTCAAACAGAGAGGATGAATCGAGTATTAGAAGATCTCTTGAGAGCTTGTATATTGGATTTTGGTGGATTATGGGGTGACCATTTGCATCTGGTTGAGTTCGCATATGATAATAGTTATCAATACAGTATTGGTATGGATCCATTTGAAGCTTTGTACGGAAGGCCGAGCAACTTACTATCATGTTGGTTAGAAACCGATGAGAAATTTGTGCTTGGATCGGATGTGATAAGAGAAACCTCAGATAAGATCAAGGTTATCCAATAGCGAATGAAGGTAGTCCAAGATAGGTAGAAGAGTTATGCTAATAAGAGACGAAGAGAACTAAAATTCTCCATTGGCGACTTGTTGTTTGTCAAGATTTCTCCATTATAGGGTGTGATTCAATTCGATAGGAGACGCAAGCTAGCACCAAGGTTTGTTGGTCCATTCCCAGTCCTCGAACAAGTTGGGAATTTAGCATATAAGTTTGGATTACCTAACAAGATGGCAGGAGTTCACAACGTATTTCATGTTTCTCAATTAAGGAAGTTCGTGCACGACCCCGATATGACTATTTCACTTGATCAGTTGGACAACATCAAAGTAGAACCCGAGGAGGTTGGGCACTTAGGCCGATCCGTATTGTCGAGTACGATACGAAGCAACTTCGAAGGAAGGTGGTGAAACTGGTCAAGATTTAGTGGGGCGAGAATAAGAATGATTGTACTTAGGAAACAAAGGAGAGCATAAGGGAGTCGCAGCCAGAGCTTTTTGCCTCGTAAGATTTTAATAGTGATAATTATTCCTTTGTTAGTAAACCGCATGCTAGGATAGACTTGTTGTGTTATTATGTGTGTTTGATTGTTTGTAAATGGCTGATAGTCATGCGGGACCCATTGTATGTTTTGGTTAAGGAATTTCAAGGGCGAAATTTCTTAAGGGGGGAGGGAGAATGCAACGACCCGCATTCTACGCATCGGAGGATCGTAGAATATTTATTTCATTTTCTTAGGAGGTCGTATTGTTGTGTAACTTTGGGGAACGACAATTGAGGTCATTTCCCACGTTCATGATTTTTGCCGATTTTTAAACGATTGTTTTGACCCTGGCAAACCTTGTTTCGCCTATAACTTTTGATTGGTAAGTAGTTTTGACCTGATACCACTTCCATTAGATTCAGATGTTGGTTTAACATTCCATAGAGTGGTCAGTCAAACGAACTTACCGTTTGGGAGATAAGGCTGAAACAAGGTTTAGAAGGTGAAAAACAGCTTAACCGGGCCAAATAAGGTGTTAGCAGCTAGGGCCACTGGGGAATTTCTGGATTAGGGTTGCATAAAGGCTGAAAAGGGTTAGAGGAACCTTTCTTTGTCATTTTTATAGCCGCCATCTACCTCTCTTCAACCCTAACAATGGCCTCCACCTTCTAAATCACCCCCGAATTACCTTTTAAGCATATGTTAGCCTAATCAACATCAAATCAAGGCAAATCAACACCTAATCAGAGTTGCAGCTGCTGTGTTGCATAGGAATTCGACCCAAAACAGTAGAGAAGTTCAGATCTATAATTCATTTGTGGCTAGCGTGAGTGATTTGCATTGTTTTTCACTAATTACGGCTAATTAAGGATGATTAGTGATAATTAACAAAATTATGCATGATAAAAATCTGGAAAAATATGTAAAAATTCTTAAATATTATTTTAGGGCTCTGGTAGAAATTTGGGTTAATTTGGATATGTTTTGCTAATCCTATCATTAGTTATGACTAAACATGATTAAGGGGGAAATTATTGGTCTTAGGTATGTTTGATCTAAAATGACGTGTATACTTGATGTTTTGATCTTTTTGATTGAACTTGTATGTTGTTACTATTGTTTAGAATGTTTTATGATTAATTTGAAAAGTTGGAATGGTTGAAAACGTCGTCGTATGGCGAGAATGGACGAAACAAACTTGTTGGAAATTCGGCAGCAATATGGATCGGATCGTGTATAGGGGATCGGGTGGAACGAACCAAACTGGGGTAGTCGAACCTTCAGCAACATGGAAATAAGGAAGGCCGGATCGGATTAGATTGGAATAGAGTTGGAGTTTGAATGGATCACTGAATCGGAGTAGCACTGAACCGAACCGCTTCAGTAGCACCGGACCGAGCCGCATGTGAGAAGCCGAACCGAACCACATGGAGGAAATGAACTTGAACCGAACCGAGGGAAGAGAATTAAGCCAAACTGAATGCGGAGCTTGAGCATCACATGCCGAACCGAACCGGGTTTGGACCTCCACTACTATTACGCGACGACTCTTCTGAAGACCACCTCTAATTCGACAAAAACCCAAGATGCAAAGGAAGTCCAAATGGGAAGTTATTACTCAGGATCCAGATGGGAACCAATGAGATTAACTTCCAGAGTTCCTCTTTGTTGTGAGACATGTGCAAACGGGTTATCGATGTCTATAGCTTTGACTCACCACTGAGAGACTAATATTGGCTATGGATTAGTGCAGTGGAGTTATTATAACTGCATGGGCAAAGTGATCGTAGTCGGGCTATGAGCTAGTGCAGTGGGGTTGTCATGACTCTATGGGGGCAGAGTGGACATAGCAAAGTATTAGTGGTGCCAGATCAGTGCAGTGGAGCCATCATGACTCCATGGGGCAGAGTGATCGTAACAAAGAATTGGGTGACCAAAGTGGTGGTTATCGTATACTTTACGCACTGAGTGAGAGATATGAGGATGATTGTTATGTTTGATGTTTTCTATCACCATGACATGGACACCCCTCCCCATTATTTTCACGCCATGTGTTAGTGTCACCTTAGAGTATTGTACATCATGTTGTGCTAACTCTTTGGTTGCAGGTCCAGGTTCAGGTATGGTTATGTATACCTGTTATTGTTCTGTTACTGCTGCTTATCGCTCATACCAGACTTTTGTATGACCCAGAGTTTTATGTCTCTTCTTATTACTCCAGGTGCTCCTAAAAGATCAGACTAGAGACGGGTTAGCTGGTTATGCACGAGTAGATGTCCGAAGACGAGCAGGAGGCTTACACGTATTGTTCCCATATATTCTCCCTATGTTGTTGCTGGTCACTACGTTGGGCATTAATAGTGTACCTTCCTATTTTGCTTTAGAGACAGTTTTAAAAAGTTGTAATAATGGTGGTTTGGATCGTAAGCTGTATTTTGAATTTTCCGCTATTATGATGGTTTAGTTTTCAGGCTATGCACCGTCTCGCCTATTTTATATCAAGTTATGTTATTATTATATTTCGTTAGATTCTTTGTTGGTTCACCATTCAAATCCCTTCCTTTTTCCTTTCATTTGACGACCATCTCGTGTTGGTTGGACATCGGTACAGTGCATTTTAGAGAAATGTCAGCAGGCGCGGGGCGGGCCGTTGCATGCTGGCCGTCAGTTGAAGGCGCATGAGAAGAGATATCCTACTCATGATCTTGAGTTGTTAGCCGTCGTGTTTGCTTTGAAAATATGGAGGCACTATCTTTTGGGTAAGAAGTACGAATTATATACAGATCATAAATCATTGAAGTATCTGTTCACCCAGAAGGACTTGAATTTGAGGCAGCAGCGTTGGTTAGAATTTCTTGCAGCATACGATCTAGATATTTTGTATACTCTAGGGAAAGCCAATGTTGTAGCAGATGCGCTTAGCGGGAAGAATTCCATTATCGGTAATCACATTATTACGCCTTCATTGATTGACAAAATCTCTGCTCTTCAAAAAGATGATGAATTTATTTAGAGGATTAGTAAAAGAGTTCGAGAAGGCGAACCCTCGAGTTTCCATATTGATAACAATGGAGTTCTGAGGTTATTAGGCCTAATTTGTGTTCTGAATATCCCTGAGCTCACAAGGGAAGTGATGGATGAATATCACGAATCCAAGCCTAGTATTCATCCAAGGGTGAGTAAGATGTATCATGATCTCAAGCGTACGTTCTGGCGGAGATCTATGAAAAGAGACATTTCCATATGTGTTAGCAGGTGTTCAACTTGCCAACAAGTCAAAAGTGATCAACAAAAACTTGCCAGATTGTTACAGCCACTAGAGGTTCCAAATTGGAAGTGGGATCAAATTTCCATGGATTTCATTGATGGTTTGCCCCGAACCAGGAAAGATAATGACAATATATGGGTGACCGTAGATCGTTTCACGAAGATAGCCCATTTTATTCCTGTCAGATCGACTAGAATAGCTCAAACTCTGGCGCAAATTTATTTTAAAGAAATTGTTAGACTACATGAAGTTCCCAGTAGTATTATTAGTGATCGTGATCCGATATTCGCTAGTAAATTCTGGGAAGCATTCCAGGTATAGCTGGGGACAAAGTTAAATCTGAGCACCACATATCATCCTCAAACAGATGGCTAAACTGAGAGGGTGAATCATATACTAGTAGACTTGTAGCGGGCATTTATTCTTGATTTTGGCAGATTGTGGGAAGATCACTTGCATTTGGTTGAGTTTTCATATAATAACAATTATTAGGCAAGCTTTCAAATGTCACCATTCGAAGCTTTGTATGGCAGGCCATGTAGATCTCTCGCATGTTTGGTAGAATCAGGAAATCGACTAGTATTGGGCCCCGACATGATTCGTGAAGCTTCGGATAAGGCCGATTTCGTTAAAAAGTGACTGCAAGCTCTCACAGCCGATAGAAGAGTTTCGCAGATTCGAGAAGAAGAGATTTAGCATTTGCTATTGGTGATTATGTATACTTGAGAGTTTTTCCCATTGAGAGGAATAGTTCATTTCGAGAAGACAGGGAAGTTGGCGCCTAGATTCATTGGACCATTCCTTATACTCGAAAGAATTGGAACTCTTGCTTACAGGGTTCAGTTTCCTGACTGGTTTCCAGGAGTACATGATATATTTCATGTGTCTTGACTTTGAAAGCATGTGCATGATCCAGATCTGATTGTGGAAGAAGCAGCACAACAAGATTTAGAAATTACACCAAGCTTAGCAGTGAGAAGAGAGCCAGTAAAGGTTATTGGCAAAGAAAATAAAGGTCTGAGAAACAAAAAGAAACATCTAGTCAAAGTGCAGTGGAGCGGAGATCCTAGAGGCTGTACATAGGAGACTGAAGATAGCATTAAGCAGGCTTGTCCCAA
The DNA here is from genome assembly GCA_030737875.1 of Allium sativum. Classification (NCBI taxonomy): domain Eukaryota; kingdom Viridiplantae; phylum Streptophyta; class Magnoliopsida; order Asparagales; family Amaryllidaceae; genus Allium; species Allium sativum. The sequence continues at coordinate 659,479,730 of CM060913.1, forward strand.
GTGCAGAGTGGACATCTCTGATTAGCTATGGAGCAAGGTACATTTACAATATGTTGCATTTCCGTTTTGTTTGCTACTTTACTATTGTTTCCTTTTCGGAGACGAAAAGTTTTAAGTTGGGGAGATTGTAACAACCCGGAAAATCAAAACCAATTTAAAATTTTTATTTTAGCTATTTTAATGAATTTTGAATATTTAAAATGATTTGTTTTAAATAATAACGATTTAAAATTTATCTAAATCGAGGTTAGAACGTATTTTTATTTTAATTATATAATGAGCCTGAAATGGCGTGGTAGTTTGAAAATTCGACTTCAAATTTTAAATGAATGTATGGGATTCAAAATAAATCGGATTTCAGTAAAACAAGAAATATTTGAATCTATTTAATTATATCTTTCTAACGAATGTGAAAAATACAGATTTCATAACGGGAATAAAAAGCTATGTCCATTTTAAAATTTGAAATAGTCACTATGGAATATAACATAATATATAGCCCTTATAAATAGCCATTTTACAAACGACCTCTGTTTTCGACGAAACCACTTTGGTTGGATCTGGAATGCCCATTTATTGCTAGTATTAAAATTCCAAAATTTTTGGAATTAATAAGTGAGCGTGGCAAAAGATAACGTGTTTTGTCAATTTCAGTCAAATTGGATCAACAGAAAAAGGCCATTTTTCAAACTGTCTCCAAATTCGATGAAACTAATTTTGTTAGGACCGTATCGTCAAAACATAGCTAGATTTATTTTTCGGGAATTTTTGGAATCAGTATGTGGCCCCAATAAATTAAAATGTACGTTCAACTTTAATATTGAATGTTTTATATTTTAATTTGAAGAATAACTGACTGAAACAGTTGAGTGGGCTTACGAAACATATTCCATTTTGTCCGAAATGAGGGTATTTAGCTGGGGGCAATAGTCGTTGGGTTGGATTTGGAGTTCGTATGGGTTAACGGGCCTTTATGGAATTACAAATTAAAAATATAAATAAAAAAAACATGGGCCAATAGAATTTCTCCTTTTATTTCCTCGTTCCAAAAGAAAAATCCCGTAACCCTTCTATCGACGGCGGCTACCATTCCCATCTTCTCTCCTCCGTGACTTCCTATCCACGCTACAAAATCCCTCGATCCTTTAGAGAAATATGTTGAAAATCTTGAGAGCTTCGTATCCATACAAGCCTCGCTCCCTAGCGTTTTGTATTGTTCAAGATCCACACCCCCAAAGTTCACCCACATCGGCACAGTTTGCACCGCCGTGCCAGCGTCGAACTCGATATGAGCACCCCCTTTTCCAGCACCTCTTGGAGCTCTTCAAGGTGGCGCAACCTGATCAGCTTCTCGTGCAACAGATTTCGCGAAAATCGAAAACCTAGTTTTGAACCCATTTGGAAGGTAATGGCCAGTTCTAATTTAAATGGTTTATAGCACATAAAAGCGTTGCGAATTCATGTTTATTTATAAAAATCGTATCTTTATCATACGACAACGAAATTCGATGAAACAGGACCCATTGGACTCGTGGCGATGTCTTCTACATTCTAGAAAAGACCGGGAGAATTTTAGAGCCATCTACAATTTAGGCGATGTCAAAACCAATGTGAGCAATCTAAATACATAAATAAATGAATAAAATTATATAAGTTTGCAGACGGAGTTTAATAGCTCCTGACACTGTCGTCCACAGACCATGAACGACTTGTTTGTACTGTGGTGTGAAATTGAATTCGATTGTGAGTGATTGATTGTGGTTGCAACAAAAATTGATTGTGTTTGTGGTAAATTCACAGTGTTGTGAAAATGAATTGTATTGTGGAAATTATAAAAATAAATCCCTTGTATCGCCGGGAGGCCTAGGATAGCAGAGGAGTCGTGCTAGGAATGGTGCCGGTTTTAATTACCCTGCCATTATAATGCTGAAATTCCTGAAATATTCATGTATTGAAATATTCATGTTCTGAAATAAAATTGTCTGAAGAATAAAAATCGCATTTTTATTGTATGAATAGAATATATGAAAATGATCATTATTTGAAATAAAAATTTGTTAACAATAAAAATCACATTTTTATTGTATGAATAGAATATATGAAAATGATCATTTTGTGAAATAAAAATTTGTTAACAATAAAAATCATATTTTTATGGTATGAAAAGAATATACGAAAATGATCATTTTTTGTAATAAATTTTGTTAATGATAAAAAACACATTTTTATTGTATGAATAGAATATATGATAATGATCATTTTTTTTAAATAAAAATTTGTTAACAATAAAAATCACATTTTTATTGTATGAATATAATGTATGTAAATGATCATCTTTTGAAATAAAAATTTGTTAATAATAAAAATCACATTTTTATTGTATGAATAGAATATATGAAAATGATCATTATTTGAAATAAAAATTTGTTAACAATAAAAATCACATTTTTATCGTATGAATAGAATATATGATAATGATCATTATTTGAAATAAAAATTTGTTAACAATAAAAATCACATTTTTATTGTACGAATAGAATATATGAAAATGATCATTTTTTGAAATAAAATTTGCTAATAATAAAAATTTAACAAAAATCTCATTTTTATTGTATGAATGTAGAAATATGAAAAATGATCATGGTTTGAAATAAAAAAAGTTTAACAATAAAAATTCACATTTTTATTGTATATAAGAAATATGAAAAATGATCATTGTTTGAAATAGAAAAAGTATAACAATAAAAATACACATTTTTATTGTATATAAGAAATATGAGAAATGATCATTGTTTTGAAATGGAAAAAGTTTGACAATAAAAATTCACATTTTTATTGTATATAAGATATATGAAAAATGATAATTGTTTGAAAATATGTTAACAATAAAATTTCATTTTTATTGTGTATGTAGGAAAGATTAAAAATGATCACAGTTGAATAAAATAAATTAACAATAAAAATTTACATTTTTATTGTAGATAATATGATAAAAGTATGTTAACATTAAAAATTACATTTTTTAATAATGTAAAGATGATTTTTAAAAAAGGTTCTAGTTTGATAAAATGTTGTAACATTAAAAAGTACATTTTTAATGTAAAGATGATTCATAAAAAAAAAGATTCTAGCTTGATAAAATATGTTAACATTAAAAATTACATTTTTAATGTAAAGATGATTCATAGAAAAAAACTCTAGTTTGATAAAATGTTGTAACATTAAAAATTAGATTTTTAATGTAAAGATGATTCATTAAAAAATATTCTAGTTTAATAAAGTGTTGTAACATTCAAAATTACATTTTTAATATAAAGATGAATCATCAAAAAGATTCAAGTTTGATAAAATGTTTTAACATAATAATAATGATTTAACAATAAAAACTACATTTTTATTGTATGTAGAATCAAAAAAATATTGTCTTTAACATGTGTAGGGAGAGTATAAAATTTCCATGCGTTGAAATATATTTTTGTTCATTAAAAATATAATTTTTAACATGGAAAATGAAGTGTACAAAATTATTTAAAGAATAAATAATTTGAGATCATCGAATGAATTATATTTGTATATATATATTAAAATAAAACGAATCGCATGCAGTAGGTTGTGATTTGGAATCGTAACTTTAAACGATTACATGGAGAGATCCGACCGTCGGATTTTACCAAAACTAGGACCGTTGGGTTCGCTTTGGAAAGATCTTTCCAATGATATAAAATTTGTTAAGATCCAATGATTAGATTTTGAGAAATATGTAACTCAAATATCAATAAAAACAGGGCCAGGGCCGCGTAATGACTTGAAGTGTCGTTTAATTGAAGGGGCTATTTTTATATAATAAATAGCGATAAATCGTTATAAAAAATTATAAACGATATGGAATGAAAAGAATTGATTTGAATTATATATATTCGCGATTTATTTGAAAAGGCAGAGTTAATTCTCATTTCAAATAATTATACGATGGTTAGAAGTCGAAGATATTGAAGATGGTGGTTGAAGACCGGCGATCTTCACATCGAATGGACGACTACTGATGCCTTTGATTAGAGTTGCTGCCTTGAAAGGGTCACAGTGTAGTTGTCTGAACGTACTTGTTGATTTTTCGGATATGCGAGAGCTCTCTTCCGTATTGGACATACGGAACGAGGAATAAGGTGTCTCCAATTACGTTCAGACCCAGAACGGACTTGTAAATGGATGTGTGTTTGAAATTGGATTTTATTATGTACTGATTGATTTCTATTAAATATATATTTGTTTATTGTAACGATAAGGAATTTCGCTCGGTTCGAATCGATCGCTAAATCGACCAAGACCATTCGAAACCCTTGATTGTTTTGAGAACAGACAAATTGGAACGCAAACAGAAGAACATTTCATTGTTTATTACAACAATTCCACCAGAATACAAGAATATTATAGGAGCATGAATAAATATTACATAGAAAATATCAGAGATTACAATACATTACATAGCAGCGGAAAATAATACAACACACAATTGAAAGAGATAAACGGATACAGAACTTTCCGAATACCGCTTCAGCTGTAAATCAGGATCCTGTGAATATAAATCTGCAAAACCAAAACTACTAGTTGCCCATGTCAAAATAAGGGCACCCAGAGATTAGGTTAAAACAATAAACTCTAGGTCAGTTATGTGACTGGTGTGAGAAATAAAACAATTATTTATCTTTATTTTAAAGTTAGGTAAATCAAGGGACCACTCCGTATAACACGGAACGGGTTTCCTCCCAAGAATACCAGTGCATAAAACAACAGCGCAATGCTAAATAAAGAAAAATGAAGCTATTATAAGACCCAGGTCCCATCACACAATGCAACGCAAGCTGGAGGATAGGATTTTTACCTTATAATAGCCAAAGAATGCTTGATACGCTAAATTTCATCTTGTATTATTACTATAAGTGAAGTAAACAATTTCAATCATAAGTATCAATCATAGATGGCATAAGTGCCCCATACCACTATGTCTCCATACTAGGCTCTACAAATAAAACCGCAAAGTCACGTATTGGAAGCTGGATTTCCATCTGTGAATCGATGCAAAATATAGTCCTCTACCGATTTGAGACTGTCTAACCCGAGTCTTAGGAACAAAACGCATCATCCCTTGGATCGTCAAGGCCGGCCCACCGATGTGGATTAAAATGGCTGAACACTGTGTTTCCCCGCCCTTTGGGGCGTAAATGAGCCAAATGACTCCATCGGCTCCACATAGTCACTGATATATCCAAGGCGCCTCGCAACAGCAACAACCACACAGGTGAAAATAATATAAATGTCAGGGCTGGTAGGTCACTGACACCACCCTAGCTAGAAGGAAACGCATGTCCTCCCTGATGCCCTCTCCCGTCTCTGGTTCACAACCGGGGTGTGAGTCTCGTGAATCAACGTTACACAAAGCTATGCCACACATGCGGTGCTTTGATCATCAACCACAAGACTTTGCTTGTCAACAGAAGCCTTGATCAATTGCCACTTTGGCATGCCACACAGGCAATTCACTCCATGCGATTGATATCCATCAATATATAACCACTGAGCTCGTATGTCTCAGAGAAGGGCGTTAAGCAAGAGAATAAATTCTCTGCCGCCAAACAGATATATATTTAATAGAAATCAATCACACAGAATAAAATCCAATGTCAGACACACAGTCCATTTACAAGTTCTTTCTGGGTCTGAGCGAAACCGGAGGCACCTTGTACCTCGCTATCCATCGATCTCCAAATACGTCTGGACAATCACCAATTGATTCCCTCCTTTTGGGTGTACAGCCCAATCAAGATCATCAGTAATCACCCAAACGATGTGAAGACCTCCGGTCTTCGACCACCGTCTTCATCCTCGACAACACGTCGAATCAGTTATTCAGAATGGGATAAACACGGTCTTTCTGAATAACTCACGTATATAATAAACAAGTGTTACACAAACACAATATACGCCTCATTCCAATTCAGAATATTCTTTTATTCAAATATTCTTACACTATGAGAAAGGTTCCTATTAATTTTATCAAAGATAAATTCTTTAAATTTATTCTTTAATCTCCTTTTTAATATCAATTCAAATTAGTCGGGATAAGCGAACCACATCGAAGTAATCATTTATTTTATTTCCCAATCCCAACCTATTCATCCCATGAAGTAAAACTGGTCGTACTTCATATCTAACACCACGGTGTTATCGGTAAATTCAATTACAATTCCACGTTCAAATCTAGTTAAAGATTTAACTATCGCCTAGAGCAAAACTGGTGATACTCCATTCCCGATCATTTCAATCTAGTTAAAGATTCATTAAAACTCCACTTAGTTTTAATCTTCCTAAAAATCAATATTAATGATTGCTTAACTTAGGAAATTATATCATGTCTTTAACTGGGTTAAAGAACCAATGTAATTTAAAACACCATACACTATAAACCCAAAACCACATTCCATTCCAATTCAATTATTGAAACTTCGGGTTACTTTTAAAACCCTTTCAAATCCAATTTATTTATTTCAAAAATAAATAAATTATTATTCTAGTTCAAAACTAGTTCATTTCGATAAAAATCTATTTTTATCTTTTCAAATTTGGAATTTTTCTTCTCAATTCTTCACAAATCATTTATTATGATTTTACACAAATTATTACTATTTTTATTAATTTTGTCAAGGCCCGTACAGTCGGTTTCCATCAACGGTCATCGAACTGCAATTATAGCAACCTTTTCCAAATTTGATTTGGACATAATTCCAAATCCAACCATTAGATTTCAAATCTCTAATATTCATTAGAAAGCTCTTTTCGATTCAAACACAACGGTTCCAGTTTTAGGAAAATCCGACGGTCGGATCTCCCGTAATATCCGTTCGAAAACACTGGTCGAAATCCGCGAACTGCAGCGGCGCAGCGCGTTCTATTCAGGCCATTCTATATATATAATATATGTATTATATATATTTCGTCGATTTCCTTTTAAAACGTATTTTATAAATCGTTTTAAATTCGTTTTCGAAACGATTTTAACTTCATATTCAATTTCGAATCAAAGTTGAATATCCACATTATCGATATACAAATGATAATATTTTCAAAACGTTATATTTTGAAATCACTTTCTTTTCTACATTCATTATTAAAATGAATAAAATCGATATAAATATCGTTCACGTCAAAATGGCGTCAATCTAATCAACACGGCTTTTATTCAACACATGAATGTTTATTCTATTCAACACATGAATATTTATTCTATTCAACACATGAATTTTTATTCTATTCAACACATGAATTTTTATTTTATTCAAACCACGAATTTTTTATTCAACACATGAATATTTTTCTATTCAACACATTAATTTATATTATTCAACACTTGAATTTTTATTCTATTCAACACATGAATTTTTATTCTATTCAACACATGAATTTTCTATTCAACACATGAATTTTCTTTATAATATTCCTTATTTTCCAAATTGGAATGAGGCCCAATCAATTACCATATAATGTTAATTATACGGATTCCCTAAAACACATGTATATAATAGCAATGATAAATCATCAACCATCATACAGAGTGCACCACAAAACTGCATAAGCATTAAATATCAATAATTAACGCTTACACAGTCTGTCAACCCATCGATTAACATACAACTAAACAATCGGGATTAGTGTACGTCAAATATCATCCCAATACCCGTGTGGGGTTTCAAATCAACAAACATAGATTTTTATTTGTGCAGTTGGGCAATGTGCAAAATTTATCATCTTAATCTATATCAGTCAAATCGGTGTACATAAACAAATCGTTCGATTTGTAAATGAGTATTTATTTTACTTCAACACATGAATATATATTTTATTTCAACACATGAATATATATTTTATTTCAACATATGAATATATATTTTATTTCAACACATGAATATATATTTTATTTCAACACATGAATATATATATTATTTCAATATATATTTTATTCCAACACATGAATATATATTTTATTTCAACACATGAATATATATTTTATTTCAACACATGAATATATATTTTATTTCAACACCTGAATATATATTTTATTTCAACACCTCAATATATATTTTATTTCAACACATGACACTATCAAATTTCACTACATAGAAATCAAACAAACAAGTCATGCATGGTCTGTGGACGACGGGTGTTAGGTGCTGCTAAGCACCGTCCGCATCCTAGTATATATTTCAAATTAGAAATAGATATAAAAGTGAGGAGTTCTCACTGAGAGCTAAACCAAATGCCGCGACTCTTCATATGTAGGAAATCTTCGCTGTGCTCGCCTTCTATCACTTTCGTTGTCCATAGCCACAACATATATAAAAATCGCATTTTTAAATTCTCTAGTATATAAAAATCATATTTTTATTCTTTCTGTAATATAAAAATCATATTTTTATTCTTTCTATAATATAAAAATCATATTTTTATTCATTCTATAATATAAAAATCATGTTTTTTTTATATTCTCCATTCTATAAAAATTCTATTTTTAATCCGCTACTCATATAAAATCGAATTTTCATTCTCACTACTTCATGGTAAAAATAAAGTTCATATTTTTATTAATCAAAATATTTCATACATAGAATAAAATCAAATCTTTGTCTTCTAAAAATTTTATTTTCTTACATAACTAAAAATCGTATATTTTCTTAACTAAAAATCAAATCTTTCTTAAAATAAAAATTAAACCTTTACTACTAATAAAAATCTATATCTTCTACTACTAAAAATCTAAATTTTCTATAACTAAAATATAAATTTTCTATAACTAAAAAAACTAAACATCGAAGAAGGACAAAACTTACAAGAGGGGGGTTTTCTACTGCGCCTTCACTGGAGGAGGGGGATCGCAGTCACTGGCGAAAGGGGGGTCGCGGTTGGCCACGGTAGTGCTGTGGGTGGCGGGTTGGTGGCGGTTTTGAGGATTGGGGTTTTAGGGGTTTCGAGCTAGGGCTGGAAGGGGGCGAAGGAGAGGGGAGCGACACGAGGAGGGAGGCGCTTAGTAGTGGGGGCCAGCGTGGGTGAGAGCGGCGGTGACCAGGGACGGTGATGGATCGGTTTTCGTCGCTTCTTTTTTCCCTTTTCTAATTGAATAGGTCAACCGGGGGGGGGGGGGCGCTGAGCGAGTATAGGGAGAGTGAGGGAGGTTTTTATTTTTTAATTTATTTAATTTCAAAAAGAAACTTTTTATTTCGACCTCGTAATCGAACCCACCGACTATCGTCCATAGCTAATTACCCCTATTCTGAACACAATGGGATAGGTATCGCAAGCCGATTCGATCAGTTTTCGTCAAAATATAAATCTATATATTGAATTTGAACGTGCATTTCAATTTACCGGGGCCACATATGAACTCTAAAAATTCTCGAAAAATATTTTCTAGCTTCGTATTGACGATACAGTTCTAACAAAACTAATTTCGTCAAATTCTGAGACCATTTGAAAAACAGCCATTTTCTGGTCGATTGAAATTGACTGAAACTGCCAAAACACGTTTTCGTTCGCCATGCTCACATATTGATTTCAAAAATTACGAATTTTGGAATATAGCAATAACTTGACATCCCGGATCCAATAAAAGTGGTTTCGTCGAAAACCGAGGTCGTTTGCAAAATTTCCATTTTTAAGGGCCAGAATTCCATAGCGACTATTCTGAATTTTCAACTGGTCATAACTTTTTATTCCCGCTATGAAATTTTGTTTTTCAAGATTCGTTGGAAAGATATTTTCAATTAGATTCTAATATTTTTAGTTTCACTAAAATCCGATTTATTTTGAATCCTGTACATTCATTTGAAATCGAATTTTCGAACTACCGACCCATTTTCAATTCCTTTTATAATATAAAATAAATATTTATATTCTAACGTTGATTCAAATAAATATATACATTCTAATTCTATTCAAAATAAATTTCTCGTCGTTATTATTTAAAATATTTCATTTTAAATACCCAAAATTCACTAAAATAAATTTTTTTAATTAGCTCGGATTTCCGGGTTATTACATTTATTCTCTTGCTTAACACCCTTCCCTGAGACGTACGAGCTCGGAGGTTATATATTGATAGACATCAGTCGCATGGCGTGAATTGTTAGTGTGGCATGCCAAGATGCAAATGATCAAGGCTTATTGTTGAAAAGCAAAGCCTTGTGGTTGATGATCAAAGCAAAACTTTAATAAGAATAGCTTTATGTATAACATTACTTCGCGAGCCTCACACCCCGATATGAACCAGAAACGGGAGAAGGACCCAGGGAGAACATGAGTATCATTCTAGCTAGAAGTGGTGTCATGGTATGGAACCCAGACATTTTTAATTATATGGATGATGGAAAGCGAGGTACCTCGGATTTGAGTCCCTAGTGGCTCTTTATTTACGCCCCATAGGGCGGAAAAACGTATTGTTCAGGAATTATAATCCACTAACGTAATTGTGGACCGACCCTGGGGCTCCTAGGTGCAGTTGTAGCTGTTCCTGAGACATGGGATAGATTGTATCGAATTCGGCAAGGACGATCTCTTGCCTTGGTTCATGATGGAAATACAACTTCCAATACAACATCGTGCGGTTTTGATTGTAAAACTAGTATGGCAACATAGTAGGATGGGGTACTATGCCGTCTATGATTGATATATAATGATTGAAATTGTTTTTGAAACATATATTCACTAATAATAATATCAAATGATATGTTTTATACTTATCAAGCATATTTTGGCCATTATAAGGTAAAACTCTATCCTCCGGTTTACGTTGCATTGTGTGATGGGACTTGAGTCTTATAATGACTTCATTTTTCTGTAACGAAAAGGAATTTCGCTCAATCCGAATCAGTAGCTAAACCGATCTAGATCGTTCGAAACGCCTGATTGTTTTGAGAACACGACAAAACAGAACGCAGACGGAAGAACATTTCATTGTTATTACAACAATTCCATCAGAATACAAGAATATACAGAGTATAAGTGAATAAATATTACATAGAAATATCAGAGATTTAAATTACATTTAAATACATAGCAGCGGAAAAATAATACAATAAACAACTAGAAGAGATATACAGATACAAAGCTTTCCGGATATCATTCCAGCTGTAAACCAGGATCCTGTGAATATAAATCTGCAAAACCAAAAATACTAGCTGCCCATGTCAAAAAAAGGGCACCCAGAGTTTAGGTTAAAACAATAAACTCCAGGTCAGTCATGGGACTGGTGTGAGAACTAAAACAATTATTAATCTTTATTTAAAGTTAAGTAAATCAAGGGACCACGCCGTATAACACGGAACGGGTTTCCTCCCAAGAATACCAGTGCATAAAACAACAGCGCAATGCTAAACAAAGAAAAATGAAGCTATTATAAGACCCAGTTCCTATCACACAATGCAACGCAAGCCGGGGGATAGGGTTTTCCCTTATAATAGCCAAAGCATGCTTGATACGTTTAAAACAAGTCATTTGGTACTATTATAAGTGCATAGTGTATAAAACAATTTCAGTCATAAATATCAATCATAGACGGCATGGGTACCATATATCATGTCGCCATACTAGGCTCTACAATCAAAACTGCAAATGTCACGTATTTGGAAATTGGATTTCCATCTATGAACCGAGGCAAAAGATAGTCCTTAACCGATTCGAGATGCTCTAGTCTGTGTCTCAGGATCAGAGCTCGAGTGACCCTTGGAGCGACAGGGCCAGTCCACCGATGTGGATTAAAATGCCTGAACACTACGTTTCCCCACCCTATGGGGTGTCAATGAGCCAACAAATGACTCCATCGGACCCGGATCGTCCGATCAAACCGAGGCACCTCGCAACAGCAACAACGACATAAGTCAAACTCGTCAGGGCGTGTAAAACCACTGACGCCACTTCTAACTAGAAGGAAACGCATGCCCTCCCTGAGGTCCGTCTCCCGTTTTTGGTTCATACTGGGTGTGAAACTCGCGAAGTAACCGTTACAAAAAGCTACGCCACAAAGGCCGTGCTTCGATCATCAACCACAAGACTTTGCTTTTCAACAGAAGCCTTGATCATTCACCACTTAGGCATGCCACACAGGCAATTCACTCTATGCGTTTGATATCCATCAGTATATAACCCCTGAGCTCATACGTCTCAAAGAAGGGCGTTAAGCAAGAGAATAAATTCTCCGCCTCCAAACAGATATATATTTAATAGAAATCAATCGCACAGACTAAAATCCAATGTCAGACACACAGTCCATTTACAAGTCCGTTCTGGGTCTGAACAAAACCGGAGGCACCTAGTACCTCGCATATCCATCGATCTCCAAGTACGTCTGGACGATCACCAACTGTTTCCATCTTCTTTGGTACACAGCCCAATCAAGATCATCAGTAATTACCCAAACAACGTGAAGACCTCCGGTCTTCGACCACCGTCTTCATCTTCGACACCACGTCGAATTAGTTATACAGAATGGGATAAACCCGGTCTTTCTGAACAACTCGCGTATATATAATAAAAGTGTTACACAAATACAACATACGCCTCATTCCACTTCAGAATATTCTTTTTATTCAAATATTCTTATATTTTGGGAAAGGATCCCATTAATTTTATCAAAGATAAATTCTTTAAATTTATTCTTTAATCTCCTTTTTGAATATCAATTCAAACTAGTTGGAATTAGCGAACCACACCGAAGTAATCATTTATTTTAATTTCCCCATCCCAACCTATTCATCCCATGAAGTAAAACTGGTCATACTTCATATCTAACACCACGGTGTTATCGGTAAATTCAATTACCATTTCACGTTCAAATCTAATTAAAGATTTAACTATCGCCTGGAGTAAAACTGGTGATACTCCATTCTCGATATTTTCAATTTAATTAAAGATTCGTTAAAAATCCACTTAGTTTTAATCTTTAACTGGGTTAAAGAATCAGTGTTATTTAAAACACGGTTCACGATAAACCCAAAATCACATTCCATTAATTATCGGGTTAAAGAACAAGTGTTATATAAAACACTGTTCACGATAAACCCAAAAATCAATACGCATTCAATTCCAATTAAATATCATTTAATTGGTACACTTCATTAAATCTAAATAAAAAGATTTAATCCTTTTTCTCCACTGGGCATAAGAACAGTGTTAATGAAGACACCATTCACGACAAACCCAAATCACATTTGATATTAAATACAAGGCTCTGAATAGAAAATATATCGGCTTATATTCAATATCAAATTCTACGACTAACAAATATCGTATTGGAAATAACGATATCTATATATCTTCCAAATTTCCATAACAATATATGTATCATCATGAAATCCAACATCGAAATATTCCGTAGACAATTTCGATTCAAATCCATTCCAATGCAATTATTGGAAGCTCTGGTTATTTTCAAAACCATTTCAAACTCACTTTATTTACTTAAAAGAAAGTAGAATTTTAATCCTAGTTCAAAACTAGTTCATTTCGATAAAAATCTATTTTTATCTTTTCAAATATGGAGTTTTTCATCCCAAATCTTCACAAATCATTTCTTATGATTTTACACAAATTACTACTATTTTTAATAATTTTATCAAGGCCCGTACAGTCGATTTCCATCAACGGCCATCGAAATGCACTTACAACGACCTTTTTCAAATTTGATTTGGACATAATTCCAAATCCTACCATTAGATTTCCAATTTCTCAAATTCATTAGAAAGCTCTTTTCGATACGAACCCAACGGTTCCGGTTTTAGGAGAATCCGACGGTCGGATCTCCCATAATATCCGTTCGAAATCAATGGTCGAAATTCGCTAACTACCGCGGCGCGGCGTGTTCTATTCAGGCCATTATATTATATATATATATATAATATATATATACTTCATCAATTTCCTTTCGAAATGAATTTTTTAAATCGTTTTAAATTCGTTTTCAAAATGATTTCAAATTCTTTTTCAAATTCAAATCAAAATTGAATTTTCCCTTACAAATTCGTTTTAAATTCATTTCAAATTGATTTCAATTCAAATTGATTTCTTATTCAATTTCAGTTCGTTTTCAATTCAATTTCAATTCGAATTCATTTATATTCAATTTCAATTCGAATTCATTTATATTCAGTTTCAATTCGAATTCATTTCTAATGAATTTCAATTCGAATTCATTTCTATTCAATTTCAATTCGAATTCATTTCTATTCAATTTCAATTCGAATTCCTTTCTATTCAATTTCAATTCGAATTCATTTATTTTCAATTTCAATTCGAATTCATTTCTATTCAATTTCAATTCTTTTCAAAATATCAAATTTTGAAATCACTTTCGATATTCAATATAAAATGAATAAAATCGATATAAATATCGTTCATGTCAAAATGGCGTCAATCTAATCAACACGGCTCCATATATTTTTATCTTCAAATATTCTATTTCAAATATTGCTTTTTCAAATATTTCTCTTTCAAATATGGAGTGAGGCCCAATCAATTACCATATAATGTAAATTATATGGATTTTCTACAACACATGTATACCATAACAACGATGAATAATCAACCATCATCCAAAGTGCATTCTACATTGTATAAGCATCAAATATAAATATTCAAACAAGTAAACAATCGGGATTAGTGTACGTCAAATATCATCCCAATACCCGTGTGGGGTTTCAAACAATCAAACACATATTTTATTTGTGCAGTTGGTCGATGTGTAAAATTTATCGTCCCAATCAATATTAGTCAAATTTGTGTATATAAACAAATCGTCCGATCTGTTTATTTTTATTTCATTTCATATACAAGTTAAAAATTCTATTTTTAACTGTAAAATATTTTCAACTATTTAAATATCTTATTTCATTTCACATCACATCACACAATCAACTACACATCAAAATCAAACAAACAAGCATACAAGCCGTCCATGATCTGTGGACGACGAGTGTCGGGTGCTACTAAACACCGTCTGCATCCTAGTATATATTTCAACTAGAAATAAAATCAAAAGTGAGAAGTTCTCACCGACTAGCTAATCCAAACGCCACGATTCTTCATATGCTGAAAACCTTCGCCGTTTCTTCTTTTGTCAATTTCATTGCCCGTAGCCACTACATATATAAAAATCACATTTTTATTTCAACATATACATAATAAAAATCAGATTTCTATTTCGCTACATATATAAAGATAATATTTTTATATTCTCTATTATATAAAAATCATATTTTTAATACTTCTACTTTATAAAAATTATATTTTTAACTTTTCTATAATATAAAGATTATATTTTTAACACTTCTATATTATAAACCAAATCTTTATACAACATAAAAAAACCCATGCCTTTCATTATATAAAAATATTGTCTTTCCTAGACTAAAAATATCGTTTTTCCTAGACTAAAAATCCGATCTTATAACTAATAAAAATCAGTTTTGAAATCAAAAAAAAATCAGTCTTTCCTATTAATACAAACAAAAATCTAATCCTTTATATATATATATAGATTGTTTTTTTTATAAACTGAAAACTATAAATAAATATGAACAAATAAACAAAAACACTTACAGCGTTCGAAATAGGGGGGACGGTTTTGGAGAAGAAGGCGCGGAGAAGAAGAAGGGGGAGGGACGGATGGGTGCGTCAGAGGTTGGTGGAGGCTGGAGGCTCGCGAGGTGGTGGCGTCAGTGGGAGGAAGGTGCGGTGTCGGTGGATGCTGCGGTCGATTAGAAGGAGGAGGCGGAGGAAGGGAGAAGCAGGGGGGCGCGCGCCTCCTTGCGGCGGCGATGAGCGTTGGGGCGCGGTGGCCCCTGGTAGAGGAGCGACAGCTCCTCCCCTTTCTTTCTCTTTTTTTTTTTACTTCTGGAAAGTAACGGGGGAAGAGAAAGAAAGAAAGGGGGGTCTTGTAATTTTTTTTTATTTTCAATTTCAAAAAGCAACTTTTAATCTCGATCTCGAAATCAAACCCACCGCCTGTCGTCTATAGCTAATTACCCCCATTTCGAACACAATGGGATATGTATCGTAAGCTGATTCGGTTGTTTCGATCAGTTTCCATCAAAATCAACATATAACTCTATATATTGAATTTGAATGCGCATTTCAATTCACCGGGGCCACATACTAACCAGAAAAATTCCAAAAAAATATTTTCTAGCTTCGTATTGGCGATACGATCCTAACAAAACTAATTTCATCGAATTCTGAGACCGTTTGAAAAATGGCCAATTTCCAGTCGATTAAAATCAACTGAAACTGGTCAAACACGTTTTCCTTTGCCACGCTCACATATTGATTCGAAAAATTATGAAATTTGAAACCTAGCAATAACTTGACATCACGGTTCCAACAAAAGTAGTTTCGTCGAAATCCGAGGTCGTTTGCAAAATTTCCATTTTTAAGGGCCTGAATTCTATAGCGACTATTCAGAAATTTCAACTGGACATATCTTTTGATTCCCGCTATGAAATTTCGATTTTTCGGATTCGTTGGAAAGATATTCCCAATTAGATTCTATTATTTTTGGTTTCACTAAAATCCGGTTTATTTTGCACCCGGTATGTTCAATTGAAGTTTGAAATCGAATTATCGAACTACCGCGCCATTTTCAATTCCTTTTATAATTATAAATAATTATTTATATTCTAACGTCGATTCAAACGAATATATACTTTCAAATTATATTCAAAATAAATTGCTCGTCGATATTATTTAAATTAATTCATTTTAAATAATCAAAATTCGCTACAATTGCCAAAATAAAAATTTTAAACTGGCCCAGATTTCCGGGTTATTACAATCTCCCCCACTTAAAACTTTTCGTCCCCGAAAAGGAACAAAGCCGAAAGTTGTTTCACAAATCAACTCAACTTCCAGTGCTTTCACTACGGCTTAAGTTCTTCAACTTTTCAGTTTCTAAGAACTTTTCAAAAATTTCAAAAATTTGGCTAACACCCTAAATTTTCGAAAAATTTCGCCATAACTTCCCCTGCACCGGGAGCACGGGAAAATCCCGAAATTGCCATACATGCCTTCTGATCTCAAAAAGAAAAAGAAAAAGCCAAGCGGCTAGCCAATCAGCTCATAAAATCATTATCACCCAAACAAAACAGTAAATTATGGTAAACATGTACCTATTTGTCGGGCAAACAATTTTATTCTTCTGCTCAAGCCTCTTTGCTATGACCTGTTCAATGTAATTACATGTATATGCAAGCAAATGCGACTAATTTTCAATACAATTCACCTTTTGGTTCAAATTGGCTATATGGTTCAAATTTAATCAATCTAACAATAATCAATCAACACAATCAGCAATCAATTAGTGAATTAACATTTCAAATTCATAACTTTGATATATAGTCAAAAATCAGATTTTTGATGCCAAATCACAACAATAGGCCCTATCTAATTTTGGTTCTCACACCAGTCAATAGGAAATATATAGAAAGCCCACTTTCGTCACTCGAACATAAATTCTGATGATGATGCATCAATCATCAGAATTCTCTTCGGGCGACTAGAATGTGATTCTATATCTACCCAATATATCAAAACTTCGAATACACGCAGATTAGATGTATACGCAAAATCTATATATACTGGATTGTCCACATCAATATAAATAAATAACCAAATACGAACAATTGATTTAAATTTTCAAAACAAAATTAGTTTTTACTTTAAAAATATACTCTGCACACTCGTTCTAGGATAATACTGATCCCATCTCTAACGAGTCTTTCTCATTGGATGTTACTAATCCAATATCTGATGAATTCTTTCGTATGGTTCTAATGTGTCTTGTTCTCTAAGCTTTGTAAACCAAAGCTCTGATACCAACTGTAACGAAAAGGAATTTTGCTCGATCCGAATCAGTCGCTAAACCGATCTAGACCGTTCGAAATGCCTGATTGTTTTGAGAACACGACAAAACAGAACGCAGACGGAAGAACATTTCATTGTTATTACAACAATTCCATCAGAATACAAGAATATACAGAGTATAAGTGAATAAATATTACACAGAAATATTAGAGATTTAAATTACATTTAAATACATAGCAGCGGAAAAATAATACAATACACAACTAGAAGAGATATATGGATACAAAGCTTTCCGGATATCATTCCAGCTGTAAACCAGGATCCTGTGAATATAAATCTGCAAAACCAAAACTACTAGCTGCCCAGGTCAAAATAAGGGCACCTAGAGTTTAGGTTAAAACAATAAACTCTAGGTCAGTCATGGGACTGGTGTGAGAACTAAAACAGTTATTAATCTTTATTTAAAGTTAGGTAAATCAAGAAACCACGCCGTATAACACGGAACGGGTTTCCTCCCAAGAATACCAGTGCATAAAACAACAGCGCAATACTAAATAAAGAAAAATGAAGCTATTATAAGACCCAGTTCCTATCACACAATGTAACGCAAGCCGGGGGATAGGGTTTTCCCTTATAATAGCCAAAGCATGCTTGATACGTTTAAAACAAGTCATTTGATACTATTATAAGTGCATAGTGTATAAAACAATTTCAATCATAAATATCAATCATAGACGGCATGGGTACCATATATCATGTCGCCATACTAGGCTCTACAATCAAAACCGCAAATGTCACATATTTGGAAATTGGATTTCCATCTATGAACCGAGGAAAAAGATAGTCCTCAACCGATTCGAGACGCTCTAGTCTGTGTCTCAGGATCAGAGCTCGAGTGACCCTTGGAGCGACAGGGACGGTCCACCGATGTGGATTAAAATGCTTGAACACTACATTTCCCCACCCTATGGGGTGTCAATGAGCCAACAAATGACTCCATCGGACCCGGATCATCCGATCAAACCGAGGCGCCTCGCAACAGCAACAACCACATAAGTCAAACTCATCAGGGCGTGTAAAACCACTGACGCCACTTCTAACTAGAAGGAAATGCATGCCCTCTCTGAGGTCCGTCTCCCGTTTTTGGTTCATACCGGGTGTGAAACTCGCGAAGTAAGCGTTACACAAAGCTACGCCACAAAGGCCGTGCTTTGATCATCAACCACAAGACTTTGCTTTTCAACAGAAGCCTTAATCATTCGCCACTTAGGCATGCCACACAGGCAATTCACTCTATGCATTTGATATCCATCAGTATATAACCCCTGAGCTCGTACGTCTTAGAGAAGGGTGTTAAGCAAGAGAATAAATTCTCCGCCGCCAAACAGATATATATTTAATAGAAATCAATCACACAGACTAAAATCCAATGTCAGACACACAGTCCATTTACAAGTCCGTTCTGGGTCTGAACGAAATTGGAGGCGCCTAGTACCCCGCATATCCATCGATCTCCAAGTACGTCTGGACGATCACCAACTGTTTCCATCTTCTTGGGTGTACAGCCCAATCAAGATCATCAGTAATTACCCAAACGACGTGAAGACCTCCGGTCTTCGACCACCGTCTTCATCTTCGACACCACGTTGAATTAGTTATTCAGAATGGGATAAACCTGGTCTTTCTGAACAACTCGCGTATATATAATAAAAGTGTTACACAAACACAACATACGCCTCATTCCACTTCAAAATATTCTTTTTATTCAAATATTCTTATATTTTGGGAAAGGATCCCATTAATTTTATCAAAGATAAATTCTTTAAATTTATTCTTTAATCTCCTTTTTGAATATCAATTCAAACTAATCGCAATTAGCGAACCACACCGAAGTAATCATTTATTTTAATTTCCCAATCCCAACCTATTCATCCCATGAAGTAAAACTGGTCATACTTCATATCTAACACCACGGTGTTATCGGTAAATTCAATTACCATTTCACGTTCAAATCTAATTAAAGATTTAACTATCGCCTGGAGTAAAACTGGTGATATTCCAATCTCGATCTTTTCAATTTAATTAAAGATTCGTTAAAACTCCACTTAGTTTTAATCTTTAACTGGGTTAAAGAATCAGTGTCATTTAAAACACGGTTCACGATAAACCCAAAATCACATTCCATTAATTATCGGGTTAAAGAAGAAGTGTTATATAAAACAATGTTCACGATAAACCCAAAAATCAATACCAAATCAATTCCAATTAAATATCATTTAATTGGTCCACTTCATTAAATCTAAATAAAAAGATTTAATCCTTTTTCTCCACTGGGCTTAAGAACAGTGTTAATGAAGACACCATTCGCGACAAACCCAAATCACATTTGATATTAAATACAAGG
The DNA here is from genome assembly GCA_030737875.1 of Allium sativum. Classification (NCBI taxonomy): domain Eukaryota; kingdom Viridiplantae; phylum Streptophyta; class Magnoliopsida; order Asparagales; family Amaryllidaceae; genus Allium; species Allium sativum. The sequence continues at coordinate 659,500,029 of CM060913.1, forward strand.
CTCTGAATAGAAAATATATCGGCTTATATTCAATATCAAATTCTACGACTAACAAATATCGTATTGGAAATAGCGATATCTATATATCTTCCAAATTTCCATAACAATATCTGTATCATCACGAAATCCAACATCGAAATATTCCAAAGACAATTTCGATTCAAATCTATTCCAATGCAATTATTGGAAGTTCTGGTTATTTTCAAAACCATTTCAAACTCACTTTATTTACTTAAAAATAAATAGAATTTTAATCCTAGTTCAAAACTAGTTCATTTCGATAAAAATATATTTTTATCTTTTCAAATATGTAGTTTTTCATCCCAAATCTTCACAAATCATTTCTTATGATTTTACACAAATTACTACTATTTTTAATAATTTTATCAAGGCCCGTACAGTCGATTTCCATCAACGGCCATCGAAATGCACTTACAGCGACCTTTTTCAAATTTTATTTGGACATAATTCCAAATCCAACAGTTAGATTTCCAATTTATCACATTCGTTAGAAAGCTCTTTTCGATACGAACCCAACAGTTCCGGATTTAGGAGAATCCGACGATCGGATCTCCCGTAATATCCGTTCGAAGTCAATTGTCGAAATTCGCGAACTGCCGCGGCGCGGCGCGTTCTATTCAGGCCATTATATTATATATATAATATAATATAATATATAATTCGTCGATTTCCTTTCGAAATGAATTTTATAAATCGTTTTAAATTCGTTTTCAAAACGATTTCAACTTCTTCTTCAAATTCAAATCAAAATTGAATTTTCCATTACAAATTCGTTTTAAATTCATTTCAAATTGATTTCAATTCAAATTGATTTCTAATTAAATTTCAGTTCGTTTTCAATTCAACTTCAATTCGAATTCATTTATATCCAATTTCAATTCGAATTCTTTTATATTCAATTTCAATTCGAATTCATTTATATTCAATTTCAATTCGAATTCATTTATATTCAATTTCAATTCGAATTCATTTCTATTCAATTTCAATTCGAATTCATTTCTATTCAATTTCAATTAGAATTCATTTCTATTCAATTTCAATTCGAATTCATTTCTATTCAATTTCAATTCGAATTCCTTTCTATTCAATTTCAATACGAATTCATTTATTTTCAATTTCAATTTGAATTCATTTCTATTCAATTTCAATTCGAATTTCAATTCTTTTCAAAATATCATATTTTGAAATCACTTTCGATATTCATTATAAAATGAATAAAATCGATATAAATATCGTTCACGTCAAAATGGCGTCAATCTAATCAACACGGTTCCATATATTTTTATCTTCAAATATTCTATTTAAAATATTGCTTTTTCAAATATTTCTATTTCAAATATGGAATGAGGCCCAATGAATTACCATATAATGTAAATTATATGGATTTTCTACAACACATGTATACCATAACAACGATGAATAATCAACCATCATCCAAAGTGCATTCTACACTGTATAAGCATCAAATATAAATATTCAACGCTTATAACAGTCTGTCAATCAATCGATCGACATACAACTAAACAATCGAGATTAGTGTACGTCAAATATCATCCCAATACTCGTGTGGGGTTTTAAACAATCAAACACAGATTTTATTTGTGCAGTTGGGCGATGTGTAAAATTTATCGTCCCAATCAATATTAGTCAAATTTGTGTATATAAACAAATCGTCCGATCTGTTTATTTTTATTTCATTTCATATACACGTTAAAAATTCCTTTTTTAACTATAAAATATTTTCAACTATATAAATATCTTCATTTCACATCACATCACACAATCAAATACACATCAAAATCAAACAAATAAGCATACAAGCCGTCCATGGTCTGTGGACGACGGGTGTCGGGTGCTACTAAAAACCGTCTGCATCCTAGTATATATTTCAACTAGAAATAAAATCAAAAGTGAGAAGTTCTCACTGACTAGCTAATCCAAACGCCACGATTCTTCATATGCTGAAAACCTTCGCCATTTCTTCTTTTGTCAATTTCGTTGCCTGTAGCCACTACATATATAAAAATCTCTTTTTTCTTTCAACATATACATAATAAAAATCAGATTTCTATTTCGCTACATATATAAAGATAATATTTTTATATTCTCTATTATATAAAAATCATATTTTTAATACTTCTACTTTATAAAAATTATATTTTTAACTTTTCTATAATATAAAGATTATATTTTTAACCCTTGTATATTATAAATCAAATCTTTATACATCATAAAAAAAAACCATGCCTTTCATTATATAAAAATATCGTCTTTCCTAGACTAAAAATCCGATCTTATAACTAATAAAAATCAGTTTTGAAATCAAATAAAAATCAGTCTTTCCTATTAATACAAACAAAAATCTAATCGCTTTATATATATATATAGATTGTTTTTTTATAAACTGAAAACTATAAATAAATATGAACAAATAAACAAAAACACTTACAGCGTTCGAAATAGGGGGACGGTTTTGGAGAAGAAGGCGTGGAGAAGAAGAAGGGGGAGGGGCGGATGGGTGCGTCGGAGGTTGGTGGAGGCTGGAGGCTCACGAGGTGGTGGCGTTGGTGGAAGGAAGGTGCGGTGTCGGTGGATGCTGCGGTCGATTAGAAGAAGGAGGAGGCGAAGGAAGGGAGAAGCAGGGGGGCGCGTGCCTCCTGGCGGCGGCGATGAGCGTCGGGGCGCGGTGGCCCCCGGTGGAGGAGCGATAGCACCTCCCCTTTCTTTCTCGTTTTTTTTTTACTTCTGGAAAGTAACGGGGGAAGAGAAAGAAAGAAAGGGGGTGTTGTAAATTTTTTTAATTATTTTTTTAATTATTTTCAATTTCAAAAAGCAACTTTTAATCTCGACCTCCAAATCGAACCCATCGCCTATCGTCTATAGCTAATTACCCCCATTCCGAACACAATGGGATATGTATCGTAAGCTGATTCAGTTGTTTCGATCAGTTTCCATCAAAATCAACATATAACTCTATATATTGAATTTGAACGCGCATTTCAATTTACCGGGGCCACATACTAACCAGAAAAATTCCAAAAAAATATTTTCTAACTTAGTATTGGCGATACGGTCCTAACAAAACTAATTTCGTTGAATTCTGAGACCGTTTGAAAAATGGCCAATTTCCAGTCGATTAAAATCAACTGAAACTGGTCAAACACGTTTTCCTTTGCCACGCTCACATATTGATTCGAAAAATTATGAAATTTGAAACCTAGCAATAACTTGACATCACAGTTCCAAAAAAAGTGGTTTCGCCGAAATCCGAGGTCGTTTGCAAAATTTCCATTTTTAAGGGCCTGAATTATATAGCGACTATTCAGAAATTTCAACTGGACATATCTTTTGATTCCCGCTATGAAATTTCGATTTTTCGGATTTGTTGGAAAGATATTCCCAATTAGATTCTATTATTTTTGGTTTCACTAAAATCTGGTTTATTTTGCACCCGGTATGTTTAATTGAAGTTTGAAATCGAATTATCGAACTACCGCGCCATTTTCAATTCCTTTTATAATTATAAATAATTATTTATATTCTAACATCGATTCAAACGAATATATACATTCAAATTGTATTCAAAATAAATTTCTCGTCGATATTATTTAAAATAATTCATTTTAAATAATCAAAATTCGCTACAATTGCCAAAATAAAAAATTTAAACTGGCCCAGATTTCCGGGTTATTACATTTTCTAAAAAGCATTGCATTATTTAAATGATTTACTTTATTTATGCACTGGCAATCCAATGAAGAAAACCTGTTCCGCATTAGTGGCGTGGTCCTATGATAAGCCTTATTATTAAATAGGTTAAGTAAGATTTCTCATACCAGTCGCATGACTGACTCGTAGTTTGTTTCACTTTGCTAACTCTGGTGCCCCTATTTTCCACACGGGCAACCTTATATTCAGGGTTTAGTAGATTCATTCTGGATAGCTATAGAGCTGAAGATGGATTCTATTGTTTCTATTATGTTGTTCAGACTTCATTTAGTATATAATGTTTCATTCCACTGCAGACATTTTATATTAAGTTGAAACTGTATTTTGTTCTAAGTATGATCCTGTTAAGCTATGTAACTCTGATGTACTTTATCTGGTGTAATTATATGACTTTGTTTTGTTGTTATTGTTTGTGTGTTATATTCCTATGATTATCCTTGCTTCCGTGGCACAAGGGTTTGGGGTCATCGCAGAAACACTCACTCATCTTGGCTTTGGAGTGCACAAGAACGAGTAGTTCAATGTTGGTTTAGATCCAAGACTTATGTTTGATATGGAGAACCGGAAGCTGAGGTATAGTTTTCTTTACTGTTTCAAAGTAGTATCGAACATGATAGTTCACTTATTAGAACTCGACATGTTTCAAAGTAGAGAAACGATTTACACTTTGTTTATGACAATATAGCTGAATTTATTTGTAAGGCCTATATTGATGTGTAGTTGATACCAGGAACATAATTTTGGTTTTCACCTTCAGGGCATGGCTCATGTACCAATAATATATCTAGCACTTTACACGGCATTACATTGTATGAATATCAAATTTATGTTAAAAGAATCTGACAAGCAGTCCAATATTTTATTTTGTAGAAAAACAAAATAAGAATGACCAACTTCAAAAGAAGAAGGCAACTAGATATTAGTTCATGAAGGACTCTGTAACGACCCAGAAAATCTGAACCAATTTAAAAAATTTAAATTGGCTAAAATAATGGATCTAAATATTTAAAATTAACATTTTAATGGCAATGAAAAGTGAGTTTGAATCGACAATTGAAAGCGAATATAATTAATTATAATTATAAACAAGGCCTGAAATGGCGCTGTAGTTTCAAAAATTGAATTCAAACTTTGTCGGACTATACTGGGTGGAAAACAAAATGGATTTTAGTGAAACCAAAAATATTTAAATCTGTTAGTGAATACCTTTCTAACGAATCTGAAAAATCGAATTTTCATAGCGGAAAGCAAAAGTTATGGCTGAATGAATTTTCAGAGAGGTCGATATGGAATTGTATAGCCCGTGAAATTGGCCATTTTGCATACGACTTCGGAATTCGACGAAACCACTTTTGTTGGATCCGGGATGTGAAGTTATCGCTAGGTTTCAAATTTCATAATTTTTGAAGCTAGTATGTGAGCGTGGCAAAGGAAAATGTGTTTTGGTCAATTACAGTTAAATTGGATCGACCAGAAATGGGCCTTTTTGCAAACGGTCTCAGAATTCGACGAAACTAGTTTTGTTGGGACCGTATCGTCAAAACATAGCTAGATTTATTTTTCTGGAATTTTTCGAATTAGTTTGTGGCCCTGGTAAATTGAAATGTACGTTCAAATTAAATATTGAATATTTAATATTTTAATTTGAATGGAAACTGACTGAAACAGTCGAATGGGCCTTCGAAAGATATCCCATTGTGTTCGGAATGGGGGTAAAACGCTAGGGATGACAGTCGTTGGGTTTGAATTGGCGTTCGTCGGTGACAATGGGTATTTTAGAGATTTTAGAAATTATAAAATAAAATAAAAAAATCCTATTGGCCCATTATCTTTCTCTCTCCCCGTATGATATCAGCGACGACGGAAAACCTTCCTGAGCTTCCCGTCCATTTTCTGATCAATCCACTCACTAATATCAAGAGCTCCAGTTGAAGATTTTGTAGAGCTCGGAGAGATCTTCAAATCCATATATAGTTTGGATTTTTCCGTGCAGCGTTTGGAGAGTTTCGACGCTGGGATGATCCGCCGTTTCGAGCCAGATCGTGCCTCCACTGCCGTGCCGAGTTGAGCGCCACCACCCTCGTCCTGAGCGCCTCTCCAAGCTCTTCGCCGCTGCAAGGCCGATCATCCTAACACGCATCGATTCGCGTGAAATCTGGTGACCTAGTTTCAAACAAACAAAGGGAGGTACGGTTTTTATTTTTCTGAAATGATTTTAACACCTTTAAACCGTTGCAAACCTTGTAAAAATCATATCTTTTTCGTTTGTTAACGAAATTCGATGAAACAGGAAACATCGTGACCGTGTGGGCGCCTTCTACATTTTAGAAGAGACCGCATATTTTTCTGAGCCTTCTGCTATTTTAGGTGGAGTGGAACCCAATGTGAGATTTCTGATTTATAAACAATATGGAAAACGACAATGTATAAATTATATAGTCGATGTATGAGTTATATAAGCATTGTACACCTCTTGTATAAGCGTTGTATAAGTTGTACGTTCGATGTATAAGTTATATATGCGTTGTAAAAATTATATATGTGTTGAAATAGAAGTGAATTGCTATATATAAATATATATATATACGCCCCTAGTCCACAAACCATGGACGATATTTATTGATTGTGATTGGTGTGAAAATTGATTGATAGCGAATGGTTGTTTGGGATTGTTTGTGGTTGATATTGATTGATTGTGGTTGGAAAATACCCGTTTGTGGTTGAGAAATATTTGGTTGAAACCACATAGGATTAATTTGTGGAAATGAAATAAATATATACATGCCGCCTGCATGCGAACTAGATGCATGATCCCCATTGTCAAAAACCGCGAGGTTTTAAGGTAGAGCGAGGAGCCGTACTAGGGACGGTCCCGGTTTTAACTACCCTGCCTTTATGCTGCCGAAATTTTGAATAATATTCATGTGTTTGAATTATTTTCATTTGCTGAAACTATATTTATTCGTTGAATAGAAAACCTTCATGTGTTGAATCGATATTCATTCGTTGATTAGAAATTCATGTGTTGAATGGTATTCATATTTTGAAATAAATTGATTCATAATAAAAATCACCTTTTATCAACTATATGGACTATGTAAAATAATCTCGTTTTAAAAGAAATTGTTTTATAAGAAAAATCCTATTTTTATCACCTATATAAACTATATAAAATGATAGTGTTTTGAAATAAATTGTTTTACAATAAAAATCACATTTTTATTATATACATGAATGGTTGAAATGTGAAGTGTTAAAAATAGCCACTCGTTCAAATAAATATGAATGAGTTGAAATATTCATTAATTAGCTAATGATATGATTTTTGCCTATGCATGCAACAATAGAATGAATGGTGTTTTTAAACCAAATGGAATCAAATATGAAGTTGAATGGAAAATGATAAGTGATAAGAACTGTATATATGTACATGCATATTTATTGAACAGGTTATAGCAAAGGGGCTAGAGAAGAGGAATAAAATTTTTGTGCCCGACAAATAGGTACACATTTACTGTTTTGTTTGGGTGATGATTTTATGAGCCTGTTGGCTAGCCGCTTGGCTTTTCCTTTTTCTTTTTGACATGAGACGCCCGTGTGGCTATTTGGGAATTTTCCCAGCCCCTCCCGTACAAAGGAAGTTATGGCGAAATTTTCCAAAATTTAAAGGCGTTAGTGAAATATTTGAAGTGAAAACGATATTGAAATTGTCGAATGAACTATATTTATATAAATATATAAATATAAATAAAATTAAAACGAAACATGGTCGTGCAGTTCGTATTTTGAAACCGTGTTTTCAAACGATTATACCAGGAGATCCGACCATCGGATTTTCCTGAAATTGCAACCGTTGGGTTCGCCTTGGAAAAATCTTTCCAACGGCACCAACTTTATAAAATCCAACGGTTAGATTGTCTGGAATGTTTAATTCAAATCTGAAGAAAAACAACGCTAGAATCGATTATATTTATATATATATAAATATAATTATATTTAATCGAATAACGATGCTGCAGTTCGTATTTTGAAATCGAAACTTCAAACGATTGTACCGGGAGATCCGACCGTCGGATTTTCCCAAAACTGGAACCGTTGGATTCGTTTTGAAAAGCCCTTTCTAATGATGTAAATTTTGTGAAGATCCAACGGTTAGATTTTCAGATATGTGTAAATCAAATATGAAGAAAAACAGCGCCACGTCTGCGTTATGGCCTGAAGCGTCGTTTTGACTAAATTGGCTATTTTAAAATAAATAAATATAGCAATAAATTGTTATAAAATATCATAAATGATAGGGAATGGAAATAAACTGAATTTGCTCGATTTATGTGGCTTTTGATGGTTGAATGTGTTTGGTGTGCAAATTACATTAAAGAACAAAATTGGTGTTGTCGAATAATTTAACCATTGAAATAAATTGATTTGAAAATTCTAAATATACGTGAATTATTTGAAAAGGCCGAGTTAATTCTCATTTCAAATACTTGACCGACGATTGGAAGTCGAAGATGAAGATGGTGGTCGAAGACCGGAGATCTTCATCTCGTTTGGATGGTAACCGAGGTCCTGATTGGGAGGCATCCCGAAATATGGATAATAAGTGGTGATCGTCCAGATGTACGTGGTGATCGATGGGTTTGCGAGGTATTTAGTGCCTCCGGTTTCGTTCAGACCCAGAACGGACTTGTAAATGGACTGTGTGTCTGACATTGGATTTTATTCTGTTTTGATTGATCTCTATTAAATATACATCTGTTTGGCGGCGGAGAATTTATTCTTTTGCTTAACGCCCTTCTCTGAAACGCACGAGCTTAGAGGTTGTATATCGATGGACATCAGTCGCACGACATGAATTGCTAATGTGGCATGCCTAAGTGGCAAATGAACAGGGCTTCTGTTGAAAAGCAAAGTCTTGTGGTGATGATCAAAGCGCCGCCTATGTGACGTAGCTTTGTGTATAACATGAAATCGCGAGCCTCACACCCGGTATGAACCAGAAACGGGAGGAAGGACCTCAGGGAGGACATGCGTTTCTTTCTAGCTAGGGTGGTGTCAGTGACCTACCAGCCCTGACATTTATATACTTTTCACCTATATGGTTGTTGCTGTTGCGAGGCGCCTCGGTTTGATCGGACGATCTGGGTCCGATGGAGTCATTCGTTGGCTCGTTTACGCCCCAAAGGGCGGGGAAACGTATTGTTCAGGCGTAATAATCCACATCGGTGGACCGGCCCTGTCGCTCCAAGGGGAAGTCGCGGCTGTTCCTGTGGCTCGGGCTAGAGAGTCACGAATTCGGTAAGGACTATCTTTTGCCTTGGTTCATGACGGAAATCCAATTTCCAAATACGACATCGTGCGGTTCTGATTGCATACCTATATATGGCGACATAGTGGTATGGGGCATTAATGTCGTCTATGATTGATAGTTATGATTTGAAATTGTTTTCAAAACATATAAACACTAGCAATAATATCAAATGCCTTTGTTTTATTCGTATAAAGCATATCTTGGCCGTTATAAGGTAAAAACTCTATCCTCCGGTTTGTGTTGCATTGTGTGATGGGAACTGAGTCTTATAATGGCTTCATTTTTACAAAAAGCATAGCGATGTTTAAAAGGAAGATTTGTTTTAAAGCACTGGCAATCCAATGGAGTAAACCCGTTCCACGAAAGTGGCGTGGTCCTGTGATTAGCCATATTATATATGTGTTGAGTAGATTTCTCATACCAGTCCCATGACTGACTCGTAGTTTGTTTCACTTTCAAACTCGGGTGCCCCTTTCTCTACATGGGCAGCCTTGTATTCAGGTTTAGTTGGTTCTTTCTAGATAGCTGGAGCTGAAGATGGATTCTATCATTTTATCTCTTTTTATAATGTTCAGCTCCTATTGTACATATTATGTTTGTTTTCCGCTGTAGACATTTATGTATAGCTGAACTGTATTTTTTACTAAGTATGATCCTGTATACTGTGTAACTCTGATGATTACTTTTATCCAGTATATTCTATTGTTCATTATCTTGTGTATTTATTTATTTCTGTTCTGCTATTATCTGTTTCTGTGTTATATTCCACGGATTACCCTTGCCACCGTCAGTACGGGGTTTGGGGTCGTCTCAATTTGGTATCAGAGCTTTGGTTAAGCTTAGTTCTGGAATATAACATTTGAACGAACTCGTCAGAAATAGAACCAGTAGTGTTCTAGGACGAATAACTCATTACAGATAGGATCAGTAATATCCTAGTATGAGTAAAGCAGAATGAAATAACACCTCGATAGACACATTTACATTGAAGTATATGTTTCTATATTTTAAATTATCTTTTCAGTGACCTGACACTTGATCTGCTATTTGCAGAAGTGCTAGAAAATGAGTGTCAGAAACAGAAGGAATGCAGAACCGGATATTGAGGCCCTATTAATCAAATATCGAAATATGGGTGGAATGCCGTTCTCTGGTGAAGAATCTATTATGAAGACACAGGTTTGGATTCGTTCGACTGAGAAGATCTTTGAGGGTTTAAAGCTAAGAGATGACCAGAAAAGATTACTAGCATCCTGGGCACTCAAAGATTAAGCTTTATTCTGGTGGGATTCGGTTATAGAGAATAATCCAGAAGGTGATATCACCTGGGACAGATTCAAAGTGACTTTCCTAGAAAGATTTACTCCTCCAGAAGCGACTGAGCGATTATGCGACGAATTTTCTTATCTGATACAAGGTGACATGACCATCCCAGAATATCATAAGAAATTCAACGAACTTTCTCATTTTGCTCCTCATCTGATTAAAGACCCAAAGAGGAAGAATCTGAGATTCATTCACGGGCTTCAAAGAAAATATCAAAACAGTGTAATGAGGAACGTGAAGCTCCCCTTTTCTGAAATGATTTATATGGCTTATCAGTATGAGGATCTCCATAAGAAAGGAATGTTATGCGATGAAGAAGAGGTCAGTTCTAGTGACAAAGCAGAGTCGGAAACTGATATCCCTGAAGCTAGTACGACGTCTGAGATCAGTAAGAAGCCCAGTGCCAAGAGGAAAAGGGGTGAATTTGAAAAGAAACCAGTAACGACAATTGTATGCTCTAACTGCAGTAAGCCAGGATATCTCTCGATAAGTTGCCGATCACTAAAGAAACAAAGAAAGGAAGGACCTAAATCAAAGAATAAGGTTAAAGAAAATAGAAAGTGTAATCTTTGCCATCAAGCTGGTCACGTAAAGCAAGACTGCTGGCTGTCGAAAAAGACCAATGAGGCTCAAGTGAATGAAGTGGCAGAAGTGCCTGCATCTTCATTTGCTCAGGGAAGGTCTGATGTTTTAGAAGGCATGCTCAATGTCAAGAACATTCCAGTTAAAGTACTGTTTGATACTGGCGCGCCACGAAGCTTTATTGCAAAGAGTGCAGTCAAGAAATTGGATTTGAAATTGAAGAAGCTCAAAGAACCAATGATGGTCCAAAATCCAGTTGGGGATTCCATCAATCTCAGTTGGATCTGTGCAGTACCTGTCTCTTTTTCATGCTATAAATTCCCTATTATCTCTATCGTCATGAATTTTAATGAATTCGATCTTATTCTGGGATTGGATTGGCTAACCAAATATGAAGCGGAGGTTAGATGCGCCGAGAGAGTTGTAAAGGCAAAGGCACAATCGGGGAATTATATAACCATACCTTGTGAAGGCCCGACTTCAAATAGAAAGGACTTCTGGGCAGCTATGAATGTTTCTCCAGCCCAAATAGAAAATATCCTTGAAGTCGCAGAGAATATTCCCGACCTCATCAAAGATATTCCTGTCGTCAAGAACTATGCGGATGTGTTCGAAGAAGTTGTTCGCTTGCCTCTGCAAAGAGAAACAAATTTCAAAATTGCTTTAATTCCGAATGCAAGGTCGGTAGTTCACGCTATTCAAAGAATGTCCTTGAAAGAGAAAGAGGAATTAGACAATCAAACATGACAACTAGTATGGAAAGGTCTGATCAGGCCTAGTTTCTCTGATTGGGGTGCAGCAGTGGTGTTTGTCCCAAAATATGATGGTACTCTACGTCTATGTGTGGATTATCGTGATTTGAACAAGCAAACCATAAAGAACAAATATCCATTGCCACGGATTGATGATTTGTTGGATCGATTAAATAGAGCACAAGTATTCTCAAGGATGGACCTAGCTACAGGCTTCCACCAACTTCGAATTGCCGAAGAGTGTGTTCCAATGACAGCATTCAGAGGTCCCGACTTATTCTACGAGTGGTTAGTAATGCCGTTTGGCTTATGTAACGCTCCAGCTTACTTCGTCGATCTGATGAATAGAGTGTTCAGAGGAGTTTTGAATAAATTTGTTCTGGTTTTCATTGACGATATTCTAATCTTCTCTAAATCAAAGGCAGAACATGAAGAGCATCTGGAACAGGTTCTAGAAATTCTGAGATGGAATGTATTAAAAGCCAAATTTTCCAAATGTATCTTCTGGCAAGATGAAGTAAAATTTCTAGGCCACGTCGTATCGAAAGAAGGAATTGCTGTGGATCCAAGCAAAATCACAGCTATTCAGAATTGGAAACAGCCTAGTACCCCCACTGAAGTCCGCAGTTTTCTCGGATTGGCTAGCTATTACCGGAAGTTCGTCAAAAACTTTTCGAAGATATCTGGTCATTTAACGAAGCTTACGAAGAAGCACTCTAAGTTCAAATGGACTCCAGAAAGTGAGGAGGCTTTCGAAGAGCTAAAGTTAAGATTAACGACAGCTCCAGTGTTAACCATCATCGATGGCAACCAAGGTTTAAAAGTCTGGACTAATGCTTCTAGGGAAGGCCTTGGCGCGGTATTAATGCAAAGGGGCCAAGTGATTGCTTACGCTAGCCGTCAGCTGAAGCCGCACGAGAAGAACTACGTAACTCATGATCTTGAGTTATTGGCTATTGTGTTCGCTTTGAAAATCTGGAGGCACTATCTTCTGGGTGAGAGATTTGAACTGTTTACAGATCACCAGTCGTTAAAGTACTTGTTCACTCAGAAAGACTTGAATCTGAGGCAGCAATGTTTGTTAGAGTTCCTTGCAGCGTACGATTTTGAAATTATATACACTCCAGGGAAAGCCAATGTTGTGGCCGATGCGCTGAGCCGAAAGAATGTAATGATCGCAAGCTTTATTATCACGACTTCCTTGATTGAAAAAATATCTATTATGCAGAAGGAGGATAACTTTATTAAGGATATGATCAAAAGGATTCAGAAAGGCGAACCCTCGTGTTTTCAAATAGATAACGATGAGACCTTGAGGTTGAAAGGAAGGATTTGTGTTCCCGACATCCCGGAGTTAAAAAGGGAAGTGTTAGACGAGTGTCACAAGTCCAAGTCGAGTATCCATCCTGGGGTGGCCAAAATGTATAACGATCTCAAACGAACATTCTGGTGGAAGGCTATGAAAAGAGACGTTTCAATATATGTTAGCCGATGCCCTACTTGCCAGCTAGTCAAAAGCGACCAACAGAAATTGGCTGGATTGTTACAACCACCAGAAGTTCCTGGTTGGAAGTGGGAACATATTTCTATGGATGTCATTGATGGTCTGCCCAGAACCAGAAAAGGGAATGACAGTATTTGGGTGATCGTAGATCGCTTCACGAAGACCGCCCATTTCATACCTGTCAGATCTAACAGAACTGCTCAGAGTCTGGCGCAGATTTACTTTAAAGAAATAGTTAGACTACATGGAGTGCCGCTCAGTATAGTCAGTGATAGAGATACAATATTCACTAGCAAATTCTGGGAGGCATTTCAAGTCGAGCTGGGAACGAAGTTGAACTTGAGCACCACCTATCATCCTCAGACAGACGGTCAGACTGAGAGGGTGAATCGTATTTTAGAAGATGTATTGCGGGCTTGTGTTATAGATTTCGGTGGATCATGGGAGGACCATCTGCATTTGGCTGAATTCTCTTATAACAACAGCTACCAGGCGAGTTTGACAATGTCGCCATTTGAAGCATTGTATGGTAGACCGTGTCGATCTCCCGCTTGTTGGGTCGAACCTGGTAATAGACTTTTGTTGGGTCCTGATATGATCCGAGAAGCTGCCGACAAAGTCGATTTCATTAAGAAACGATTACTGGCCGCTCAAAGCCGACAAAAGAGCTATGCCGATAGAAGAAGAAGAGATATATCCTTTGTCGTTAGCAACTATGTATATTTGAAAGTATCGCCGATGAGAGGAGTAATCCGGTTCGGTAAAACTAGAAAGTTAGCTCCCAAATTCATTGGTCCGTTTCCTATTCTGGAACGGATCGGAACTCTCGCTTATAGGGTCAAACTGCCTGACTGGTTGCCTGGAGTTCATGATGTATTTCATATATCTCAACTTCGAAAGCATGTTCATGATCCAGACTTGATCGTGGAAGAAGCAGCTCAACAGGATATTGAAATTACTCCAGAATTAGCTGTGAGAAGAGAGCCGCTAAAGATTATCGGCAAAGAAACCAAAGAGCTGAGGAACAAGAAGGTTCACTTAGTCAAAGTGCAATGGAGTGGAGATCCGCGAGATTGTACTTGGGAAACTGAGGAGAGCATTTAGAAAGCTTATCCTAGATGCCGAGTAGATATCTCTGATTGACTCTGGTGCAAGGTATATTTACCATACTTTACATCACCATTTAATTCTCTACTCTGTTGTTATTTTCTTTTCATGGATGTGCACTTTTAATCCTATAGTCTGAATGATTTTAAAAGAATATAGAAATTGATTTGTATGATTTTGAAAAGTTAAAAACAATTGCTTGTTGGTTGTGTTGTGTGATTGTAGATTAAATTAATTAAAATTATTGAAACGATAGTTAATTTAATCAACAATAGAATAATGTTAGAATTTATTCGATTATATCACAGATTGAACTAATTAGAAAATAAATAGAAATATATATACATGTGTATTATATATGTTTGAACAGGTGAATGGATTAGCTGTTGAGTAAAGATTTTATTTGCGTGCCCGACAAATAGGTAAACCTTAATGAGTTGGATGCGAAATATTATTATATCAACTCCTGTGAATGCCATTGGATGCGGAGTGCTGGTTTTTCTGTGTGAAATAATAAACGTCGCCATAGGATAGTAACAATTAATTTTGAACTACATTACATGGCATACTTCTGAAGATAGGCATACTTCATCATATACCACATAAGCATTTGGAGCTTGTGTGACGAGGTGGAAGATTTACCATGCGAGCGAGAGGCTTGTATGGTGATGACTATATTTTACAGGTTGAACTGATGACTGATATGGACTATTTAAATTGTAACGATTAAATTGCCAGATAAATAAAAACCCCACACGGGTCTGGAGTTGACAATAACCACGTCTCTCTAGCTAATAGATACGGCACATGGACTATTTATTTCCCACACGGGGCAGGGTGACGAGAATTTATTCTCTGGAGTTATTATCAATACATGCTCCCCTGTAAACATCAGAATATATCACTATAAATATGTGTATGCTTATTAGGATTTATGGGGTACCTAATACGGCCCAATAAATTTCCAAACCTCTATCCGTACAAGGGAGGTTATGGCGAAATTTTTTGAAAATTTCGGGTGTTAGCCAAATTATTGAAGAATTTGAAAATTCTCAGAAACTGAAAGGTTGGAGAATTGAAGCCAGATCGAACGTAGAGTTGATTAATCAAACCACTTTTGACTTTGTTCCTTTTCGGGGACGAAAAGTTTTAAGTGGGGGAGAATGTAACGACCCAGAAAATCTGAACCAATTTAAAAATTTTAAATTGGCTAGAATAATGGATTTTAAATATTTAAAATAAACATTTTAAGTAATGGCAATGAAAAGTGAGTTTGAATCGACAATTGAAAGCGAATATAATTAATTATAATTATAAATAAGGCCTGAAATGGCGCTGTAGTTTCAAAAATTGAATTCAAACTTTGTCGGACTGTACCGGGTGCAAAACGAAACGGATTTTAGTGAAACCAAAAATATTTAAATCTGTTAGTGAATACCTTTCTAACGAATCTGAAAAATCGAATTTTCATAGCGGAAAGCAAAAGTTATGGCCGAATGAATTTTCAGAGAGGTCGCTATGGAACTTATATAGCCCGTGAAATTGGCCATTTTGGATACGACCTCGGAATTCGACGAAACCACTTTTGTTGGATCCGGGATGTGAAGTTATCGCTAGGTTTCAAATTTCATAATTTTTGAAGCTAGTATGTGAGCGTGGCAAAGGAAAATGTGTTTTGGTCAATTACAGTTAAATTGGATCGACCAGAAATGGGCCTTTTTGCAAATGGTCTCAGAATTCGACGAAACTAGTTTTGTTGGGACCGTATCGTCAAAACATAGCTAGATTTATTTTTCTGGAATTTTTCGAATCAGTTTGTGGCCCTGGTAAATTGAAATGTACGTTCAAATTAAATATTGAATATTTAATATTTTAATTTGAATGGAAACTGACTGAAACAGTCGAATGGGCCTTCGAAACATATCCCATTGTGTTCGAAATGGGGGTAAAACGCTAGGGACGACATTCGTTGGGTTTGAATTGGCGTTCGTCGGTGACAAGGGGTATTTTAGAGATTTTAGAAATTATAAAATAAAATAAAAAAATCCTATTGGCCCATTATCTTTCTCTCTCCCCGTATGATATCGAGCGACAGCGGAAAACCTTCCTAAGATTCCCGTCCATTTTCTGATCAATCCACTCACTAATATCAAGAGCTTGAGTTGAAGATTTTGTAGAGCTCGTGTAACGACCCGGAAAATCTGAACCAATTAAAAAATTTTAAATTGGCTAAAATAATGGATTTTAAATATTTTAAATAAATATTTTAAATAATGGCGATGAATACTGAGTTTGAATCGACATTTGAAAACGAATATAATTAATTATAATTATAAACAAGGCCTGAAATTGCGTGGCAGTTTCAAAAATTGAATTCAAACTTTGTCGGACTGTACCGGGTGCAAAACAATCCGGATTTTAGTGAAACCAAAAACATTAGGATCTAATTGATGATATCTTTCTAACGAATCCGACCAATCGAAATTTCATAGCGGGAATCAAAAGATATGTCCAGTTGAAAATTCTGAATAGTCGCTATGGAATTCAGGCCCTTAAAAATGGACATTTTGCAAACGAACTAGGATTTCGACGAAACCACTTTTGTTGGGTCCGTGATGTAAAGTTATTGCTAGATTCCAAATTTCATAATTTTTCGAATCAATATGTGAGCGTGGCAAAGGAAAACGCGTTTGACCAGTTTCAGTTGATTTTAATCGACTGGAAATTGGCCATTTTTCAAACGGTCTCAGAATTTGACGAAACTAGTTTTGTTAGGACCGTATCGTCAATACGAAGCTAGAAAATATTTTTCTGGAATTTTTCTAGTTAGTATGTGACCCCGGTAATTTGAAATGTACGTTTAAAATTCAATATAGTGATTTAAATGTAAATTCAACGGGAACTGATTGTAACGATCAAATCAGCTTACGATACATATCCCATTGTGTTCGGAATGGGGGTAAAACGCTATGGACGACAGGCGGTGGGCCTCGTTTCGAGGTCGTATGTAAAAGTCAACATTTTTTGAAAAATTAAATAATTAAATAATAAAATAATTTTAATTCCCCCCATTTATCTCCCTTTCTGCCCCCCCCCCCGATTTCAGTATACAGAATAAAAAAAAAAAAGAAGAAAGGAGGAGCAGCTCGTCGCCTCCACCGAAGCCATCGCGACGCATCCGCCTCTCCCCGAAACCCTAGCACCGCCTTCCCCGTTCGAGACCTCGAAGCCGCCTCCCCCGTTCGAAACCCTAGCGCCGCCCCCCTCGAAGCCATCGCGACGCCAATTCGCGAGCCCCCCCCCCAACTGACGACCGCCTGCCACCACCGGCGAACCCCGAGCGCCCACCCTCGAGCCGACTCCCCTCCGACGAACTGCGGAAAACCCCCCCTCTCTGTAAGTCTTTTTTTTATTTTTTTTATTTTATTTTTATTTTTATATAAACAGAAAAAAACTGATTTTAAAAAAGGATTAAATACTGTTTTTTTTTAGGGTTTAAAAACTGAATTTTTTAAAAGGATTTAAAATTGAGTTTTTTTTAAGGATTTAAAACTGAATTTTTTAAAAGGATTTAAAACTGAGTTTTTTTTAAGGATTTAAAACTGAATTTTTTTAAAAAGCATTTAAAAACTGATTTTGAAAAGGTTTTAAAAACTGATTTTATTTTAAGATTTTAAAAAGAAAAAGATTTAAACTTTAGAATAGAAAAAGATTTAAACTTTAGAATAGAAAAAGATTTAAACTTTAGAATGGAAAAAGATCAGATTTTTAGAATAGAAAAGATCATATTTTTAAAATAGAAAAGATGGAATTTTTATTAAGTAGAAGAAGTAAGATATGATCTTTATATTTTTAAAGCAATAAAAATATAATTTTTACATCATAGGAATATTAAAATATTATCTTAATTTCTGAAAAGGCGGAATCTATATTATTGAAATTCGATTTTTATATATTGAATAACATAGTAAAAATTCGATTTTTACATATGTAGAGAATACGGGCAACGAAAGCGACAAAAGGCGAGATTGGCGAAGATTTCTCTAAGGAAGAGTCGTAGTAGTTGGATAGCTATTGGTGAGATTTCTGATTTAAAAATATATATATATGTGTTGAAATAAAAGTGAATTGCTATATATATATATATATATATATATATATACACGCCCCTCGTCCACAAACCATGGATGATATTTATTGGTTGAAATTGTTGTGAAAATTGATTGATAGCGAATGATTGTTTGGAATTGTTTGTGATTGATATTGGTTGATTGTGGTTGAAAAATACCCATTTGTGGTTGTGAAATATTTGGTTGAAACCACATAGGATTAGTTTGTGGAAATGAAATAAATATATACATGCCGCCTGCGTGCGAACTAGATGCATGATCCCCATTGTCAAAAACCGCGAGGTTTTAAGGTAGAGCGAGGAGCCGTACTAGGGACGGTCCCGGTTTTAACTACCCTGCCGTTATGCTGCCGAAATTTTGAATAATATTCATGTGTTTGAATTATTTTCATATGCTTAAACTATATTTATTCATTGAATAGAAAACATTCATGTGTTGAATTGATATTCATTCGTTGATTAGAAATTCATGTGTTGAATGGTATTCATATTTTGAAATAAATTGTTTGATAATAAAATTCACATTTTTATCTATATATAGAAACTATAGAAAACATTCATGTGTTGAATTGATATTCATTCGTTGATTAGAAATTCATGTGTTGAATGGTATTCATATTTTGAAATAGATTGTTTGATAATAAAAATCACCTTTTATCGACTATATGAACCATGTAAAATAATCTCGTTTTAAAGAAATTGTTTTATGATAAAAATCCCATTTTTATCACCAACTTGAACTATATAGAAAAATAGTGTTTTGAAATGAATTGTTTTACAATAAAAATCACATTTTTATTGTATGCATAAATCGTTGAAATGTGAAGTGTTAAAAATAGCCACTTGTTCAAAATAAACATATATGAGATGAAATATTCATTAATTAGCTAATGAAATGATTTGCACCTATGTATGTAACATTAGAATAAATGGTGTCTTTAAACCAAACAGAAATCAAATATGAAGTTGAATAGAAAATGATAAATGATAAGAACTGTATATATATGTACATGCATATTTATTGAACAGGTTATAGCAAAGGGGCTAGAGAAGAGGAATAAAATTTTGTGCCCGACAAATAGGTACACGTTTACTGTTTTGTTTGGGTGATGATTTTATGAGCCTGTTGGCTAGCCGCTTGGCTTTTTCTTTTTCTTTTTGAGATTAGAAGGACCGGGAACGCTATTTGCGATTTCCCGATGCTCCCAGTGCAGGGGTGTAACGACCCCAGGATTTTCGACTCCGAAAATCAACACAAAACCCAGCGTCGACTGTTCAGACATCGAAAATACCGAATCATTTTTAGAAAGAAGTTAGAGGATGAGAAATAGAAAGAAAGAATTTTTAGAATAGAAGAAAACAAAGAAGACAAATCTCACAGCGGAACGAATAAAATATATTATATAACATAACTCATGAAATACAAATCAGTAACTTTATATACATACCATCATCAGAGCACAACAGTTATTCCTAGAACAGTTATAAACACCTGTTTCCAGATACAAACAAGGTCCACAGCGGAATATATGATAGCCTATAGCTAACCGGTGAAGCCTCCTGCTTCCAGCTCCTTCAAATAAATCTGTGAAATCCCGACTACTTGACTACCCGTACAAATTTGGGCACCCAAGAGTTTAGGGAAAACAAAACAAAATAAACTCTGGGTCAGTCATGGGATTGGTGTGAGTAAACTCCAACCACTTGTTTAACTTTAAAAATCCTTTCTAAAGAAAAGATAATAGTAAGACCAGCCCACACATAAACATGGACGGTTTTTACCTTACTATAACCCAAAACACTTTGATATCAAATCCAATGATATTATAATAATGTCTACATCAAATAAATAACCAAATAGCAGAACGCTTGCATCTCACGCTCTACATATATAGTATAAAATCAAAACCCGCATGGCGCTTATTGGAGATTGGATTTCCAACATGACAAGGTATGGAACCACCTTCCGCTAGTGTAACTCTAGAGAGGAATACACTGGGTTCAACAAGAACATCTTGCAACCCGGCCCACACATGACCGACCACTCATTTCGCTTGAGTGTATCGAATGTATATCACCAACGGTTGGGATCAGCAACCGTCTCCCGACTGGGACAACATCGAATAGAATAAGGAATTAAGTGAACCTCTAGATAGGTGATTATACATCCTAATGGGTGCGACCCACATAGCCATGCTGCCTGCCCGATTTTTGTCCTTTCCCGGTTGTTGAGGCCTAAGGCTACGAATACTTACCATTTCATTGATGACACCATCACTTTGAATGCCACATCGTCAGATCCGTTAATCACTAGTTGAGTTTGCACAAATATTCTGGATGTTATGCTAAGGGAATAAATCCGTTGCAACCATATATATTTATACAGACCAACCCATTTGATCATTGGAAATACTCTGTCAGACATTCGTCCATTTACGTTCGTTCTGGGATTGAACGAAACCGATGGCACAATTTCTATTAATAGAAAGAGTCCTTGCACTTTCTCCGTCTTCAATATATTCAGCATACTTGGTTCGCAACGCTTATGCCGATACGGAGTGGTTCTTCGGATAATAATCCAACCGGTCTCTCCATATTGACAACGATGGTCAAAAACTTCGATAGTCTGTGATTTAACTATCGAATAAAAACAAGTGTTCATCCAAACATATCAAACAAATCACTGGGCTCTTTAATTAATATTTCATTAATTAAACCTCTTCTCCATTTCCCCTATCAATATTTGTTAACCAAATATTTTCAATAATCATCTTGGCCTCTTATGCCACTTGGAAAACGTTTCCAAATATCAACTTCTTTTATTTTCTATATATTAGAAAATATCTCTATTTGCAATTGGAAACAATTCCAATCACTTATCTCTATCCCGACTATTTTAATTATACTCAGGAAATATTTACTTGTTATATTTCCAAAATTCCATCACTTGGGTTTAAAACGAATGTTGTGTAAAACATCGTTACAACAACCCAAAATATTTTATTCAACTAACTCTTTTTCAAACACTTCTCTTCGAGGCGGGATTCTGCTATTTATCCACTAAAAATGAAATCAATCAAGTTGGGGTAAAATTACCTCTCAGACCTTAACTGAAAACATCCTCAACTTCAAAACGGCAAAATCACTTACCTCAAATAAACACACAATAAAACCCAATTATTCATTCTAAAACACGTGTATGGTTTGCTTTCTATTTCTAATTTATAGATTTCCCTTTTTGTTTACAATATTCTATTTTTGATTTCGTTTCCTTATCGAATTCTATATATATCGATATATAGATTTCTAATTGTCAAATTTCTTAAAAATATTCTAACTCCTTAAATTCCCGGAAAAATTCGCCATAACCTCCCTTGTATCGGGAGCATCGGGAAATTTCAAATAGCTTCCCGGTACCTTCTAATCTCAAAAAGAAAAAGAAAAAGCCAAGCGGCTTGCCGATACGGCGCATAAAACCCATATATGAATTTAAACATGTACCTTTTTGTCGAGCACATAAATTTAAATCTTCATATACTTCATATCAAACCTACTTACACATGTTTACCTGTTTTCAATTCAATTCAATACCATCTAATCGTTTGAATTCAGTTTCGCCCATTTATTCTTTAATTAGTCATTTTGCCTATTTCACTTCTTTGTTGAACATAACATGTTCAAACAAAATATTTAACTCGTTCATAACCAAATTGAATTTCAATTTCAATTCTAGTTCTCTTTTCTATTTCGAATATAAATTTTCAAATCGAATTCACTTATTTAAGGCCCAATATCAATTCAACATCTCATTTACTAATTACTATTCGAATTAGTTAATTCTATTCAATAATCAAAAATCTGATTTCTGTTTCAAAAATCAATTCATTACTCCACCTGAGTTCACATATATTTTATAACTCAAATCTGAAATTTTCTAAATAGAAATTCGGATTTCATTTGCTTAAAATCCTTTTATAAAATGAAATAAACCGTTATGGTTTTTAAATAGTTCTGGCGCTGTTTTTCTGAAAATTTGATTTTGACATAACTCAAAATCTATACGACGAAATTCATATTTTTCTCTTTCATTAGAAAACTATTATCAAACCGGTCCTGACGTTTCTTGTTTCAAAGAGATCCGACTCCAATTGAGTCCTGTATACTCGATTGAAGTTCGAATCGCTATTTTACGAACTGCAGCGCTACGGCGAGTTCGTTTTAATTATATTTATATATATAAACCTTTAAACTTCTTTAAAATGAATTCAACTCCATTTTAACTCTATTTGAATTTCTTGATTCAAATTCCAATCTCACTTTTATTTGAATTCTATATTCAAATTCCAATTCCTTTTCTATTTGATATTCAAATTCAATACTTGAATTTCTATTTGAATTCCCTATATTCAAATTCTATGTTTGAATTATTTTGAATTCTCTTATTCAAACTCTATATTTAAATTCCATTTGAACTTCTATATTCCAATTTCTATATTTGAATTCTATTGAAATTCAAATATTCAAACTCCTTTTTAAATTCTATATTCAAAATTCCATAGTTTAAAACCCATTTGAATTTCATATTCAAATCCCATAGATTGAATCCTATTTGAATTCAATTTGAATCTCTTATATTCAAATTTCATTTTCCATTTCCATTTGAATTCTAATATTCAAATTCATTTCCAACACCGTTTGAATTCTAATATTCAAACTCATTTTTAACACCATTTGAATTCTAATATTCAAATTTAATTCTCTTGAATTCACATACCATATTTTATTTCCTTGATTTCAAATACCACATTTTAATCTCCTTGAATTTAAATACCACATTAATTTCAATAATCAACTCCCTTTTGAATTGTTATATTTGAAATTTCATACTTGAATTTAAATAATCAAACTCCATTTTGAATTTCTATTTTAAATTCAAATATCCAAAACTCCATTCTAATACTATTTGAATTTCAAATACCACCTTTTATTTCTCTTTGAATTCCTCTTATTCAAATCCTTTTTGGATTCTATTTGAATCCTATATTTAAACTCCATTTGAGTTTTATTTAAATTCTTATATTTGAATCCTCTTTATTTAAAACCCATTATTTAAATCCCATTTGAATTTCTTCACTCAAATCCATTTGAATTCCCTTGAATTCAAATTCCATTTCAAAACCATTTGGATTTCCTATTTTGAAATCCTATTTGAAATTCTATTTCCAATTCTATTTTGAAAATTCTATTTTCAAAGTTTATTTCAAATTCTATTTTGAAATTCTACATTCAAATCTCTATTTGAATTCCTTTATTCGAATTCCTTTGAATTCAAATTTTATTTTAATTCCTTTGAATTCAAATATTCAAATTTCATTCTAATTTCTCATATTCAAATTCTATCTGTATTATTTAATTTATAAACAACGTTTATAACTTCCCTTAAATTTTCACCTTATAAACTTATAAATAAGGTTTATAAATCCAATTCAAATCCCGTATTTTAATTTATAAACCAAGTTTATAAATTCCCTTGTTTTATATATTTAAACAGTTAATAATTTCTATACCTCATTAAAAATTCAAATTCTATTTACAAAAATAGAATTCCATTTTCAAATCTCTATTATCCTTTTCCGATATTTTTATAAATCAATATTCGAGCCCCAGTGATATTTAAACACCCCAAGACAATCAGTTATCCAATCACGGGATTTTTAACACATCATATATGAGAATATATATGAAACCAACAAACAAACGGATAATATATTTTTGAGGAATCCAGTTGGATTCCTCCAACCTGTTTACCTGCATCCACAGATGTTAGCACATAAATAATACCCATTCTGCTTCGTGGCAGAATATCGTGGTATAGAAGGTCATCCACTAATCATAGCGTGGGGCGTATAGGGTAATCATCCGCTATGAAACTGCGGGCATCCGCTAATGAGACTGCGGGAATCCAACCAATCAATCAACCCAATATATATATATATATAGCCTAAATAACTAATATATATAAAACAACCAGAAAATATTCACACAAGCAACAAACAATTATTTTTAACGAAATAAAAATAATTCTAAAGGTGGGTGAGATTTACTCACTGTGATTATTTATTCGTCGAATATCCTATAACTTTTCAAATCGTTGCCCATGAATCATCTAGAATGAAACTCGCACCTACGATAAATTTTATTTTAAATTTACCGATTAAACGTTTATTTATTTAAATTAACTATCTAAATAAATAATTGACTTTCCTATATTTTTTCTTCTTCCGGTTACTAAATTAAATTTAGCTTAACAAATAATTAAACTAATCTATACTGATGTACTAATTTAATCTATACAAGAAAACATTAACTAAGTATACTAAAAATTTAACACAGACTTATACCTTTCCTTTGTAATTCCAGAAAGACTATTTCTTCCTTATCCTTGCGAACGTATGAACTTGCTTTCTTCCCTAACCTACTACCAATACCCAGTCCGCTGAACTTCCCATTTTTCCTCTTGAGCTCACCCATCTTTCATCAGTAACCTGTCGCCATTCTTCAATTCCCGTCCTCGACATCAACATGACCAGTCACCAAAACTACTGACGCCTTTTCGCCACCAACCCTCACCAAATCCCACCGCTCGAAATCCCTTCAACCTGTACATCCAATGCACAACACGAGTCCCCTAAAACACCATCGCACAGTTCCTTGATCCCTAACTTCAAATCAGAAACCTCCACAACCAACGCTGACATCATCAACCCCTTCACCATCGCAACCCAACACCTAGTTAATCCATCACCGTTATTCCCAAAGCTACCCTAAACCGCAGGCCCTAGAAAGCTAGGATTTGAAGTTGCACAAACCTACAACAATCGCATGAACAACCGACAGTAAAGAGATGAAATAGGGGTTTTGAGGGATTCGATTGTTATTTCAACGACTTCGATTTTAATTTGTGTTTCTGAAAGATTGTTTTTTTTTTCTTTTTCTTTTTCTTTTGGCTATTTCGATTTTCTTTGACTGGGAGGAAAATGAAAGAAGGAAATGATTTCCGTTGGTTCAGAATGAATGAAATGTGAAGGCTTGGAGTAGGTTTTATAGTTGCGAAGGGGAACAGATAATGCAGCTCGAGGAAGAAAGTAATTCGACCATTTAAATTTCTGGTTTACTTTGTCGTAATGGAAGAGGGCAAATATTTCAGCTCAAGGAAGAGGAGTAGGTCTGCGATGTAAACGATATAGGTTGGCTGAAAAACACTGATTTGAATTTTATTTAATTAGATAACTAAAATATCTCGCGGTACCCTTATTCGAAAATCAGAACCGCTATTTTAACGCAACCATTGTTATTTCAACAGTTTAACACTATTCTGAACTAACCGAATATATTTTATATTTAATTTAAACGTATATAGAATAATTATTTTATAAAGATATTAAATTATTTAAATTTATAAACAAATAAATTTCTCGATAATATATCATTACCATTATCGATTACATTCACATAGAATTTATATTTATTATCTGAACTATTTTGATTCAATTCTAACTTCGAATTCAATATATCTCGTATTACGGTAATTAGATCTATAACTCAATATGAAAATTGATTTATATTATCAGCTCTATATTTAAAATAATATTAAATATTCAAAATAAACCGACCAGAAAAATCTGGGTCGTTACATTCTTCCCCCCTTAAAATAATTTCTTCCTCGAAATTGCGAAGGTAAGAAAATGGTACAAATCCATTACTTTTCAAAATCTCACCTATGTTGAAACCCAACTCCTCTTATTTCAACAAATTTAATTCCACCAAAACTTTAGGTCTTCCTTATTTTGATTCGAATGATCTATGATCAATCCATTTATATCGAATCTATATTCCATTAAACCTATTCAAATTGATTCTAAATCAATTCATTCACTTGATTTATTTAACTTGTTTTAAGTTAAATTTTAATTCCAGAATTCAAATTCCCGGGTTTTTATTTCAAGTCCTTTTGAGATAATATATAAATATGAACATATATTTATTCCTATCACAAATTCAAAACATTTGAATTTTCAAACAAATTTCCAACAAAATTTTCTAAGGTAGCAATCCATCACTTAGAACTCGAAAATGAACAATGATGATGTTGCAATCATCATCAGAATTATTTCCCAGCCACTGAAGTGAGTTCAGTGCTTTATTATTTCAAAATTCATCTAAAATGATTTTCTTTCAAATCCTTCTAAAACAAATCTATATTATTTCAATATACTTTGAAAAATATTTTTCAACTTCCCAGGATTTTGAATTCTTAATCCTGGTTTGAATTTTATTCTAATTCATCTCATTTGTATATTTAATTTCATATACAAATTTTATTTGGTTCTATATAACCATTCCAATTTTTATAATCAAATTTGATTATCACGATAACAATCAACACATCCAATAATTTCAGAAAATTATTAGTTATATATCAAAATAGAATTTTGGGTAAAATTATTTCATCTACCCATTTTAAAACTATATCGTGTTCAATCTTCTGTTCAAGTATTTAGAAACTCCTATCGACGTCGTGGCGTCCCACGATTCGACCAGAATTCATAAATTACCCAACAGACAAGCCAACACAATATAAAACAATTTTTTTATATCAATTTACAAATACGCTCTCTCGTATATATATACTCAACTCATTCTAGGGTACTACTGACCCTATCTCTAATGAGCACATTTCCACCAAAGCCTAGGTATTCGCTCAACCTAAGCTCTGATACCACTGTAACGACCCCGGGATTTTCGACTCCGAAAATCAACACAAAACCCAGCGTCGACTGTTCAGACATCGAAAATACCAAATCATTTTTAGAAAGAAGTTAGAGGATGAGAAATAGAAAGAAAGAATTTTTAGAATAGAAGAAAACAAAGAAGACAAATCTCATAGCGGAACGAATAAAATATATTATATAACATAACTCATGAAATACAAATCAGTAACTTTATATACATACCATCATCAGAGCACAACAGTTTTTCCTAGAACAGTTATAAACACCTGTTTCCAGATACAAACAAGGTCCACAGCGGAATATATGATAGCCTATAGCTAACCGGTGAAGCCTCCTGCTTCCAGCTCCTTCAAATAAATCTGTGAAATCCCGACTACTTGACTGCCCGTACAAATTTGGGCACCCAAGAGTTTAGGGAAAACAAAACAAAATAAACTCTGGGTCAGTCATGGGACTGGTGTGAGTAAACTCCAACCACTTGTTTAACTTTAAAAATCCTTTCAAAAGAAAAGATAATAGTAAGACTAGCCCACACATAAACATGGACGGTTTTTACCTTACTATAACCCAAAACACTTTGATATCAAATCCAATGATATTATAATAATGTCTACATCAAATAAATAACCAAATAGCAGAACGCTTGCATCTCACGCTCTACATATATAGTATAAAATCAAAACCCGCATGGCGCTTATTGGAGATTGGATTTCCAACATGACAAGGTATGGAACCACCTTCCGCTAGTGTATCTCTAGAGAGGAATACACTGGGTTCAACAAGAACATCTTGCAACCCGGCCCACACATGACCGACCACTCATTTCGCTTGAGTGTATCGAATGTATATCACCAACGGTTGGGATCCGCAACCGTCTCCCGACTGGGACATCATCGAATAGAATAAGGAATTAAGTGAACCTCTAGATAGGTGATATACATCCTAATGGGTGCGACACACATAGCCATGCTGCCTGCCCGATTTTTGTCCTTTCCCGGTTGTTGAGGCCTGAGGCTACGAATACTTACCATTTCATTGATGACACCATCACTTTGAATGCCACATCGTCAGATCCGTTAATCACTAGTTGAGTTTGCACAAATATTCTGGATGTTATGCTAAGGGAATAAATCCGTTGCAACCATATATATTTATACAGACCAACCCATTTGATCATTGGAAATACTCTGTCAGACATTCGTCCATTTACGTTCGTTCTGGGATTGAACGAAACCGATGGCACAATTTCTATTAATAGAAAGAGTCCTTGCACTTTCTCCGTCTTCAATATATTCAGCATACTTGGTTCGCAACGCTTATGCCGATACGGAGTGGTTCTTCGGATAATAATCCAACCGGTCTCTCCATATTGACAACGATGGTCAAAAACTTCGATAGTCTGTGATTTAACTATCGAATAAAAACAAGTGTTCATCCAAACATATCAAACAAATCACTGGGCTCTTTAATTAATATTTCATTAATTAAACCTCTTCTCCATTTCCCCTATCAATATTTGTTAACCAAATATTTTCAATAATCATCTTGGCCTCTTATGCCATTTGGAAAACGTTTCCAAATATCAACTTCTTTTATTTTCTATATATTAGAAAATATCTCTATTTGCAATTGGAAACAATTCCAATCACTTATCTCTATCCCGACTATTTTAATTATACTCAGGAAATATTTACTTGTTATATTTCCAAAATTCCATCACTTGGGTTTAAAACGAATGTTGTGTAAAACATCGTTACAACAACCCAAAATATTTTATTCAACTAACTCTTTTCAAACACTTCTCTTCGAGGCGGGATTCTGCTATTTATCCACTAAAAATGAAATCAATCAAGTTGGGGTAAAATTACCTCTCAGACCTTAACTGAAAACATCCTCAACTTCAAAACGGCAAAATCACTTACCTCGAATAAACACACAATAAAACCCAATTATTCATTCTAAAACACGTGTATGGTTTGCTTTCTATTTCTAATTTATAGATTTCCCTTTTTGTTTACAATATTCTATTTTTGATTTCGTTTCCTTATCGAATTCTATATATATCGATATATAGATTTCTAATTGTCAAATTTCTTAAAAATATTCTAACTCCTTAAATTCCCGGAAAAATTCGCCATAACCTCCCTTGTATCGGGAGCATCGGGAAATTTCAAATAGCTTCCCGGTACCTTCTAATCTCAAAAAGAAAAAGAAAAAGCCAAGCGGCTTGCCGATACGGCGCATAAAACCCATATATGAATTTAAACATGTACCTTTTTGTCGAGCACATAAATTTAAATCTTCATATACTTCATATCAAACCTGCTTACACATGTTCACCTGTTTTCAATTCAATTCAATACCATCTAATCGTTTGAATTCACTTTCGCCCATTTATTCTTTAATTAGTCATTTTGCCTATTTCACTTCTTTGTTGAACATAACATGTTCAAACAAAATATTTAACTCGTTCATAACCAAATTGAATTTCAATTTCAATTCTAGTTCTCTTTTCTATTTCGAATATAAATTTTCAAATCGAATTCACTTATTTAAGGCCCAATATCAATTCAACATCTCATTTACTAATTACTATTCGAATTAGTTAATTCTATTCAATAATCAAAAATCTGATTTCTGTTTCAAAAATCAATTCATTACTCCACCTGAGTTCACATATATTTTATAACTCAAATCTGAAATTTTCTAAATAGAAATTCGGATTTCATTTGCTTAAAATCCTTTTATAAAATGAAATAAACCGTTATGGTTTTTAAATAGTTCTGGCGCTGTTTTTTTGAAAATTTGATTTTGACATAACTCAAAATCTATACGACGAAATTCATATTTTTCTCCTTCATTAGAAAACTATTATCAAACCGGTCCTGACGTTTCTTGTTTCAAAGAGATCCGACTCCAATTGAGTCATGTATACTCGATTGAAGTTCGAATCGCTATTTTACGAACTGCAGCACTACAGCGAGTTCGTTTTAATTATATTTATATATATAAACCTTTAAACTTCTTTAAAATGAATTCAACTCCATTTTAACTCTATTTGAATTTCTTGATTCAAATTCCAATCTCACTTTTATTTGAATTCTATATTCAAATTCCAATTCCTTTTCTATTTGATATTCAAATTCAATACTTGAATTTCTATTTGAATTCCCTATATTCAAATTCTATCTTTGAATTCATTTGAATTCTCTTATTCAAACTCTATATTTAAATTCCATTTGAACTTCTATATTCCAATTTCTATATTTGAATTCTATTGAAATTCAAATATTCAAACTCCTTTTTAAATTCTATATTCAAAATTCCATAGTTTAAAACCCATTTGAATTTCATATTCAAATCCCATAGATTAAATCCTATTTGAATTCAATTTGAATCTATTATATTCAAATTTCATTTTCCATTTCCATTTGAATTCTAATATTCAAATTCATTTCCAACACCGTTTGAATTCTAATATTCAAACTCATTTTTAACACCATTTGAATTCTAATATTCAAATTTAATTCTCTTGAATTCACATACCATATTTTATTTCCTTGATTTCAAATACCACATTTTAATCTCCTTGAATTTAAATACCACATTAATTTCAATAATCAACTCCCTTTTGAATTGTTATATTTGAAATTTCATACTTGAATTTAAATAATCAAACTCCATTTTGAATTTCTATTTTAAATTCAAATATCCAAAACTCCATTCTAATACTATTTGAATTTCAAATACCACCTTTTAATTCTCTTTGAATTCCTCTTATTCAAATCCTTTTTGGATTCTATTTGAATCCTATATTTAAACTCCATTTGAGTTTTATTTAAATTCTTATATTTGAATCCTCTTTATTTAAAACCCATTATTTAAATCCCATTTGAATTTCTTCACTCAAATCCATTTGAATTCCCTTGAATTCAAATTCCATTTCAAAACCATTTGGATTTCCTATTTTGAAATCCTATTTGAAATTCTATTTCCAATTCTACTTTGAAAATCCTATTTTCAAAGTTTATTTCAAATTCTATTTTGAAATTCTACATTCAAATCTCTATTTGAATTCCTTTATTCGAATTCCTTTGAATTCAAATTTTATTTTAACTCCTTTGAATTCAAATATTCAAATTTCATTCTAATTTCTCATATTCAAATTCTATCTGTATTATTTAATTTATAAACAACGTTTATAACTTCCCTTAAATTTTCACCTTATAAACTTATAAATAAGGTTTATAAATCCAATTCAAATCCCGTATTTTAATTTATAAACCAAGTTTATAAATTCCCTTGTTTTATATATTTAAACAGTTAATATTTTCTATACCTCATTAAAAATTCAAATTCTATTTACAAAAATAGAATTCCATTTTCAAATCTCTATTATCCTTTTCCGATATTTTTATAAATCAATATTCGAGCCCCAGTGATATTTAAACACCCCAAGACAATCAGTTATCCAATCACGGGATTTTTAACACATCATATATGAGAATATATATGAAACCAACAAACAAACAGATAATATATTTTTGAGGAATCCAGTTGGATTCCTCCAACCTGTTTACCTGCATCCACAGATGTTAGCACATAAATAATACCCATTCTGCTTCGTGGCAGAATATCGTGGTATAGAAGGTCATCCACTAATCATAGCGTGGGGCGTATACGGTAATCATCCGCTATGAAACTGCGGGCATCCGCTAATGAGACTGCGGGAATCCAACCAATCAATCAACCCAATATATATATATAGCCTAAATAACTAATATATATAAAACAACCAGAAAATATTCACACAAGCAACAAACAATTATTTTTAACGAAATAAAAATAATTCTAAAGGTGGGTGAGATTTACTCACCGTGATTATTTATTCGTCGAATATCCTATAACTTTTCAAATCGTTGCCCATGAATCATCTAGAATGAAATTCGCACCTGCGATAAATTTTATTTTAAATTTACCGATTAAACATTTATTTATTTTAATTAACTATCTAAATAAATAATTGACTTTCCTATATTTTTTCTTCTACCGGTTACTAAATTAAATTTAGCTTAACAAATAATTAAACTAATCTATACTGATGTACTAATTTAATCTATACAAGAAAACATTAACTAAGTATACTAAAAATTTAACACAGACTTATACCTTTCCTTTGTAATTCCAGAAAGACTATTTCTTCCTTATCCTTGCAAACATATGAACTTGCTTTCTTCCCTAACCTACTACCAATACCCAGTCCGCTGAACTTCCCATTTTTCCTCTTTGAGCTCACCCATCTTTCATCAGTAACCTGTCGCCATTCTTCAATTCCCGTCCTCGACATCAACAGGACCCGTCACCAAAACTACTGACGCCTTTTCGCCACCAACCCTCACCAAATTCCACCGCTCGAAATCCCTTCAACCTGTACATCCAATGCACAACTCGAGTCCCCTAAAACACCATCGCACAGTTCCTTGATCCCTAACTTCAAATCAGAAACCTCCACAACCAACGCTGACATCATCAACCCCTTCACCATCGCAACCCAACACCTAGTTAATCCATCACCGTTATTCCCAAAGCTACCCTAAACCGCAGGCCTTAGAAAGCTAGGATTTGAAGTCGCACAAACCTACAACAATCGCATGAACAACCGATAGTAAAGAGATGAAATAGGGATTTTGAGGGATTCGATTGTTATTTCAACGACTTCGATTTTAATTTGTGTTTCTGAAAGATTGTTTTTTTTTCTTTTTCTTTTTCTTTTGGCTATTTCGATTTTCTTTGACTGGGAGGAAAATGAAAGAAGGAAATGATTTCCGTTGGTTCAGAATGAATGAAATATGAAGGCTTGGAGTAGGTTTTATAGTTGCGAAGGGGAACAGATAATGCAGCTCGAGGAAGAAAGTAATCCGACCATTTAAATTTCTGGTTTACTTTGTCGTAAAGGAAGAGGGAAAATATTTCAGCTCAAGGAAGAGGAGTAGGTCTGCGATGTAAACGATATAGGTTGGCTGAAAAACACTGATTTGAATTTTATTTAATTAGATAACTAAAATATCTCGCGGTACTCTTATTCGAAAATCAGAACCGCTATTTTAACGCAACCATTGTTATTTCAACAGTTTAACACTATTCTGAACTAACCGAATATATTTTATATTTAATTTAAACGTATATAGAATAATTATTTTATAAAGATATTAAATTATTTAAATTTATAAACAAATAAATTTCTCGATAATATATCATTACCATTATCGATTACATTCACATAGAATTTATATTTATTATCTGAACTATTTTGATTCAATTCTAACTTCGAATTCAATATATCTCGTATTACGGTAATTAGATCTATAACTCAATATGAAAATCGATTTATATTATCAGCTCTATATTTAAAATAATATTAAATATTCAAAATAAACCGACCAGAAAAATCTGGGTCGTTACAAGGGGAGGTTATGGCGAAATTTTCCAAAATTTTAAGGTGTTAGAAAAAATATTTGAAGTGAATACGATATGGAAATCATTGAATGAACTATATTTATATAAATATAAATAAAATTAAAACGAAACGAAGCCGTGCAGTTCGTATTTTGAAACCGTGATTTCAAACAACTAGTGCGGGAAATCCGACCATTGGATTTTCCCGAAACCTCAACCGTCGGGTTCGCCTTGGAAATATCTTCCCAACGGCACCAACTTTGTAGAAATCCAACGGTTGGATTGTCTGGAATGTTTAATTCAAATCTGAAGAAAAACAGCGCCAGAAACGATTATATTTATTTATATATATAAATATAATTATATTTAATCGAATAACGACGCTGCAGTTCGTATTTTGAAATCGAAACTTCAAACGATTGTACCGGGAGATCCGACCGTCGGATTTTCCCGAAACTGGAACCGTTGGATTCGTTTTGAAAAGACCTTTCTAATGATGTAAATTTTGCGAAGATCCAACGGTTAGATTTTCAGATATGTGTAAATCAAATCTGAAGAAAAACAGCGCCACGGCCGCCTTATGGCCCGAAGCGTCGTTTTGAATAAAATAGCTATTTTAAAATAAATAAAAATAGCGATAAATAGTTATAAAATATCATAAGCGATATGGAATAGAAATAAACTGAATTTGTTCGATTTATGTGGCTTTTGATGGTTGAATGTGTTTGGTGTGAAAATTACATTAAAGAACAAGATTGTTGTTGTCAAATAATTTAACCATTGAAATAAATTGATTTGAAATTCTAAATACGTGAATTATTTGAAAAGGCCGAGTTAATTCTCATTTCAAATAATTGACCGACGATTGAAAGTCGAAGATGAAGACGATGGTCGAAGACCGGAGATCTTCACCTCGTTTGGATGGTAACCGAGGTCCTGATTGGGAGGCATCCCGAAATATGGATAATGAGTGGTGATCGTCCAGACGTACGTGGTGATCGAAGGGTTTGCGAGGTATTTAGTGCCTCCGGTTTCGTTCAGACCCAGAACGGACTTGTAAATGGACTGTGTGTCTGACATTGGAATTTATTCTGTGTTGATTGATTTCTGTTAAATATACATCTGTTTGGCGGCGGAGAATTTATTCTTTTGCTTAACGCCCTTCTCTGAGACGCACGAGCTCAGAGGTTGTATATCGATGGACTTCAGTCGCATGGCATGAATTGCCTGTGTGGCATGCTAAGATGCAGTGATCAGGGCTTCTGTTGAAAAGCAAGGTCTTGTGGTGATGATCAAAGCACCGCCTGTGTGGCGTAGCTTTGTGTATAACGTGAATTCGCGAGCCTCACACCCCGGTATGAACCTAAAACGGGAGAAGGACCTCAGGGAGGGCATGCGTTTCTTCCTAGCTAGGGTGGTGTCAGTGACCTACCAGCCCTGACATTTATATACTTTTCACCTATGTGGTTGTTGCTGTTGCGAGGCGCCTCGGTTTGATCGGACGATCCGGGTCCGATGGAGTCATTCGTTGGCTCGTTTACGCCCCAAAGGGCGGGGAAACGTATTGTTCAGGTATAATAATCCACATCGGTGGACCGGCCCTGTCGCTCCAAGGGGTAGTTGCGGCTGTTCCTGAGGCTCGGGCTAGGCAGTCTCGAATTCGGTAAGGACTATCTTTTGCCTTGGTTCATGACGGAAATCCAATTTCCAAATACGACATCGTGCGGTTTTGATTTTATATATATATATATGGCGACATGATATATGGTACCCATGCCGTCTATGATTGATAGTTATGATTTGAAATTGTTTTCAAAACATATAAACACTAGCAATAATATCAAATGCCTTTGTTTTATTCGTATCAAGCATATTTTAGCCGTTATAAGGTAAAACTCTATCCTCCGGTTTGCGTTGCATTGTGTGATGGGAACTGAGTCTCATAACGGCTTCATTTTTATAAAAAGCATAGCGATGTTTAAAAGAAAGATTTGTTTTAAAGCACTGGCAATCCAATGGAGTAAACCCGTTCCACGAAAGTGGCGTGGTCCTGTGATTAGCCAATTATATATGTGTTGAGTGGATTTCTCATACCAGTCCCATGACTGACTCGTAGTTTGTTTCACTTTCAAACTCGGGTGCCCCTTTTTCTACATGGGCAGCCTTGTATTCAGGTTTAGATGGTTCTTTCTGGATAGCTGGAGCTGAAGATGGATTCTATCATTTATCTCTTTTTATGTTGTTCAGCTCCTATTGTACATATTTTGTTTATTTCCGCTATAGACATTTATGTATAGCTAAACTGTATTTGTACTAAGTAAGATCCTGTATACTGTGTAACTCTGATGATTACTTTTATCCAGTATATTTTTTTGTTCATTATCTGGTGTATTTATTTAATTTTGTTCTGCTATTATCTGTTTCTGTGTTATATTCCAAAGATAACCCTTGTTTCCGTCTGAACGGGAATTCGGGTCGTCTCAACGTGGTATCAGAGCTTTGGTTAAGCTTAGTTCTGGAATATAACATTTGAACCAACTCGTCAGAAATAGAACCAGTAGTGTTCTAGGACGGGTAACTCAATACAGATAGGATCAGTAATATCCTAGTATGAGTATAGCAGAATCAGAACAACTCGTTAGAGATGGGGTCAGAAGTGCCTCAGAACGAGTCGAGAGCAATATGTTTTTAAATAACGTATTTGTGATTATATATATATAGTCTGGTTTTAGAAATATAATTTTTGAATATATAAAAGATTTATATTTGAAAGGTTAAAAACAATTGGATTGGTTGTTGTGTTGTGTGATTATAGATTTATCAAACCACTTTCGACTTTATTCCTTTTCGGGGACGAAAAGTTTTAAGTGAGGGAGATTGTAACGACCCCGAAAATCTGAACCAATTTAAAATTTTTAAATTGGCTAAAATAATGGATTTTAAATATTTAAAATAAATATTTTAAATAATGGCGATGAAAACTGAGTTTGAATCGACATTTGAAAACGAATATAATTAATTATAATTATAAACAAGGCCTGAAATGGCGTGGCAGTTTCAAAAATTGAATTCAAACTTTGTCAGACTGTACCGGGTGCAAAACAATCCGGATTTTAGTGAAACCAAAATCATTAGGATCTAATTGATGATATCTTTCTAACGAATCCGACCAATCGAAATTTCATAACGGGAATCAAAAGATATGTCCAGTTGAAAATTCTGAATAGTCGCTATGGAATTCAGGCCCTTAAAAATGGACATTTTGCAAACGAACTCCGATTTCGACGAAACCACTTTTGTTGGGTCCGTGATGTAAATTTATTGCTAGATTCCAAATTTCATAATTTTTCGAATCAATATGTGAGCGTGGCAAAGGAAAACGCGTTTGACCAGTTTTAGTTGATTTTAATCGACTGGAAATTGGCCATTTTTCAAACGGTCTCAGAATTTGACAAAACTAGTTTTGTTAGGACCGTATCGTCAATACGAAGCTAGAAAATATTTTTCTGGAATTTTTCTAGTTAGTATGTGACCCCGGTAATTTGAAATGTACGTTTAAAATTCAATATAGTGATTTAAATGTAAATTCAACGGGAACTGATTGTCACAATCAAATCAGCTTACGATACATATCCCATTGTGTTCGGAATGGGGGTAAAACGCTATGGACGACAGACGGTGGGCCTCGTTTCGAGGTCGTATGTAAAAGTCAACTTTTTTTGAAAAATTAAATAATTAAATAATAAAATAAATTTAATTCCCCCCTTTATCTCCCTTTCTGGCCCCCCCCCCCCCCCCGATTTCAGTATACAGAATAAAAAAAAAAAGAAGAAGAAAGGAGGAGCAGCTCGTCGCCTCCACCGAAGCCATCGCGACGCATCCGCCTCTCCCCGAAACCCTAGCGCCGCCTTCCCCGTTCGAGACCTCGAAGCCGCCTCCCCCGTTCGAAACCCTAGCGCCGCCCCCCTCGAAGCCATCGCGACGCCAATTCGCGAGCCCCCCCCCCCAACTGACGACCGCCTGCCACCACCGGCGAACCCCGAGCGCCCACCCTCGAGCCGACTCCCCTCCGACGAACTGCGGAAAACCCCCCCTCTCTGTAAGTCTTTTTTATTTTTATATAAACAGAAAAAAAACTGATTTTAAAAAAGGATTAAATACTGTTTTTTTTTTAGGGTTTAAAAACTGAATTTTTTAAAAGGATTTAAAACTGAGTTTTTTTTAAGGATTTAAAACTGAATTTTTTAAAAGGATTTAAAACTGAGTTTTTTTTAAGGATTTAAAACTGAATTTTTTTAAAAGCATTTAAAAACTAATTTTGAAAAGGTTTTAAAAACTGATTTTATTTTAAGATTTTAAAAAGAAAAAGATTTAAACTTTAGAATAGAAAAAGATTTAAACTTTAGAATAGAAAAAGATTTAAACTTTAGAATGGAAAAAGATCAGATTTTTAGAATAGAAAAGATCATATTTTTAAAATAGAAAAGACGGAATTTTTATTAAGTAGAAGAAGTAAGATATGATCTTTATATTTTTAAAGCAATAAAAATATAATTTTTACATCATAGGAATATTAAAATATAATCTTTATTTCTGAAAAGGCGAAATCTATATTATTGAAATTCGATTTTTATATATTGAATAACATAGTAAAAATTTGATTTTTACATATGTAGAGAATACGGGCAACGAAAGCGACAAAAGGCGAGATTGGCGAAGATTTCTCTAAGGAAGAGTCGTAGTAGTTGGATAGCTATTGGTGAGATTTCTGATTTAAATATATATATATATATATGTGTGTGTGTTGAAATAAAAGTGAATTGCTATATATATATATATATATACGCCCCTCGTCCACAAACCATGGACGATATTTATTGGTTGAAATTGTTGTGAAAATTGATTGATAGCGAATGATTGTTTGGGATTGTTTGTGATTGATATTGGTTGATTGTGGTTGAAAAATACCCATTTGTGGTTGTGAAATATTTGGTTGAAACCACATAGGATTAGTTTGTGGAAATGAAATAAATATATACATGCCGCCTGCGTGCGAACTAGATGCATGATCCCCATTGTCAAAAACCGCGAGGTTTTAAGGTAGAGCGAGGAGCCGTACTAGGGACGGTCCCGGTTTTAACTACCCTGCCGTTATGCAGCCGAAATTTTGAATAATATTCGTGTGTTTGAATTATTTTCATATGCTTAAACTATATTTTTTCATTGAATAGAAAACATTCATGTGTTGAATTTATATTTATTCGTTGATTAGAAATTCATGTGTTGAATGGTATTCATATTTTGAAATAAATTGTTTGATAATAAAATTCACATTTTTATCTATATATAGAAACTATAGAAAACATTCATGTGTTGAATTGATATTCATTCGTTGATTAGAAATTCATGTGTTGAATGGTATTCATATTTTGAAATAGATTGTTTGATAATAAAAATCACCTTTTATCGACTATCTCAACCGTGTAAAATAATCTCGTTTTAAAGAAATTGTTTTATGATAAAAATCCCATTTTTATCACCAACTTGAACTATATAGAAAAATAGTGTTTTGAAATGAATTGTTTTACAATAAAAATCACATTTTTATTGTATGCATAAATCGTTGAAATGTGAAGTGTTAAAAATAGCCACTTGTTCAAAATAAACATATATGAGATGAAATATTCATTAATTAGCTAATGAAATGATTTGCACCTATGTATGTAACATTAGAATAAATGGTGTCTTTAAACCAAACAGAAATCAAATATGAAGTTGAATAGAAAATGATAAATGATAAGAACTGTATATATATATGTACATGCATATTTATTGAACAGGTTATAGCAAAGGGGCTAGAGAAGAGGAATAAAATTTTGTGCCCTACAAATAGGTACACATTTACTGTTTTGTTTGGGTGATGATTTTATGAGCCTGTTGGCTAGCCGCTTGGCTTTTTCTTTTTCTTTTTGAGATTAGAAGGACCGGGAACGCTATTTGCGATTTCCCGATGCTCCCGGTGCAGGGGAGGTTATGGCGAAATTTTCCAAAATTTTAAGGTGTTAGAAAAAATATTTGAAGTGAAAACGATATGGAAATCATTGAATGAACTATATTTATATAAATATATAAATATAAATAAAATTAAAACGAAACGAAGCCGTGCAGTTCGTATTTTGAAATCGTGATTTCAAACAACTAGTGCGGGAAATCCGACCATTGGATTTTCCCGAAACCTCAACCGTCGGGTTCGCCTTGGAAATATCTTCCCAACGGCACCAACTTTGTAGAAATCCAACGGTTGGATTGTCTGGAATGTTTAATTCAAATCTGAAGAAAAACAGCGCCAGAAACGATTATATTTATTTATATATATAAATATAATTATATTTAATCGAATAACGACGCTGTAGTTCGTATTTTGAAATCGAAACTTCAAACGATTGTACCGGGAGATCCGACCGTCGGATTTTCCCGAAACTGGAACCGTTGGATTCGTTTTGAAAAGACCTTTCTAATGATGTAAATTTTGCGAAGATCCAACGGTTAGATTTTCAGATATGTGTAAATCAAATCTGAAGAAAAACAGCGCCACGGCCGCCTTATGGCCCGAAGCGTCGTTTTGAATAAAATAGCTATTTTAAAATAAATAAAAATAGCGATAAATAGTTATAAAATATCATAAGCGATATGGAATAGAAATAAACTGAATTTTTTCGATTTATGTGGCTTTTGATGGTTGAATGTGTTTGGTGTGAAAATTACATTAAAGAACAAGATTGTTGTTGTCAAATAATTTAACCATTGAAATAAATTGATTTGAAATTCTAAATACGTGAATTATTTGAAAAGGCCGAGTTAATTCTCATTTCAAATAATTGACCGACGATTGAAAGTCGAAGATGAAGACGATGGTCGAAGACCGGAGATCTTCACCTCGTTTGGATGGTAACCGAGGTCCTGATTGGGAGGCATCCCGAAATATGGATAATGAGTGGTGATCGTCCAGACGTACGTGGTGATCGAAGGGTTTGCGAGGTATTTAGTGCCTCCGGTTTCGTTCAGACCCAGAACGGACTTGTAAATGGACTGTGTGTCTGACATTGGAATTTATTCTGTGTTGATTGATTTCTGTTAAATATACATCTGTTTGGCGGCGGAGAATTTATTCTTTTGCTTAACGCCCTTCTCTGAGACGCATGAGCTCAGAGGTTGTATATCGATGGACTTCAGTCGCATGGCATGAATTGCCTGTGTGGCATGCTAAGATGCAGTGATCAGGGCTTCTGTTGAAAAGCAAGGTCTTGTGGTGATGATCAAAGCACCGCCTGTGTGGCGTAGCTTTGTGTATAACGTGAATTCGCGAGCCTCACACCCCGGTATGAACCTAAAACGGGAGAAGGACCTCAGGGAGGGCATGCGTTTCTTCCTAGCTAGGGTGGTGTCAGTGACCTACCAGCCCTGACATTTATATACTTTTCACCTATGTGGTTGTTGCTGTTGCGAGGCGCCTCGGTTTGATCGGACGATCCGGGTCCGATGGAGTCATTCGTTGGCTCGTTTACGCCCCAAAGGGCGGGGAAACGTATTGTTCAGGTATAATAATCCACATCGGTGGACCGGCCCTGTCGCTCCAAGGGGTAGTTGCGGCTGTTCCTGAGGCTCGGGCTAGGCAGTCTCGAATTCGGTAAGGACTATCTTTTGCCTTGGTTCATGACGGAAATCCAATTTCCAAATACGACATCGTGCGGTTTTGATTTTATATATATATATGGCGACATGATATATGGTACCCATGCCGTCTATGATTGATAGTTATGATTTGAAATTGTTTTCAAAACATATAAACACTAGCAATAATATCAAATGCCTTTGTTTTATTCGTATCAAGCATATTTTAGCCGTTATAAGGTAAAACTCTATCCTCCGGTTTGCGTTGCATTGTGTGATGGGAACTGAGTCTTATAACGGCTTCATTTTTATAAAAAGCATAGCGATGTTTAAAAGAAAGATTTGTTTTAAAGCACTGGCAATCCAATGGAGTAAACCCGTTCCACGAAAGTGGCGTGGTCCTGTGATTAGCCAATTATATATGTGTTGAGTGGATTTCTCATACCAGTCCCATGACTGACTCGTAGTTTGTTTCACTTTCAAACTCGGGTGCCCCTTTTTCTACATGGGCAGCCTTGTATTCAGGTTTAGATGGTTCTTTCTGGATAGCTGGAGCTGAAGATGGATTCTATCATTTATCTCTTTTTATGCTGTTCAGCTCCTATTGTACATATTTTGTTTATTTCCGCTATAGACATTTATGTATAGCTGAACTGTATTTGTACTAAGTAAGATCCTGTATACTGTGTAACTCTGATGATTACTTTTATCCAGTATATTTTTTTGTTCATTATCTGGTGTATTTATTTAATTTTGTTCTGCTATTATCTGTTTCTGTGTTATATTCCAAAGATAACCCTTGTTTCCGTCTGAACGGGAATTCGGGTCGTCTCAACGTGGTATCAGAGCTTTGGTTAAGCTTAGTTCTGGAATATAACATTTGAACCAACTCGTCAGAAATAGAACCAGTAGTGTTCTAGGACGGGTAACTCAATACAGATAGGATCAGTAATATCCTAGTATGAGTATAGCAGAATCAGAACAACTCGTTAGAGATGGGGTCAGAAGTGCCTCAGAACGAGTCGAGAGCAATATGTTTTTAAATAACGTATTTGTGATTATATATATATAGTCTGGTTTTAGAAATATAATTTTTGAATATATAAAAGATTTATATTTGAAAGGTTAAAAACAATTGGATTGGTTGTTGTGTTGTGTGATTATAGATTTATCAAACCACTTTCGACTTTATTCCTTTTCGGGGACGAAAAGTTTTAAGTGAGGGAGATTGTAACGACCCCGAAAATCTGAACCAATTTAAAATTTTTAAATTGGCTAAAATAATGGATTTTAAATATTTAAAATAAATATTTTAAATAATGGCGATGAAAACTGAGTTTGAATCGACATTTGAAAACGAATATAATTAATTATAATTATAAACAAGGCCTGAAATGGCGTGGCAGTTTCAAAAATTGAATTCAAACTTTGTCAGACTGTACCGGGTGCAAAACAATCCGGATTTTAGTGAAACCAAAAACATTAGGATCTAATTGATGATATCTTTCTAACGAATCCGACCAATCGAAATTGCATAACGGGAATCAAAAGATATGTCCAGTTGAAAATTCTGAATAGTCGCTATGGAATTCAGGCCCTTAAAAATGGACATTTTGCAAACGAACTCGGATTTCGACGAAACCACTTTTGTTGGGTCCGTGATGTAAATTTATTGCTAGATTCCAAATTTCATAATTTTTCGAATCATTATGTGAGCGTGGCAAAGGAAAACGCGTTTGACCAGTTTTAGTTGATTTTAATCGACTGGAAATTGGCCATTTTTCAAACGGTCTCAGAATTTGACAAAACTAGTTTTGTTAGGACCGTATCGTCAATACGAAGCTAGAAAATATTTTTCTGGAATTTTTCTAGTTAGTATGTGACCCCGGTAATTTGAAATGTACGTTTAAAATTCAATATAGTGATTTAAATGTAAATTCAACGGGAACTGATTGTCACAATCAAATCAGCTTACGATACATATCCCATTGTGTTCGGAATGGGGGTAAAACGCTATGGACGACAGACGGTGGGCCTCGTTTCGAGGTCGTATGTAAAAGTCAACTTTTTTTGAAAAATTAAATAATTAAATAATAAAATAAATTTAATTCCCCCCTTTATCTCCCTTTCTGGCCCCCCCCCCGATTTCAGTATACAGAATAAAAAAAAAAAAAGAAGAAAGGAGGAGCAGCTCGTCGCCTCCACCGAAGCC
Organism: Allium sativum; assembly: GCA_030737875.1. NCBI lineage: Eukaryota > Viridiplantae > Streptophyta > Magnoliopsida > Asparagales > Amaryllidaceae > Allium > Allium sativum. The sequence continues at coordinate 659,543,621 of CM060913.1, forward strand.
ATCGCGACGCATCCGCCTCTCCCCGAAACCCTAGCGCCGCCTTCCCCGTTCGAGACCTCGAAGCCGCCTCCCCCGTTCGAAACCCTAGCGCCGCCCCCCTCGAAGCCATCGCGACGCCAATTCGCGAGCCCCCCCCCCCCCAACTGACGACCGCCTGCCACCACCGGCGAACCCCGAGCGCCCACCCTCGAGCCGACTCCCCTCCGACGAACTGCGGAAAACCCCCCCTCTCTGTAAGTCTTTTTTATTTTTATATAAACAGAAAAAAAACTGATTTTAAAAAAGGATTAAATACTGTTTTTTTTTTAGGGTTTAAAAACTGAATTTTTTAAAAGGATTTAAAACTGAGTTTTTTTTAAGGATTTAAAACTGAATTTTTTAAAAGGATTTAAAACTGAGTTTTTTTTAAGGATTTAAAACTGAATTTTTTTAAAAGCATTTAAAAACTAATTTTGAAAAGGTTTTAAAAACTGATTTTATTTTAAGATTTTAAAAAGAAAAAGATTTAAACTTTAGAATAGAAAAAGATTTAAACTTTAGAATAGAAAAAGATTTAAACTTTAGAATGGAAAAAGATCAGATTTTTAGAATAGAAAAGATCATATTTTTAAAATAGAAAAGACGGAATTTTTATTAAGTAGAAGAAGTAAGATATGATCTTTATATTTTTAAAGCAATAAAAATATAATTTTTACATCATAGGAATATTAAAATATAATCTTTATTTCTGAAAAGGCGAAATCTATATTATTGAAATTCGATTTTTATATATTGAATAACATAGTAAAAATTTGATTTTTACATATGTAGAGAATACGGGCAACGAAAGCGACAAAAGGCGAGATTGGCGAAGAATTCTCTAAGGAAGAGTCGTAGTAGTTGGATAGCTATTGGTGAGATTTCTGATTTAAATATATATATATATATATATATGTGTTGAAATAAAAGTGAATTGCTATATATATATATATATATATATATATATATATATATATATATATATATATATATATATATATATATATATATATATATATATATATATATATATATATATATACGCCCCTCGTCCACAAACCATGGACGATATTTATTGGTTGAAATTGTTGTGAAAATTGATTGATAGCGAATGATTGTTTGGGATTGTTTGTGATTGATATTGGTTGATTGTGGTTGAAAAATACCCATTTGTGGTTGTGAAATATTTGGTTGAAACCACATAGGATTAGTTTGTGGAAATGAAATAAATATATACATGCCGCCTGCGTGCGAACTAGATGCATGATCCCCATTGTCAAAAACCGCGAGGTTTTAAGGTAGAGCGAGGAGCCGTACTAGGGACGGTCCCGGTTTTAACTACCCTGCCGTTATGCTGCCGAAATTTTGAATAATATTCGTGTGTTTGAATTATTTTCATATGCTTAAACTATATTTATTCATTGAATAGAAAACATTCGTGTGTTGAATTTATATTTATTCGTTGATTAGAAATTCATGTGTTGAATGGTATTCATATTTTGAAATAAATTGTTTGATAATAAAATTCACATTTTTATCTATATATAGAAACTATAGAAAACATTCATGTGTTGAATTGATATTCATTCGTTGATTAGAAATTCATGTGTTGAATGGTATTCATATTTTGAAATAGATTGTTTGATAATAAAAATCACCTTTTATCGACTATATCAACCGTGTAAAATAATCTCGTTTTAAAGAAATTGTTTTATGATAAAAATCCCATTTTTATCACCAACTTGAACTATATAGAAAAATAGTGTTTTGAAATGAATTGTTTTACAATAAAAATCACATTTTTATTGTATGCATAAATCGTTGAAATGTGAAGTGTTAAAAATAGCCACTTGTTCAAAATAAACATATATGAGATGAAATATTCATTAATTAGCTAATGAAATGATTTGCACCTATGTATGTAACATTAGAATAAATGGTGTCTTTAAACCAAACAGAAATCAAATATGAAGTTGAATAGAAAATGATAAATGATAAGAACTGTATATATATATGTACATGCATATTTATTGAACAGGTTATAGCAAAGGGGCTAGAGAAGAGGAATAAAATTTTGTGCCCGACAAATAGGTACACATTTACTGTTTTGTTTGGGTGATGATTTTATGAGCCTGTTGGCTAGCCGCTTGGCTTTTTCTTTTTCTTTTTGAGATTAGAAGGACCGGGAATGCTATTTGCGATTTCCCGATGCTCCCGGTGCAGGGGAGGTTATGGCGAAATTTTCCAAAATTTTAAGGTGTTAGAAAAAATATTTGAAGTGAAAACGATATGGAAATCATTGAATGAACTATATTTATATAAATATATAAATATAAATAAAATTAAAACGAAACGAAGCTGTGCAGTTCGTATTTTGAAACCGTGATTTCAAACAACTAGTGCGGGAAATCCGACCATTGGATTTTCCCGAAACCTCAACCGTCGGGTTCGCCTTGGAAATATCTTCCCAACGGCACCAACTTTGTAGAAATCCAACGGTTGGATTGTCTGGAATGTTTAATTCAAATCTGAAGAAAAACAGCGCCAGAAACGATTATATTTATTTATATATATAAATATAATTATATTTAATCGAATAACGACGCTGTAGTTCGTATTTTGAAATCGAAACTTCAAACGATTGTACCGGGAGATCCGACCGTCGGATTTTCCCGAAACTGGAACCGTTGGATTCGTTTTGAAAAGACCTTTCTAATGATGTAAATTTTGCGAAGATCCAACGGTTAGATTTTCAGATATGTGTAAATCAAATCTGAAGAAAAACAGCGCCACGGCCGCCTTATGGCCCGAAGCGTCGTTTTGAATAAAATAGCTATTTTAAAATAAATAAAAATAGCGATAAATAGTTATAAAATATCATAAGCGATATGGAATAGAAATAAACTGAATTTGTTCGATTTATGTGGCTTTTGATGGTTGAATGTGTTTGGTGTGAAAATTACATTAAAGAACAAGATTGTTGTTGTCAAATAATTTAACCATTGAAATAAATTGATTTGAAATTCTAAATACGTGAATTATTTGAAAAGGCCGAGTTAATTCTCATTTCAAATAATTGACCGACGATTGAAAGTCGAAGATGAAGACGATGGTCGAAGACCGGAGATCTTCACCTCGTTTGGATGGTAACCGAGGTCCTGATTGGGAGGCATCCCGAAATATGGATAATGAGTGGTGATCGTCCAGACGTACGTGGTGATCGAAGGGTTTGCGAGGTATTTAGTGCCTCCGGTTTCGTTCAGACCCGGAACGGACTTGTAAATGGACTGTGTGTCTGACATTGGAATTTATTCTGTGTTGATTGATTTCTGTTAAATATACATCTGTTTGGTGGTGGAGAATTTATTCTTTTGCTTAACCCCCTTCTCTGAGACGCACGAGCTCAGAGGTTGTATATCGATGGACTTCAGTCGCATGGCATGAATTGCCTGTGTGGCATGCTAAGATGCAGTGATCAGGGCTTCTGTTGAAAAGCAAGGTCTTGTGATGATGATCAAAGCACCGCCTGTGTGGCGTAGCTTTGTGTATAACGTGAATTCGCGAGCCTCACACCCCGGTATGAACCTAAAACGGGAGAAGGACCTCAGGGAGGGCATGCGTTTCTTCCTAGCTAGGGTGGTGTCAGTGACCTACCAGCCCTGACATTTATATACTTTTCACCTATGTGGTTGTTGCTGTTGCAAGGCGCCTCGGTTTGATCGGACGATCCGGGTCCGATGGAGTCATTCGTTGGCTCGTTTACGCCCCAAAGGGCGGGGAAACGTTTTGTTCAGGTATAATAATCCACATCGGTGGACCGGCCCTGTCGCTCCAAGGGGCAGTTGCGGCTGTTCCTGAGGCTCGGGCTAGGCAGTCTCGAATTCGGTAAGGACTATCTTTTGCCTTGGTTCATGACGGAAATCCAATTTCCAAATACGACATCGTGCGGTTTTGATTGTATATATATATGGCGACATGATATATGGTACCCATGCCGTCTATGATTGATAGTTATGATTTGAAATTGTTTTCAAAACATATAAACACTAGCAATAATATCAAATGCCTTTGTTTTATTCGTATCAAGCATATTTTAGCCGTTATAAGGTAAAACTCTATCCTCCGGTTTGCGTTGCATTGTGTGATGGGAACTGAGTCTTATAACGGCTTCATTTTTATAAAAAGCATAGCGATGTTTAAAAGAAAGATTTGTTTTAAAGCACTGGCAATCCAATGGAGTAAACCCGTTCCACGAAAGTGGCGTGGTCCTGTGATTAGCCAATTATATATGTGTTGAGTGGATTTCTCATACCAGTCCCATGACTGACTCGTAGTTTGTTTCGCTTTCAAACTCGGGTGCCCCTTTTTCTACATGGGCAGCCTTGTATTCAGGTTTAGCTGGTTCTTTCTGGATAGCTGGAGCTGAAGATGGATTCTATCATTTATCTCTTTTTATGCTGTTCACCTCCTATTGTACATATTTTGTTTATTTCCTTTGTAGACATTTATGTATAGTTGAACTGTATTTGTACTAAGTAAGATCCTGTATACTGTGTAACTCTGATGATTACTTTTATCCAGTATATTTTGTTGTTCATTATCTGGTGTATTTATTTAATTTTGTTCTGCTATTATCTGTTTCTGTGTTATATTCCAAAGATAACCCTTGTTTCCGTCTGAACGGGAATTCGGGTCGTCTCAGCTCGGAGAGATCTTCAAATCCATATATAGTTTGGATTTTTCTGTGCAGCGTTGGGAAGATCCACCGTTTCGAGCCAGATCGCGCCTCCACCGCCGCGCCGAGTTGAGCGCCACCACCCTCGTCCTGAGCGCCTCTCCAAGCGCTTCGCCGCTGCGAAGGCCGATCATCCTAACACGCATCGATTCGCGCGAAATCTGGTGACCTAGTTTCGAACAAACAAAGGGAGGTACGGTTTTTATTTTTCTGAAATGATTTTAACACCTTTAAACCGTTGCAAACCTTGTAAAAATCCTATCTTTTTCGTTCGTTAACGAAATTCGTTGAAACAGGAAACATCGTGACCGTGTGGGCGCCTTCTACATTTTAGAAGAGACCACATATTTTTCTGAGCCTTCTGCTATTTTAGGTGGAGTGGAACCCAATGTGAGATTTCTGATTTATAAACAATATGGAAAACGACGATGTATAAATTATATAGTCGATGTATGAGTTATACAAGCATTGTACACCTCTTGTATAAGCGTTGTATAAGTTGTACGTTCGATGTATAAGTTAGATATGCGTTGTAAAAATTATATATGTGTTGAAATAGAAGTGAATTGCTATATATAAATATATATATACGCCCCTCGTCCACAAACCATGGACGATATTTATTGATTGTGATTGGTGTGAAAATTGATTGATAGCGAATGGTTGTTTGGTATTGTTTGTGGTTGATATTGATTGATTGTGGTTGGAAAATACCCGTTTGTGGTTGAGAAATATTTGGTTGAAACCACATAGGATTAGTTCGTGGAAATGAAATAAATATATACATGCCGCCTACGTGCGAACTAGATGCATGATCCCCATTGTCAAAAACCGCGAGGTTTTAAGGTAGAGCAAGGAGCCGTACTAGGAACGGTCCCGGTTTTAACTACCCTGCCGTTATGCTGCCGAAATTTTGAATAATATTCATGTGTTTGAATTATTTTCATTTGCTGAAATTATATTTATTCGTTGAATAGAAAACCTTCATGTGTTGAATTGATATTCATTCGTTGATTAGAAATTCATGTGTTGAATGGTATTCATATTTTGAAATAAATTGGTTCATAATAAAAATCACCTTTTATCAACTATATGGACTATGTAAAATAATCTCGTTTTAAAAGAAATTGTTTTATAAGAAAAATCCTATTTTTATCACCTATATAAACTATATAAAATGATAGTGTTTTGAAATAAATTGTTTTACAATAAAAATCACATTTTTATTATATACATGAATGGTTGAAATGTGAAGTGTTAAAAATAGCCATCGTTCAAATAAATATGCATGAGTTGAAATATTCATTAATTAGCTAATGATATGATTTTTTCCTATGCATGCAACATTAGAATGAATGGTGTTTTAAAACCAAATAGAATCAAATATGAAGTTGAATGGAAAATGATAAGTGATAAGAACTGTATATATTTACATGCATATTTATTGAACAGGTTATAGCAAAGGGGCTAGAGAAGAGGAATAAAATTTTTTTGCCCGACAAATAGGTACACATTTACTGTTTTGTTTGGGTGATGATTTTATGAGCCTGTTGGCTAGCCGCTTGGCTTTTCCTTTATCTTTTTGACATGAGACGCCCGTGTGGCTATTTGGGAATTTTCCCAGCCCTTCCCGTACAAAGGAGGTTATGGCGAAATTTTCCAAAATTTAAAGGCGTTAGTGAAATATTTAAAGTGAAAACGATATTGAAATTATCGAATGAACTATATTTATATAAATATATAAATATAAATAAAATTAAAATGAAACGTGGCCGTGCAGTTCGTATTTTGAAACCATGATTTCAAACGATTATACCAGGAGATCCGACCATCGGATTTTCCTGAAATCGCAACCATTGGGTTCGCCTTGGAAAAATCTTTCCAACAGCACCAACTTTGTAAAAATCCAACGGTTGGATTGTCTGGAATGTTTAATTCAAATCTGAAGAAAAACAGCGCCAGAATCGATTATATCTATATATATATATATATATATATAATTATATTTAATCGAAAAACGACGCTGCAGTTCGTATTTTGAAATCGAAACTTTAAACGATTGTACCGGGAGATCCGACCGTCGGATTTTCCGGAAACTGGAACCGTTGGATTCGTTTTGAAAAGCCCTTTCTAATGATGTAAATTTTGTGAAGATCCAACGGTTAGATTTTCAGATATGTGTAAATCAAATCTGAAGAAAAATAGCGCCACGGCTGCGTTATGGCCTGAAGCGTCGTTTTGACTAAATTGGCTATTTTAAAATAAATAAAAATAGCGATAAATTGTTATAAAATATCATAAACGATATGGAATGGAAATAAACTGAATTTGCTCGATTTATGTCGCTTTTGATGGTTGAATGTGTTTGGTGTGGAAATTACATTAAAGAACAAAATTGGTGTTGTCGAATGATTTAACCATTGAAATAAATTGATTTGAAAATTCTAAATATACGTGAATTATTTGAAAAGGCCGAGTTAATTCTCATTTCAAATAATTGACCGACGATTGGAAGTCGAAGATAAAGACGGTGATCGAAGACCGGAGATCTTCACCTCGTTTGGATGGTAACCGAGGTCCTGATTGGGAGGCATCCCGAAATATGGATAATGAGTGGTGATCGTCCAGACGTACGTGGTGATCGATGGGTTTGCGAGGTATTTAGTGCCTCCGGTTTCGTTCAGACCCGGAACGGAATTGTAAATGGACTGTGTGTCTGACATTGGATTTTATTCTGTGTTGATTGATCTCTATTAAATATACATCTGTTTGGCGGCGGAGAATTTATTCTTTTGCTTAACGCCCTTCTCTGAAACGCACGAGCTCAGAGGTTGTATATCGATGGACATCAGTCGCACGGCATGAATTGCTAGTGTGGCATGCCTAAGTGGCAAATGAACAGGGCTTCTGTTGAAAAGCAAAGTCTTGTGGTGATGATCAAAGCGCTGCCTGTGTGACGTAGCTTTGTGTATAACGTGAAATCGCGAGCCTCACACCCGGTATGAACCAGAAACGGGAGGAAGGACCTCAGGGAGGACATGCGTTTCTTTCTAGCTAGGGTGGTGTCAGTGACCTACCAGCCCTGACATTTATATACTTTTCACCTATGTGGTTGTTGCTGTTGCGAGGCGCCTCGGCTTGATCGGACGATCCAGGTCCGATGGAGTCATTCGTTGGCTCGTTTACGCCCCAAAGGGCGGGGAAACGTATTGTTCAGGCATACTAATCCACATCAGTGGACCGGCCCTGTCGCTCCAAGGGGCAGTTGCGGTTGTTCTTGTGGCTCGGGCTAGAGAGTCACGAATTCAGTAAGGACTATCTTTTGCCTTGGTTCATGACGGAAATCCAATTTCCAAATACGACATCGTGCGGTTCTGATTGTATACCTATATATGGCGACATAGTGGTATGGGGCATTAATGCCGTCTATGATTGATAGTCATGATTTGAAATTGTTTTCAAAACATATAAACGCTAGCAATAATATCAAATTCCTTTGTTTTATTCGTATAAAGCATATCTTGGTCGTTATAAGGTAAAAACTCTATCCTCCGGTTTGCGTTGCATTGTGTGATAGGAACTGAGTCTTATAATGGCTTCAATTTTACAAAAAGCATAGCAATGTTTAAAAGGAAGATTTGTTTTAAAGCGCTGGCAATCCAATGGAGTAAACCCGTTCCACGAAAGTGGCGTGGTCCTGTGATTAGCCATATTATATATGTGTTGAGTAGATTTCTCATACCAGTCCCATGACTAACTCGTAGTTTGTTTCACTTTCAAACTCGGGTGCCCCTTTCTCTACATGGACAGCCTTGTATTCAGGTTTAGCTGATTCTTTCTGGATAGCTGGAGCTGAAGATGGATTCTATCATTTATCTCTTTTTATGCTGTTCAGCTCCTATTGTACATATTATGTTTGTTTTCCGCTGTAGACATTTATGTATAGCTGAACTGTATTTTTTACTAAGTATGATCCTGTATACTGTGTAACTTGATGATTACTTTTATCCAGTATATTCTATTGTTCATTATCTGGTGTATTTATTTATTTCTATTCTGCTATTATCTGTTTCTGTGTTATATTCCACGGATTACCCTTGCCACCGTCAGTACGGGGTTTAGGGTCGTCTCAGACTCATTAGCTTGTTAGATTATATAGGGCATCCTTGGGGAGGATTGTGAATATAGTTTTGATATTAGTTTATGACGACAATGATACTATTCGAGGCTATAACATGCAAACTTAACCTGTAGTTGAAACTAAATAGAACGAAGGTATTTGTAATGTTCCACGCATTCATAAATTGCCCATTGAAAACTCAGCATTGAATTGCAGCCTCATCATGTGCCAACATCGCTTATGAATTCTAGCACCACCTGGTTCATATAAGCATGCTTTACATGCAAAATAATTGAAAACTATGATTGTGGGGAAATTTAATTCATTACATGTTAAATAAAAACCAACTACATTAATATCATCCATTAAGTGTCTTTTTTTAGTTTTAGAAAATTAAAATACCTGTATGATTCAATATTAATAATTAGATACCAGTTATCATAAGTCTACTATTATCCATGTTTTTTACTCTCTAGGATCTGAAAGATGCACCAATAAGACATGTACAAAGAATTATTGGTAATCAAGTAATGAACAAGGCTTTGATTGTTATATATGTTGTCATATTTTGTTCGTATTATTTGTATAAACTTATTTCTAAATGCGTGTGGTATGTGACATGTTTTAAAAACTACAATCGAACTAATTATGGATATAAAATTTGATTATGTGAATAGTGTGTTCCTTAAATTATTTCAATATGATAATGATATGATTGATTATTTGTTTGTATATGTTAATTTTGTGGTTTAATTATTGGTTTGACTATGGAAAATCATGTGATTGATCACTTATTTTAATATAGATATTATGTAAGCGGTTATTGGAAATGGTACAAGATATTAATTGTAGATAATAGCATTAAAATATGTTGTTAAACAATCAATAACTTTTAGTAGCATTTTAAAAATGCTATATAAATGAACGTAAAGTAAAATAAAAAATTATATAGTTGCGTAAACGCTACAGAAAAACCTTTAGTTGCATGTTAAAAACACTACAATATGTCGAATTTTGGTAGCGTTTACTACAACGCAACAAAAAAAATTCATACTTTTAGTTGCATGTCGTATCGCAGCGTTCTCTAAAACGCTGCGACAAGTTATCGTAGCGTCTCTTTTCAACGCTAGCAAAAGGATTTTCTGGAGTAGTGTATCTGTTTGGTGGTGGAGAATTTATTCTCTTGCTTAACACCCTTCTCTGAGACGTACGAGCTTAGAGGTTATATATTGGTGGAAATCAGTGGTACGGTATGGATTGACAGGGTGGCAAGCTGAGATGCATGGATCAAAGATATTGTTGAAAAGCAAGGCTGTGTGGTTGATGGTCAAAGCACGGTTTTAAATAGCATAGCTTTGTTAAGCGTTAATTCGCGAGCCTCACACCCCGGTATGAACCAAAAATGGGATAGTGACCGTATGGAAATGGATATATGTTAGTTCCTGCTACGAGTAACGTCATGGTATGGAGCCCAAACTGTTTACTTATGTGGATGCTGGAAACTTTATTAATGGAAAGCGAGGTACCTCAGATATGATTTGAGTCCCTAGTGGCTCTTCGGTCGACGTAACTGACCATTTTGGAGGTTCGGTAGAACCGGCTGCCTTATAGTTTATGGTATAATTAATCATAGATGGATGACCGGCCCTGCCGATATCCAAGGGTTCACTACAGGGGATCCTAAGGTATTTGATAGAATGTCTCAAAATCGGTGACATCTATCCTTTGCCTCAGTTCATAGGTGGAAACCTAATTTTCCAATACGCGATATTACGGTTTAGTTGTAAACCTATATGGAGACGTAATATAATGGTACCTAGGCCCCCTATGATTGATACATTCATATTTGAAGTTGATTTCTTCACTTATAGTAATAATAAAATATGAAATTTCGCATACCAAGCATATTTGGCTATTATAAGGTAAAACTTTATCCTCAACTGCTTTCATTTTGTGATGGGACCTGAGTCTTATAATAGCTTTATTTTTCTGTTTAGCATTGCATTGTTTGTTTTATGCACCGGTATTCATGGAGGATAAACCTATTCCGTGTTATACAGCATGGTCCCATGATTTACCTAACTTTAAAATAAAAAGCTAATAACTGTTTTAGTTCTCACACCAGTCCCATGACTGACTCGTAGTTTATTGTTTCTACTAAACTCTAGGCGTCCATATTTTCCACACGGTCAGTCAGTAGTTTGGTTATCGCAGATATTTCTCAACATAGGATCCTGGATTTGCAGCTGGAGCAATATTCGGAAAGCTTTGTATCCGTATATTTCTTGCAGTTGCGTCAGTTATTATTTTTTGCTACGCATTGTACTATTGTATTATTTTTTCCGTTGTTTTGTAATTTAAATCTCTGATATAATTTTCCACTATATATTATTTATTTCAAATATTCTTGTACTTTGATGTAATTGTTGTAATAACATTGCAATGTTCTATTGCTTGTGTTCTCAAAGAAATCTAGGTTTTCCCATAAAGGGGATTTCAGGTCGTTTCAGTTTGGTATCAGAGCTTTGGTCTTACAAAGCTCGAGAACAAGGCACATTAGAACCAAACAAAAGAATTCATCAAAGATAGGATTAATAATATCTTATAAGAATGACTCGTTATAGATAGGGTTAGTAGTACCCTAGAAAGAGTTCGAAGAATGCTATTTTATAAAAATAAATTTAGTTTTGAAAATTATATGTTATTATACGTATTTGAGTATTTTATTTTATGTTGAATTTGGACTATCGGGTATAAGGAGATTTTTAATACACGTCTAATCCACATGTATATGAAGTCTCAAATATACTGGATAGATATAGAATCACACTCTAGTCGCCCGGAGATGGTTCTGGTGATGGATCTCCATCATCAGCATTTATGTTCGAGTTTTGAAAGTGTATATCTATACATTTCCAATTGACTGGTGTGAGAACCTGTAATGACCCGGATTTCGAGCACCTTTGGTTATCGACATAAACACGATGTCGATAACCAAAACATCGAAAAATCCTGGTAATTAGTGAAAGAAATTAGAGGGTGAGGAAAGATAAGATAGAAACTTAGAATAGAAGAAGAAGAAGAACACAACATCAGAGTAACACGAATCTCACAGCGGAACGAATAACATATAATAGATAACATATCCTTGAAATAAATCATTATATGTATACAATACATTATCATAGTACAATACTTACAACACAGCGGAAATAAACTATAGCTATATGATCCTGAACCCTCCTGCTCCAGCTCTTCCAGTATATCTGTAAAATCCCGACTACTTGACTTCCCGTACAAATTTAGGCACCCAAGAGTTTAGGGAAAACAACAAAATAAACTCCGGGTCAGTCATGGGACTGGTATGAGTAAAACAGTTTAAAAATGGTTCGAACAAGTAAACGATATCTCATAAGACCACGCCGCACAACGGAACGGGTTTTTCCCTTATGAGAATCCAAAATATCTTATATCAAACAAACCTTTTGATATTATAATAATGTCTATCAACCACAATATAATAATCATCTAGCAAAAACGCTTTCATCTCACGTTTTACATATAGTATACAATCAAAACCGCAAGCACGTATTGGGTAATGGATTTCCAACTATGACAAGGTATGGAACCACCTTTCGCTAGTGTACCTCTAGAGAGGAATACACTGGGTTCAACAAGAACAACTTGCAACCCGGCCACACATGACCGACCACTCATTTCGCTTGAGTGTATCGAATGTATATCACCAACGGTTGGGATCAGCAACCGTTTCTCGAATGGGTGTAATAACCCGAAAATGCGAGCCAGTTTGAAATTTTTATTTTGGCAATTTTAGCGAATTTTGAATATTTAAAATAGATTATTTTAAATAATATCGACGAGAAGTTTATTTTGAATAAAATTCGAACGTATATATTATATACGTCGTCGTTAGAATATAAATATTTATATATAATTATAAATAGAATTGAAAATGGCGCGGTAGTTCGATAATTCGATTTCAAACTTCAATTGAATGTACCGGGTGCAAAACAATCCGGATTCTAGTGAAACCAAAAACATTAGGATCTAATTGATGATATCTTTCCAACGAATCCGAATAATCAAAATTTAGTAGCGAGAATCGAAAGATATGTCCAGTTGAAAATTCTGAATAGTCGCTATGGAATTCAGGCCCTTAAAAATGGACATTTTGCAAATGACCTCGGATTTCGACGAAACCACTTTTGTTGGGTCCGTGATGTTGAATTATTGCTAGGTTTCAGATTTCATATTTTTTTGAATCAATATGTGAGCGTGGCAAAGGAAAACGTGTTTTGACCGTTTCAGTTGATTTTAATCGACTGGAAATTGGCCATTTTTCCAACGGTCTCAGAATTCGACGAAACTAGTTTTGTTAGGACCGTATCGTCAATACGAAGCTAGAAAATATTTTTCTGGAATTTTTAGAGTTAGAATGTGACCCCGGTAATTTGAAATGTACGTTTAAAATTCAATATAGCGATTTAAGTGTAAATTTAACAGGAACTGATTCAAACAGTCGAATCAGCTTACGATACATATCCCATTGTGTTCGGAATGGGGGTGAAACGCTATGGACGACAGGCGGTGGACCTCGTTTAGAGGTCGTTTGAAAAAGTTGACTTTTTGAATTAAAATAAAATAACAAAATAATTAAATTAATAAAAAAATTTCCATCTCCCTCCTTAAAACACTCTGGCCCCCCCCCCCGATTAAAATCATTTCAAAGAGAAGAGAAAAAAAAAAGAAAAAAAAAAGAAAAACGAAGGCGACGGAAGGCGGAGGAGGCCGCCGCCCAGCTTCCTGGCGCCGCCGCAGGCCAGGCGCCCTCCACCCTCGCCCCGCCCTCGCCATCCTCCTCCCTCCTCCACGCGAAGACAGCGAGCGCCCCCCCCCCATCTCGATCGAAGAAGCCCTAGCCGCCATCCCCTGAACCCCCGACCACCGCCACAGCCTGGACCCGACGCCGACCGCCTGAAGCCTACCTCCCCCTTAGCCTGCGAACGCCAAGAAACCCCCCCTGTAAGTAACTGTTTATTTTTATTTTTATTCATTTAAAAACTGAATTTTATTTGTTTTAAAAACTGATTTAAAAAAGAATTTTAAAATTGATTTTTGTTGTTTTAAAAACTGATTTTATTTTATGTTATAAAGCAATGATTTTTATTTAGAAATCTTTAAATTAGAAAAGATTTGATTTTTATTTGATAAAAGATACGATCTTTATATTTTTAAAGTAATAAAAATATAGTTTTTATATTTTTAAAGTATTAAAAATATAATCTTTTACATTGTAGGAAGATAAAAATATAATCTTTTACATTGTAGGAAGATAAAAATATAATCTTTTACATTGTAGGAAGATAAAAATATGATCTTTGCATAGTAGGAGCTATAAAAATATCATCTTTGTATATGTAGCGAAATAAAAACCTGATTTTTATTTTATATACGTTGAGATAAAGTGTTGATTTTTATAAAGGTGAAATCTTTAAATTTAAAAAGGCGAAATCTTTATATAGAAAATAGCGTGATAAAAATATAATTTTTATCTATATAACATAATAGCAAAAATTCGATTTTTATATATTGAATAGCGTAGTAAAGAAATTCGATTTTTAAATATAAGAAGTGGTTATAAAAATATGATTTTTAAATTGAAAGTGAATAAATAAAAATGTGATTTTTATTTTAAAGACATCGAAATATAAAAATGTGATTTTTATACATATAGTGACTACGGGCAACGAAGACGATGAAGATGAAGATTTCTATCAAATGAAGTGCCGTGGAGCTTGGATAGCTTTCTGTGAGAACTTCTCACTCTTAATTCTCTTTTTCTAGTTATATATATATATACTAGGATGCAGACGGTGCTTATTAGGAGCACCCGACACCCGTCCACATACCATGGACTTGTTTGTTTGGATGTTTGGTGATTGATTGAGATATTGGTTTGAATGTGGTTTGTGGTGTGAAAAATCGAATCGATAAATTGGTTAGGATTAGACGTGCGCCGTTATAAGGCGAAGGAGTAAGACTAGGTTAGACTCTTACTCCAAATTTTGTGGTTTGCATAACGAAAGTGATTTGATTGATGTGTGAATGGCGTGGGCCTTCACTAGACCGGGGATAAGGCTAGGCCATGTCCCGTTTCTAGTATCGTGCCGTTATGCCGCCGAAATTTTCTAGAATATGTTAGAAAAATAAAAATATCATTTTTATTGTGTAAATGAACTGGATAGAATTCAAGTGTTAAAATAGAATATTTTATCGTTAAAAATAGAATTTTTAACGTGAAAGTGAAAGTGAATAAATATTTATAAACAAATCGGCCGATTTGTTTATATACACTGATTTGACTAATATTGATTGGGTTGATAAATTTTACACATCGCCCAACTGCACAAATAAAATCTGTGTTTGATTGTTTGAAACCCCACACGGGTGTTGGGATGAAATTTGAAGTTCACTCATCCTGATTGATCAAATATGTCGATCGATTGATTGACAGGCTGTTATAAGCGTTAGATATCGATATTTGATGCTTATACAGTGTAGTGCACTTTGGTTGATGGTTGATTATTTTTCGACGTTATTATATACATGTGTTGTATGGAATCCATATAATTAACGTTATATGGTGATTGATTGGGCCTCATTCCAATTGGGAAAATAAGGAATATTATAAAAGAAAATTCATGTGTTGAATATAAAAATAGTCATGTGTTGACGATGTGCATGTGTTGAGTGAAATATTTTATATAATCAAAATTACATCTTTATCACATTTAAAATTAGAACTACTTCCTAGTAGAAATCTGATTAAAATCAAACGATAGATACCATAGTTTTATAAAATATTTTACATAACAAAAATAGTGATGTGTTGACAGTACTCATGTGTTGAGATTAGTCGTGTGTTGAAAGAAATATAGATTCATGTGTTGAATGGGATAAATATTCATTTGTTGGATAGAATAAAGGAGTTTTGAAAAATATAAAGCCGTGTTGATTAGAGATGCGTTATTTCGACGTGAACGATATTTATATCGATTTTATTCGTTTTACAACGAATATTGAAAAGTGATTTCAAAACTAAATATTTTGAAATGAAATTCAATTGAATTAGATTAAAATTCGAATTGAATAGGAAGTGAATTTGAATTTGAATAAAATAGGAATGAATTGAATTGAAAACGATTTCGAAATGAATTGAATTGAAAACGATTTCGAAATGAATTTAATTGAAAACGATTTCGAAATGAATGGAATTGAAAACGAATTGAAATTGAATTGAAAGTGAATTGAAATGAATTCAAATTGAATTGAAATTTGAATTGAATAGAAATAAATTTTAAAACGAATTTATAGAGAAGAATTCAATTTTGATTTGAATTGAAATGGAAGTTGAAATTGCTTTTGAAACGAATTCAAAACTATTTTTAAAATTCGTTTTAAAAGGAAATCGACGAAATATATATAATATATATATTATATATATATAATGGCCTGAATAGAACGCGCCGCGCCGCGGTAGTTCGTGAATTTCGACCATTTATTTCAAACGGACATTGCGGGAGATCCGACCGTCGGATTCTCCTAGAACCGGAACCGTTGGGTTCGTATCGAAAAGAGCTTTCCAATGAATATGAGAAATTTGAAATCTAACGGTTGGATTTGGAATTATGTCCAAATCAAATTCGATAAAGGTCGCTGTAAGTGCAGTTCGATGGCCGTTGTTGGAAATCGACCGTACGGGCCTTGATAAAATTATTAAAAATATCTATAATTTGTGTAAAATTATAATATGTGAATTGGAAAGATTTGGGCTGGAAAATTCCACATTTGAAAAGATAAAAATAGATTTTTATCGAAATGAACTAGTTTTGAACTAGAATTGAAATCAATTTATTTTTAAAATAAATAAATTGAATTTGAAAGTGATTTTGGAAATAATCGATAATTTCCAATACGTGGACTGGACTGGAGCTGAATCGAAATTATCTTCGGGATATTTCGATGTTGGATTTCGTGACTATACAAATATTGTTATGGGGATTTGAAAGATATTTTATATCGTTATTTCCAATACGATATTTGTTGGTTTCAGAATTTGATATTGAATATAAGCCGATATATTTTCTATTCAGAGCCTTGTATTTAATATCAAATGTGATTTGGTTTGTCGTGAATCGTGTTTTTGATGACATTGGTTCTTTAACCCAGTTAAAGGCAGGATATTGATTTTTGAAAAGATTAAAACTAAGTGGAGTTTTAATGAATCTTTAATTAGATTAAAAATGTGAATTGATAATTTAAATTATCAAATTTGAAAGGTGATCGAGAGTGGAGTATCACCAGTTTTGCTCCAAAGCGATAGTTAAATCTTTAATTAGAGTTGAACGTGAAATGGTAATTAATTTTACCGATAACACCGTGGTGTTAGATATGGAGTATCACCAGTTTTGCTCCATGGGATATATAGGTTGGGATTGGGAAATAAAACAAATAATTACTTCGGTGTGGCTCGTTAATCCCGACTAGTTGAAATGATATCCAAAGGAGGATTAAAGAATAAATTTAGAAGAATTTATCTTGGATAAAATTAATGGGAACCTTTCCCTAAGAATGTGATTTTGTGAATAAAAGAATATTCTGAATTGGAATGAGGCGTTTGTTGTGTTTGTGTAACATTCGTTTATTATATACGTGGGTTATTCAGAAAGGCCGGGTTTATACCCATTCTGAATAACCGATTCGACGAGATGTCGAAGATGAAGACGGTGGTTGAAGACCGGAAGTCTTCACATCGTTTGGGTGATTACTGATGATCTTGATTGGGCTGTACACCCAAGATGAGGGAAACAGTCGGTGATCGTCCAGACGTACTTGGGGATCGATGGATATGCGAGGAAAGTGCCTCCGGTTTCGTTCAGACCCAGAACGGACTTGTAAATGGACTGTGTGTCTGACATTGGATTTTAGTCCGTGTGATTGATCTCTATTAAATATATATCTGTTTGGCGGCGGAGAATTTATTCTCTTGCTTAACGCCCTTCTCTGAGACGTACGAGCTCAGGGGTTATATATTGATGGATATCAAACGCATGGAGTGAGTTGCCTGTGTGGCATGCGTAAGTGGCAATTGATCAAGGCTTCTGTTGAAAAGCAAAGTCTTGTGGTTGATGATCAAAGCACGGCCTGTGTGGCATAGCTTTGTGTATAACGTGAATTTGCAAGCCTCACACCTCGGTATGAGTCAAAAACGGGAGACGGACCGCTGGGAGAGCACGACGTTTCTTTCTAGCTAGGGTGGTGTCAGTGACCTACCAGCCCTGACATTTATATACTTTTCACCTGTGTGGTTGTTGGATACGAGGCGCCTCGGATATAGGTCTGTAAGGACCGGGAAACGTGTGTTCAGGAATAACTAATCCTCAAAAGTAAGAGAGGACCGGCCCAGCCGATTCCAAGGATCAAAGTGGGGTCCTGAGGCATTTGCTAGAGTGTCTCGAACGCGGAGAGGAGCTTGCCCCTTGCCTCGGCTCATGACGGAAATCCAATTTCCAATACGTGATATTGCGGTTTTAATTGTAAAACTAGTATGGCGACATGATAGATGGTACCCATGCCGCCTATGATTGATACTTATGATTGAAATTGTTTTGGCACTATACACTTATTATAGTATCAAATAATGTGTTTTAAACGTATCAAGCATGCTTTGGCTGTTATAAGGTAAAAACCCTATCCTCCGGCTTGCGTTGCATTGTGTGATGGGACCTGGGTCTTATAACAGCTTCATTTTTCTTTATTTAGCATTGCGCTGTTTGTTTTATGCACTGGTATTCTTGGGAGGAAACCCGTTCCGTGTTATACGGCGTGGTCCCTTGATTTACCGAACTTTAAAATAAAGAATTATAACTGTTTTAGTTCTCACACCAGTCCCATGACTGACCTGGAGTTTATTGTTTTAACCTAAACTCTGGGTGCCCCTATTTTCCGCACGGGCAGCTAGTAGTTTTGGTTTTGCAGATTTATATCCACAGGGTCCTGATTTACAGCTGGAACGATGCTCGGAAAGCTCTGTATCCGTGTATCACTTCTAGTTGTGTTTTGTATATTTTTCCGCTGCTATGTGATTTATTGTAATCTCTGATATTTGTGGAATGTAATTTATTCATTTATACTCTGTATATTCTTGTATCTGATGGAATTGTTGTAATAGCAATGAAATGTTCTTCCGTATGCGCTCTGTTTTGTCTTGTCCTCAATTCTATCCGTGCTTTCCTTCACGGGGAAGTTCGGGTCGTCTCAATTTGGTATCAGAGCCTTGGTTTACAGAGCTCGAGAACAAGGCACATTAGAACCATACGAAAGAATTCATCAGATATTGGATTAGCAATATCCAATTAGAATGACTCGTTAGAGATAGGATCAGTAGTATCCTAGAACGAGTGTGAAGAGTATATTTTTCAAATGAAAACAATTTTGTTTTGAAAATTTAAATCGCTTTATACGTATTTGATTATTTATTTATATTGAATATGGACAATCGAGTATATATAGATTTCGCGTATACGCGTCATGAACGTATATTCGAAGTTTTAATATACTGGATAGATATAGTATTACACTCTAGTCGCTCGGAGATGATTTTGTTGATGGAGCTCCATCATCAGAATTTATATTCGAGTTTCGAAGGTGTGATTTTCTATATATTTCCATTAGACTGGTGTGAGAACCAAAACTAATATAGTTAGAACACTTTGTTGTGAATTGGCATCAAAACATGATTTTTGTATATGTATCAAATTATGAATTTGAAACTCTAATTCACTAATTGATTGATGTTTGTGTTGGTTGTTTAATTGTTTGCTAATTTTAACCATTTATGCCTAATTGAACCGAATATTGAACTGTATTGAAAATTGGTCACATTTGCTTGCATATACATATATATCATTGAACAGGTCATAGCAAGGAGGCTAGAGCCAAAGAATAAAATTTGTTTGCCCGACAAATAGGTACATGTTTACTACATAATTTCCTGTTTTGTTTGGGTGATGATGATTTTGTGAGCCTATTGGCTAGCCGCTTGGCTTTTTCTTTTTCTTTTTGAGATCTGAAGGACCGGGGAAGCTATTTGAAATTCCCCGATGCTCCCATTGCAGGGGAGGTTATGGCGAAATTTTTCGAAAATTTAGGGTGTTAGCCAAATTTTTGAAATTTTGAAAATTCTCAGAAACTGAAAAGTTGGAGAATGGAAGCCAGATCGAACGTAGCGTTGAATAATCAAACCACTTTCGACTTTTGTTCCTTTTCGGGGACGAAAAGTTTTAAGTGGGGGAGATTGTAATAACCCGAAAATGCGAGCCAGTTTGAAATTTTTATTTTGGCAATTTTAGCGAATTTTGAATATTTAAAATAGATTATTTTAAATAATATCGACGAGAAGTTTATTTTGAATAAAATTCGAACGTATATATTATATACGTCGTCGTTAGAATATAAATATTTATATATAATTATAAATAGAATTGAAAATGGCGCGGTAGTTCGATAATTCGATTTCAAACTTCAATTGAATGTACCGGGTGCAAAACAATCCGGATTCTAGTGAAACCAAAAACATTAGGATCTAATTGATGATATCTTTCCAACGAATCCGAATAATCAAAATTTAGTAGCGAGAATCGAAAGATATGTCCAGTTGAAAATTCTGAATAGTCGCTATGGAATTCAGGCCCTTAAAAATGGACATTTTGCAAATGACCTCGGATTTCGACGAAACCACTTTTGTTGGGTCCGTGATGTTGAATTATTGCTAGGTTTCAGATTTCATATTTTTTCGAATCAATATGTGAGCGTGGCAAAGGAAAACGTGTTTTGACCGTTTCAGTTGATTTTAATCGACTGGAAATTGGCCATTTTTCCAACGGTCTCAGAATTCGACGAAACTAGTTTTGTTAGGACCGTATCGTCAATACGAAGCTAGAAAATATTTTTCTGGAATTTTTAGAGTTAGAATGTGACCCCGGTAATTTGAAATGTACGTTTAAAATTCAATATAGCGATTTAAGTGTAAATTTAACAGGAACTGATTCAAACAGTCGAATCAGCTTACGATACATATCCCATTGTGTTCGGAATGGGGGTGAAACGCTATGGACGACAGGCGGTGGACCTCGTTTAGAGGTCGTTTGAAAAAGTTGACTTTTTGAATTAAAATAAAATAACAAAATAATTAAATTAATAAAAAAATTTCCATCTCCCTCCTTAAAACACTCTGCCCCCCCCCCCCCCCCCGATTAAAATCATTTCAAAGAGAAGAGAAAAAAAAAAGAAAAAAAAAAGAAAAACGAAGGCGACGGAAGGCGGAGGAGGCCGCCGCCCAGCTTCCTGGCGCCGCCGCAGGCCAGGCGCCCTCCACCCTCGCCCCGCCCTCGCCATCCTCCTCCCTCCTCCACGCGAAGACAGCGAGCGCCCCCCCCCCCCCCCATCTCGATCGAAGAAGCCCTAGCCGCCATCCCCTGAACCCCCGACCACCGCCACAGCCTGGACCCGACGCCGACCGCCTGAAGCCTACCTCCCCCTTAGCCTGCGAACGCCAAGAAACCCCCCCTGTAAGTAACTGTTTATTTTTATTTTTATTCATTTAAAAACTGAATTTTATTTGTTTTAAAAACTGATTTAAAAAGGAATTTTAAAATTGATTTTTGTTGTTTTAAAAACTGATTTTATTTTATGTTATAAAGCAATGATTTTTATTTAGAAATCTTTAAATTAGAAAAGATTTGATTTTTATTTGATAAAAGATACGATCTTTATATTTTTAAAGTAATAAAAATATAGTTTTTATATTTTTAAAGTATTAAAAATATAATCTTTTACATTGTAGGAAGATAAAAATATAATCTTTTACATTGTAGGAAGATAAAAATATAATCTTTTACATTGTAGGAAGATAAAAATATGATCTTTGCATAGTAGGAGCTATAAAAATATCATCTTTGTATATGTAGCGAAATAAAAACCTGATTTTTATTTTATATACGTTGAGATAAAGTGTTGATTTTTATAAAGGTGAAATCTTTAAATTTAAAAAGGCGAAATCTTTATATAGAAAATAGCGTGATAAAAATATAATTTTTATCTATATAACATAATAGCAAAAATTCGATTTTTATATATTGAATAGCGTAGTAAAGAAATTCGATTTTTAAATATAAGAAGTGGTTATAAAAATATGATTTTTAAATTGAAAGTGAATAAATAAAAATGTGATTTTTATTTTAAAGACATCGAAATATAAAAATGTGATTTTTATACATATAGTGACTACGGGCAACGAAGACGATGAAGATGAAGATTTCTATCAAATGAAGTGCCGTGGAGCTTGGATAGCTTTCTGTGAGAACTTCTCACTCTTAATTCTCTTTTTCTAGTTATATATATATATATATACTAGGATGCAGACGGTGCTTATTAGGAGCACCCGACACCCGTCCACATACCATGGACTTGTTTGTTTGGATGTTTGGTGATTGATTGAGATATTGGTTTGAATGTGGTTTGTGGTGTGAAAAATCGAATCGATAAATTGGTTAGGATTAGACGTGCGCCGTTATAAGGCGAAGGAGTAAGACTAGGTTAGACTCTTACTCCAAATTTTGTGGTTTGCATAACGAAAGTGATTTGATTGATGTGTGAATGGCGTGGGCCTTCACTAGACCGGGGATAAGGCTAGGCCATGTCCCGTTTCTAGTATCGTGCCGTTATGCCGCCGAAATTTTCTAGAATATGTTAGAAAAATAAAAATATCATTTTTATTGTGTAAATGAACTGGATAGAATTCAAGTGTTAAAATAGAATATTTTATCGTTAAAAATAGAATTTTTAACGTGAAAGTGAAAGTGAATAAATATTTATAAACAAATCGGCCGATTTGTTTATATACACTGATTTGACTAATATTGATTGGGTTGATAAATTTTACACATCGCCCAACTGCACAAATAAAATCTGTGTTTGATTGTTTGAAACCCCACACGGGTGTTGGGATGAAATTTGAAGTTCACTCATCCTGATTGATCAAATATGTCGATCGATTGATTGACAGGCTGTTATAAGCGTTAGATATCGATATTTGATGCTTATACAGTGTAGTGCACTTTGGTTGATGGTTGATTATTTTTCGACGTTATTATATACATGTGTTGTATGGAATCCATATAATTAACGTTATATGGTGATTGATTGGGCCTCATTCCAATTGGGAAAATAAGGAATATTATAAAAGAAAATTCATGTGTTGAATATAAAAATAGTCATGTGTTGACGATGTGCATGTGTTGAGTGAAATATTTTATATAATCAAAATTACATCTTTATCACATTTAAAATTAGAACTACTTCCTAGTAGAAATCTGATTAAAATCAAACGATAGATACCATAGTTTTATAAAATATTTTACATAACAAAAATAGTGATGTGTTGACAGTACTCATGTGTTGAGATTAGTCGTGTGTTGAAAGAAATATAGATTCATGTGTTGAATGGGATAAATATTCATTTGTTGGATAGAATAAAGGAGTTTTGAAAAATATAAAGCCGTGTTGATTAGAGATGCGTTATTTCGACGTGAACGATATTTATATCGATTTTATTCGTTTTACAACGAATATTGAAAAGTGATTTCAAAACTAAATATTTTGAAATGAAATTCAATTGAATTAGATTAAAATTCGAATTGAATAGGAAGTGAATTTGAATTTGAATAAAATAGGAATGAATTGAATTGAAAACGATTTCGAAATGAATTGAATTGAAAACGATTTCGAAATGAATTTAATTGAAAACGATTTCGAAATGAATGGAATTGAAAACGAATTGAAATTGAATTGAAAGTGAATTGAAATGAATTCAAATTGAATTGAAATTTGAATTGAATAGAAATAAATTTTAAAACGAATTTATAGAGAAGAATTCAATTTTGATTTGAATTGAAATGGAAGTTGAAATTGCTTTTGAAACGAATTCAAAACTATTTTTAAAATTCGTTTTAAAAGGAAATCGACGAAATATATATAATATATATATTATATATATATAATGGCCTGAATAGAACGCGCCGCGCCGCAGTAGTTCGTGAATTTCGACCATTTATTTCAAACGGACATTGCGGGAGATCCGACCGTCGGATTCTCCTAAAACCGGAACCGTTGGGTTCGTATCGAAAAGAGCTTTCCAATGAATATGAGAAATTTGAAATCTAACGGTTGGATTTGGAATTATGTCCAAATCAAATTCGATAAAGGTCGCTGTAAGTGCAGTTCGATGGCCGTTGTTGGAAATCGACCGTACGGGCCTTGATAAAATTATTAAAAATATCTATAATTTGTGTAAAATTATAATATGTGAATTGGAAAGATTTGGGCTGGAAAATTCCACATTTGAAAAGATAAAAATAGATTTTTATCGAAATGAACTAGTTTTGAACTAGAATTGAAATCAATTTATTTTTAAAATAAATAAATTGAATTTGAAAGTGATTTTGGAAATAATCGATAATTTCCAATACGTGGACTGGACTGGAGCTGAATCGAAATTATCTTCGGGATATTTCGATGTTGGATTTCGTGACTATACAAATATTGTTATGGGGATTTGAAAGATATTTTATATCGTTATTTCCAATACGATATTTGTTGGTTTCAGAATTTGATATTGAATATAAGCCGATATATTTTCTATTCAGAGCCTTGTATTTAATATCAAATGTGATTTGGTTTGTCGTGAATCGTGTTTTTGATGACATTGGTTCTTTAACCCAGTTAAAGGCAGGATATTGATTTTTGAAAAGATTAAAACTAAGTGGAGTTTTAATGAATCTTTAATTAGATTAAAAATGTGAATTGATAATTTAAATTATCAAATTTGAAAGGTGATCGAGAGTGGAGTATCACCAGTTTTGCTCCAAAGCGATAGTTAAATCTTTAATTAGAGTTGAACGTGAAATGGTAATTAATTTTACCGATAACACCGTGGTGTTAGATATGGAGTATCACCAGTTTTGCTCCATGGGATATATAGGTTGGGATTGGGAAATAAAACAAATAATTACTTCGGTGTGGCTCGTTAATCCCGACTAGTTGAAATGATATCCAAAGGAGGATTAAAGAATAAATTTAGAAGAATTTATCTTGGATAAAATTAATGGGAACCTTTCCCTAAGAATGTGATTTTGTGAATAAAAGAATATTCTGAATTGGAATGAGGCGTTTGTTGTGTTTGTGTAACATTCGTTTATTATATATGTGGGTTATTCAGAAAGGCCGGGTTTATACCCATTCTGAATAACCGATTCGACGAGATGTCGAAGATGAAGACGGTGGTTGAAGACCGGAAGTCTTCACATCGTTTGGGTGATTACTGATGATCTTGATTGGGCTGTACACCCAAGATGAGGGAAACAGTCGGTGATCGTCCAGACGTACTTGGGGATCGATGGATATGCGAGGAAAGTGCCTCCGGTTTCGTTCAGACCCAGAACGGACTTGTAAATGGACTGTGTGTCTGACATTGGATTTTAGTCCGTGTGATTGATCTCTATTAAATATATATCTGTTTGGCGGCGGAGAATTTATTCTCTTGCTTAACGCCCTTCTCTGAGACGTACGAGCTCAGGGGTTATATATTGATGGATATCAAACGCATGGAGTGAGTTGCCTGTGTGGCATGCGTAAGTGGCAATTGATCAAGGCTTCTGTTGAAAAGCAAAGTCTTGTGGTTGATGATCAAAGCACGGCCTGTGTGGCATAGCTTTGTGTATAACGTGAATTTGCGAGCCTCACACCTCGGTATGAGTCAAAAACGGGAGACGGACCGCTGGGAGAGCACGACGTTTCTTTCTAGCTAGGGTGGTGTCAGTGACCTACCAGCCCTGACATTTATATACTTTTCACCTGTGTGGTTGTTGGATACGAGGCGCCTCGGATATAGGTCTGTAAGGACCGGGAAACGTGTGTTCAGGAATAACTAATCCTCAAAAGTAAGAGAGGACCGGCCCAGCCGATTCCAAGGATCAAAGTGGGGTCCTGAGGCATTTGCTAGAGTGTCTCGAACGCGGAGAGGAGCTTGCCCCTTGCCTCGGCTCATGACGGAAATCCAATTTCCAATACGTGATATTGCGGTTTTAATTGTAAAACTAGTATGGCGACATGATAGATGGTACCCATGCCGCCTATGATTGATACTTATGATTGAAATTGTTTTGGCACTATACACTTATTATAGTATCAAATAATGTGTTTTAAACGTATCAAGCATGCTTTGGCTGTTATAAGGTAAAAACCCTATCCTCCGGCTTGCGTTGCATTGTGTGATGGGACCTGGGTCTTATAACAGCTTCATTTTTCTTTATTTAGCATTGCGCTGTTTGTTTTATGCACTGGTATTCTTGGGAGGAAACCCGTTCCGTGTTATACGGCGTGGTCCCTTGATTTACCGAACTTTAAAATAAAGAATTATAACTGTTTTAGTTCTCACACCAGTCCCATGACTGACCTGGAGTTTATTGTTTTAACCTAAACTCTGGGTGCCCCTATTTTCCGCACGGGCAGCTAGTAGTTTTGGTTTTGCAGATTTATATCCACAGGGTCCTGATTTACAGCTGGAACGATGCTCGGAAAGCTCTGTATCCGTGTATCACTTCTAGTTGTGTTTTGTATATTTTTCCGCTGCTATGTGATTTATTGTAATCTCTGATATTTGTGGAATGTAATTTATTCATTTATACTCTGTATATTCTTGTATCTGATGGAATTGTTGTAATAGCAATGAAATGTTCTTCCGTATGCGCTCTGTTTTGTCTTGTCCTCAATTCTATCCGTGCTTTCCTTCACGGGGAAGTTCGGGTCGTCTCAATGGGACAGCATCAACAATAGATTTTTAGAAGTAAATGAAACTCTAGATCAGGTGATTATACACCCTACTTCGGTGCTACCGACTTAGCCATGCCGCCTGCCCGATTTCTATCGTTTACCGGATGTGAGGCTAGAAGCTACGCTTTATCATCACACCAGATTCACTTTGAATGCCACATCGTCAAATCCATCAAATCACCAATTGACGTCCTCAACCATACATTATGTGTTAGCTAAAATAAGTTTCCTTCTCCGCTTCCACTCTTGGTACGGTTAGAGAAATCGATATACGTGATCGTCTGGAAATACTGTGTCAGACATCCGTCCATACAAGTCATCCAGGAACAGGATGAACCGAAGGCACTATTCTGTAAACAGGATGGCCCTTGCATAACTCCGTATTCAATTTCCTTTGGCATATATGATTCGCAACGCTTATGCCAATACAGAGTGGTTCTTTGGATAATAATCCAACCGGTCTCTCCATATTAACAACGTTAAAATGGTCAAAACTTCGATAGTCTGTGATTTAACTATCGAATAAAAACAAGTGTGCAAACAACGATATTATTTCCAAATGGAAATTATATCGATCAAACGTCATTTAACATTCATCTCCTTAGTTCATTTTTCATCTCCAGTTTCCCTATATTCAACATTTCTTATTTTCTAAATTTAGAAAATATATCTTATTACCATTGGAAAACATTTCCATTTCTTGTTTTCTTTATTAGAAGACATTTCTGGTTTCTTATTTGGAAAATATTTCCAAAGCTTCTTTATTGGACTTAGACAGATGCATAAACAAACATCGCTATGCCAACTCAAACCATTTCTTTTACTGCCGAACCTTAACTATTCCTTAGTTAAAAACGACGCCAATCAAGTTGGGATAGAACTACCTCTCAGACCTTAACTGAACAACATTTCTAACTTTGAAATTGGCAAAGTTCACTTTATATTCCTTTTACTGACTTCCTTACTTAACCCTCCTTCGAATAGCTATATTCGACTGACTCTTTTCACTTAACTCTATTCGATTAACCCTTATCAATTAACTCTATTGCACTAACACTATTGGGTTAACTCTATTTGACTAACGCTATTGATTTACTCATTTCACTTAACTCCTTTCGAATAAACTATATTCGATAACTCCTTTTACTTTCTTCGAATAAACTATATTCGATTAACTCCTTTTACTTTCTTCGAATAAACTATATTCGATTAACTCCTTTTACTTTCTTCGAATAAGTTATATTCGATTAACTCCTTTTACTTTCTTCGAATAAACTATATTCGATTAACTCCTTTTACTTTAACTCTAATCGATTTACTAACATCGATAAATTCCTTTTACTTTAACTCTAATCGATTAACTAACATCGATTAATTCCTTTTACTTTAACTCTAATCGATTAACTAACATCGATTAACTCCTTTCACTTTATTCCCTAATCGATTAACTAACATCGATTAACTCCTTTTACTTTATTCTCTAATCGATTAACTAACATCGATTAACTCCTTTTAACTTTATTCCCTAATCGATTAACTAACATCGATTAACTTCTTTTATCTTTATTCTCTAATCGATTAACTAACATCGATTAACTCCTTTTAACTTTATTCTCTAAACGATTAACTAACATCGATTAACTCCTTTTACTTTATTCTCTAATCGATTAACTAACATCGATTAACTTCTTTTACTTTATTCTCTAATTGATTAACTTCTTTTAACTTTATTCTCTAATCGATTAACTAACATCGATTAACTTCTTTTAACTTTATTCTCTAATCGATTAACTAACATCTATTAACTTCTTTTAACTTAATTCTCTAATCGATTAACTAACATCGATTAACTCATTTTTCTTTATTCTCTAATCGATTAACTAACATCGATTAACTTCTTTTAACTTTATTCTCTAATCGATTAACTAACATCGATTAACTCCTTTTAACTTTATTCTCTAATCGATTAACTAACATCGATTAACTCCTTTTACTTTATTCTCTAATCGATTAACTAACATTGATTAACTTCTTTTACTTTATTCTCTAATCGATTAACTAACATCGATTAACTTCTTTTACTTTATTCTCTAATAGATTAACTAACATCGATTAACTTCTTTTAGAATAAACTATTCATTTATAAAGATTTACTTTTAGTAACGGTTCTTCACTTTACAAATGATTTCCTTTTATTCTAACTTATCCTTTGATTTTATAAGTATTTCTTTTGTAAAAATCCTTTTCCTTTTCTATATAAAATCCATCGATTTTATATAAATAATTCATTTTCAAATACACTTTGAAAATATTCCTTTATCAACATTCGGTATGTTATGGTATTCAACATATCAAATCACGATGATCAGTATCGTCCAAACACATATAATCGACAACAGATTATATATCACATCATATATCACAATATATGAAAAATAGTAAAATAAATGTTGAGGAATCCAGTCGGATTCCTCCAACCGGTTCACTGCATCACAGATGTTAAACAATATAGATAACATCACTTTCAGTTCCATATGATATATTCTGTTAAACAGAATCAATATAGAAAATTTAACTAACTGACTAGCAGTTCAATCAAACAATCAACACACAGTCAATCAGCCAATATCTAACAGTTCTAAAAATACAAGATGAAATTTTAAATTGTTCAGAGTTAGTGAGATTTACTCACATTGGACTATCATCGTTAATTATCGATAATTGTCGCTTGATTAAGACGGACAATTTAATTTGCTATAAATTGTAACGAGCTCGGATGGACTTCCAGTCAGTGTCATCGTGTAGTGTCCATCCATACGATCCCAACGGATCTTTTTTTGTCTGCTTTCGATACCGTATGGATTAGATATGCTATAAACAAGTTATACAATATTTATACTAAAAACAAAACTAAATTCAAAATCTTTTGGGCCTTACCCATTTCTCTTCCTCGGCCCATCAAGACCAAACCCAAACCCACCCAACTCATTCCCTTCTTCCCCGACAAAACTGGTTTGCTCCAAATCAAAACTCGAACGGCCGTTTTCGGATTTTGATCACCTCGTTCAACCTCTCTATAGCACCGAATCCACCACACTCTTCACCAACCTCTATCCCTTCCATTTCTCTACCGTCCTATATCCTCAACGCAGAAGTCGATGGTACTTTGCGATTTCCGTTCGTTCACAGGCAGTGAAGGTATCGAACAAGAACATCACCGAATTTTCCCCAAAACCGTACACACCCTCTAATCGATCTCCTAAACCCCATTATCACATCGAAATCACGAATTGATGCACCAATTTCTTCAAAGATCGAACCCTAGTCGATCGTTGCCAAAAACCAGTGGACCAAAACTGAATCGAACTCATGCTAAAGCATATCAGCGTGAAGAGAAAAGCAGACAAATCCAAGTATACATGTCATGGAATTTATAGATTTTATTAGATTTTCTTTTGATTTTCAAAGACATGATTTGGTTTACTATCAAAAACAACACCGGCGGCTCAAAGAACAATTATATAGGGATCATATTTTTATATGTGTGGTTGAGAAAAGTGTGTGCGTGGCCTTAGTTTAGTCCACAATTAGATTTCGATATTTTATTTTTATTTTCAATTATAGTTTTC
Organism: Allium sativum; assembly: GCA_030737875.1. Classification (NCBI taxonomy): domain Eukaryota; kingdom Viridiplantae; phylum Streptophyta; class Magnoliopsida; order Asparagales; family Amaryllidaceae; genus Allium; species Allium sativum. The sequence continues at coordinate 659,574,093 of CM060913.1, forward strand.
TGACTTCTAAAAATCCGTGTGGTCACGCACGATACCTAAAAATCACGAAACTGAACATGTAGCTAGAGTTCGACATTACGGTCCTAACGAAACTGGTTTCGTCGAATTCCGACTCCGTACGCTCACACAGCATATTTTTAACCGTCAAAATACTGACTGTTTTCCACTCTAAAAATCCGTACGGCCACACAGTGACTCTAAAAATCACGAAACTGGAAATCTAACAACTATTTGACATTGCGGATCCAACAAAACTAGTTTCGTCGAATTCCGACTTCGTTTGCAGAACCGGCTATTTTTAAAGCTCTGGATGACCCATTTAAATATATAAATATATTTAAATATAATTAAATTAAATATTAATAAATTAATATTATCGTATATATTCACAACAGAATACCATACAGCTTCAGAACATTCCTATATTAATTCCTAACTCGATATTCACTTCCTGGGTCAATTCGATATTCGATTTATATTGAAATTCCTTTTTAAAATATAAATAATTCCTTTATAAAATATAAAGGAATTCCATAGCGACTTTTTCCTAAAATTTGATTTGGACATATCTCAAAATCTACACGACGAAATCCCTATTTTTCTCTTCCACTAGAAAGATATACTCCACCAGCTCCACACATTTCTTGTTTCACAGAAATCCGGCTTAAAACGAATCCTGTACATTCAGTTGAAGTTCAAATCGCCAAATAGCGAACTGCAGCACCATTTCGAGCTCGATTATAATTATATTATAACTCTACGTTCAAACTATCATTTATATAATATATTCGTTATTCAAATTAAATTCCAAGTTGAATTAAATATCACAGATGATCCAGTTCACACCATATTCTGAATTCCACTATTTCTGACTATTTCAGAAATTAATATATTATTTAATTATTATTTTAATTAAATATTTACTATTATTTAATTCCACGACCATTAAATTCACTAAACCACCATTTATATAATAAAATAAATTAATCATAATACCTCTGCCAATGCGGGTCATTACAATCTTCCCCACTTAAAATAATTTCGTCCTCGAAATTGCTAAAAGGTAGAGGACGACCCTATCGGCTGGTAAGAACATATTTGTTCACTTCTTAACTTCAGTTTCAACTGAACCGATTTAATTTTAATTAAATTATTAATTAATTCTTATCAACGGAAATTTTCAAAAATCCTGAAAATTTTCTAACGCCTTAACCCTTCGAAAAATTTCGCCAGCACCTTCTTTGTACTGGTCAATCGGTCAAACTCCAACTCGCATTTTTGGGCCATCTCCATCCCAAAAGAAAATCAAACAGCCAAGCGGCTTGCCAGTTCGGCTCAAAAATCTTATATCAAATATAAACTGGTACCTTTTTGTCGGGCATATCGTTATATCCCTCACATCTGCTATCAATTCAGCATATACCAATGTCATGCCAATCAAACTCCAAATCAGTTTTATCTCCAACACAACCATTCGCTTATATCCAAGCCAAATCCCATTTCAACTCAAGTTTAATTCTTGATTTTCAATTCCTTAACTCCTCAATCCAATACCATTTCAGATTCTAATTTCACAAATCCAATTTATTCGATTTCAATTCAACTTTAGTTACCACTTAACTGACTTTACTTTAATTCAAATCTGATTTCACAAATTTCTGTTAAATTTGTTTTTAATTCAAACAGTCTTTCCCTGGGAGGTTTTTTTTAATAGTTCACTCTTTTCAAAAATCAAATTTTCCTTTTGAACATGTCACTGAGCCCTTAATTAATATTCCATTAGTTAAATAACTTCTCTATTTCTTTATCAATATTTGTTAACCAATATTTTCAATAACCATATTGGCCTTTTATGTTATTTGGAAAACATTTCCGAATATCGCCTTCCTTTATTTTCTAAACTTTAGAAAATATATGCTATTTATAACTGGAAAATATTCCAATTACTTATCTCTTTTCCGATCTCGTTTATTTCTATACTTAGGAAATGTCTATTATTCTATTTCCAAGTTTACACTTATTTGGGTTAAAACGGATGTTGTGTAAAACATCGTTACGACAACCCAAATACTAAATTCAACTAACTCTTATTCAACATTGATCTTCAAGCCTGAAATCTTACTATTTATTTGTTAATAATGAAATCAATCAAGTTGGGGTATAACTACCTCTTAGACCTTGACTGAATAACATTTATAACGTCAAAACAGATATGACTACTTACTCGAATAATCAATACCATACAACTACTTATTCACTTTTAAACACGTACGCTTCCTCTTTCTATTCTTACTAGATTTTATTCTTAGTCTTCCTTTTTGATTTTACTATTCTATTTCTAAGTTCGTTTCCTTATCGACTTCTATATATATATATATATATATATATATATATATATATATATATATATATATATCGATACATTGATTTCTAACTATCAAATTATCTTAAAAATATTCTAACTCCTTAAATTCCCGAAATTTTTTGCCATACCCTCCTTTGTACCGGGAGCATCGGGATATTTCAAATAGCCTTCCATGGCCCTCACCAATCCAAAAGAAAAAGAAAAAGCCAAGCGGCTAGCCGATACGGCGCATAAAATCTCATATATGAATTATAACTCTTGCACTATCCTTATCCATACCTATCTCATGTATATTTATACATGCCCAATAAATTTTAACTATACCAATCGTTTTAACTAAATTTGTTAATTAAATTTTGTTGATTTACTCCTTTAGTCTATTTCACTTTTATATTTGAACATGATATGTTCAAATATATTTTAACTTGCTTACAACTAATTTGAACTCCATTTTCAGCTTACGCTTCATATTCAATTTCGAATATAAATCCTCAAATCCCATTTGAATTCTATTTGAATCCTATATTCAAATTCCTTTTTAACTCTATTTGAATTTTCCTAATTCAAATTCTATTTGAATTTCATATATTCAAACTCCTTTAAATTTCCATATTTAATTTGAATTACAAATATTCAAATTCCCTTTCAAATCCTTTATTCAATTTCTATGTCACTTCTCTTATTCAAATTCTATTCGATTTCTCTTATGTCAAATTCTATTCGATTTCTCTTATGTCAAATTCTATTCGATTTCTCTTATGTCAAATTCTATTCGATTTCTCATATGTCAAATTCTATTTGATTTCTATATTCGAATTTCCTCTATTCAAATTCTATTTGATTTCTATATTCGAATTTCCTCTATTCAAATTCTATTTGATTTCTATATTCGAATTTCTTCTATTCAAATTCTATATCACTTCCATTGAATTTCATATATTCAAACTCCCTTTGAATTTCTATATTCAATTCCTATTTCAATTCCATTAAATTTCATTCTTTATTATAAATCCCATTTGAAATTCAACACAACTTGTCTTTCCCAAAAAAATTCAAAACAGTATCTCTGGTAGTAATTCGTCACTTACAACTCGAAAATGAATACTGATGATGCAGCTGTCATCATCAGAATCTATTTTCCAGCGATCGAAGTGAGTTCAATACTATAAAACCATTTCTAAACATTTCCACTTTGAAATTCATTTCAAAATATAATTCACACTGCTTGTAAAACAATTTAAAATCTCCCAGGATCTTAAATTTTCCTTATTTTTAATCCCAATCCATTTACAAACACTTATCCAATTTTCCAGAATTTTAATTCAATTCCTGGTTTAAATTTAGATTTAACTCATTTCGTAACACTTATACGAATTCTGATTGGTTATTTACATAACCATTTAATTTATAATCTTACTCGATTATAATCACAACCAATATATCCAATATATTATAATCATTCCAATATAAATCCTTTATATCAAAAATATAATTTGGGTAAAATTATTTTGTTTACCCTCTTTTCAAAACATATCATGACGGTTCATCGTATTCAAGTGTCTACCAACTCCTACCGATACAGTGGATCAAACTAATCGACCAGAATTCATAAACTACTCAACCAATAAATCTCCACAATATAAAATTATTTTTATATCATCTACAAATACATTCACTCGTATATATACAATCAAACTCAATCTAGGGTATTACTAACCCTATCTCTACCGAGTCATGCCACAGAGCTAAGTTAATCAATTAACCTCGCTCTGATACCAACTGTAATGACCCGGATTTTGAGCGACTTTGGTTATCGACATAAACACGATGTCGATAACCAAAACATCGAAAAATCCTGGTAATTAGTGAAAGAAATTAGAGGGTGAGGAAAGATAAGATAGAAACTTAGAATAGAAGAAGAAGAAGAAGAACACAACATCAGAGTAACACGAATCTCACAGCGGAACGAATAACATATAATAGATAACATATCCTTGAAATAAATCATTATATGTATACAATACATTATCAGAGTACAATACATACAACACAGCGGAAATAAACTATAGCTATATGATCCTGAAGCCTCCTACTCCAGCTCTTCCAGTATATCTGTAAAATCCCGACTACTTGACTGCCCGTACAAATTTAGGCACCCAAGAGTATAGGGAAAATAACAAAATAAACTTTGGGTCAGTCATGGGACTGGTATGAGTAAAACAGTTTAAAAATAGTTCGAACAAGTAAACGATATCACATAAGACCACGCCGCACAACGGAACGTGTTTTTCCCTTATGAGAATCCAAAATATATTATATCAAAAAAAACCTTTTGATATTATAATAATGTCTATCAACCACAATATAATAATCATCTAGCAGAAACGCTTTCATCTCACGTTCTACATATAGTATACAATCAAAACCGCAAGCACGTATTGGGTAATGGATTTCCAACTATGACAAGGTATGGAACCACCTTTCGCTAGTGTACCTCTAGAGAGGAATACACTGGGTTCAACAAGAACATCTTGCAACCCGGCCACACAAGACCGACCACCGATTTCGCTTAAGTGTATCGAATCTATATCACCAACGGTTGGGATCAGCAACCGTTTCCCGAATGGGACAACATCGACAATAGATTTCTAGAAGTAAATGAAACTCTAGATCAGGTGATTATACACCCTACTTCGGTGCGACCGACTTAGCCATGCTGCCTGCCCGATTTCTGTCATTTACCGGATGTGATGCTAGAAGCTACGCTTTATCATCACACCAGATTCACTTTGAATGCCACATCATCAAATCCATCAAATTACTGATTGACGTCCTCAACCATACATTATGTGTTAGCTAAAAGAAGTTTCCTTCTCCGCTTCCACTCTTGGTATGGTTAGAGAAATCGATATACGTGATTGTCTGGAAATACTCTGTCAGACATCCGTCCATACAAGTCATCCAGGAACAGGATGAACCGAAGGCACTATTCTGTAAACAGGATAGCCCTTGCATAACTCCGTCTTCAATTTCCTTTGGCATATATGATTCGCAACGCTTATGCCAATACAGAGTGGTTCTTTGGATAAAAATCCAACCGGTCTCTCCATATTAACAACGTTAAAATGGTCAAAACTTCGATAGTCTGTGATTTAACTATCGAATAAAAACAAGTGTGCAAACAACGATATTATTTCCAAATGGAAATTCTATCGATCAAACATCATTTAACATTCATCTCCTTAGTTCATTTTTCATCTCCTGTTTCCCTATATTCAACATTTCTTATTTTCTAAATTTAGAAAATATATGTTATTACCATTGGAAAACATTTCCATTTCTTGTTTTCTTTATTAGAAAACATTTCTGGTTTCTTATTTGGAAAATATTTCCAAAACTTCTTTATTGGACTTAGACAGATGCTTAAACAAACATCGCTATGCCAACTCAAACCATTTCCTTTACTACCGAACCTTAACTATTCCTTAGTTAAAAAAGAAGCCAACCAAGTTGGGGTAGAACTACCTCTCAGACCTTAACTGAACAACATTTCTAACTTTGAAATTGGCAAAGTTTACTTTATATTCCTTTTACTGACTTCCTTACTTAACCCTCCTTCGAATAGCTATGTTCGATTGACAATTTTCACTTAACTCTATTCGATTAACCCTTATCACTTAACTCTATTGGACTAACACTATTGGGTTAACTCTATATGACTAACGCTATTGATTTACTCATTTCACTTAACTCCTTTCAAATAAACTATATTCGATAACTCCTTTTACTTTCTTCGAATAAACTATATTCGATTAACTCCTTTTACTTTCTTCAAATAAACTATATTCGATTAACTCCTTTTACTTTCTTCGAATAAACTATATTCGATTAACTCCTTTTACTTTCTTCCAATAAACTATATTCGATTAACTCCTTTTACTTTCTTCGAATAAACTATATTCGATTAACTCCTTTTACTTTAACTCTAATCGATTAACTAACATCGAGTAATTCCTTTTACTTTAACTCTAATCGATTAACTAACATCGATTAATTCCTTTTACTTTAACTCTAATCGATTAACTAACATCAATTAACTCCTTTTACTTTATTCCCTAATCGATTAACTAACATCGATTAACTCCTTTTACTTTATTCGTTAATCGATTAACTAACATCGATTAACTCCTTTTACTTTATTCTCTAATCGATTAACTAACATCGATTAACTTCTTTTAAATTTATTCTCTAATCGATTAACTAACATCGATTAACTTCTTTTAGCTTTATTCTCTAATCGATTAACTAATATCGATTAACTCCTTTTAACTTTATTCTCTAATCGATTAACTAACATCGATTAACTTCTTTTACTTTATTCTCTAATCGATTAACTAACATTGATTAACTACTTTTAACTTTATTCTCTAATCGATTAACTAACATCGATTAACTTCTTTTAACTTTATTCTCTAATCGATTAACTAACATCGATTAACTTCTTTTAACTTAATTCTCTAATCGATTAACTAACATCGATTAACTCCTTTTTCTTTATTCTCTAATCGATTAACTAACATCGATTAACTTCTTTTAACTTTATTCTCTAATCGATTAACTAACATCGATTAACTTCTTTTAACTTTATTCTCTAATCGATTAACTAACATCGATTAACTCCTTTTACTTTATTCTCTAATCGATTAATTAACATCGATTAACTTCTTTTACTTTATTCTCTAATCGATTAACTAACATCGATTAACTATTTTTACTTTATTCTCTAATCGATTAACTAACATCGATTAACTTCTTTTCGAATAAACTATTCATTTATAAAGATTTACTTTTAGTAACGGTTCTTCACTTTACAAATGATTTCCTTTTATTCTAACTTATCCTTTGATTTAATAAATATTTCTTTTGTAAAAATCCTTTTCCTTTTCTATATAAAATCCATCGATTTTATATAAATAATTCATTTTCAAAATACACTTTGAAAATATTCTTTTATCAACATTCGGTATGTTATGGTATTCAACATATCAAATCACGATGATCAGTATCGTCCAAATACATATAATTGACAACAGATTATATATCACATCATATATCACAATATATGAAAAATAGAAAAATAAATGTTGAGGAATCCAGTCGGATTCCTCCAACCTGTTTCCCTGCATCACAGATGTTAAACAATATAGATAACATCACTTTCGGTTCCATATGATATATTCTGATAAACAGAATCAATATAGAAAATTTAACTAACTGACTAGCAGTTCAATCAAACAATCAACACATAGTCAATCAGCCAATATCTAACAGTTCTAAAAATACAACATGAAATTATAAACTGTTAAGAGTTAGTGAGATTTACTCACATTGGACTATCATCGTTAATTATCGATAATTGTCGCTTGATTAAGACGGACAATTTAATTTGCTATAAATTGTAACGAGCTCGGATGGACTTCCAGTCAGTGTCATCGTGTAGTGTCCGTCCATACGATCCCAACGGATCTTGTTTCGTCTGATTTCGATACCGTATGGATTAGATATGCTATAAACAAGTTATACAATATTTATACTAAAAACAAAACTAAATTCAAAATCTTTTGGGCCTTACCCATTTCTCTTCCTCGGCCCATCAAGACCAAACCCAAACCCACCCAACTCATTCCATTCTTCCCCGACAAAACTGGTTTGCTCCAGATCAAAACTCGAACGGCCATTTTTGGATTTTGATCACCTCGTTCCCCCTCTCTATAGCACCGAATCCACCACACTCTTCACCAACCTCTATCCCTTCCATTTCTCTACCGTCCTATATCCTCAACGCAGAAGTCGATGGCACTTTGCGATTTCCGTTCGTTCACAGGCAGTGAAGGTATCGAACAAGAACATCACCGAATTTTCCCCAAAACCGTACACACCCTCTAATCGATCTCCTAAACCCCATTATCACATCGAAATCACGAATTGATGCACCAATTTCTTCAAAGATCGAACCCTAGTCGATCGTTGCCAAAAACCAGTGGACCAAAACTGAATCGAACTCATGCTAAAGCATATCAGCGTGAAGAGAAAAGCAGACAAATCCAAGTATACATGTCATTGAATTTATAGATTTTTATTAGATTTTCTTTTGATTTTCAAAGACATGATTTGGTTTACTATCAAAAACAACACCGGCGGCTCAAAGAACAATTATATAGGGATCATATTTTTATATGTGTGGTTGAGAAAAGTGTGTGCGTGGCCTTAGTTTAGTCCACAATTAGATTTGGATATTTTATTTTTATTTTCAATTATAGTTTTCTGACTTCTAAAAATCCGTGTGGTCACACACGATACCTAAAAATCACGAAACTGAACATGTAGCTAGAGTTCGACATTACGGTCCTAACGAAACTGGTTTCGTCGAATTCCGACTCCGTACGCTCACACAGCATATTTTTAACCGTCAAAATACTGACTGTTTTCCACTCTAAAAATCCGTACGTCCACACAGTGACTCTAAAAATCACGAAACTGGAAATCTAACAACTATTTGACATTGCGGATCCAACAAAACTAGTTTCGTCGAATTCCGACTTCGTTTGCAGAACCGGCTATTTTTAAAGCTCTGGATGACCCATTTAAATATATAAATATATTTAAATATAATTAAATTAAATATTAATAAATTAATATTATCGTATATATTCACAACAGAATACCATACAGCTTCAGAACATTCCTATATTAATTCCTAACTCGATATTCACTTCCTGGGTCAATTCGATATTCGATTTATATTGAAATTCCTTTTTAAAATATAAATAATTCCTTTATAAAATATAAAGGAATTCCATAGCGACTTTTTCCTAAAATTTGATTTGGACATATCTCAAAATCTACACGACGAAATCCCTATTTTTCTCTTCCACTAGAAAGATATACTCCACCAGCTCCACACGTTTTGTTTCACAGAAATCCGGCTTAAAACGAATCCTGTACATTCAGTTGAAGTTCAAATCGCCAAATAGCGAACTGCAGCACCATTTCGAGCTCGATTATAATTATATTATAACTCTACGTTCAAACTATCATTTATATAATATATTCGTTATTCAAATTAAATTCCAAGTTGAATTAAATATCACAGATGATCCAGTTCACACCATATTCTGAATTCCACTATTTCTGACTATTTCAGAAATTAATATATTATTTAATTATTATTTTAATTAAATATTTACTATTATTTAATTCCACGACCATTAAATTCACTAAACCACCATTTGTATAATAAAATAAATTAATCATAATACCTCTGCCAATGCGGGTCATTACAGAACCAAAACTTAGTTAGAATTTATTGTTTGTGACTTGGCCTTGAAATATAATTTCTGAGTATATAAAAGCTAAATGTTTGGAAATTTAATTAACAAATTGATTGTTGGTTGTGATGTGTAATTATTAGTTTGATCAATAAAAATATTGGATTGAGAAAACCAATAAAAGAATGAATGATAAGTAAAGCCAAATCGAATCAAATATTGAATTAAATTGAAAAATTGATTGGAATTGCATACATATACATGTATATATATTTGTTGAATAGGTTATGGATTTACAGTTGAGTAGAGAATTAATTTGCATGTCCGACAAATAGGTGCACCTTAATGAGTTGGTTGCACAATTTTATTTATATAAACTCCTGTGAATGAAATTGGATGCATTGTGATGGTTGTTCTGTGTGAGATTATAAACCATGCCATTGGATAGCAACAAATAAACTATGAACTACACCACATGGCATACTACATGAAGACAGCATATCATATCATATTCCATATAAGCATTTTGTGCTTATATGACGAGGTTGGGATTACCATACGAGCGAGATGCTTGTATGGCGATAACTGTATTATAGGTTGAACAGAAGACTGATTATGGACATAATTAAGGAATACATGTAACGGTGCTCAGGGCAGGATTTAATAAAAATCCTACATAGGTCTGGAGATGACAAAATTCATGTCTCTCTTGATTTTAGATACGACACATAGATTATTTTATTTCCAACACTGGGGCAAGGTCTGAGATTTCGAGTTTTACACATTCTCCCTTGTACACAAATAGGTCAAAAAACATGTGTATGCTTTTTCTTGATTTATTGGGTTCCTAATATGGCCTAATAAAATTTTGAATCCCTCCCCGTACAAAGGAGGTTATGGCGAAATTTTTCGAAAATTTAGGGTGTTAGCCAACCTAAATTTTCGACAAATTTGAAAATTCTTAGAAATCGAAAATTTGAAGAATGAAAGCCAGAATGAAAGTTGAGTTGGTCAGTTAAACAACTTTTATCTCCGTTCCTTTTCGAGGACGAAAAGATTTTAAGTGGGGGAGATTCTAACAACCCGGAATTTCTGAACCAATTTAAATTTTTTAGTTTACCTATTTAATGTATTTTGAATATTTAAAATGATTTATGTTAAATAATAAAGATTTAAAATTTATTTAAATTGAAGTTAGAACATATAAATTTATTTTAATTATAAATAGAGTTTGAAATAGCGTGGTAGTTTGAAAGTTCGTTTTTAATTTCAATTGAATGTATAGGATTCAAAATAAATCGGATTTTAGTAAAACCAGAAACATTAGAATCTGTTTAATTATATCTTTCTAATGAATGTGAAAATTTCAATGTTATAATATAAATTGAAAATAAAGATCGGTTTAAAATTTAAAATAGTCGCTGTGGAATTTATATGTATTTCAATAATATATAACCCTAAAAAATAGCCATTTTGCAAATGACCTCCGTTTTCGATGAAACCAATTTTGTTGGATCTGGAATGTCAAATTATTGTTGGGTTTTAAATTTCATAATTTTGGAATTAATATGTGAGCGCAGTGAATTTAAATGTGTTTGGTAATTTTAGTTTGAATTTAATAGATTGGAAAAAGGCCATTTTTCGAACGGCCTCTAAATTCGACGAAATAAGTTTTATTTGGACCGTATCATCAAAACATAGCTAGATTTCAATTTTCATAATTTTTGGTGTCAGTATGTAGCCCTAGTAAATTAAAATGTACATTTAAAATTCAATATATTGATTTATATTTTAATTTAAAGAAAAACTGATCGAAACTGCCGAATTGGCTTACGAAACATATCTCATTATGTCCAAAATGGGGGTAATTATTTAGAGGCCATAGTCGTTGGGTTTGGTTGGAGTTCGAACGCAAAAACGATATTTTTGGAATTAAAGAATATTAAATTATGTTATATATAGGCATTTCCAAGTAAAACCCTATTATTTCTTCTACACGGTCAAACCGTCTAGGAGTCGCCGCTCCCTCCCTTCGATAGACGAAATTCTTAAAGTTAAATACCCAAATTACTTGTTATCCACTTCGATTTAGATCGAATTTCCAAAACAAAAATTCATCAGCTCAGAGAGTTCTTCAGGATTAACAGCTAAGATTAAATCTAGCATTGTAATTAGTAAGATTTTCTTTCTCAAAAGAGCCGTGTTCTAGTGCGGTTTTTGATGTGATGTGGGCTTCGAGCTGGGGGGTTTTCAAGGCGGCGGTGGAGCATCTCGGCGGCCACAAGATGGCACCTTCGGATCATTGTCCGGCTGATTGTTGGCGGCGCATTGAAGATCCCTAGTTTTCGAATTGGGTTCAGTGATCGCCCTGGAGTAGTTAAAATGTGAAGAGAGATTAGTGATGTAAATGATTAGTTAATTATTCTAATTAATCTAATTAATGGACTATTAAATTATATAATGGTTAAACTATCGTGTCTTTGTCATACAAATTCAGAATTCAGCAAAACGAATTGCGTTGGAACACTAGCAGAAAACTATACAATATGGAACTGACCAGAACGGAAACATATCATATTGGATTTTCAGCTGAATTAAATGCGCGTTTAATTCAGTTTGAAACAAAAATAAAAAATAAACAATAGCGGAGTGTAAACTAATGTGAGAACTCCTTTTGACTCACTATTTTATCTTGTAGTTATTATTTTTTTGGAGTTCAACACGCGAACTCCCACAAATCATTTAAATTTGAAAGCGATGTTTGGATATTAACGGCACTCGCATTTCATACTCCGCTGATGGCCACTTGTGGCATCGTAAATGGCAGTGGGTAGTTGAGTATTTTTTTATATGGTTGGTTTGGTGATTTGTGTATCACGATTGTGATGATTAACATATTAAAATAATGTTAATATTATTGTGGTAGTTGAAATTAAAATTATAAATATCCATTTATAATTTAAACAGTTAAATAGAAATAAATATTCATTTACAAGTCGGGCGGCTTATTTATGTACACCTATTTAACTGATATCGAATGGGACGATAAATCTTACACATCGCTCAACTGCACAAATAATAATCAGTATTTGTTGGTTGAAACCCCACACGCGTATTGGGATGATATTTGACATACACTAATCCCAATATTTAGTTGTATGTTAATTGATGGGTTGACAGGCAGTGACAAGCATTATTTATTTTAATGCTTATACAGTTGTAGAATATACTTTGGATGTTGCTTGAATGTCTAATGATTGTTTATCATTATTGTTGAATACATGCGATGTATGAAATCCATATAACCGATATTATATGGTAATTGATTTAATCACATTCCGATTTAAAAATAACGAATATTTTAAAATAATATTCAGTGAATAATCAAAATGTGATTTTGATGTCCAATTTTGGATGAACACGAAAATATATATAAATATGAAGCCGGGTTAAGTATAGAAACGCTACTTTTAACCCGAACGGGTTTATCGATTAATTTTATTCATTTTAAAATAATATCGAAAAGAATTGATTTCAAAATCTGATATTTTGAAAATATTATCATTTTAATATTATAAGGATATAGAACATTCAATTTTGATTTAAAATTGAAAATGAAGTTGAAATCATTTTGAAATGAATTTATAAATGATTTATAAAATACGTTTTGAATGGAAATCCATGAAATATATATTACATATATATGTTTGAATGGAACGCGCCACACAACGACCATTCGCGAATTTCGCCATTAACTTCAAATTGATGTAGCAGGAAATCCGACCGTCAGAATCTCTTAAAACCGGAACCATTGGGTTCGTGTAAAGACCCGCAACTTCCCCGTTTAGGAAAGCGCGGATAGTTCGAGAACAAGCCACAACAGAACGCAGACGGGAGAACATTTCATTGTATATTACAACAATTCCATCAGATCACAAGAATATACAGATTATAAATGAATATTACACAGAAATATCAGAGATTTACATTTAAATACATAGCAGCGGAAAATAATACAATACACAACTAGAAGTAGATATACGGATGCAAAGCTTTCCGGATATCATTCCAGCTGTAAACCAGGATCCCGTGAATATAAATCTGCAAAACCAAAACTACTAGCTGCCCGTGTCAAAATAAGGTCCCCCAGAGTTTAGGTTAAAACAATAAACTCCAGGTCGGTCATGGGACTGGTGTGAGAACTAAAACAGTTATTAATCTTTATTTTTAAAGTTATGTAAGTCAAGGGACCACGCCGTATAACACGGAACGAGTTTCCTCCCAAGAATACCAGTGCATAAAACAAACAGCGCAATGCTAAATAAAGAAAAATGAAGCTATTATAAGACCCAGGTCCCATCACACAATGCAACGCAAGCCGGAGGATAGGGTTTTTACCTTATAATAGCCAAGAATGCTTGATACGTTTAAAAGAAATCATTTGATACTATTATAAGTGTATAGTGTATAAAACAACTTCAAATCGTAAGTATCAATCATAGGCGGCATGAATGCCCCATACCACTATGTCGCCATATATAGGTTATACAATCAAAATCGCAAAGTCACGTATTTGGAAATTGGATTTCCGTCTGTGAACCGAGGCCAGGGATCGTCCTCTACCGATTCGAGACTCTCTAGCCCGAGCCTCAGGAACAGCCGCAACTGCCCCATGGAGAGACAGGGCCGGTCCACCGATGTGGATTATTATGCCTGAACACTACGTTTCCCCGCCCTTTGGGGCGTAAATGAGCCAATGAATGACTCCATCGGACCCAGATCTTCCGATCAAACCGAGGCACCTCGCAACAGCAACAACCACACAGGTGAAAAGTATATAAATGTCAGGGCTGGTAGGTCACTGACACCGCCCTAGCTAGAAAGAAACGCATGCCCTCCCTGAGGTCCTCTCCCGTTTTTGGTTCACAACCGGGGTGCGAGGCTCACGAATTCACGTTACACAAAGCTGTGCCACATAGGCTGTGCTTTGATCATCACCACAAGACTTTGCTTTTCAACAGAAGCCTCGATCAATTGCATCTTAGCATGCCACACAGGCAAACCACTATATGCAACCGATATCAGTCACACAGAATGAAATCCAATGTCAGACACACAGTCCATTTACAAGTCTGTTCTAGGTCTGAACGAAACCGGAGGCACATTCCTCGCATATCCATCGATCTCCAAGTACGTCTGGACGATGACCAACTGTTTCCATCTTCTTGGGTGTACATCCCAATCAAGATCATCTGTAATCACCCAAATGACATGAAGACCTCCGGTCTTCGACCATCGTCTTCATCTTCGACTTGTCGTCGTATCAGTTATTCAGAATGGGATAAACCCGGTCTTTCCGAATAACTCGCGTATTTTTTAAATAAGTGTTACACAAACACAACATACGCCTCATTCCAATTCATCAGTCACTAACCGTAAATTAATCAAGAGAATAATTCCCCAAATATTAACCCCGAAGGCCGAAACCAACATCAGATCAATATCCAAGAAACCATTCTGCTTAGCTAACCGACAGTTAGTTTCTAAATTTCACACTAATAGGGAAAGGTTCCCATTAATTTTATCAAAGATAAACCATTAAAATTTATTCTTTAATCTACTTTTGAATATCAATTCAAACTAGTCGGGATTAACGAACCTTATCGAAGTAATCATTTGTTTTCATTTCCCAATCCCAACCTATTCATCCCATGAAGTAAAACTGGTAGTACTTCACATCTAACACCACGGTGTTATCGGCAAATTAAATTACCATTTCACGTTCAAATCTAATTAAAGATTTAACTATCGCCTGGAGCAAAACTGGTGATATTCCATTCTCGATCATTTCAATCTAATTAAAGATTAATTAAAACTCCACTTAGTTTTAATCGTTAACTGGGTTAAAGAACCAGTGTCATTTAAAACACGGTTCACAATAAACCCAAAATCACATTCCATTAATTGTCTGGTTAAAGAACGAGTGTTATTTAAAACACTGTCCACGATAAACCCAACAATCGATATCAATTCAATTCCAATTAAATATTATTTAATTGGTACACTTTATTAAATCTAAATAAAAAGATTTAATCTTTTCTCAACTAGGTTCAAGAACAGTGTTAGTCAAGACACCATTCACGACAAACCCAAATCACATTTGATATTAAATACAAGGCTCTGAATAGAAAATATATCGGCTTATATTCAATATCAAATTCTACGACCAACAGATATCGTATTGGAAATAACGATATATATATATATATATATATATATATATATATCTTTCAAATTTCCATAACAACATCTGTATAATCACGAAATCCAACATCGAAATATTCCGAAGACAATTTCGATTCAAATCCATTTAAATTCAATTATTGGAAATTCTGGTTACTTTTAAAACCCTTTTTAAATTCAATTCATTTATTTAAAAATAAATAGAATTATAATTCTAGTTCAAAAATAGTTCATTTCGATAAAAATTTATTTTTATCTTTTCAACTATGGAGTTTTTCATCCCAATTTTTCCCAAATCATTTCTTATGATTTTACACAAATTATTACTATTTTTAATAATTTTATCAAGGCTCGTACAGTCGATTTCCATCAACGGTCATCGAACTGCACTTACAGCGACCTTTTTCAAATTTGATTTGGACATAATTCCAAATCCAATCGTTAGATTTCTAATTTATAATATTCGTTAGAAAGCTCTTTTCGATACAAACCCAACAGTTCCGGTTTCAGGAGAATCCGACGGTCGGATCTCCCGTAATATCCGTTCGAAGTCAATGGTCGAAATTCGCAAACTGCCGCGGCGCGACGCATTCTATTCAGGCCATTATATTATATATAATATATATAATATATACTTCGTCGATTTCCTTTTAAAACGAATTTTATAAATCGTTTTAAATCCATTTTCAAAGCGGTTTTGTGACGAAAAGGAATTTCGCTCGGTCCGAACCAGTCGCTAAACCGACGCAGACCATTCGAAACGCCTGATCGTTTTGAGAACACGACAAAACAGAACGCAGACGGAAGAACATTTCATTGTATATTACAACAATGCATCAGATTACAAGAATATACAGAGTATAAATGAATAAATATTACACAGAAATATCAGAGATTACAATAAATTACATAGCAGCGG
The DNA here is from genome assembly GCA_030737875.1 of Allium sativum. Classification (NCBI taxonomy): domain Eukaryota; kingdom Viridiplantae; phylum Streptophyta; class Magnoliopsida; order Asparagales; family Amaryllidaceae; genus Allium; species Allium sativum. The sequence continues at coordinate 659,590,948 of CM060913.1, forward strand.
AAAATAATACAATACACAACTAGAAGGAGATATACGGATACAAAGCTTTCTGGATATCGTTCCAGCTGTAAACCAGGATCCTGTGAATATAAATCTGCAAAACCTAAACTACTAGCTGCCCGTGTCAAAATAAGGGCACCCAGAGTTTAGGTTAAAACAATAAACTCCAGGTCAGTGATGTGACTGGTGTGAGAACTAAAACAGTTGTAAATCTTTATTTTTAAATTTGGTAAATCAAGGGACCACGCCGTATAACACGGAATGGGTTTCCTCCCAAGAATACCAGTGCATAACAACAAACAGCGCAATGCTAAATAAAGAAAAATGAAGCTATTATAAGACCCAGTTCCCATCACACAATGCAACGCAAGCCGGAGGATAGGGTTTTTACCTTATAATAGCCAAGAATGCTTGATACGTTTAAAACAAATCATTTGATACTATTATAAGTGCATAGTGTATAAAACAACTTCAAATCACAAGTATCAATCATAGGCGGCATGAATGCCCCATACCACTATGTCGCCATATATAGGTTATACAATCAAAATCACAAAGTCACGTATTTGGAAATTGGGTTTCCATCTATGAACCGAGGCTAGGGATCGTCCTCTACCGATTCGAGACGCTCTAGCCCGTGTCTCAGGAACAGCCGCAACTGCCCCTTGGATCGTCAGGGCCGGTCCACCGATGTGGATTATTATGCCTGAACAATACGTCTCCCCACCCTTTGGGGCATCAATGAGTCAAGAAATGACTCCATCGGACCCGGATCGTCCGATCAAACCGAGGCGCCTCGCAACAGCAACAACCACATAGGTGAAAGTATATAAATGTCAGGGCTGGTAGGTCACCGACACCACCCTAGCTAGAAGGAAACGCGTGCCCTCCCTGATGTCCTCTCCCGTTTCTGGTTCACAACCGGGGTGCGAGGCTCGCGAATTCACGTTACACAAAGCTGTGCCACACAGGCTGTGCTTTGATCATCACCACAAGACTTTGCTTTTCAACAGAAGCCTTGATCATTTGCATCTTAGCATGCCACACAGACAAACCACTCTATGCAACTGGTATCAGTCACACAGAATGAAATCCGATGTCAGACACACAGTCCATTTACAAGTCCGTTCTGGGTCTGAACGAAACCGGAGGCACCTAGTACCCCTCATATCCATCGATCTCCAAGTACGTCTAGACGATCACCAACTGGTTCCATCTTCTTGGGTGTACAGCCCAATCAAGATCATCAGTAATCACCCAAACGACGTGAAGACCTCCGGTCTTCGACCATCATCTTCATCTTCGACTTATCGTCGTATCAGTTATTCAGAATGGGATAAACCCGGTCTTTCTGAATAACCCGCGTATATATTATAAAAGTGTTACACTAACACAACATACGCCTCATTACAATTCATCGGTCACTAACCGTAAATTAAACAGAGAATAATTCCCCAAATATTAACCCCGAAGGCCGAAACCAACATCAGATCAATATCCAGAAAACCATTCTGCTTGGCTAACCGACAGTTAGTTTCTAAATTTGACATTCATAGGGAGAGGTTCCCATTAATTTTATCAAAGATAAATCATTAAAATTTATTCTTTAATCTTCTTTTGAATTTCGATTTAACTAGTCGGGATTAGCGAACCACACCGAAGTAATCATTTATTTTATTTCCCAATCCCAACCTATTCATCCCATGAAGTAAAACTGGTAATACTTCATATCTAACACCACAGTGTTATCGGTAAATTCAATTACCATTTCACGTTCAAATCTAATTAAAGATTTAACTATCGCTTGGAGTAAAACTGGTGATACTCCATTCTCGATCTTTTCAATCTATTTAAAGATTCATTAAAACTCCACTTAGTTTTAATCTTTAACTGGGTTAAAGAATCAGTGTCATTTAAAACATAGTTCACGATAAACCCAAAATCACATTCCATTAATTATCGGGTTAAAGAACGAGTGTTATTTAAAACACTGTCCACGATAAACCCAAAAATCAATATCCATTCAATTCCAATTAAATATCATTTAATTGGTACACTTCATTAAATCTAAATAAAAAGATTTAATCTTTTCTCAGCTGGGTTCAAGAACAGTGTTAATGAAGACACAATTCACGACAAACCCAAATCACATTTGATATTCAATACAAGGCTCTGAATAGAAAATATATCGGCTTATATTCAATATCAAATTCTACGACTAACAAACATCGTATCGGAAATAATGATATATATATATATCTTTCAAATTTCCATAACAACATCTGTATAATCACGAAATCCAACATCGAAATATTCCGAAGAAAATTTCGATTCAAATCCATTCCAATGCAATCATTGGAAATTCTGGTTATTTTCAAAACCATTTCAAATCCAATTTATTTATTTAAAAATAAATAGAATTATAATTCTAGTTCAAAACTAGTTCATTTCGATAAAAATTTATTTTTATCTTTTCAAATATGGAGTTTTTCATCACAATTCTTTCTAAATCATTTCTTATGATTTTACACAAATTATTACTATTTTTTTATAATTTTATCAAGGCCAGTACAGTCGATTTCCATCAATGGCGATCAAACTGTACTTACAACGACCTTTTTCAAATTTGATTTGGACATAATTCCAAATCCAACCGTTAGATTTTGAATTTCTAATATTCATTAGAAAGCTCTTTTCGATACGAACCCAACGGTTCCGATTTCAGGAGAATCCGACGGTCGGATCTCCCGTAATATCCGTTCGAAGTCAATGGTCAAAATTCGCGAACTACCGCGGCGCGGCGCGTTCTATTAAGGCCATTATAGTATATATATAGTATATATAATATATACTTCGTCGATTTCAATTCAAAACGTGTTTATAAATCGTTTTAAATTTGTTTTCAAAACGGTTTCAACTTCACATTCAATTTCAAATCAAAATTGAATATTCCAATTTAAATTCATTTCAAATTGATTTCAATTCAAATTGATTTCTAATTCAATTTCAGTTCGTTTTCAATTCAATTCGAATTCATTTCTATTCAATTTCAATTCGAATTCATTTCTATTCAATTTAATTCGAATTCATTTCTATTCAACTTCAATTCGAATTCGTTTATATTCAATTCTTTACAAAATATTAGATTTTGAAATCACTTTCGATATTCATTATAAAATGAATAAAATCGATATAAATATCGTTCACGTCAAAATGGCGTCAATCTAATCATTACGGCTTCATATATTCCTATTTTCAAATATTCTATTTCAAATATTTCTTTTTCAAATATTTCTATTTTAAATATTTCTTTTTCAAATATTTCTATTTTAAATATTTCTTTTTCAAATATTTCTATTTTAAAACTGGAATGAGGCCCAATCAATTACCATATAATGTTAATTATATGGATTTTCTACGACACATGTATACAATAACAACGATGAATAATCAACCATCATCCAAAGTGTATTCTACACTGTATAAGCATCAAATATAAACATTCAACGCTTATAACAGTCTGTCAATCAATCGATCGACATACAACTAAACAATCGGGATTAGTGTACGTCAAATATCATCCCAATACCCGTGTGGGGTTTCAAACAATCAAACACAGATTTTTATTTGTGCAGTTGGGCGATGTGTAAAATTTTATCGTCCTAATCAATGTCCTTCAAATAGGTGTACATAAACAAACCGTCCGGTTTGTAAATGAATATTTATTTATTCACATTCACGTTAAAAATTATATTTTTAACGATCAAACTATTTTATTCAACCTATGAATATTCTATTCGGTTCATTTATTAAATAAAATGTTATCTTTATTTTTCTAACTTACTTTTAGAAAATTTCGGCGGCATAACGGCACGATACTAGAAACGGGACAAGGCCTAGCCTTATCCCCGGTCTAGTGAAGGCCCACGCCATTCACACATCAATCAAATCAATTTCATTTCACCAAACAATTCAAACCAAATAATCTATCCAACTACACAACCAAACAATTAACCAAACAAGCCATCCATGGTCTGTGGATGACGGGTGTCGGACGCTACTAAACACCGTCTGCATCCTAGTATATATATATATATATATATATATATATATATATAACTAGAAAAAGAAATTAAAGAGTGAGAAATTCTCACCAATAGCTATTCCAACTCCACGATACTTCTTCTATAGAAATCTTCATCGTTCTCGCCTTTTGGTCACCCTCGTTGCTCGTATTTTCTACATATGTAAAAATAGAATTTTTACTTCGCTATTCAATATATAAAAATTGAATTTTTACTTCGCTATTCAATATATAAAAATCGAATTTTTACTTCGCTATTAAATATATAAAAATCGATTTTTTACTTCGCTATTATCTATACAAAGATTTCGCCTTTTCAATTTCATCATTATAAAAATCACAATTTTATTTTTCTACACATATAAAGATGATATTTTTACTATCTTACCTATATAAAAATTATATTTTTATTATCACCACTATATCAAAATCCGATCTTTCTACTTTCTACACTAACATAAAAAATACGATCTTTTCAACTTTAAAAATATCGTCTTTCATTCGTTAAAAATCCGCCTTTTCCTTAATATAAAGATTTCGCCTTTTTAAGGTTAAAAATTCTCCCTTTTCTAATGTTAAAAATTCTTAACAAAGTATATATTTTCTTCATAAATAAACTCTGATTTTAAATCTCTTTTTGAAATCAATTACTCTAAATAGATAAACAAAAAAAAAACTAAAACCGAAGGAGGGCAAGAGCTTACAGGGGGAGTTTGCAGTCGTCTGATCGCCGGAGGAGGCTGCATTGCGTCGGAGTGGAGCTGAGTGGGTCGGATGTGGTTTGAGGAGGGCGCGGCAGGGGTGTAGGCGTTGGAGTTGGGTGGGTTGGGGGCTGCTGCGCGCGAGGCCAAGGGCGAACGCCGGAGTGGGGCGGCGCAGCTCGAACAGCGGTGGCTTTTAGGGCTTGGGGCGCTGGTTTGATTCGAGGAGGGGTGGGGGTATCGCGGTCGACAGGGGTTCTGGGGGTCTCGATTTCGATTGGAAAAGAAGAGGAGGGCGAAGGTGATGGGGAGGGCGGAGGCGATGCCTGGCGACGGTGGCGGCGAGGTTTGGTGGGTCGCGATGGGGAGCACGAGTGGATTCTTCTTTTTTTCTTCTGAAAATGATTGAATCGAAAAATAAAGGGGGGGCAGAGAGGAAGTATGGAGAGGAGGAGAGAGGTTTTTTTTTTATTATTTTAATTTCAAAAGTTGACTTTTTCATACAACCTCAAAACGAGGCCTACCGCCTGTCGTCCATAGCTATTTACCCCTATTTCGAACACAATGGGATATGTATCGTTGGATGATTTGATCGTTTCGATCAGTTTTCGTCAAAATCAACATATAACTCTGTATATTGAATTTGAACGCGCATTTCAATTTACCGGGGTCACATATTAACTCGAAAAATTCCCGAAAAATATTTCCTAGCTTCGTATTGACGATACGGTCCTAACAAAACTAGTTTCGTCGAATTCTGAGACCGTTGGGAAAATGGCCATTTTCCAGTCGATTAAAATCTACTGAAACTGGTCAAACGCGTTTGCCTTTTCCACGCTCACATATTGATTCGAAAATTTATGAAAATTGAAACCTAGCAATAACTTTACATCATGGATCCAACAAAAGTTGTTTCATCGAAATCCGAGGTCGTTTGCAAAATTTCCATTTTTAAGGGCCTGAATTCCATAGCGACTATTCAGAATATTCATTTGGACATATCTTTTGATTCCCGCTATGAAATCTTGATTTGTCGGATTCGTTGGAAAGATATTATCAAATAGATCCTATTGTTTTTGGTTTTACTAAAATCCGGATTGTTTTGCACCCGGTACATTCAATTGAAGTTTGAAATCGAACTATCGAACTACCGCGCCATTTTCAATTCCTTTATAATTAAAATGAAATATTTTTATTCTAACGACGAAGTATATAATATATACGCTCGAATTATATTCAAAATAAATTTCTCGTCGTTTTTATTTAAAATAATTCATTTTAAATATTCAAAATTCGCTAAAATTGCCAAAATAAAAATTTTAAACTGGCCCAGATTTTCGGGTTGTTACAATCTCCCCCACTTAAAACTTTTCGTCCCCGAAAAGGAACAAAGTCGAAAGTGGTTTGATTAATCAACTCTACGTTCGATCTGGCTTCCATCCTCTAACTTTTCAGTTTCTGAGAATTTTCAAATTCTTCAAAAATTTGGCTAACACCCTAAATTTTCGAAAAATTTCGCCATAACCTCCCCTGCACCGGGAGCCACGGGAAAATCCCGAAATTGCCATACAGGCCTTCTGATCTCAAAAAGAAAAAGAAAAAGAAAAAGCCAAGCGGCTAGCCAATAGCTCATAAAATCATCATCACCCAAACAAAACAGTAAATTATAGTAAACATGTACCTATTTGTCGGGCAAACAAATTTTATTCTCTGCTCTAGCCTCCTTGCTATGACCTGTTCAATGTAAGTACATATATATGCAAGCAAATGCGACCAATTTTCAATATAATTCAATATGTGATTCAATTAGGCTGAATGGCTAAAAATTAGCAAACAAATAAACAAACAACACAAACATCAATCAATTAGTGAATTAGAGGTTCAAATTCATAATTTTGATACATATACAAAAATCATGTTTTTGATGCCAAATCACAACAATAGGCCCTATCTAATTTTTGGTTCTCACACCAGTCAATAGGAAATATATAGATATTACATGTTCGTCACTCGAATATCAATTCTAATGATGGAGCTCCATCATCAAAATCATCTCCGGGCGATTAGAGTGTAATTCTATATCTATCCAGTATATTAAAACTTCAAATACACGTTTGCAAGGCGTATATGCAAAATCTTTATATACTGGACTGTCCAAATCCATACAAATAAATAATCAAATACGAATAATTGATTTAAATTTTCAAAACAATTCTTGTTTTCATTTTAAAAATATACCCTTCACACTCGTTCTAGGATACTACTGATCCCATCTCTAACGAGTCATTCCCATTGGATATTTCTAATCCAATATCTGATGAATTCTTTCGTTTCTAAGGTGCCTTGTTCTCTGAGCTTTGTAAACCAAAGCTCTGATACCAAATGTGACGAAAAGGAATTTCGCTCGGTCCGAAGCAGTCGCTAAACCGATGCAGACCGTTCGAAACGCCTGATCGTTTTGAGAACACGACAAAACAGAACGCAGACGGAAGAACATTTCATTGTATATTACAACAATGCATCAGATTACAAGAATATACAGAGTATAAATGAATAAATATTACACAGAAATATCAGAGATTACAATAAATTACATAGCAGCGGAAAATAATACAATACACAACTAGAAGGAGATATACGGATACAAAGCTTTCCGGATATCGTTCCAGCTGTAAACCAGGATCCTGTGAATATAAATCTGCAAAACCAAAACTACTAGCTGCCCATGTCAAAATAAGGGCACCCAGAGTTTAGGTTAAAACAATAAACTCCAGGTCAGTCATGTGACTAATGTGAGAACTAAAACAGTTGTAAATCTTTATTTTTAAATTTGGTAAATCAAGGGACCACGCCGTATAACACGGAACGGGTTTCCTCCCAAGAATACCAGTGCATAACAACAAACAACGCAATGCTAAATAAAGAAAAATGAAGCTATTATAAGACCCAGTTCCCATCACACAATGCAACGCAAGCCGGAGGATAGGGTTTTTACCTTATAATAGCCAAGAATGCTTGATACGTTTAAAACAAATCATTTGATACTGTTATAAGTGCATAGTGTATAAAACAACTTCAAATCATAAGTATCAATCATAGGCGGCATGAATGCCCCATACCACTATGTCGCCATATATAGGTTATACAAACAAAATCGCAAAGTCACGTATTTGGAAATTGGGTTTCCATCTATGAACCGAGGCCAGGGATCGTCCTCTACCGATTCGAGACGCTCTAGCCCGTGTCTCAGGAACAGCCGCAACTGCCCCTTGGATTGTCAGGGCCGGTCCACCGATGTGGATTATTATGCCTGAACAATACGTCTCCCCGCCCTTTGGGGCGTCAATGAGCCATAAAATGACTCCATCGGACCCGGATCGTCCGATCAAACCGAGGCGCCTTGCAACAGCAACAACCACACAGGTGAAAAGTATATAAATGTCAGGGCTGGTAGGTCACTGACACCACCCTAGCTAGAAGGAAACGCATGCCCTCCCTGATGTCCTCTCCCGTTTCTGGTTCATAACCGGGGTGCGAGGCTCGCGAATTCACGTTACACAAAGTTGTGCCATACAGGCTGTGCTTTGATCATCACCACAAGATTTTGCTTTTCAACAGAAGCCTTGATCATTTGCATCTTAGCATGCCACACAGACAAACCACTCTATGCAACTGGTATCAGTCACACAGAATGAAATCCGATGTCAGACACACAGTCCATTTACAAGTCCGTTCTAGGTCTGAACGAAACCGGAGGCACCTAGTACCCCGCATATCCATCGATCTCCAAGTACGTCTAGACGATCACCAACTGGTTCCATCTTCTTGGGTGTACAGCCCAATCAAGATCATCAGTAATCACCCAAACGACGTGAAGACCTCCGGTCTTCGACCATCGTCTTCATCTTCGACTTATCGTCGTATCAGTTATTCAGAATGGGATAAACCCGGTCTTTCTGAATAACCCGCGTATATATTATAAAAGTGTTACACCAACATAGCATACGCCTCATTCCAATTCATCAGTCAATAACCGTAAATTAACCAGAGAATAATTCCCCAAATACTAACCCCGAAGGCCGAAACCAACATCAGATCAATATCCAGAAAACCATTCTGCTTGGCTAACCGACAGTTAGTTTCTAAATTTGACATTCATAGGGAGAGGTTCCCATTAATTTTATCAAAGATAAATCATTAAAATTTATTCTTTAATCTTATTTTGAATTTCGATTTAACTAGTCGGGATTAGCGAACCACACCGAAGTAATCATTTATTTTATTTCCCAATCCCAACCTATTCATCCCATGAAGTAAAACTGGTAATACTTCATATCTAACACCACAGTGTTATCGGTAAATTCAATTACCATTTCACGTTCAAATCTAATTAAAGATTTAACTATCGCTTGGAGTAAAACTGGTGATACTCCATTCTCGATCTTTTCAATCTATTTAAAGATTCATTAAAACTCGACTCAGTTTTAATCTTTAACTGGGTTAAAGAATCAGTGTCATTTAAAACACAGTTCACGATAAACCCAAAATCACATTCCATTAATTATCGGGTTAAAGAACGAGTGTTATTTAAAACACTGTCCACGATAAACCCAAAAATCAATATCCATTCAATTCCAACTAAATATCATTTAATTGGTACACTTCATTAAATCTAAATAAAAAGATTTAATCTTTTCTCAGCTGGGTTCAAGAAAAGTGTTAATGAAGACACCATTCACGACAAACCCAAATCACATTTGATATTCAATACAAGGCTCTGAATAGAAAATATATCGGCTTATATTCAATATCAAATTCAACGACTAACAAACATCGTATCGGAAATAACGATATATATATATATATATCTTTCAAATTTCCATAACAACATCTGTATAATCACGAAATCCAACATCGAAATATTCTGAAGACAATTTCGATTCAAATCCAATCTAATGCAATCATTGGAAATTCTGGTTATTTTCAAAACCATTTCAAATCCAATTTATTTATTTAAAAATAAATAGAATTATAATTCTAGTTCAAAACTAGTTCATTTCGATAAAAATCTATTTTTATCTTTTCAAATATGGAGTTTTTCATCCTAATTCTTTCTAAATCATTTCTTATGATTTTACACAAATTATTACTATTTTTTTTATAATTTTATCATGGCCTGTACAGTCGATTTCCATCAACGGCCATCGAACTGCACTTACAACGACCTTTTTCAAATTCGATTTGGACATAATACCAAATCCAACCGTTAGATTTTGAATTTCTAATATACATTAGAAATCTCTTTTCGATACGAACCCAACGGTTCCGGTTTCAGGAGAATCCGACGGTCAGATCTCCCGTAATATCCGTTCGAAGTTAATGGTCGAAATTCGTGAACTACCGCGGCGCGTTCTATTCAGGCCATTATAGTATATATATATAGTATATATAATATATACTTCGTCGATTTCAATTCAAAACGTGCTTTATAAATCGTTTTAAATTCGTTTTCAAAACGGTTTCAACTTCACATTCAATTTCAAATCAAAATTGAATATTCCAATTTAAATTCATTTTAAATTCATTTCAAATTGATTTCAATTCAAATTGATTTCTAATTCAATTTCAGTTCGTTTTCAATTCAATTCAATTTCGATTCGAATTCATTTCTATTCAATTTCAATTCGAATTCATTTCTATTATATTTCAACTCGAATTCGTTTATATTCAATTCATTTCAAAATATTAGATTTTGAAATCACTTTCGATATTCATTATAAAATGAATAAAATCGATATAAATATCGTTCACGTCAAAATGGCGTCAATCTAATCAATACGGCTTCATATATTCCTATTTTCAAATATTCTATTTCAAATATTTCTTTTTCAAATATTTCTATTTTAAATATTTCTTTTTCAAATATTTCTATTTTAAAACTGGAATGATGCCCAATCAGTTACCATATAATGTTAAATATATGGATTTTCTACAACACATGTATACAATAACAACGATGAATAATCAACCATCATCCAAAGTGTATTCTACACTGTATAAGCATCAAATATAAATATTCAACGCTTATAACAATCTGTCAATCAATCGATCGACATACAACTAAACAATTGGGATTAGTGTACGTCAAATATCATCCCAATACCCGTGTGGGGTTTCAAACAATCAAACACAGATTTTTATTTGTGCAGTTGGGCGATGTGTAAAATTTTATCGTCCCAATCAATGTCCTTCAAATAGGTGTACATAAACAAACCGTCCGGTTTGTAAATGAATATTTATTTATTCACATTCACGTTAAAAATTATATTTTTAACGATCAAACTATTTTATTCAACCTATGAATATTCTATTCGGTTCATTTATTAAATAAAATGTTATCTTTATTTTTCTAACTTACTTTTAGAAAATTTCGGCGGCATAACGACACGATACTAGAAACGGGACAAGGCCTAGCCTTATCCCCGGTCTAGTGAAGGCCCACGCCATTCACACATCAATCAAATCAATTTCATTTCACCAAACAATTCAATTCAAACCAAATAATCTATCCAACTACACAACCAAACAATTAACCAAACAAGCCATCCATGGTCTGTGGATGACGGGTGTCGGGCGCTACTAAACACAGTCTGCATCCTAGTATATATATATAACTAGAAAAAGAAATTAAAGAGTGAGAAATTCTCACTAATAGTTATTACAACTCCACGATACTTCTTCTATAGAAATCTTCATCGTTCTCGCCTTTTGGTCACCCTCGTTGCTCGTATTCTCTACATATGTAAAAATCAAATTTTTACTTCGCTATTCAATATATAAAAATCGAATTTTTACTTCGCTATTCAATATATAAAAATCGAATTTTTACTTCGCTATTCAATATATAAAAATCAAATTTTTACTTCAATATTCAATATATAAAAATCGAATTTTTTACTTCGCTATTATCTATACAAAGATTTCGCCTTTTCAATTTCATCATTATAAAAATCACAATTTTATTTTGCTACACATATAAAGATGATATTTTTACTATCTTACCTATATAAAAATTATATTTTTATTATCACCACTATATCCAAATCCGATCTTTCTACTTTCTACACTCACATAAAAAATACGATCTTTTCAACTTTAAAAATATCGTCTTTCATTCATTAAAAATCCGCCTTTTCCTTAATATAAAGATTTCGCCTTTTTAAGGTTAAAAATTCTCCCTTTTCTAATGTTAAAAATTCTTATCAAAGTATATATTTTCTTCATAAATAAACTCTGATTTTAAATCTCTTTTTGAAATCAATTACTCTAAATAGATAAACAACAAAAAAAACTAAAACCGAAGGAGCGCAAGAGCTTACAGGGGGAATTTGCAGTCGTCTGATCACCGGAGGAGGCTGCATTGCGTCGGAGTGGAGCTGAGTGGGTCAGATGTGGTTTGAGGAGGGTGCGGCAGGGGTGTAGGCGTCGGAGTTGGGTGGGTTGGGGGCTGCTGCGCGCGAGGCCAAGGGCGAACGCCGGAGTGGGGCGGCGCAACTCGAACAGCGGCGGCTTCTAGGGCTTGGGGCACTGGTTTGATTCGAGGAGGGATGGGGGTATCGCGGTCGACAAGGGTTCTGGGGGTCTCGATTTCGATTGGAAGAGAAGAGGAGGGTGGAGGCGATGGGGATGGTGGAGGCGATGCCTGGCGACGGTGGCGGCGAGGTCTGGTGGGTCGCGATGGGGAGCACGAGCGGATTCTTTTTTTTTTTTTTTTTTCTGAAAATGGTTGAATCAAAAAATAAAGGGGGGGCCAGAGAGGAAGTATGGAGAGGAGGAGAGAGGTTTTTTTTTATTATTATTTTAATTTCAAAAAGTTGACTTTTTCATACGACCTCGAAACGAGGCCTACCGCCTGTCGTCCATAGCTATTTACCCCTATTCCGAACACACTGGGATATGTATCATGGCTGATTCGATCGTTTCGATCAATTTTCGTCAAAATCAACATACAACTCTATATATTGAATTTGAACGCGCATTTCAATTTACCGGGGTCACATATTAACTCGAAAAATTCCCGAAAAATATTTTCTAGCTTCGTATTGATGATACGGTCCTAACAAAACTAGTTTCGTCGAATTCTGAGACCTTTGGGAAAATGGCCATTTTCCAGTCGATTAAAATCAATTGAAACTGGTCAAACGCGTTTTCCTTTGCCACGCTCACATATTGATTCGAAAAATTATGAAAATTGAAACCTAGCAATAACTTTACATCACGGATCCAACAAAAATGGTTTCGTCGAAATCCGAGGTCGTTTGCAAAATTTCCATTTTTAAGGGCCTGAATTCCATAGCGACTATTCAGAATATTCATTTGGACATATCTTTTGATTCCTGCTATGAAATCTTGATTTGTCGGATTCGTTGGAAAGATATTATCATATAGATCCTATTGTTTTTGGTTTTACTAAAATCAGGATTGTTTTGCACCCGGTACATTCAATTGAAGTTTGAAATCGAACTATCGAACTACCGCGCCATTTTCAATTCCTTTATAATTAAAATAAAATATTTATATTCTAACGACGACGTATATAATATATACGCTCGAATTATATTCAAAATAAATTTCTCGTTTTTTTATTTAAAATAATTCATTTTAAATATTCAAAATTCGCTAAAATTGCCAAAATAAAAATTTTAATCTGGCCCAGATTTTCGGGTTGTTACAGGTTTCAACTTCATATTCAATTTCAAATCAAAATTGAATATTCCAAGATAAATTCATTTTAAATTCATTTCAAATCGATTTCAATTCAAATCGATTTTTAATTCAATTTCGATTCGTTTTCAATTAAATTTCGATTCATATTCAATTCTATTAAATTTCAATTCGAATTCATTTCCTTTCAAATTCAATTCGAATTCATTTCTATTCGAATTTCAAATCTATTCAATATAGTTCGAATTTCAATTCATTTCAATATAGTTCGAATTAATTCATTCCAATATAGTTCGAATTTCAATTCATTTCAATATAGTTCGAATTTCAATTCATTTCAATATAGTTCGAATTTCAATTCATTTCAATATAGTTCAAATTTCAAATCTATTCAATATTCATTGAAGAATGAATAAAATCAATATAAATATCGTTCACGTCAAAATGGCGTCAATCTAATCAACACGGCTTCATATATTTCTATTTTCAAATATTTCTTTTTCAAATATTTCTATTCAAAACTGGAATGAAGCACAATCAATTACCATATAATGTTAATTATATGGATTTTCCACAACACAGGTATATATCAACAAAGATGAATAATCAACCATCATCCAAAGTGCATTCTACACTGTATAAGCATCAAATATAAATATTCAACACTTATAGCAGCCTGTCAATCAATCGATCGACATACAACTAAACAATCGGGATTAGTGTACGTCAAATATCATCCCAATACCCGTGTGGGGTTTCAAACAATCAAACACAGATTTTTATTTGTGCAGTTGGGCGATCTGTAAAATTTATCGTCCCAATCAATATCGGTCAAATGTGTGTATGTAAACAAATCGTCCGATTTGTTTATTTTTATTTCATTTTATATACCTGTTAAAAATTCTATTTTTAATTATAAATTATTTCCCAATATAAAATATTTTATTTCATTTCACATCACATCACACAATCATCTACACAACAAAATCAAAAAAACAAGCATACAAGCCGTCCATGGTCGGTGGACGACGGGTGTCGGTGCTACTAAACACCGTCTGCATCCTAGTATTATATATAACTAGAAAAATTAAATTGAAAGGTGAGAAGTTCTCACAGTTAGCTAATCCAATCCCACGACTCTTCTTAGGTAGAAATCTTCGTCTTTCTTGCCTCTTGTCACTTTCTTTGCCCGTATTCTCTACATATGTAAAAATAGAATTTTTACTTTGCTATTCAATATAGAAAAATCGAATTTTTACTTTGCTATTCAATATATAAAAATCGAATTTTTACTTTGCTATTCAATATATAAAAATTATATTTTTACTTTGCTATTCAATATATAAAAATCATATTTTTACTTCGCTATTCAATATATAAAAATCGAATTTTTACTATGCTATTCAATATATAAAAATTGAATTTTTACTTCGCTATTCAATATATAAAAATCGAATTTTTACTTTGCTATTCAATATATAAAAATCGTTTTTTTTCTTTTCAAACAAAGAAAAATCACATTTTTAATTCTACTGTTATATATATATATATATATATATATAATCACTTCTTTATATGATGTTTACATTTTTAAAACAATGATACTTCGTTTTAAAAACAAAGATACTTATATTTTAAAAGCAGTTCATTTATATTTTCAAATCAATTCATTTATATTTTACTAAAACAAATGCCATTATTTATCTTTCGAAAACAAAATTCAGAATTTTATTTTAAAACAAACTCAGATTTTATAATGCTGTTATAATAAAAATCAAAGTGAAAATGAATAAATAATAAATAAAAATAAAACAAACTTACAGCGTAAAAAGAGGGGAAAGGGGGATTCACGTCGGCCTGGAGGTGGTGGGGGGGGGGGTGCTCGCGCGCAGGTGTCGGCTTGGGGTTTGCTCGCGTCGTCGGTCTGTTGGTGGCTGCATTCGAGAGGAGAGGGAAAGTGAGCGGGGAGGGGGCGGTCGCGTCAGGCGGAGCTGGGGAGGGCGGCGTCTCCGGCGATGTGGCGGAGGGTGCGGAGGCGAGGCTGAATCGGGGAGGGCGGCTCGATTAGTTTTAGGGTTTTTTTTCTTTTTCTTTTTCTGTTGAAATGAATCGAATGGGGGGGCCAGAGTATAAGGGGAAAGGAGAGAGAAGGATATATATATTTTTATTTTATTTAATTATTTAATTCAAAAAGCTGACTTTTACATACGACCTCTAAACGAGGCCCACCGGGTGTCGTCCATAGCGTTTCACCCCCATTCCGAACACAACGGGATATGTATCGTACGCTGATTCGAACGTTTCGATCAGTTTCTGTTAAAATCAACATATAACTCTATATATTGAATTTGAACGCGTATTTCAATTTACTGAGGTCACATACTAACTCAATAAATTCCAGGAAAATAGTTTCTAGCTTCGTATTGACGATACGGTCCTAACAAAACTAGTTTCGTCAAATTCTGAGATCGTTTGAAAAATGGTCATTTTCCAGTCGATTAAAATCAACTAAAACTGGTCAAACGCGTTTTCCTTTGCCACGCTCACATATTGATTCGAAAAATTATGAAATTTGAAACCTAGCAATAACTTTACATCACGGACCCAACAAAAGTGGTTTCGTCGAAATCCGAGGTCGTTTGCAAAATTTCCATTTTTAAGGGCCTGAATTCCATAGCGACTATTCAGAATTTTCAACTGGACATATCTTTTGATTCCCGCTATGAAATTTCAATTTTTCGGATTCGTTGGAAAGATAGTCACAATTAGATCCCATTATTTTTTGTTTCACTAAAATCCGGTTTATTTTGCACCCGGTACGTTCATTTAAAGTTTGAAATCGAATTATCGAACTACCGCGCCATTTTCAATTCCTTTTATAATTATATATAATTATTTATATTCTAACGACGACGTATATAATATATACGTTCGAATTCTATTCAAAATAAATTTCTTATCATTTTTATTTAAAATAATTCATTTTAAATATTCAAGATTCGCTAAAATTGCCAAAATAAAAAATTTTAAACTGGCCTAGATTTTCGGGTTGTTACAATCTCCCCCACTTAAAACTTTTCGTCCCCGAAAAGGAACAAAGCCGAAAGTTGTTTAACAATTCAACTCAACTTCCATTATTTTTATTACGTCTTAAGTTCTTCAACTTTTCAGTTTCTAAGAACTTTTCAAAAATTTCAAAAATTTGGCTAACACCCTAAATTTTCGAAAAATTTCGCCATAACCTGCCCTGCACCGGGAGCCACGGGAAAATCCCGAAATTGCCATACAGGCCTTCTGATCTCAAAAAGAAAAAGAAAAAGCCAAGCAGCTAGCCAATAGGCTCATAAAATCATCATCACCCAAACAAAACAGTAAATTATATAGTAAACATGTACCTATTTGTTGGGCAAACAAATTTTGTTCTCTGCTCTAGCCTCCTTGCTATGACCTGTTCAATGTAAGTATATGTATATGCAAGCAAATACGACTAATTTTCGATACAATTCAATATTGGGTACAATTTGACTAAATGGTTTAAATTTATCAAACAAATAAACAAACAACACAAACATCAATCAATTAGTGGATTAACGTTTCAAATGCATAACTTTGATATATAGTCAAAAATCAGATTTTTGATGCCAAATCACAACAATAGGCCCTATCTAATTTTGGTTCTCACACCAGTCAATAGGAAATATATAGAAATCTCACTTTCGTCACTCGAATATAAACACTGATGATGAGGCCTCATCATCAGAATCATCTCCGGGCGACTAGAGTGTGATTCTATATCTATCCAATATATTAAAATTTCGAACACACGTTTGCAAGACGTATATGCAAAATCTCTATATACTGGACTGTCCTAATCAATATGAAATAATTATTCAAATACGTATACAACGATTTAAATTTTCAAAACAAAAATTGTTTTCATTTTAAAAATATACTCTTCACACTCGTTCTAGGATACTACTGATCCCATCTCTAACGAGTCATCCCCATTGGATATTACTAATCCAATATCTGATGAATTCTTTCGTATGGTTCTAATGTGTCCTGTTCTCTGAGCTTGGTAAACCAAAGCTCTGATACCAACTGTATAAGACCCGCAACTTCCCCGTTTAGGAAAGCGCGGATAGTTCGAGAACAAGCCACAACAAAACGCAGACGGGAGAACATTTCATTGTATATTACAACAATTCCATCAGATCACAAGAATATACAGAGTATAAATGAATATTACACAGAAATATCAGAGACTAAAATTACCTTTAAATACATAGTAGCGGAAAATAATACAATACACAACTAGAAGTAGATATACGGATACAAAGCTTTCCGGATATCATTCCAGCTGTAAACCAGGATCCTGTGAATATAAATCGCCAAAACCAAAACTACTAGCTGCCCGTGTCAAAATAAGGGCACCCAGAGTTTAGGTTAAAACAATAAACTCCAGGTCAGTCATGGGACTGGTGTGAGAACTAAAACAGTTATTAATCTTTATTTTTAAAGTTAGGTAAGTCAAGGGACCACGCCGTATAACACGGAACGAGTTTCCTCCCAAGAATACCAGTGCATAAAACAAACAGCGCAATGCTAAATAAAGAAAAATGAAGCTATTATAAGACCCAGGTCCCATCACACAATGCAACGCAAGTCGGAGGATAGGGTTTTTACCTTATAATAGCCAAGAATGCTTGATACGTTTAAAAGAAATCATTTGATACTATTATAAGTGTATAGTGTATAAAACAACATCAAATCATAAGTAACAATCATAGGCGGCATGAATGCCCCATACCACTATGTCGCCATATATAGGTTATACAATCAAAATCGCAAAGTCACGTATTTGGAAATTGGATTTCCGTCTGTGAACCGAGACCAGGGATCATCCTCTACCGATTCGAGACTCTCTAGCCCGAGCCTCAGGAACAGCCGCAACTGCCCCATGGAGCGACAGGGCCGGTCCACCGATGTGGATTATTATGCCTGAACACTACGTTTCCTCGCCCTTTGGGGCGTAAATGAGCCAACGAATGACTCCATCGGACCCGCATCGTCCGATCAAACCGAGGCGCCTCGCAAACCACACAGGTGAAAAATATATAAATGTCAGGGTTGGTAGGTCACTGACACCACCATAGCTAGAAAGAAACGCATGCCCTCCCTAAGGTCCTCTCCCATTTTTGGTTCACAACCGGGGTGCGAGGCTTGCGAATTCACGTTACACAAAGCTGTGCCACACAGGCTGTGCTTTGATCATCACCACAAGACTTTGCTTTTCAACAGAAGCCTCGATCAATTGCATCTTAGCATGCCACACAAGCAAACCACTCTATGCAACCGATATCAGTCACACAGAATGAAATCCAATGACAGACACATAGTCCATTTACAAGTCCGTTCTTGGTCTGAACGAAACCGGAGGCACTTTCCTCGCATATCCATCGATCTCCAAGTACGTCTGGACGATCACCAACTGTTTCCATCTTCTTGGGTGTACATCCCAATCAAGATCATCCGTAATCACCCAAACGACGTGAAGACCTCCGGTCTTCGACCATCGTCTTCATCTTCGACTTATCGTCGTATCAGTTATTCAGAATGGGATAAACCCGGTCTTTCCGAATAACTCGCGTATATTTTAAATAAGTGTTACATAAACACAACATACGCCTCATTCCAATTCATCAGTCACTAACCGTAAATTAATCAAGAGAATAATTCCCCAAATATTAACCCCGAAGGCCGAAACCAACATCAGATCAATATCCAGGAAACCATTCTGCTTAGCTAGCCGACAGTTAGTTTCTAAATTTCACACTCATAGGGAAAGGTTCCCATTAATTTTATCAAAGATAAATCATTAAAATTTATTCTTTAATCTACTTTTGAATATCAATTCAAACTAGTCGGGATTAACGAACCTTATCGAAGTAATCATTTGTTTTCATTTCCTAATCCCAACCTATTCATCCCATGAAGTAAAACTGGTAGTACTTCATATCTAACACCACGGTGTTATCGGTAAATTAAATTACCATTTCACGTTCAAATCTAATTAAAGATTTAACTATCGCCTGGAGCAAAACTGGTGATACTCCATTCTCGATCATTTCAATCTAATTAAAGATTCATTAAAACTCCACTTAGTTTTAATCGTTAACTGGGTTAAAGAATCAGTGTCATTTAAAACACGGTTCACGATAAACCCAAAATCACATTCCATTAATTGTCGGGTTAAAGAACGAGTGTTATTTAAAACACTGTCCACGATAAACCCAAAAATCGATATCAATTCAATTCCAATTAAATATTATTTAATTGGTACACTTTATTAAATCTAAATAAAAAGATTTAATCTTTTCTCAACTAGGTTCAAGAACAGTGTTAGTCAAGACGCCATTCACGACAAACCCAAATCACATTTGATATTAAATACAAGGCTCTGAATAGAAAATATATCGGCTTATATTCAATATCAAATTCTACGACCAACAGATATCGTATTGGAAATAACGATATATGTATCTATATCTTTCAAATTTCCATAGCAACATCTGTATAATCACGAAATCCAACATCGAAATATTCCGAAGACAATTTCGATTCAAATCCATTTAAATTCAATTATTGGAAATTCTGGTTACATTTAAAACCCTTTTTAAATTCAATTCATTTATTTAAAAATAAATAGAATTATAATTCTAGTTCAAAACTAGTTCATTTCGATAAAAATCTATTTTTATCTTTTCAACTATGGAGTTTTTCATCCCAATTTTTCCCAAATCATTTCTTATGATTTTACACAAATTATTACTATTTTTTATAATTTTATCAAGGCCCGTACAGTCGATTTCCATCAATGGTCATTGAACTGCACTTACAGCGACCTTTTTCAAATTTGATTTGGACATAATTCCAAATCCAACCGTTAGATTTCTAATTTCTAATATTCGTTAGAAAGCTCTTTTCGATACGAACCCAACGGTTCCGGTGTCAGGAGAATCCGACGGTCGGATCTCCCGTAATATCCGTTCGAAGTCAATGTTCGAAATTCGCCAACTGCCGCGGTGCGGCGCGTTCTATTCAGGCCATTATATTATATATAATATATACTTCGTCGATTTCCTTTTAAGACGAATTTTATAAATTGTTTTAAATCCATTTTCAAAGCGGTTTCAACTTCATATTCAATTTCAAATCAAAATTGAATATTCCAAGATAAATTCGTTTTAAATTCATTTCAAATCGATTTCAATTCAAATCGATTTTTAATTCAATTTCGATTCGTTTTCAATTAAATTTCGATTCGTATTCAATTCTATTAAATTTTAATTTGAATTCATTTCTATTCAAATTCAATTCGAATTCATTTCTATTCGAATTTCAAATCTATTCAATATAGTTCGAATTTCAATTCATTTCAATATAGTTCGAATTTCAATTCATTCCAATATAATTCGAATTTCAATTCATTTCAATATAGTTCGAATTTCAATTCATTTCAATATAGTTCGAATTTCAAATCTATTCAATATTCATTGAAGAATGAATAAAATCGATATAAATATCGTTCATGTCAAAATGGCGTCAATCTAATCAACACGGCTTCGTATATTTCTATTTTCAAATATTTCTTTTTCAAATATTTCTATTCAAAACTGGAATGAAGCCCAATCAATTACCATATAATGTTAATTATATGGATTTTCCACAACACAGGTATATATCAACAAAGATGAATAATCAACCATCATCCAAAGTGCATTCTACACTGTATAAGCATCAAATATAAATATTCAACGCTTATAGCAGCCTGTCAATCAATCGATCGACATACAACTAAACAATCGGGATTAGTGTACGTCAAATATCATCCCAATACCCGTGCGGGGTTTCAAACAATCAAACACAGATTTTTATTTGCGCAGTTGGGCGAAGTGTAAAATTTATCGTCCCAATCAATATCAGTCAAATGTGTGTATGTAAACTAATCGTCCGATTTGTTTATTTTTATTTCATTTTATATACCTGTTAAAAATTCTATTTTTAATTATAAAATATTTCCCACTATAAAATATTTTATTTCATTTCACATCACACTATCATCTACACAACAAAATCAAACAAACAAGCATACAAGCCGTCCATGGTCTGTGGACGACGGGTGTCGGGTGCTACTAAACATCGTTTGCATCCTAGTATTATATATAAATAGAAAAATTAAATTGAAAGGTGAGAAGTTCTCACAAATAGCTAATCCAATCCCACGACTCTTCTTAGGTAGAAATCTTCGTCGTTCTTGCCTCTTGTCACTTTCTTTGCCCGTATTCCCTACATATGTAAAAATAGAATTTTTACTTTGCTATTCAATATAGAAAAATCGAATTTTTTACTTTGCTATTCAATATATAAAAATCAAATTTTTACTTTGCTATTCAATATATAAAAATCATATTTTTACTTCGCTATTCAATATATAAAAATCATATTTTTACTTCGCTATTCAATATATAAAAATCGAATTTTTACTATGCTATTCAATATATAAAAATCAAATTTTTACTTCGCTATTCAATATATAAAAATCGAATTTTTACTTTGCTATTCAATATATAAAAATCATTTTTTTTCTTTTCAAACAAAGAAAAATCACATTTTTAATTCTACTGTTATATATATATAATCACTTCTTTATATGATGTTTACATTTTTAAAACAATGATACTTCGTTTTAAAAACAACGATACTTATATTTTAAAAATAGTTCATTTATATTTTCAAATCAATTCATTTATATTTTACTAAAACAAATGCCATTATTTATCTTTCGAAAACAAAATTCAGAATTTTATTTTAAAACAAACTCAGATTTTATAATGTTGTTATAATAAAAATCAAAGTGAAAATGAATAAATAATAAATAAAAATAAAACAAACTTACAGTGTAAAAAGAGGGGAAAGGGGGATTCACGTCGGCCTGGAGGTGGTGGTGGGGAGGTGCTCGCGCGGAGGTGGCGGCTTGGGGTTTGCTCGCGTCGTCGGTCTGTTGGTGGCTGCATTCGAGAGGAGAGGGAAAGCGAGCGGGGAGGGGGCGGTCGCGTCAGGCGGAGCTGGGGAGGGCGGCGTCTCCGGCGATGTGGCGGAGGGTGCGGAGGCGAGGCTGAATCGGGGAGGGCGGCACGATTAGTTTTTGGTTTTTTTTTTCTTTTTCTTTTTCTGTTGAAATGAATCGAACGGGTGGGCCAGAGTATAAGGGGAACGGAGAGAGAAGGATATATATTTTTTATTTTATTTAATTATTTAATTCAAAAAGTTGACTTTTACATACGACCTCTAAACGAGGCCCACCTCCAGTCGTCCATAGCGTTTCACCCCCATTCCGAACACAACGGGATATGTATCGTACGCTGATTCGAACGTTTCGATTAGTTTCCGTTAAAATCAACATATAACTCTATATATTGAATTTGAACGTGTATTTCAATTTACTGAGGTCACATACTAACTCAATAAATTCCAAGAAAATATTTTCTAGCTTCGTATTAACGATACGGTCCTAATAAAACTAGTTTCATCGAATTCTGAGACCGTTTGAAAAATGACCATTTTCCAGTCGATTAAAATCAACTGAAACTGGTCAAACGCGTTTTCCTTTGCCACACTCACATATTGATTTGAAAAATTATGAAATTTAAAACCTAGCAATAACTTTACATCACGGACCCAACAAAAGTGGTTTCGTCGAAATCCGAGGTCGTTTGCAAAATTTCCATTTTTAAGGGCCTGAATTCCATAGCGACTATTCAGAATTTTCAACTGGACATATCTTTTGATTCCCACTATGAAATTTCAATTTTTTGGATTTGTTGGAAAGATAGTCACAATTAGATCCCATTATTTTTTTGTTTCACTAAAATCTGGTTTATTTTGCACCCGGTACATTCATTTGAAGT
This sequence comes from Allium sativum, assembly GCA_030737875.1. NCBI lineage: Eukaryota > Viridiplantae > Streptophyta > Magnoliopsida > Asparagales > Amaryllidaceae > Allium > Allium sativum. Next base: position 659,614,428 of record CM060913.1, read on the forward strand.
TTGAAATCGAATTATCGAACTACCGCGACATTTTTAATTCCTTTTATAATTATTTATATTCTAACGACGACGTATATAATATATACGTTCGAATTCTATTCAAAATAAATTTCTCGTCGTTTTTATTTAAAATAATTCATTTTAAATATTCAAGATTCGCTAAAATTGCCAAAATAAAAAAATTTAAACTGGCCCAGATTTTCGGGTTGTTATAGTTCGTATCAAAAAGATATTTCCAATGAATATAAGGGATTTAAATTTGAACGGTTGAATTTCAAATTATGTCCAAATCAATTTAAGAAAAGGTTGCTATGGACGCAGTTCGGTGGCCGTTATTGGAAACCGACTGTAATGGCTAAAATAAAATTATTAAAAAGAGGGAAAAATTGTGTAAAATCATAATAAATGATTTGGAAAGATTTTTGGTGAAAAATTCCATATTTGAAAAGTTGAAATATATTTTTATCTAAATGAACTAGTTATTAACTAGAATAATAATCCAATGTTTTTAAACAAATAAATTGGACTTGTAAATGGTTTTAGAAGTAACCAAAATTTTCCAGTGAATGAATTGGAATGGATTTGAATTGAAATGATCATCGAAATATTTCGATATTGGATTCCGTGATTATACAGACATTGTTGAGGAATTTGGAAGATAAAGATATCGTTATTCCCAATATGATATCCGTTGGTTTCAGAATTTGATATTGAATATACGCCGATATAAATTCTATTGAGAGCCTTGTATTTAATATCAAATTGGATTTTGGGTTTATCGTGAATGGTGTCTTCAACAACACAGTTCTTAAACCCAGTTGAGGAAAGTATAAATCTTTTAATTAAGATTTAGTGAAATTTGCCAATTAATTAATATTTAATTGGAGTTGAATTAAAATTGGATTTTTGGGTTTATCGTGAATGGTGTTTTAAATAACATTTGTTCCTTAACCCAATTAACAGTGAAGAGATGATTTAGAATTTATAAATCTTTTTATTAAGATTTAATGGGATTTTTCCAAAGTAAAGTTTCCAACTTAATACATTAGATTTGAATTGAATGGAATTCAATGTGGTAATAATCGAGATGAGCTTCTGTAAAGGAAGACTGTTACTATATATGGAATTTAAAAGGCTTTGTCATTATTCCATTTATATTATTAGTCTGATATGGAATGTATATCAATTATATATATATATATATATATATATATATATTGATCTGTTTTCCGAGAAGATTCCATATCTAATAGAAGCTGATTTGGGTTTATTGTGAACTATGTTTTAAATGACATTGGTTCTTTAACCCAGTTAACGACAGAAATAATTTTCCTAAAAGTTGAACAATCAATAAGTAATGATTTTTGGAAGATTAAAACCAATTGGTGTTTTAATAAATCTTTAATTGGATTGGAATGAGAATGGGATAATTAAATTTATCGAATTCATGAAATGATCAAGAATGGTGTACCACCAGTTTTACTCCAGGCGATAGTTAAATCTTTGATTTGAACGTGAAATGGTAATTAAATTTACCAATAACACCGTGGGTGCTAGATATGAGGTACTACCAGTTTTACTCCATGGGACGAGTAGTTTGGGATTGGGATTAATAAATAAATGATTACTTCGGTATGGCTCGATAATTCCAACAAGATTTGTAAACTTCATTTTGGTTTAGAATTGTGGAAAGATAAAATAAAATCTTTTTAAATTGATATCCAAAGGAAGATTAATGAGCAAATTTAAAAGAATTTATCTTTGATAAAATTATTGGGAACCTTTCCCTAAAGATGTGAACATTGGAATAAAAGAATATTCTGAATTGGAATTAGGCGTATGATGTGTTTTTATAGCACTTGATTATAAAATACGTGAGTTATTTAGAAAGACTAGGTTTAACATATTCTGAATAGCTGATACGACGACTAAATGTCTGACATTGTATTCCTTTGTATTATATTCGTTGATCTCTGCTAAATATATATATCAGTTTGGTGGCGGAGAATGTATTCTCTTTCTTAACACTCTTCTCTGAGACGTACAAGCTTAGAATTTATATATTGGTAGAAATCAGTAGTACGGTATGGATTGACAGTCTGGCATGCTGAGATGCATGGATCAAAGATTTTGTTGAAAAGTAAGGCTTTGTGATTGATGATCAAAGCACTGCTTTAAATAGCATAGCTTTTTCTAGCAATAATTCGCAAGCCTTACACCCCGGTATGAACCAAAAACGGGATAGTGACCACAAGGAAATGGACATATGTTAGTTCTAGCTACGAGTAACGTCATGGTATGAAGCCCAGAATGTTTACTTAAATGGATGTTGCAAACTTTATTGATGGAAAGTGAGGTACCTCGGATATGATTTGAGTCCCTAGTGGCTCTTTGGTCGACGTGATTGACCATTTTGGAGGTTCGATAGAACTTGCTAACATATAGTTTACGGTATAATTAATCATCGACGGATAACCAACCCGGCCGATTCCTAAGGGTTCACTATGGGGGATCCTGAGGCATTTGCTAGAATGTCACGAAATCGGTGAGGATGATCCCTTACCTCAGTTCATTGATGGAAACCCAATTTCCAATACACGATATTACGATATCGTTGTAAACCTATATGGTGTTGTAATATAATGGTATCTACACCGCCTATGATTGATACATTTATATTTGAAGTTGATTTCTTCACTTATAGTAATAATAAAAGATGAAATTTCACGTACCAAGCATACTTGGCTATTATATAGTAAAACTCTATCCTACACTGCGTTCATTATGTGATGGGACCTAACTCTTATAATAGCTTCATTTTTCTATTTAATATTGCGCTGTTTGTTTTATGCGCTGGTATTCATGGGGGGTAAACCCTTTTGGTGTTATACATCGTGGTCCCTTGATTTACCTAACTTTAAAATAAAAAGCTAATAATTGTTTTAGTTCTTGCACTAGCCTTATGACCGACTCGAAGTTTACTGTTTCTACCTAAACTCTGGGTGCCCAAATTTTCCACACGCACAATCAGTAGTTTGGTTTTCGCAGATATTTCTCTACACAGGATCCTGGATTTACAGCTGGAGCAATATTCGGAAAGCTTTGTATCCATTTATTTCTTTCAGTTGTGCAGTTATTATTTTCTGCTACGCATTGTACTATTGTATTATATTTTCCGCTGTTTTGTAATTTAAATCTCTAATATTATTTTGCACTATATAGTATTTATTCTCGGATATTCCTGTACTTTGATTAATTGTTGTAATAGCATTGAAATGTTCTATTGTTTGTGTTCTGATGTGTTGTGTTCTCAAAGAAATCTGGGCTTTCCCGTAAGGGGGATTTCAGGTCGTTTCAGATAACCTAGACTTGTACAACTCGATCTAACCCGAACATAACAAACGCCGGATCAGTTTGGTGAACCGTAGTGAGAAAAACCACTAAGTTTAAAGGTATCACACAACTTGATTTTAAAGTTAATTTTTTTTTGAAAGAAAAGGATAATCGTAAGACCAAATCCACACATAAATACGGATGATTTTCACCTTACGATAACCCCAAACGTTTTTGAAAACAAAATTATTTTGATGTTATGATAGTGTCCAAATACAAATAAATAGCAATCTAGCAGAACGCTTGCATCTCGCGCTCCACATACATAGTATAGGCATCTTATTGAAGAATGAATTTCCTAGCAAGGTATGGGATCACCTTTCCGACAGTGTACCTTTGGAGACGAATACATTGGGGTTCAACAAGAACATCTTGCAACCCGGGGTAAACATGATCGGCCCCTTACTTCTCCTGAGAGTGCCGAATATATCATTACCACGATTGGGGGCCAGCCAATGATAACATACATACAAAACTAAAAAGGGACAACCAAAGGCATTTGATTTCCCCAGATCTAGTAATGATACACCCTTTTGATAGGTGCGAGCCACATAGCCATGTGACCTACCCGATTTTGTGTCATTTCCTGGATGATGAGGCTTGAGGTCATACTTACTCTTTGGGAACATTTGTCCATCATCCACTTTGATTTCCACATTTTCAAATCGGTTAAATCACTAATTGATGTCCACAAATATACTCTAGGTATAAAAGAAGTGCCCTTCTTCGCTACCAACTCGATATGTTTGTAAAAATCAACATACGTGGCTTTTTGGAAATACTCTGTCAGACATTCGACCATACAAGTCATCTAGGAAAGGATGAACCAAAGGTACTCTCCTACTGCATCCAATATAAGAATCACCCCATGTATCAGTAGCGAGAAGTCCTTGAAATCCGTAGATTCCAACTACGACAGAATCACAATATATCTTTGGCTACTAAACCAGAGATTATTAGTAGTTCTTTCGTTTGAAAGATCTATGGTCTTCAATGCTCCATCTCGATCATCTTCTGATATCTTCACGTATTTTTTGGTCGGAATGGTTTTTGAATATAAATTCGATCCCGGTCTTTCCGTACCAACAATAGTATGGTCAGATTTTGATAGTCGATTATTTAACTATCGAATAAATAATCATGAAAATAAAAATGAGTTCACCGGTTTAGTACTCGACATCACTTGGACTTTATAATTTAAAATAATAAACGAATGGATAATTAAAACTTCTACATCTTTCAATACTTTTAACATACAGTATTTACTTCTGATTTAAATATACTAATGCTCTCAAGACCATTTCATCATAAAACTTAGAAAAATATCTTATATCCATATTCAGTTTCCATTTAACTCTCCTTTCAAAACTTTTGCTATATCATTCTTCATTATAAAATTGTAAAATCAGTTTAACTTACCTCTGGTAAAACAACATTACGAAATCCACTTTGTTTCATTACTTGAAAACAAAAACCACTGCTTATTCCTACAAAATAAACCTATTTCAAAAACCAACTTTACACTTCCTTTTAATTCGAAAATATCGTTATATTTTAATGCAATCTCCTTTTATTTCCTTTACTTTATAACATCATTATATTTCCTTGAATCTTTTTAATTTCTTTTACTTCGGAATCCTCATTATATGTTCTTCAAATCTTCACCAATAATGTTGCATTATTATTTCTCTAATGGAAATAATGAATTATTTCTAACCTCTTTACCATTACAAGCTAATATCATCTCAAATAATCCTGACGTCTTTCAAGTTGGGGTATTTTAATTACCTTGATCAATAACGTTCTTATCTTAAGATAGAAATGAGTTGTAATTTCAAAATCCAATTTTTTTTGCAAGGCTGACTGGTTTTTAAAGTTTTCTGTAACACTTTTTATTAGAAAGAAATAAAAGGTACATCATAACAGGGATGTGAAGCACATGTCAACTGGTATGGGAGAGTTCCCACGTAGGAATACAAATTTGATAAAACAACACTTAACATCGACAAAAACAGTTAGAAAATAATACATTGCATAACCAAGTAGGACCTTGGGGGTTATCCTATGCAACACACGTGCACAACGAGCCGCATTAAGCCTTAGCCTTTCTCAAACTGCGCACGCATCATTTCTCGTTTTCTACTACAAGTAACAGGGGCTTTAACATTTTCAACAGTAGATGAAGAAGCAACGTGAGTTGTAGAAGCATCCTTCATCACCGATGGAGCCTTGTATGAATTTTTTCAACATATTCCATACCAGAAACTAGTCCGTATAAAAGCTCTGTTCTCAATCGATCTATAGTCTGTTGGGAAATTTCACCACACACAATCTTTAGCCTTACCTTAGCTTGATTGGATTGCACTACATCGAAGTTTTTATATAGGAAACTGTCAAGCTTATCAGCATCAGAAAGGTTATCTCGGCCATTCACTAATTTAGAAATTGCATTTGCCATGGCAAAGTGAACTAACATGTCTTCTTCACTAGGCTTATCGACCACCTCATCTCCTTCCAAGTTACTACTTCCTACATTTAAATCGATATTGCCTGCTAGCTTATCCACTTCATTCGACGGAAAAGAATTTTCTATTGTCGACTCATTAACATTGACATTTGATGCCTTAGCATATTGATGGTGAAACACTTCATTCAACAGCTCTTGTATTTGGTTTTCCTGTGCATCACTAATCCTTTCTACATTAACAGCAACATCACATTCGATAGAGCCCAAATTCCCTTTTCTTGAAGTTCCACTTTCAACATTCCTCTGTAAGCCTACTCCTTCTGCTATGATTTCACACTATACTTCACTAAGAACATCGTTATATATAATTTCTTTGCTCCTTAAATTTTCATTCGTATTGTCGAGTGCCCCAAACATGTTGGAGACATTTAAAGTTGTTATCGCTACCCTTAGTTTTGCCCGAAACTTGAGTCTTAGTAGTCTTAGCAACATAGGAGGGTTCAGTATGAGCTGCTTTACCATTGTTCCTCTTGTTAGCTAGAGTCCAAGCCACCTTAGAGTTTTTATCCGCAAACCCAGAAACTCTGCTAAACTTGAATATTTCTTAGGTAATCCGATATTTCAATGATCAAAACAAATCTCATTTAACTATTTTATTTAAAATATGGTATTATAACCTTCTTACTTTTGAAAATCTCCTTCTTGAATATAACTATTATTCCTTGATTCATTGATTACAAATGTCACCTTTTTCACATTTACTTCTTTAAACAATTCGTTATGCAATTCGGATTTTGTTACCAAAATCCTATTACTCACATCTTTACCAAATTCTCTATTAAAAATCTCTTTTCCTAATCATTCAACCATTTCCCGCTTGAAACCTTATTTCCATTTCCCCTATTTTACTTAATTTCGTCATTAAGTAACGTTACTTTAAAACTAACGCTCCAACATCTCATCTCATTTTGTGACCTTTGTTTACATAACTCTGGTTTAAAATAAACCTTTTTGTCTAAATTTTCATTTACTAGATTCAAAGATTAAGTACATAGCAGCAGAAAAAAAATAGTATAATGAGACGACCCAAAATTGCCCTTACGGGAAAGCTCGGATTGAATTGAGAACATGACAAATCAGAACACAAACAAAAAACATTTCATTGCTTATTACAACAATTTACAATAGAGTACAAGAATACATCAGAGTATAAATAAATATTACATAGAAAAATATCAGAGATTTAAAATGCATAGCAGCGGAAATAAAATGTATAAATACAATGCATAGTGGAAAATACAATAACTAGCACAACTGAAAGAAATACACGGATACAAAGCTTTCCGAATATAGTTCCAGCTGTAATCCAGGATCATGGAAAAAGAAATATCTGCGAAAACCAAAACTACTAGCTGCCCATGTGGAAAATATGGGCACCTAGAGTTTAGGTTAAAACAATAAACTCCGAGTCAGTCATGGGACTGGTGTGATAACTAAAACAGTTAATAAAACTATACTTTAAAATAAGGTAAATTAAGGGACCACACCGCATTACATGGAATAGGTTTACCCCCAAGAATACCAGTGCCTAAAACAAACAGCACAATGCTAAATAAAAGAAAATTGAAGCTATTATAAGACTCAGGTCCCATTACACAATGAATGCAGTCGAGGATAGAGTTTTACCTTATAATAGCCAAATATGCTTGGTACGTTTTAAAACAAATCTTTTATTACTATAAGTGAAGATATCAAATTTAAATATAAATGTATCAATCATAGACGGCATGAAAGCCCCGTCCCACTATGTCGCCATATGTAGTATACAATGAAAACTGCAAAATGTCGTATTGGAAGTTTGGATTTCCATACTGATGGCTCCTGATTCGAAATAGCTATTGCATAGTGCAATACCCAATGGCTTATGTCCCATGCATGAGAAAATGTTGTAATGCACATTCGCACTATATCAAGGAAACAAGTTACCACGACTTACGTCCAAGCATTGGAAAACACCGCTAACTCTATCCATCTGAGAATCGGGGGTGTGCCCTATCCCTTCTGGTGTGGGGCGACCATACCCAGTTTCACCTCGGTCGACCGAATCCATGACAACCTGTAGGATGTTTATCCTCATCTCTAAAGTATACTGATCTAACCATCAACTTACCACCATACCGGTGTATAAGGCTCGCGTATTAATGCAACAAAAAGCTGTTCTATTTAAAGCTGTGATTTGATCATCATCCACCAAAATTTTCTTTTCAACAAAAGTTGGGATCACTGCATCTCAGCATGTCACACTGTTAATCCATACTGTACCACTGATTTCTACCGATATATAACCTCTGAGCTCATACATCTCAAAGAAGGGTGTTAAGCAAGAGAATAAATTCTCCGCCACCAAACAAATATATATTTAGCAGAGATCAACGAATACAGCATAACGGAATATAATGCAAGACACACCATCCATATACAAGTCCGTTCTGGGTCTGAACGAAACCAGAGGCACCTTATTCCTCGTCCTGTATGTCCAATACAGGAGAGAGGCCCTCGCATATCTGAACAATCAACAAGTATGTCCGGACGGCTACCAATGTAGCCCTTTCAAGGTAGCTACTCCAATCATGGGCATCCGTAGCAACCCATCCATTCGATGTGAAGATAGTCGGTCTTGCACCGTCTTCAATATCTTCGACTTTGCGTCGTATCAGTTATTCAGAATAAGTTAAACCCGGTCTTTCTGAATAACTCATGTATCTTATAATCAAGTGCTATAACAACACATCATACGCCTCATTCCAATCCATAATATTCTTTTATTCAAATATTTACATCTTTAGGGAAAGGTTCCCATTAATTTTATCAAAGATAAATTCTTTTAAATTTATTCTTTAATCTTTCTTTGGATATCATTACAAAAGATTTCATTATCTTTTCAATTCTAAACCAAATTAAGGTTTTCCAAACTAGTCGGGATTAGTGAACCTTGCCGAAGTAATCATTTGTTTATTTTCCCAATCCCAACCTATTCATCCCTTGGAGCAAACTGGTAATACTCCATATCTAACACCATGGTGTTATCGGTAAAAATTAATTACCATTTCACATTCAAATCTAATTAAAGATTTAACTATCTCTTGGAGCAAAACTGGTGATACTCCATTCTCGATCATTTTCTTGAATTGATAATTTTAATTATCACATTCACTTTTCAATCTAATTAAAGATTCATTAAAACTCCACTTAGTTTTAACCTTCCCAAAAATCAATATTAATGATTATTTAACTTTGGGAAATCAAACATGCCGCAACGACAATCTACGCCGTACCATTGATTTCTGCTGATATATAACCTCTAAGCTCGTATGTCTTAGAGAAGGGTGTTAAGCAAGAGAATAAATTCTCCTCCACCAAACAGATATATATTTAGCAGAGATCAATGAATCAGTATAAAAATACAATGTTAGACATGTAATCCTATCTTTAACTGGGTTAAAGAACCAATGTCATTTAAAAACAGTTCACAATAATATAAATTTCCTTGTCTAATTAATAATATAAATGGAATAATGACAAATCCTTTTAAATTCCATATGTATTAACAGTCTTCCTCCATAGAAACTCACTTCGATTATTACCAAATCGAATTCCATTCAATTCCAATTTAATATATTAAATTGAAAATCTTTGCTTTGGAAAATTCCATAAATCTTAATTAAAAGATTATAAATTCCAAATCATATTCTTCACTGTTTATTGGGTTAAAGAACAAGTGTTAATTTAAAACACCATTCACGGTAAACCCAAAAATCCAAGTCTTTTATTCAATTCCAATTAAATATTTATTAATTGGAAAACTTCACTAAATCTTAATTTAAAGATTTATTTTTTTCTCAACTGGGTTTAAGAACAGTGTTAATGAAGACAACGTTCACGACTGTAACGTCCCGTATTTTTCAATGGTTAACATTGAACGATTAAAACGAATAAATATTTGATTTGAATTCAAATTGGAAATTTATATAAAGTTTATTTATTTAATTTATTAAATAAGAATATATTTTTTTGATAAATATAAGTGTGTATCATCGATTTATTTTATATGTGAAAATAGCGATGTTTCATGTGATTTTACAATTCGATGAAATAAATTCCATCGGATCAATAATAGAGTATTATTGCCGAATTTTGTATTTCATAACATTTAAATATATAAATATAACATACGATCAGTAAATGTCGAAGAATAATTAAATCAAATTTAATTTTATCGTTAGTTTAAATTTACATCTTCACCATACGATTAAATTGGACTTCGAAACCTATTCCAGGGAGTTCAGAACAGTGGCATAACCCTGGAAGTGTTATTTGTTGCGTTTAAATAGGAGTTAGAAATCAACATGACGCTTTAATTAAACAAATTTACCAGTTCAAACCAAAAGGGGAGCCAACCTATATATATATATATATATATATATATACACACCAGCTTGCCCATCTTATATAAAGCCTACAATCCAATTCCTTACTAGCAAAGAAATTCTGCAAACCTACACTAAGTTACTACCCACGTTCTTTCAAATCACGTACCCTTCTGTTCCCCAATTTCGTGACAAAGGAAAGCACAATGTAATGGCTTTAGTACGAATGGTTTCTTCGCAACTATAAAACTAGCATCGCCCTTGTTGTTTTCAGCCCATTCTCAAACTCGCAAAAGTAATTTCAACTACTCTTCGTTTTTCCCCAGTCAAAGCTAAAAATCAATTCCACCGATTCCACTAATTATTAATAAATAAAAATAGAAATAGAGATCAATGGAAATCATGATTTATAATCGTTCAAGGCCAGGAGGTACTTGCGTTCAGGAAATCAAAATGGGGGAGTCATGATTTGAAATCTCCGCAATATCTGAAGCTCGGCCTTCTCGAAATCAAAGACTATCAAATCACAATTCGGATCCGCGATGTTCTGAAGCTCCTTGGACGTGCGCAGATGATGGTTCGCTCCGAGTTTTCATGAATCCGTCAAAGAGTTTCAAGGTGAAAATCCTACCGTGGTTGAGGTTGCTGTGGGGATTTTGACCATCATCGAGTTGTGTATTCAAGTGAAAAATCACTACAATTTGAGAAGAGGTCGATTGTGGTTACGGCAGTATGGTTGACGTTGGCTGGAGAGGTGCGATGAACTAGGTAAGGACAACACAAGTTGGGGAGTCTGTTGTTAATAGTTGTGATACTGTAGTGATGGGATTTGGGGGGTTCAAACTAAAGTTTTACCAGCATGATATTTAGGGTACTAGAGATCAAAGTGAGTTCGATCTGAGGAAATTGTTGAAATTGATGTTGGTGGCATTTGAGTGAAGTGTGAGTGGGAGTTTGGACTAACAACTGTCTGGCTAAGGTATTATACTGTGAATCCAATCTTTGTTTTCCTTTTTCTTTAGAATGAATAGAGGATTGTCGCTTGACAGTTTGGTCTATTGGAGGAATGCGACAGTAAAGGAGTGGTGAGGTATGTTGTGTATTTTTTTGGGGAAAGTTCATTCCTTTTTTTGACTAAAGCACTGATGACCGAGTTAATGTTAAACTAGAGATCGATCTGGTGATTGTTTTTTACAGTGGAGTTTGGGGGAGTCGCTATTAATATGTGTGGAGGGATATTGAAATACCTGCAGTGGAGATGGATTATCTGTTTGAAGAAGCTTATCTGGACAATGGAACGGTTGATTTAAGACAATTTATGGCATTACAGTGATGTTGTAATTGCACTGAAGATAGGAGATCGTTCTAGTGGCACAACAAGAGCAAGTCAATGGGCATTAAAATCAGAAAGGAGCTGCCTATGAAATGTTTGCTAAAATGCCGAAGACAGTTTGGGGCTGATATTTTGTGGAAATGGGTCGAGAAATTTCAGTAAAGCAAGGTATACATTTTTATTTTACTTGAAATTTAAATACATAGATTAATTTATTCGTTAAGTATTTTTAATAAATACTCGTTAATCGTTAAATTAAAATAAATAAATCATAGGTGAATAATTCATTCAAGATGATTTGTGGACGTGACAATACGGAAATTAAAATGGAACATTCAGCAAATGGAAAAAATCGAGGTGAGTTAAACTCACTTAGTTAAATTGTTGGGAACTATTTTTAATAGTTCAAATTTTATTGCTTGCTTGTTGAATGATAAATTGCTTGATATAAAGTGATAATATTATATAATAATAATATTGGTGATTGGTAATTGGATAATGCTCGCAGTACCATTAGAGGATGCCCGCAGTACCATTAGCGGATGATTTCCCTATACACCCCACAATATATATAGTGGATGACCTTCTATACTGCGATATCCTACCTCGAAACAGGAATGGTATTATTATTCTTGTTAACTAACATCTGTGGATGGAGGAGAAATAGGTTGGAGGGATCCAAATGGATTCCTCAACATTTATTTATTGTTTTCACATATATGTTGTTATATGATATGATCGATAACCTATGCTAGTGTACGACATGTTGGATGTGAATTAACAGTGGACTTTGATTTTTTTGATAATTTTGAATGTCAAACAAATGGATATGAATTTTAAAACAGAATTTAAACATATAAAGTATAAAACAAGGGAATTTTATTCCAAATAGAATATTTATTTATAGATAAAATTGGACAATAAAGATTTTTTTTTTTAACAAATAAGGCTGCAAGCTGATTTTCTAAACGATATTTGTAAAGAAGTAAATAATAATAACAATAATAATTAGAGAATTCAGAAATTATATTCCGAGTATGAATTTGGAATATAAATGGAAATTGGATTTAAAACCAATAATTGAAATAGATTCGAATTTTCTAATTCGAAGGAAATTATGAATGAGATTATAATAATAGAACTGGACTAGAATTAGCAAGTTTGGAATCAAGTTGACAAACTAAGTCAAGAATGGATTGTATTGAAATTATCATTCAAGTGAATAAAGTGAATAAAACAAGTGGTGTGGGGACAATAGAAATTGGTAGAAGTAGGTTCGAAAAGGTTTTGAAATTTTAAATGTCTAATTGAACTTAAATAGAATTAATTATATTAAATAATCTTACATATGATCTAAATAATAATAAATATTATTTGCCAATGAAAGTGATATACAAATGTTTCAGAACAAAATTCATAAATAGAATGGAATGAAGTTTCAAATATATATAGATATTTGTAAAATATTTATAGGTGAAAGACTTGATAAAACCTAGTTTACAAATGTAAAATGAAATGGAGTTGATTAATGAAATTCATCGTTATAAGAAAATCTGGTTTCAATTTAGAAATAAATACTTAGCAAATGTTTTGCAAAGCGAATCCTTAAGGGAATATTTTATAAAGGGTGTAGCGATGTTTTGTGAATGTTATTTGTTAGTAAAACATTTGAATAGTGATAATTTGAGATAAACGTTTCATTTAAAATGGTTATTGATATTGGAAATTCTGTTCGTTTAGAAATGAAGAAATGAAGTTAATGGAATTAGAAAATGACTAGAGATTAGTTGAGATGAATGATTTTCTGATTATCGATCTGATGTTGGTTTCGGCCTTCGGGATTGATATTTAGGGAGTTATTCACTTCCTGGTCTACGGTTAAGGGCTAATGACCAAGATGAGAAGTGAGTTCTAAAAATAGTTAAAATGAACGGTTTTGAATATTCTCATACTGATATAAGAAGTGAAATGAGTTTTTCAAATGTTGGGAAAATTGAGAAGTTTAACTAACGAATGATTAATTAAAGAGGCAATTATTGAATCGATGAAATTCAATTTTCTTTTATGGATGAATGGTCGTTTTTATTTGATAGTTAAATAACCGACTATCAAATCTGGCCTAAACCGATTATCGGTACGGAAAAACCAAGATCGAATTTATATTCGAAAACCATTCTGACTGACAAATACATATGCGTTGAATATATCAGACGCTGATCGAGATGGAGCATTCGAAGACCGTAAATATTTATAAAACAGAAGGACTATTTAAAATCACTAGTTTGGCAGCCAGAGATATACTGTGGTTCTGTCGTGGTCAGAAATTTACGGATTGCAAGGATTTCTTGCTACTAATCTGTAGGGTGATTCCTAGGATGTGGTAGGAGGGTGCCTTCGGTTTGTCCATACCCAGGACAACTTGTATGCATGGATGTATGACAGGGTATTTCCATAAGAGTCACGTACATTGATTTCTTCAAATGTACTACAGTTTGTGGCGGAGAAGGGCACTTCTTTTAGCTTAACTACTAAGGTATTTTTGTGGATGTCAATTAGTGATTTGGCGGTGTGACATTCAAAGTGAATGGCGACCAGATGTTCTAAAAGAATAAAAAATTAATAAACAAATAAATAAATAATGACATCATGCCTCATCAACTGGAAAATGACAAAAATCAAGCAGGAAGCATGGCTATGTGGGTTGCACCCATTAGGGTGTATTGTGACCATCTAGAGAATATTCATATTTGTTACTTCTTTTCAGTTCTGTATCTCCCAGGAATGGTTATGTTGGTACCAATCGTAAGGTGACGATATATTTGATACACTCAAGAGAAATGAGTGGTCGGTCATGTGTGGGCCGGGTTGCAAGACGTTCTTGTTGAACCTAGTGTATTCCTCTCTAGAGATACACTATCGGCAGATGGTTCCATACCTTGTCATAGTTGGAAATACAATCTCCAGTAAGCGTCCGCGGTTTTGATTGTATACTATATATTAGAGCGTGAGATGCAAGAATTCTGCTAGATTGATATTTATTCGTATTTAGACACTATCATTATATCAAATAAATTATGATTTCAAAAAATATGTTTTGGGTTATCGTAAGGTAAAAACCGTTCGTCTTTATGTTTGGATTGGTCTTATGATTATCCTTTATTTCGAAATGATTTTAAACTTTAAAATCAAGTTGGTTGCTACCGATAATTTAGTGGGTTTTTCTCACGTTGGTTCACCAGACCGACCTGTGGTGTTTGTAATGCTCGGGTCAGACCCAGTTGGGTCAGACCGAGTTGTACAGGTTCAGGATATGATACGAATTCCAGGAGACGGGCTGGAGGATTTTAGACGTATGATTCATATAATTGTTTCCGCTGTGTAATGAAAATGAGGACAGACTGCTATAACTGTCCAGATATGTTGAATGACTACTGTACTCTGATAAATTGTAAGTATTGTTTCAAGTTTCTAAATAAATATTTATTTTTGTATTATATTTTATTCCGCTGTGATGTGAGACTGTGTATTATCGATCTTCTTTTTTCTTCTATTCTTAACATGCTTTCTTTGTATTTCTCATCCTCTTATTTCTTTCTATTAGCTTTCTGGAATTTCGATACTTGAATCTGGATGTGGAGTGTATAAATGTCTGAATTTGAGAGTCGAATTTTTCGGGACGCTACATTTGTTATCAGAGCAATGGTTTAGGAATAACCTTGGCTCAATGGTATAACTCGATATAGATGGGGATAGTAATACCCTTGATTGAGTTTGAGTGTATATACGAGAGCGTATTTGTAAATTTTATAAAAATGTTTTATATTGTGTTATTTGATTAGTTCAACTTTGAACTGACAATTAATGCAGTATTAATTTGTAAAGACGAGTAAATGAAATAATTTTGCCCAAATTATATTTTGTATAAAACAAATAAATAAAATCGTTTTCTTATATTATATTGGTATTTGATTGTTGATTGATTTGAATGAAATTCAAATAGGAGTATGGAGTTGGCTTGGTTTAATATAACCAGAACAGGATATAATAAATGATTTTTGGAAATAAAAATCAGTGGAAATATAACTGAACGCTAATGGTGATAAGAATTAATATTGGATTGGAAATCATTCTGATATTAACAGATTGATAAAATGATGAGCCAAAGTGAATACAAACAAGGAAATATTAAAATTGAATATGAATTCAATTTGTTGTGTATTGTTTGCTGATTGATTGTTAGATTGGTTGGATATGAATCCACCAACAATTAATGAAATTAGATGAATAAATTGAATCTAAAGAAGAAAATTCCAATATAAATTAGTTAAATGGATCAGACTGAAAGATAAGTTAAATGGATTTGAATTGGAATTGAAATTATATTAAATTAAAAATAAACTCGCCATATCATGGTAGTTTGAAATATAACGATGTGAACTTCAATTGGATATATAAGATTCAATATGAATCAGAATTCTTTGAAACAAGAATCTTCCAGATCTATGAGATAATAATTTTCTAGTGAAAGAGAAATATTGAGATTTCACATTATAGATTTTGAGTTAGGTCAAAATCAACTTTTTTTAAAAATAAAGTCGCTATGAACCGTTTATAAATTAAAATGATTTATTAATTGAAATGGAAGGATTGTAAGAGAATAAAAATTTGATTTCCATTAAAATTTGGAATTGAGTTATTAAATAAACATGAATCCAGGAGAATTAAATAAAAGGGATTTTTTGCAATAAAAATCAAATTTCGAATTATGAAATGAGGATAACTAAGGTAAAAAATCAATTAGTCATGGATAAATGTAACTTGGTTAAAGTGGATCGGTGAATTAAAGCTTGAAAATTAATATGGAATGAAAATTGTTGAATTCAAGTTGAAATGCGAATTAATGGAATATTAATGATATAAATAGAGATCAATACATATAATTTGAACATGTCGTGTGGAATAAGAAGTAAATTGGAATAAATCAAATTCGAATATAAACTGAATATGACTTGGAAGAATAAATCAAATTCAGTTTGATTGAAATTAAAATTTGAACTCTAATGTAAATGGACTTGTAAATTAAGGATTTAACTCGGAACTTGGATTATAAATGGAACTTGACTTGTTTAATAGCAAAGGTATATGTATGTGAATACGGTTACCAATTATCATGAGTTGAGTAAGAAAACAAGTTAGTGGATGGATTGGCAAATTGGAAGTAAAAAAGTTAAATTATTATAGTCAGTTAGAAATACAGGTGTATATGATGGAGCAGGTTTATGAGATGAAACCAAGTGTGAAGAATAAATATGAGATGCCTGATAAAAAGATACATGTTTAATTCAATATGGGATTTTATGAGCCTATTTGGCAAGCCACTTAGCTTTTTAATTTTCTTTTTGATTGGGGAAGGCTTAGAGAGGCATTTTGTAGTTGTACCGATCAGCCTGTACGAAGGAGGTGCCGGCGAAATTTTTCGACAATTTAAGGAGTTAGAAAAATTTTCAACAGTTTTGAAAAATTTTGTTAGCAAAAAGTTAATGTTCAATTGGAAATTGATGTAATGACCCAAATTTTCGCAACATCAGAGTTGACTATATACATCATACGTCCAACCCAAATATCACGAAAATACAAAACATTTTTTTTTAGAAGAACAAGGTAGGAGAAGAACAGGAACAATAACAAAGAATCTCACATCGCAGCGGAACGAAATATAATATATCATAACTTTTGAAATACAAAATTTCACTGTATAATATACACTTATCAGAGTACAACACTTACAACACAACGTAACAAAACTCTATATAACTAACGTTGAAGCCTCCTGCTCCAAGCTCCTTTAGATAGATCTGTAAAATCCTGAACTACTTGACTGCCCGTACAAATTTAGGCACCCAAGAGTTTAGGTAGAACAAAACAAATAAACTTCGGGTCAGTTATGGGACTGGTATGAGTAAACAGTTTAAAACAGTTTCAGAAAACTAAATGATATCTCATAAGACCACGCCGTATAACACGGAACGAGTTTTTCCCTTATGAGAATCGAAACGCTTGATTTAACTTTCAAAATCCCTTTTGAAAGGAACGATAATCTTTATATCAAAACTCTTTTGATATTAATATAATGTCTAAATCAAGTAGATAACAATCTAGTGGAACGTTTGCATCTCACGTTCCACATATATATACAAATCATAAACCGCAAGCACGCATTGGGTATTTGATTTCCAACTATGACAAGGTATGGAACCACCTTCTGCTGGTATATCTCTAGAGGAGAATACACCGAGTTCAACAAGAACATCTTGCAACTCAGCCACACATGACCGACCACTCATTTCGCTTGGTGTATCGAATGTATATCACCAACGGCTGGGATCAGCAACCGTTTCCCGAATGGGACAGCATCGACAATAGATTTTTAGAAGTAATTGAAACTCTAGATCAGGTGATTATACACCCTAATAGGTGCGACCTACATAGCCATGCTGCTTGCCCGATTTCTGTCATTTACCGGTTGATGAGGCCAGAGGCTACGCTTTATCATCACACCAGATTCACTTCGAATGCCACATCGTCAAATCCATCAAATCACCGATTGACGTCCTCAACAGTACATTACGTGTTAGCTAAAAGAAGTTTCCTTCTCCGCTTCCACTCTTGGTACGGTTGAAGAAATCAATGTACGTGACCTTTCTGGAAATACTCTGTCAGACATTCATCCATACAAGTCACCCAGGAACAGGATGAACCGAAGGCACAATTTCTATTAATAGAAAAAGTCCTTGCACTCTACTCCGTCTTCGATTATCTTTATATAATCTGATTCGCACGCTACTGCCAATACGGAGTGGTTCTTCGGATAATAATCCAACCGGTCTCTCCATATTGACAATGATGGTCAACTCCGATAGTCTATGATTTAACTATCGAATAAAAACAAGTGTTTCGATAGTCGATGATTTAACTATCGAAGAAAACAAGTGTTCATCCAATTATCAAACAATCACTAAGCCCTTAATTAATATTCCATTAATTAAATCACTTCTCTATTTCTTTATCAATATTTGTTAACCAAATATTTTCAATAACCAT
The DNA here is from genome assembly GCA_030737875.1 of Allium sativum. NCBI lineage: Eukaryota > Viridiplantae > Streptophyta > Magnoliopsida > Asparagales > Amaryllidaceae > Allium > Allium sativum. The sequence continues at coordinate 659,633,149 of CM060913.1, forward strand.
ATTGGCCTTTTACGTTATTTGGAAAACATTTCCGAATATCGCCTTCCTTTATTTTCTAAAACTTCAGAAAATATATGCTATTTATAATTGAAGATATTCCAATTACTTATCTCTTTTCCGATCTCGTTTCTTTCTATACTTAGGAAATATTTATAATCATATTTCCAAGCTTACATTTATTTGGGTTAAAACAGATGTTGTGTAAAACATCGTTACGACAACCCAAATACTATATTCAACTAACTCTTATCCAACACTGACCTTCGAGCCTGAAATCTTACCATTTATTTGTTAATAATGAAATCAATCAAGTTGGGGTATAACAACCTCTCAGACCTTGACTGAATAACATTTATAACGTTAAAACAGATATGACTACTTACTCGAATAATCAATACCATACAACTACTGATTCACTTTTAAACATGTATACTCTTCCTCTATCTATCCTTACTAGATTTTATTCTTATACTTCCTTTTTTATTATACTATTCTATTCTTAAGTTCGTTTTCTTATCGACTTCTATACATATATATATCGATACGTTGATTTCTAACTGTCAAATTATCTTAAAAATATTCTAACTCCTTAAATTCCCGGAAAAAATCGCCATAACCTCCTTTGTATCGGGAGCTTCGGGATATTTCTAATAGCCTCCCATGGCCCTTACCAATCCAAAAAGAAAAAGAAAAGCCAAGCGGCTAGCCGATACGGTGCATAAAATCTCATATATGAATTAAATACGTACCTTTTTGTCGGGCATTCTATTTATATACCTTCTAACACTTTATTCCAAACCTGTCTCCTGTATATATACCTGCCCAATCTATTTTAACTATACCAATCGTTTTAACTAAATTTGTTAATTTACTCCTTTAGTCTATTTTACTTTTATATTTGAATATAACATGTCAAATATATTTTAACTACTCATGAACCAAATCTAATTCTTTATTCAAATTCCATTTAAATACTATATTCAAATCCTATGGTTTAAATTCCATTTGAATACTATATTCAAATCCTATATCCAAATCTATTTGAATTCTCTTTATTCAAATTCCAAATTCAATTCTATGCATTATTTATAAAAAACGTTTATAACTTCACTTAAAATCCCCCATTATATATATTTATAAACAGAGTTTATAAATTCAATTCAAATCTCATCTTTTCATTTATAAACAGAGTTTATAAATTCAATTCAAATCCCATCTTTTCATTTATAAACAGAGTTTATAAATTCTATTCAAATCCCATCTTTTCATTTATAAACAGAGTTTATAAATTCAATTACTTATTTTATATATCTTCAAAACAAGTTAATATTTTCTATAATTTTATTAAAAATTCAAATTCTATTTATAAAAATAGAATTCCCTTTTTAAATCTCAAATACCCTTTCAGGGTATTTTACAAATCAATATTCCAAACCCCAGTGATAATTTAAACAATCAAATAACCCAATTTTCAATCATTTAATTTTTAACACATCATATATGAATATATATGAAATCAAACAAACAAACAACTAACAGATAATATATATTTTTGAGGAATTCAGTCGGATTCCTCCAACCTGTTTTCCTGCATCCAAATATATTAGTCAACACAAATAATACCCATCCTGCTTCGAGGCAGGATATCACGGTATAGAAGGTCATCCACTAATCATAACGTGGGGCATATAGGGTAATCATCCGCTAATGAAACCGCGGGCATCCGCTAATGAAACTGCGGGAATCCAACCAATCATCAACCCAATATATATATATATATATATATATATATATCCTAAATAACTAATATATATTTTAAAACAATCAGACAACATTCAAACAAGCACAGACAATTATTTTTAACTATATAAAAATAATTTCTAAATAAAAGGTGAGATTTACTCACCGTTTTATTTCTCGGATATCCAGTATATTTCCAAAATGTCGTGTCTACTAATTCGTCTTGAATGCATCTTCACCTAAGATTATTTTTATTCATCGATTAACGACTATTTATTTAATTAACTACTAATAAACAAATAAATTAACAATTCTATGTATTTTAAAATTTCGGTAAATCATATAACTTTTATTTCCATTTTCTCCTAATCCATTTTCCATTAGCAACAAGGCTGTAAGCCTCCCTTCTCAGCAACAGTCCAAAACCCGACAATTTGATGTCCTTCCTTTCAATTTAGTTAACAACTTTGAACCAAATTTTGAACTTCATCTTTCTTTTATGAAACTGCCTTGTCATACAAATCCTCCCACGTTTATCGGCAGGCTTTTACCCCAGACATTTTCTATCCTTAAGGCTATTGATTTTACTATAATTAATAATTTAATTACTTAAATTTAAAGAACAAATTTACTGTATAGATTTAAATAAAAAGGGGAAACTGATTTTACCTTAATCTTCCCATACAGACCTCGACCACGACCTTGCAATTCCCCTTCTGCCTCAAACAGTTCGGCTGCCTTCCCAAAAAACCACGACTTCGAAACAGACCCCAATCCTTCACCTCGCTCACTGACTGACCCCACCATTACTCATCGCGACACCACATCGCCCTAGGGCATCGTACTTTCCCAAATCCGCCTTCCATCAACTCGCACACGATAACTGAAATTCTGAGCCTCCCCCATGAATCGCGCCATTCCCTAGTTGCGTTTAAAACTGTCGAGCTCTCTGGAAGTATCGCGCCCCTCTACTGATGATCTGAGTCTTCGCCTGAGTTGTGATGGATCCACTGTCGAGCTCGCATCGTTCGAACGCAGGCCAGAGTGAAGCACGAGCTAGAATGAGGTTCGCGAATTGGTTGTTTGTTTTCATGGAGGATCAAATTTTATGAAAAGGGGATTTTAGGGATTTATCGAACGCTGCTTTTATTTTAAAGAGGGAGGTGCGGTTATACTTTGAACAGCAAGGTCCTTTTTGTTTTCTCTTGGGTGTTTTATTTCTGACCACAAACAAAAAGGAATTTATTTTATTTAGTTTTTAAACTGGTATCCTTAAATTAAAAATACCCATGATGCCAAACTCCTTTCTGAACCCAACAACTGACGATTTTAGGGTAATACCCCTGTTGCGAACACATTGGGATGGGTCACGAAGTCCAATTCGATCATCTGAAGGAGATATTAATTTAAATCAATATAAATTAATTTCATACAATTTATTCTCCTCGATAATAAATAAATATTATTATCATTATAAATTCAAATAGAATTTCATATTAATTATTTGAACTGTTTTCAATTCAAATTAAAATTTGAATTCAACTAAATCCATTTTCGTATTCTGTTATTTAATATATTCGATTTTAAATCGAAATTGATTATTAAACTAATAACATAATATAAAATTCCATTTATATTATCCCCCCCAATATTTAAATCCATATTAAATATTTAAAATTAACCCATAAGGATTCGGGTCATTAAAATCTTCCCTACTTAAAATAATTTCGTCCTCGAAATTGCTAAGGTAGAAAAAGTGCTACAAACCCATTTATCTTGATACTCAACATTTCAAACTTCAATATGTAACTCTCTTTCGAATAAATCCCTATTCAATAACTCCTCCCTTCGAATAACTATATTCGATAATCTCTCTTTCGAATAACTAGATTCGAAAACCTTTCTTCGAATAAACTATATTCGATTTACTCTATTCAATTTACTCTTATCAATTAACTCTATCTGATTTGCTCTTTTCACTTAACTCCTTCCGAATAAGCTATATTCGATAACTCCTTTAACTCTATTCGAATAAACTATATTCGATTAACTCCTTTAATTCTATTCTAATAACTAATATTCGATAACCCCTTTTAACTTTATTCGAATAAAATATATTTGATTTAACTTCATTCGCTTGACTCTAGATCGCAGCGATCACAATGGTTATGCCTGATTCCCTCAGGAAACATCCGACCGCCCTAGGCTATCTGCAGACCTGCGAATTACGCTAGCAGTCGTACGAAATGGCAACTTATCCTGGGTAACTATGTTTGACAAACTCTATCTCCATAACTATATTCGACCAACTTTAATTGAATAACTATCATTCAATTAAATCCTAATTCGATTAACTATGTTCAATTAACTCTATCTGGTTAACTCTTAATTTGAATAACAAATATTCGATAAATTCTAATTGAATAACAAATATTCAATTAACTCTACGGATTAACCCTACTTGATTAACTCTAACTAGTTAATTCTTACTCTAATCGATTTATTTTAACTCTAATCGACTTCTCCTATTCGAATAACTCCTATTGGATAACGTTTATTCATTTATAAAGATTTACTTTTAGTAACGGTTCTTCACTTTATAAATGTTCTCTTTAATAACGTTACTTCACTTATACAAGTGTTGTGTACCCCTTCTATTTAAAACTATAGGTGTTAAAAACCAATATTTCTTCTCTATATAAGTTCAAACTTATATATTCCATTTATCGAATGATAAATATTTAATTTAATTTATAAACTGTTATTTATAAATTAATCCTTTCTATTTATCTGATAAAAACAGATTTCCATTTTCTATTCATCTTATAAATATTCCTTTGATTAAATTCTATTTATTTAACAAATAAATATCTCATCTATTACATTCTATTTATTTCTATAAATACATAATTCCATTTAATCTATTTGTAAATGTTTTACAAATATTTCCTTTTAAATTCTATTTGTAAATGCTTTTACAAATATTTCTCCTTCTATTTGTTTGCACATAACTTCCTTTGTATTCGTTTTACAAATATATTTCCTTTATATTTGTTTTACAAATATATTTACTTTTTAACTCTTTTGGTTTTTCCTTTATTCACACCCAATTCATATTTCATTCACATTGATTTTACTCAATTTATTCATTTTGATCCATTTAACTTACTTAAGTTAAATTTAATTTCAATCATTCTCATTCCCATTAACTGGTTGCTAATTAACTGTTTTGCCTATTTCACCCTTTTTATTTGAATATAACTTGTTTAAATATATGTCAACTTAATTATAAACTAATCTAATCATATTTTCAACTCGAGTTATATATTCGATTTCGAATATAAATTCTCAATCTCTTTTACTTATCCAAAAACCCAATTTCGATTCAAATTTCCTTTAACAAATTATTTTTAAATTTAGTTAATTCTATTTAACCATTTAAAATATGATTTTTTTTCTTAAAAATCATTTCACTTACTTCACTGGAGTTCATATTTATTTTATACCTCCAGTCTGGATTTTTCTAATGCCAATTCGGATTTTATTTCCTAAAAATCCTTTTATTTATTTAATCAAACCGTTATGGTTTTATAATGGTTCCAGCGCTGCTTTTCTAAAAATTTGATTTTGATATAACTCAAAATCTATACGATGAAATCCAGATTTTTCTCTTTCATTAGAAAACTATTGTTCAACCGGTCCCAACGATTCTTGTTACAAAGAATTCCGACTTCAATTAAGTTCTGTATACTAAATTGAAGTTCGAATCGCCAATTTACGAACTGCCGCGTTACGACGAGTTCGTTTTAATTTTATTTATAAATATAAACGTTTTAACTTTGTTTATAATAAATTCAACTCCATTCTGATATATTTGTAATATGTATCAAATCCATTTTTCCATTTCAACATAATATTTCCGATCTATTTCACTTTTATTTGAAATTCTATATTCAAATTCCGTTTCACTTTCGATATTTAAATTCTATTTCAAACTTTATTTGAATTTCTATATTCAATTTGAATTTCAAATATTCAAATTCCCTTTTAAATCCTTTATTCAATTTCTGTTTAAATCCCTTTGAATTCTAATATTCAAACTCCTTTAAATTCTCTTTTCAAATTCCATTATTCAAATTCTATGTCACTTCTCATATTCAAATTCTATTTGATTTCTATATTCAAATTTCCTTTATTCAAATTCTATTCGATTTCTCTTATGTCAAATTCTATATTTGAATTCCATTTAAATTACTATATTCAAACGCCGTTTGAATTTCTATATTCAAACCCCATTTGAATTTCTATATTCCAATTCCTATTTCAAAATTCCTTTGAAGTAATATAAATATATACATATATTTATTTAATTTCCTTTCAAATTCAAAACATTTGAATTTTCAAACAACCTGTTTCTTTCAAACAAATTTCCATCAAAAATTTTTCTAAGGCGGTAATTCATCACTTAAAAACTCGAAAATGAACACTGATGATGTTGCGACCATCATCAGAATTATTTCCCAGTCACTGAATGAGTCCAGTGCTATATTTCTTTCAAAATCCATTCAAATGATTTTTATTCAAAAATCCTTCCAAAATAAAGCTATATTATTTTAATAAAATTCGGAAAATATTTTCCAACTTCCCAGGATTTTGAATTCTGGTCGGAATTCAATTTCAATTTATCACATTTGTTTATTTTATTCCATATACAAATTCCATTGGTTATATATATAACTATTTCTGTTTTATAATCTAATTTGATTATAATTCTAACAATCAACTTGTGACGATCCCAAAATCCGAGGGGCGGTATTAAGGATAATCATAGGGAAATAACACATTAATCATCATAACAGAGTACAGATAATAGCAGAAACAATAAATAAAATAATTTTACATGGATATGACAGCGGAATCACAACATGTAGGAATATCAGAATAGCATAACGAGGGATATAACTTAGTAAATAAAAAGGAAAGTGATCAGTCACCATCGCCAGAGGCGGAATACATACATGCATTGAGACATAATAAGGGTATCAGTCTACATCACCGGAGGCAGTACATATACATACAATAAGAAATACGGAAAGTAAATCAGTCTGCATCGCCCGTGGCGGAATCATAATATAAGTACAGTAATGGCGGAAAATGTCAAAGTCGTCTCTGTGAAGTCAGCCTCGCCATGAGCCAAAAATGTACTCTATGCAGCAGTTCAGAGCCAAAAACAACCTGTCACCTGTGTACTACGCTGCCCCTGTGAAAATAAGGGCACCCGCGTTTGCAAAGTGAAACAAACAACGAGTCAGTCATGGGGACTGGTATGAGGAATCTATTTAACAGTTAAACAATAGTAAATAGCAAATCATAGGACCACGCCACTTTCGCGTAACGGGTTTACTCCAGTGATTGCTAGTGCATTTAAAACAAAGTAAATTCTTTTTAAAACAACGCAATGCTTTTTGAAAGAATGAAACCATTATAAGACTCAGGTCCCATCACACAATGCAACGCAAGCCGGAGGATAGAGTTTTACCTTATAAGGGCCAAATATGCTTGATACATATAAAGCAAAATCAATTGATATTATTACTAGTGCATATATGTTTCAAAAGCGAATAGCATCATAAATATCAATCATAGACGGCATAGCTACCATATACTATGTCGCCATACTAGTTCTACAATCAAGTCCGTTATTTCGTATTGGAAATTGGATTTCCGTGATGAGTCGAGGCAAGGGGCAAGCTCCTCTCCGCTTCGAGACACTCTAGCAAATGCCTCGGGACTACACACTCTGGGTAACCCCTGGATCTTCAGCGCCGGTCCTCTCTTACGTTTGAGGATTAGTTATTCCTGAACACACGTTTCCCGGTCCTTACAGACCTATAATCGAGGCGCCTCGCATTCCAACAACCACAAAGGTGAAAAGTAGATATATATATATGTCAGGGCTGGTAAGTCACTGACACCACCATAGCTAGAAAGAAACGTCGTGCTCTCCCTGCAGTCCGTATCCCGTTTTTAACTCATATCGGGGTGTGAGGTTCGCGAATCTACGAAATACACACAGCTAGGCCACGTAGACCTTGCTTTGATCATCATCCACAAGACTTTGCTTTGCAACAGAAGCCTTGATCACAACATCTTGGCATGCCACATAGGCAGTCCACTCCGTACGATTGATTTCCATCGATATATAACCTCTAAGCTTGTACGTCTCAGAGAAGGGCGTTAAGCAAAAGAATAAATTCTCCGCTGCCAAACAGATATATATTTAACAGAGATCAATCAGTACAGAACAAAGTCCAATGTCAGACACACAGTCCATTTACAAGTCCGTCCTGGGTCTGAACGAAACCGGAGGCGTCAAATTCCTTGCAAATCCGTACAATCAACACATACGTCCAGACGGCTACTACTTCCGTCCCCTTCCGGTAGCTACTCCGGTCAGGAACCTCAGTAGCGCCCATCCAACCGATACGAAGATCGTCGGTCTTGAATCGTCTTTGCATTTTCCAATTCAAATCGCTCGATAAATTATTTGAAATGAGGGTTAGCTCGGCCTTTTCAAATAATTCACGTCATTAGAATTTAAATCGATTCATTTTATGGTTATATTATTCGACATCCATCTTTCGGTTCTTTAGTGTTATTTTCGTGTCAAACACATACAATCATCAAATATCAAACAATTCAAGCCCAATTGGTTTATTTTCAATCCATATTGCTTATAATATTTTATAACGATTTTTCGCCATTTTTATTTATTAAAAAAAAGCCATTTTTAATCAAACGACGATTCAGGTCGTGCCGTGGCACTGGCGTTGTTTTTCCCTTAATTTGTTTTACACATATCAGAAAATCTAACCGTTGGATTTCTACAAAGTCTATATCAGTGGGAATATATTCCCAAAGCGAACCCAACCGTTCCAGTTTCGTGAGAATCCGACGGTCGGATCTTCCACACTAGTCGTTTGAAGTTGCGGTTTCAAAATTCGAACTGCAGCGTCGTTATTCGATTTAATTTAATTATATTTATATATAAATATAAACGATTCTAGCGCTGTTTTTCTTCAGATTTGAATTAAACATTCCGGACAATCCAACCGTTGGATTTTTACAAGATTGGTGCCGTTGGAAAGATATTTCCAAGGCGAACCCAGCGGTTGCGGTTTCGGGAAAATCCGTTGGTCGGATTTCTCGTACTAGTCATTTCAAATTACGATTCCGAAACGTGAACTGCACGGCCTCCATTCCTTTTAATTATATTTATATTTATATATATAAATATAGTTCATTCTATAATTTCAACTATAGTTCATTTTATATTTTCAACTTCGTTTTCACTTCAAATATTTCACCAATGCCTTAATATTTCGAAAAACTTCGCCATAACCTCCTTTGTACGGGGAGGGGTTTGGAAATTTATTGGGCCGTATTAGGTACCCAATAAATCCTAAAAAGCATTCACATATTTATAGTGATATATTCTGGTGTTTATGGGGGAGCATATACTGATAATCACTCCAGAGAATAAATTCCCGTCACCCCGTTTCCGTGTGGAAATAAATAGTCCATGTGCCGTATCTAATAACTTGAGCGACGTGATTATTGTCAACTCCAGACCCATGTGGGGTTTTTATTAATCTGGCAATTTATCGTTATAATTTATATAGTCCATATCAGTCATCAGTTCAACCTGTAGTACATAGTCATCGCCATACAAGCCTCTTGCTTATATGGTAAATCCTCCACCTCGTCACACAAGCTCCAATTGCTTATGTGGAATATGAAGAAGTATGCCTATCGTCAAGAAGTATGCCATGTAGTGTAGTTCAAAATTAATTGTTACAATCCTATGGCGTTATTTATTATTTCACAAAGAATAACCATCACTCCGCATCCAATGGCATTCACAGGAGTTGATATATAAATAAAATTGCGCAGCCAACTCATCAAGGTTTACCTATTTGTCGGGCACGCAAATAATTTCTTTACTCTACAGCTAATCCATTTTTCCTGTTCAACACATGTATATATATGCAGAACAAAGCTAATAATAATATTTCTAGCAAACTATTATTTATTTCAACACCTGTGTATTTTTAACTAAGCGTATACATGATAAAAGAAGTATTTTTATCATCAAAAATATTTATTCGACACGTGTGTATTTTTAACTAAGCGTATACATGATAAAAGGAATATTTTTATCATCAAAAATATTTATTCGACACATGTGTATTTTTAACTAAGCGTATACATGATAAAAGGAATATTTTTATCATCAAAAATATTTATTCGACACATGTGTATTTTTAACTAAGCGTATACATGATAAAAGGAATATTTTTATCATCAAAAATATTTATTCGACACATGTGTATTTTTAACTAAGCGTATACATGATAAAAGGAATATTTTTATCATCAAAAATATTTATTCGACACATGTGTATTTTTAACTAAGCGTATACATGATAAAAGGAATATTTTTATCATCAAAAATATTTATTCGACAAATGTGTATTTTTAACTAAGCGTATACATGATAAAAGGAATATTTTTATCATCAAAAATATTTATTCGACACATGTGTATTTTTAACTAAGCGTATACATGATAAAAGGAATATTTTTATCATCAAAAATATTTATTCGACACATGTGTATTTTTAACTAAGCGTATACATGATAAAAGGAATATTTTTATCATCAAAAATATTTATTCGACACATGTGTATTTTTAACACTTCATATTCACTATAAAAATATAGTTTTCATTGTCGATTCATTTTATTTTTAAAAGATGATAACATTCAACACATGAATTTCAACTCAACGAATGAATTGCAATTCAACACATGAATATTCTATATCGTTTGTATATTTTATAAAAATGTTATTCTTATCGCTAAAGCCATTTGTTTAAATTCAAATAATATTCAACACATGAATTTCAACTCAACGAATGAATTGCAACTCAACACATGAATATTCGATATAGTTTGTATATATATAAAAATGTGATTTTTATCGCTAAAGTCATTTGTTTAAATTCAAATAATATTCAACACATGAATTTCAACTCAGCGAATGAATTGCAACTCAACACATGAATATTCTATATCGTTTGTATATTTTATAAAAATGTGATTTTTATCGCTAAAGTCATTTGTTTAAATTCAAATAATATTCAACACATTAATTTCAACTCAACGAATGAATTGCAACTCAACACATGAATATTCGATATAGTTTGTAATTTATTTTAACGAATGAAAATTTTTCTAACACATAAATATTTCAGAAAATTTCGGCAGCATAACGACAGGGTAGTTAAAACCGGGACCATCCCTAGTACGGCTCCTCGCTCTACCTTAAAACCTCGCGGTTTTTGACAATGGGGATCATGCATCTAGTTGGCACGCAGGCGGCATGTTTTATTTTCAATTCCACAATCCTATTCTATTTTGTTTCAACCACAAGAGGGTATTTTTCAACCACAAAGGTATTTTTCAACCACAATATCAACCACAAACAATTATTTCCAACCATTCGTCATACCATATAATATCACGTCAAACACAAGCAATAAATATCGTCCATGGTCTGTGGACGAGGGGAGTGTATATATATATATATATAATATATAATAATTCACTTGCATTTCATCACAATTCAAAGCATATATGTTTCATTCAATGCTTGTATAATTTATACATCGCTAATATAACTTATACAACACATGTACATGAGGTATACAATGCGTATATAATTTATACTTCGCTTATATAATTTATACAACGCGATTTCATTCACACAAATAGTTTAGATTCCTCACATTGGTTATTGCAGTGCTAAAAATCGTAGGAAGGTCAGAAAAATCCACGGTTCTTCTAGAATGTAGAGAGCCTCCTTGCGGTAACGGTGTCTCCTGTTTCATCAAATTTCGTTAAAGAACGAAAAAGATATTATTTTTCAAAGTTTTGCAACACTTAAAAGTGTTATTTTCATTTCAGAATTTTCATCAGTAAAGTTTTTAAAACCTTCGAAACTAGGTCACGATTTTTCAGCCAATCCGTACCTCGATGCTTCGATCAGACCTTGCTGCGTCAAAGAGCAACGAACCACCTCCAGATCGGCGGTGGTGGCGAAGGGTTCGGTGGCCTGTGCGCTTCACGGCGGCGCCCTGAAGGTCATGACTTCCTCGTCGATTTCCGACGCCGATGGTCGATGGCTGGGGTCGTGGGTTGGTCGGATGTGGAGAGGAGGCGAAGGCGGTCAGAAGTCTCAACTGGCGGCGGCGGTGAAATCGCCTGAGGCGGCGGCAATGTTGTCGAGAAGGTTTGAGCACCCTACGTCGTCCAATCGTCTCTGGCGGCTAGGGTTTCGAATTTTTTTTTTTATATAATGAAAAATTCCTATTGGTCCATGTTTTATAGGAAATTTTAAATAGTGTTTTTGCAAACGGACTCCTTTTTAAACCCAACGACTGTCGCCCCTAGCTAAATACCCCCATTCCGGACACAACGGGATATGTTTCGTTGGCCATTTCGACTGTTACAGTTAGTTATTTTTCAAATTAAAATATAAAACATTCGATATTTAATTTAAACATACATTTCAATTTGCCAGGGCCACAAACTGAATCGAAAAATTCCAGAAAAATAAATCTAGCTTTGTTTTGACGATACGGTCCTAACAAAACCAGCTTCGTCGAATTCTGAGCTCGTTTGAAAAACGGCCATTTTTAGGTCGACCCATTTTAACAGAATTTGACCAAACACATTATCTTTTGCCCCGCTCACATACTAGCTTCAAAAATTATGAAATTTGAAACTTAGCAATAATTTGACATCCCGGACCCAACAAAAGTGGTTTCGTCGAATTCCGAGGTCGTATGCAAAATCTCAATTTTCAAGGGCTATATATACTATATAGCGACCTTTCTGAAAATTCATTTGGCCATAACTTTTGATTTCCGTTATGAAACTTCGATTTTTCAGATTCGTTAGAAAGGTATTGATAAACAGATTTAAATATTTTCAGTTTCGTCAAAATCCGTTACATTTTCCACCCGGTACAGCCGGACAAAGTTTGTATTCAAAATTTCAAACTGCCATACCATACCAAATTCCATATTTTATTGAAATAGGCTATTTCAACTATTCAAATTCTTTGGTAATAACCTGTTTAAAAATTTCAAACTGGTTCACTTTTTCCGGGTTATTACAATCTCCCCCACTTAAAACTTTTCGTCCTTGAAAAGGAAATAACAGTTAAGTAGGAAATAAAATGTAAATGCAAAGTATTGTAAAAGTACCTTGCACCGGAGTTAATCAGAGATGTCCACTCTGCATTTGGGATAGGCTTGTTTAATGCTTTCCTCAGTTTCCCAAGTACAGTCTCTAGGATCACTACTCCACTACACTTTGACTAGATGAATCTTTTTCCTCCTCAGCTCTCTAGTTTCCTTGCCAACTATCTTTAATGGCTCTCTACTGAGTGCTAATTCTGGAGTTATGTCAATATCATGTTGCGCTGCTTCTTCCACAACAAGGTCGGGATCATGAACATGTTTTCTGAGTTGAGATACGTGGAACACATCATGTATACCAGGCAACCAATTAGGTAATGAAACCCTATATACAAGAGTTCCAATCCGTTCAAGTATAGGAAAGGGACCAATAAATCTTGGTGCCAACTTCCCAGTCTTGCCAAATCTGATTACTCCCCGCATTGGAGAAACTCTTAAATAAACATAATCACCAACGGCAAACGATATATCCCTTCTTCTCGCATCAGCATAACTTTTCTGTCGGCTCTGCGCGGTTTTCAATCTCTTCTTAATGAAATTGACTTTATCCGATGCTTCTTGAATCATATCGGGCCCTAACACCAGTCTGTTGCCAGGTTCTACCCAACATGCGGGAGATCTGCACGGTCTACCGTATAATGCTTCAAATGGAGACATTCCCAAACTTGCTTGATAGCTATTGTTGTAAGAGAATTCTGCTAAATGTAAGTGATCTTCCCATGAGCCTCCAAAATCGATAACGCAAGCCCGCAGCAAATCTTCTAAAATTCTATTCACCCGCTAGTTTGGCCGTCTGTCTGAGGGTGATAAGCGGTGCTTAGATTCAATTTGGTTCCCAATTCTGTCTGGAATGCTTCCCAGAATTTGCTAGTAAACTAGGGATCCCAATCATTGACTATACTGAGTGGCACTCCATGTAGTTTAACTATTTCTTTGAAGTAAATCTGTGCTAGACTTTCAGCTTTTCTGTTGGATCAGACAGGTATGAAATGGGCAGTCTTCGTGAAGCGATCTACAATTACCCATATACTGTCTTTTCCTTTCTTAGTTCGAGGCAAGCCATCGATGAAATCCATCGAAATTTGTTCCCACTTCCATCCTGGAATTTCCAAGGGTTGTAATAGTCCAGCCAATTTCTACTGATCACTCTTAACTAGCTGACAAGTGGGGCATCTGCTAACATATAATGAGATATCTCTTTTCATTGACCTCCACCAGAATGTGCGTTTGATATCGTTATACATTTTGCTCACACCGGGATGGATACTTAATTTGGATTTGTGGCACTCATCAAGTATTTCTCTTCTAAGCTCTGGAAGGTTTGGGACGCAAATTCTGCCCTTTAATCTTAGAACTCCTTTGTCATCGAGTCGAAAACTCGTGGATTCACCTCCTTTGACTCTCTGACTGATTCTTTGAATAAATTCATCGTCTTTCTGAAGGGTCGAGATCCTGTCTATTAATGAAGATGAAACACCCCACCTCCGTTAGGGTCACTCTCAAAGGGAATGCCCTAATTTTGGTGGAGGTTTATAAGTACAAGTCACAGCTATACAAGACAGATATAAGAACACATATTTATAAACAGCGGAAGAACAACAAACTTTTATTTCATAAAGTCAAATACGTGTTACAACAACCTCCTTTCCAAAAACATAACATAACACTTTCATAATCTGTCTTGAGTACATTATTAAAGAAGCATCAATAAAACATAGATAAACTGCAAAAGCCCCATAGTGGATTGTCCAAAGCCATAGTTCAAAACAGGAAAGTCCAAGCAATACATTTCTCTTCTTCAAGCTGGATGTTTAAGTAGGTCAAGCTGCTGTGTTCCCTCCCTGAGGACCTGGGGGGGGGGGGGAACGGAAGAAAGAAGACGAAAGAAAAGTAGAGTCAGACATAAAGCCTGAGTAAGTCTAGTACTACTTTGTCTATGAATAAAGAACTGAGTATGATAAGTATAAACAGGAAGTGGGCATGCATTATAACTTGGTTAAGTTGTCTAGGGTCGAAGATACTATCGTACCCCATGTTAATCTCTGAACCCATATAAACTAGTTTCCAATTTGCACCCATAATCAGGGTGATGTGATCCATTCTATGATGGTCGGCTCCTACTCGCATATTTACATGTGTCTTACGGCCCCCGATGTCTGTAGTTACCTATGCTGGTCCCATCATGGGGTGTATCAAGTCCCATAGTGGCAACCCGACACAACCTTAGAGTGCACAGGTATGCTACTGGTGTCCAGTGCCTTATTTTTCTGCGCCGGAGTGTGTGCACGCCCGCACTCCGTTAGAACCTACACTGCTACACCACCGCCGTCGCTTTGACCTCTTACAATCAGCCCAGTAATCGTGCCCCACCCTGCCTAGTTTCAGGGTATCCTGATACACCTTTTAGGGTTACTGCTGAAAAGGGTCCCCCGTTACTAGGTTTTCTATCTCTAGCCAACATGCTAAGTTGGTTAAGTGTTCCCTACCTAACCCCACCAGTCTGTTTAGTTTAGCATGTTCCATTTTAATTAAGTCTTTAGTTCACTTAATCCTAACAATCCTGACTCAGCCTTAATTGTCTTATTAAGGCCCTGACCTCTCACATTAGACAGGTATTGTTGTGGCTGCCTGTTGCCGGTTGGTTCCGGGCAGTCTTACGCCACAACTCAGTCTAACCTCGGGTCCTTGCTGGGCTCCATGTTTAACCTCTCACATTGGATAGGTATTGTTGTGACTACTGGACAGCCGGGCGGTTCCGGGCAGGTTTACATCACAACTCAATCCAACCTCGGGTTAAACACCTCGTATTTTCTACATTTACATATCTTGTCATTCTTCTTTATTTATATGTAAATATTTGCGGCCCATTATTAAGTTAATGGTGTAAAGGTTACACCAATCACGGGCCCAACCCATACTTGAATTTGGGCCCTTCTATTTTAAATTTTCATTTATTAATTAATTTTTACCCAACGTTATTTTCCCCCGTTTTACACGTCCGTTTATATATATATTGGGCTTAGCCTTTTAAAGCCCAATTTAGCCATGCGAAAGGGGAGGCTTAAAGCGTGATTACATACACAAAGAGGGGAAAGTGAGCGCATGAACTTGCAATACGACGTTGGAAATACAAAATAAAAATTGGTGTACTTGCATAGTGGTAACATATGTGACATGAATCAAAGCATGTGAACTTGCATAGGTTTAACTACAACATGAACCTATATTCTTATTTAGGCATAGTCTCAAACATAAGCATGTCATAAATATTTCTAGCATAATCATAGCATAATGTCAAACATAAGCATGTCATAAATACTTTTAGCATAAACATGGCATAAGTAAAGTTCAATTTGTTCATGGCATAAACATAAACAGGTCATGTTCATAAGGTTTCTACATGTTTACAAAGGGGATACTTTGTTACTAACACAAAAGCATAGTTCAACTTTAATCATGGTTTAAGTCTAATCACATAACGATGGTATAAACATACTTATGCATAAAAATTCCTAATCATGGTGTTTGCTTTAAACTTGCAAAAAGGGGATTTTTGAGTCCAACCTAGCCATGTCTCACATATGTCATTTAACAATATAGAACTAACATGGATTTCAATTATGCCAAATATCATTCATAGCCTAGCCATAAGTTTGCAAAAGCATGACTTAATACATGGATTATGGTGTCAAAATTCCAACATAGTTTCAAATGAACTATAACAACCAACTTGTTTCAATTACTTGCAAAATGATCTATGCACAAAAATATACATCATGATGGCATAATAACAAAGCCCCAAACTCGCATGAATTTCATTCAACTACATACATGTAGCTTCAACATAGATTACATAATTTGCGAAATATTCCAAACGTATATTTGCATAGAACTACCGCATGTAGTTCTTTATAATGAATAACATAATTCAAGAATATCCAAACGTATATAAATTGATAAGAACGCACAAATATGAATTACTTCCATTGCCAAAATTCAAGCATACACATCAACACAGTTGTTTATTTATACCAAAGTAATACTCTACTTACAATGGTTGCGGCGAATTCTCTAATTAAGAGATATGATTCCTTTGTTGAATTGGTTGGCTTTAGGTTACTTGAATTGCTTTAGGCTTTAGAACTTTCTTCCTAATTCCCTCTCTAGTTGGCGGCTACTCTTTGTCGTTCCTCAGCAACATGGCGGCTATAATCTTATTTTGAATGAATAGATTAGGGTTTAGTCTAGGGTTGTTTATATAGAGGTTAGGAATTGATTAGGACCCTTGATGTTTCTTGGATAGATCGTAGCCATTCATTAGGAAGAGAGACCAATAAAAACCCGCCACCTAGCCCTAATGACAAAGCATACCACAGAAATTCGACCACACACCGACCTGGCCAGCCAGGTTGACTGGGCTCGACCAGGTCGATACCCCTGTCGACAGGGCTGTCGACAGCCCTGTCGACATGGGTAGCCCAGGTCGACAGCCCAGTCGACCTGGGTGGCCCAGGCGGGTGTTCTTCCACCCTGGCTCATTGGGCCCCACTTCGGAATATTTAATTATTTAATTCTGTTTGAATTTTAGACTTGATTTTAAAAACTTCCGAAGGCCATATCTTCTTCATACGGACTCCGTTTTTCGAAAACTCGGACTCTATTTCGCGTATTTTTCCGAGACGAACGCAATGGCGTATCCCATTTCCCTTAGTTCTTTGATTTCAAATTAATTATACTTTAATTTGTTACTTTCACAGTTATAGAATTTTCGGGGTGTTACATTCTCCCCCACTTAAAAAGGATTTCGTCCCCGAAATCTTCAAGCTAGGAGGAATGTATATCCTAACATCCAATCATCCATCTACTCATCCATCAAACACGAGCATCCATTGTCCTTAAAAGATTTCTAATGCTTCATGATCATATGCGAAGTGTGTGTGTACATGTACTTATCTAATGCAAAATCAGGCGGTCTACTGATTCAGTTGACCTCCTTAATGCGAATTATGTAAGTGCCATGAATCCATTATGTATGCAAATTTTCCTATTATTGATTCTACATGAGTGCACAATCATTCAATACAAATGCAACATCCACATGACAATACATTAAAGTTCAATCACATACGAAAGCAAACATATATGCATATGCAATATGAAGTGACTGAGCCGATCTAAAACCTAGATTGTGTGTGTATATGCAACCACGAGCAACCACTAGCAATCACTTGCAACCACTTGCAACCATCATCCATAACATGTTTCAACTACATGTTTCCATCCAAAAAAAAGATTCTATCTAAAAGATACGGTCGAGGAAATATACCTAAAAAGATAGATAAAAGCGCAACTTAAGGAAAAGGAAAGATCAAGGATGTACCCTCGAACAGAAAAGGGTAGGCAGTACGTATTCTAGCTTCAGTTTCCCAAGTCGCGTCACCCTCGGCGTCGCTCCACTGGACTTTGACGAGCTTGACTTCGCGGTTGCGTAGCTTCTTCACTTCCGTTCCTAAGATGCGGGTTGGAACTTTTCTTATGGTTGCTTCGCGTTCCACTTCGGCCTCTTCGAGTATATTTGGCTCTACCACTTCAGCAGACTCATGGAGACATTTTCGGAGATGTGAAATGTGAAAAACGTTGTGGACTCCAGCCAACTTCTCGGGTAGCTCTAATCTATAGGCCATTTTCCCAATCTTCTCGATGATAGGGAATGGCCCTACGAACCTTGGTGCTAGCTTCCCTGTGGTTCCAAAACGAACAACGTTCCTTAGCGGTGATACCTTGAGGAAAACTCTGTCTCCAACCTCAAATTCAAGGTCGGTCCTCCTCTTGTCGGCATAGGACTTTTGTCTGTCTTGGGCCGTCTTCATCCTTCTTCGTATTAAGTCTACTTTCTCTGAGGTCTCTCGGATCATATCTGGTCCAAGTATGAGCTTATCCGTGGACTCCCACCAACAAGTGGGCGATCGGCACGGTCTTCCATATAAAGCTTCGAAGGGCGCCATTCCTATGGTTGCTTGATAGCTGTTGTTGTAGGCAAATTCCACCAAAGGAAGGTGGTCTTCCCATGTCCCTCCGAAGTCAAGGACGCATAGCCTTAGAAGGTCTTCCAAAACTCTGTTCACTCTCTCTGTTTGGCCGTCGGTTTGGGGATGATAGGCTGTGCTCAAGCATAACTGCGTTCCTACTGCTTCTTGCAGACTCCGCCAAAATTCGCTGGTGAAGATGGGGTCTCGGTCACTAACAATGCTAGATGGTATTCCATGGAGTCGAACGATTTCCTTGAGGTAAAGTGATGCTAGGGATGAGGCAGTTCTTTTACTTTTGACAGGTAAAAAGTGGGCGCTTTTAGTAAGCCTATCCACTATTACCCAAATGCTAGTGTTGCCTCTCCTAGACCTAGGCAGCCCATCGATGAAGTCCATTGAGATGCTATCCCACTTCCACTGCGGGACCTCCAGAGGATGTAGTAGTCCGCCAGGCTTTTTCTGTTCCGCCTTAACCTGTTGGCACACCATACACTTAGAAACGAACTCTGCCACGTCCTTTTTCATGCCATTCCAAAAGAAAGTCCTTTTTATGTCTTTGTACATTTTATCCCCGCCTGGGTGTATCGTCATCTTGGAGTGATGTGCTTCCTCGAGAACCTTCTTTATTAAATCGTTTGTCTGTGGGACGCATAGTCTTCCGTCTCGCCTTAGTACACCCTTATCGTCAATGGAGTATCTGTTGAGGTGACTTGAAGTCTCACCCCTAATTAGCCTATCAATTATTTCCACAAGTTGAGGGTCTTCGCGTTGTGCTGCCCCTACTGAATCTACTAAAGTTGGGCGTACTTCGAGAGATGCTAACAAGCCCGGTACGAAATCGGAGGAGGGCCTAAAGTCGAAGCTGGCTATAAACTCTAGGCTTTGTCTTTCAACAAACAATGGGCTTAGGGTCAATTTCTTTCGGCTCAACGCGTCTGCCACTACATTGCCTTTGCCCGGAGTATAGGAGATTTCGAAATCGTACGAGGCAAGAAACTCCATCCATCTTTGTTGCCTCAAGTTAAGATCCTTCTGCGAGAAAAGATATTTCAACGATTTATGGTCAGTGTAAAGTTCGAACTTCTCACCTAGGAGATAGTGTCGCCAAGACTTGAGTGCAAAGACGATGGCGGCTAACTCAAGATCGTGGGTCGGGTAGTTCTTCTCGTGCACCTTCAATTGCCTCCCGCCATAAGCTACTACCCTTCCTTCTTGCATTAAGACGGCGCCTAGCCCTGTTCCACATGCATCCGTATAAACAGTGAACATCTTGCTCCCATCTGGCAGCGTCAAAACTGGGGCTGTTGTAAGAGCCCTTTTCAGTCGTTGGAAAGCAAATTCGCAATCCAAATCCCAATTGAACACTAGATTCTTCTTAGTCAATTTCGTGAGCGGAGCTGAGATTTTCGCAAAATCCCTTATAAATTTTCGATAGAAACCCGCTAGTCCTAGAAAGCTTCGGACTTCAGTTGCATTCCTTGGTGTCTTCCAATCCTGTACCGCCACTACCTTAGCAGGGTCCACTGCTAACCCTTGTTTGGATACTATGTGCCCAAGGAACCTCACCTCTTCTCTCCAAAAGTGGCATTTGGAGAATTTGGCTTTTAGTTGATGGACTCGCAAAGTTTCCATGATTGCCCTTAAGTGCTGAGCATGTTCCTCTTCACTCTTTGAGAAAATAAGGATATCATCTACGAAGACCACTACGAATTTGTTGAGGAAATCTCTAAATACCCTACTCATCAGGTCCACGAAGTAAGCAGGTGCATTTGTCAAGCCGAAAGGCATGACAAGCCATTCAAAGAAGCCGTCTGGGGTTCTGAACGCCGTTTTATCGATGCTATCTTCAGCCACCCTTAGCTGATGAAAACCGGTTGCTAAATCGAGTTGGGAGAAAACAGACGCTCCTACAAGCTGGTCAAATAAATCGTCAATTCTAGGGAGAGGATGCCTATTCTTTTTCGTTAGCTTGTTGAGCTCCCTATAGTCAACACATAGACGGAGTGAACCATCCGCCTTTGTAGCGAACACCACCGGAGCGCCCCATTCTGAAATGCTCCTCCTAATGAACCCCTTCTCTAGAAGCTCTTTAATCTGTTTACTGAGCTCTTTCCTTTCTCGTGGAGCCATATGTCTAACGGGCAACGCAACGGGCTTTGCATTATCTACAAGATATATGCGGAAGTCTATTTCCCGCTTCGGAGGCAAGCCCTTCACCTCTTCGAAGAAATCCGGATATTCCCGGACCACTCTAACTGATTGCAAATTTTCAACAGAGGCATCTAGCGATTCAAGATAACTAAGCATAACCGCATACGAGGGATTACAAGAAATTTCCAAAGTATTACCGAGCTGGGTTAGGAGCCTAACAACCCTTTTCTCACAATCAAGGATGGCCCCATTACGGGATAGCCAATCCATACCCAAAATCAAACCATACCCCGAAAAGCCCAAAACAAAGGCACTACATTGAAATTCAACACTTAGGATAGAAATTTTCAAATCCAAACAGATCATAGACAAATGAGCTGGGCCCCCAATTGGGTTTGAAACAATTAAGGGGTCCTCTACCATACTAGTTTTTAGGTGCAGAGATTCTACTAAAGCAGATGAGATAAAGGAGTGTGATGCGCCAGAATCAAATAAAGTGCGAACGGGGTGATCATATAGATAAACTACACTTTCTACAGAAGTATTTATACCTCGCTGTTGCAGAGGTGACGCTTCCAGCACATGAACCTGTGCCCCTGGGGTGGATCCAGCCCTCTGCCCCTGTCCTTGTTTCTTTGGGCAGTCCTTAGCCCTGTGGCCTGTCTGACCGCATGAAAAGCACCCACCATTCTCCTTGGCCTTCTTTTTCCGGCAGTCCTTTACTAAGTGCCCCACTTTGCCACAGAAATTGCACTTCCTCTTCTCTTTGTTGCCTTTCCCGCCCTTCTTAAAGTCCGCCTTCTTAGGCTGCAAACCCTCTTTCTTCCCTTGAGAGCTTTCTGCCTTCGTCTCCTTCTTGCCCTTATCCTCTTCATTCAGCAATGCCATTTGCACTAATCTTTCATACGTGGCTCCCATGGGTATATGGGTCATGGCCAAACTGTGTAATGGCTCATTTAACCCTTTGACGAAACGGAGAGCCTTCTTGTGCGGGGTGTTGACTAGGTCAAGCCCAAACCTAGCCAGCTCATCGAACTAATTCACATACTCTCTGACTGTCTTGTCCCCTTGCTTAAGAAATAGGAATTTTTCTAACTGCAAACTTCTTTCCGCATCTGAGAGGAATTTGGTCTCAAATCTTGCCCTAAAGTCCTCCCATGTCTCCACTGGTCTTTCAGCATTAGTGACTTCCCACCAGTAGGAAGCCTCGCCCTTCAATAGCCACACTGCCAACTGTACTTTTTGTCTATCCTCTACCTCAAAGATGATGAATAGGTCCTCCGTTTCTTTCAGCCAATTCCTAGCTGCTACGAAGGACTCAGTTCCATGGAAATCCCTTCCTCCCATAGCTTTAAAATCTTTGCATATCTTAGCGAAAGTGTTTCCCCGAGGAGGAGGTGGAGGAAAAGGTGCCGCTGCAGCTGGATGATTTCCTTCAGCTGGGGGAGGAGGAACGGTAGGACCTGGCTGAGTGGCCCTTGCTTCTAAGAACCGTCTAAACCAACCAGGTATTGGTACCCCTCCGGCAAGTTAAGTTCTTGGGACATGCTGAAACAAAAAGGATAGATTCAAAACGAAGGATAAGAGATAGTTCCTATGGCTTTGGGGAGTGGACTTTTTGCCTTTTTAAAATAAAATAATATTTTTCTTTTAAAAATGCTTCTTTAAATTTCCTTTTTGAAAATAATTTTTCAAAACTTTTTATCTTATCTGGTAAACCTATGCTCCGATACCAAGTGAAACACCCCACCTCCGTTAGGGTCACTCTCAAAGGGAATGCCCTAATTTTGGTGGAGGTTTATAAGTACAAGTCACAGCTATACAAGACAGATATAAGAACACATATTTATAAACAGCGGAAGAACAACAAACTTTTATTTCATAAAGTCAAATACGTGTTACAACAACCTCCTTTCCAAAAGCATAACATAACACTTTCATAATCTGTCTTGAGTACATTATTAAAGAAGCATCAATAAAACATAGATAAACTGCAAAAGCCCCATAGTGGATTGTCCAAAGCCATAGTTCAAAACAGGAAAGTCCAAGCAATACATTTCTCTTCTTCAAGCTGGATGTTGAGGTAGGTCAAGCTGCTGTGTTCCCTCCCTGAGGACCTGGGGGGGGGGGGGGAAACGGAAGAAAGAAGACGAAAGAAAAGTAGAGTCAGACATAAAGCCTGAGTAAGTCTAGTACTACTTTGTCTATGAATAAAGAACTGAGTATGATAAGTATAAACAGGAAGTGGGCATGCATTATAACTTGGTTAAGTTGTCTAGGGTCGAAGATACTATCGTACCCCATGTTAATCTCTGAACCCATATAAACTAGTTTCCAATTTGCACCTATAATCAGGGTGATGTGATCCATTCTATGATGATCGGCTCCTACTCGCATATTTACATGTGTCTTACGGCCCCCGATGTCTGTAGTTACCTATGCTGGTCCCATCATGGGGTGTATCAAGTCCCATAGTGGCAACCCGACACAACCTTAGAGTGCACAGGTATGCTACTGGTGTCCAGTGCCTTATTTTTCTACGCCGGAGTGTGTGCACGCCCGCACTCCGTTAGAACCTACACTGCTACACCACCGCCGTCGCTTTGACCTCTTACAATCAGCCCAGTAATCGTGCCCCACCCTGCCTAGTTTCAGGGTATCCTGATACACCTTTTAGGGTTACTGCTGAAAAGGGTCCCCCGTTACTAGGTTTTCTATCTCTAGCCAACATGCTAAGTTGGTTAAGTGTTCCCTACCTAACCCCACCAGTCTGTTTAGTTTAGCATGTTCCATTTTAATTAAGTCTTTAGTTCACTTAATCCTAACAATCCTGACTCAGCCTTAATTGTCTTATTAAGGCCCTGACCTCTCACATTAGACAGGTATTGTTGTGGCTGCCTGTTGCCGGTTGGTTCCGGGCAGTCTTACGCCACAACTCAGTCTAACCTCGGGTCCTTGCTGGGCTCCAAGTTTAACCTCTCACATTGGATAGGTATTGTTGTGACTACTGGACAGCCGGGCGGTTCCGGGCAGGTTTACATCACAACTCAATCCAACCTCGGGTTAAACACCTCATATTTTCTACATTTACATATCTTGTCATTCTTCTTTATTTATATGTAAATATTTGCGGCCCATTATTAAGTTAATGGTGTAAAGGTTACACCAATCACGGGCCCAACCCATACTTGAATTTGGGCCCTTCTATTTTATATTTTCATTCATTAATTAATTTTTACCCAACGTTATTTTCCCCCGTTTTACACGTCCGTTTATATATATATATTGGGCTTAGCCTTTTAAAGCCCAATTTAGCCATGCGAAAGGGGAGGCTTAAAGCGTGATTACATACACAAAGAGGGGAAAGTGAGCGCATGAACTTGCAATACGACGTTGGAAATACAAAATAGAAATTGGTGTACTTGCATAGTGGTAACATAGGTGACATGAATCAAAGCATGTGTACTTGCATAGGTTTAACTACAACATGAACCTATATTCTTATTTAGGCATAGTGTCAAACATAAGCATGTCATAAATATTTCTAGCATAAGCATAGCATAATGTCAAACATAAGCATGTCATAAATACTTTTAGCATAAACATGGCATAAGTAAAGTTCAATTTGTTCATGGCATAAACATAAACAGGTCATGTTCATAAGGTTTCTACATGTTTACAAAGGGGATACTTTGTTACTAACACAAAAGCATAGTTCAACTTTAATCATGGTTTAAGTCTAATCACATAACGATGGTATAAACATACTTATGCATAAAAATTCCTAATCATGGTGTTTGCTTTAAACTTGCAAAAAGGGGATTTTTGAGTCCAACCTAGCCATGTCTCACATATGTCATTTAACAATATAGAACTAACATGGATTTCAATTATGCCAAATATCATTCATAGCCTAGCCATAAGTTTGCAAAAGCATGACTTAATACATGGATTATGGTGTCAAAATTCCAACATAGTTTCATATGAACTATAACAACCAACTTGTTTCAATTACTTGCAAAATGATTTATGCACAAAAATATACATCATGATGGCATAATAACAAAGCCCCAAACTCGCATGAATTTCAATCAACTACATACATGTAGCTTCAACATAGATTACATAATTTGCGAAATATTCCAAACGTATATTTGCATAGAACTACCGCATGTAGTTCTTTATAATGAATAACATAATTCAAGAATATCCAAACGTATATAAATTGATAAGAACGCACAAATATGAATTACTTCCATTGCCAAAATTCAAGCATACACACCAACACAGTTGTTTATTTATACCAAAGTAATACTCTACTTACAATGGTTGCGGCGAATTCTCTAATTAAGAGATATGATTCCTTTGTTGAATTGGTTGGCTTTAGGTTACTTGAATTGCTTTAGGCTTTAGAACTTTCTTCCTAATTCCCTCTCTAGTTGGCGGCTACTCTTTGTCGTTCCTCAGCAACATGGCGGCTATAATCTTATTTTGAATGAATAGATTAGGGTTTAGTCTAGGGTTGTTTATATAGAGGTTAGGAATTGATTAGGACCCTTGATGTTGCTTGGATAGATCGTAGCCATTCATTAGGAAGAGAGACCAATAAAAACCCGCCACCTAGCCCTAATGACAAAGCAGACCACAGAAATTCGACCACACACCGACCTGGCCAGCCAGGTTGACTGGGCTCGACCAGGTCGATACCCCTGTCGACAGGGCTGTCGACAGCCCTGTCGACATGGGTAGCCCAGGTCGACAGCCCAGTCGACCTGGGTGGCCCAGGCGGGTGTTCTTCCACCCTGGCCCATTGGGCCCCACTTCGGAATATTTAATTATTTAATTCTGTTTGAATTTTAGACTTGATTTTAAAAACTTCCGAAGGCCATATCTTCTTCATACGGACTCCGTTTTTCGAAAACTCGGACTCTATTTCGCGTATTTTTCCGAGACGAACGCAATGGCGTATCCCGTTTCCCTTAGTTCTTTGATTTCAAATTAATTATACTTTAATTTGTTACTTTCACAGTTATAGAATTTTCGGGGTGTTACAGAAGACGTGATGACAAAACTGGCGATGATTTCATTCTTTCTGCTGAGCGCATCCGCTACAACATTGGCTTTCCCTGGAGTGTATAGAATTTCAAAATCGTATGCTGCAAGGAATTCTAACCAACGCTGTTGTCTCAATTTTTGATCTTTCTGAGTGAACAGATATTTCAAGGATTGATGATCGGTAAATAGTCCGAACATCTCGCCCAGCAAATAGTGCCTCCAGATTCTTAAAGCAAACACGATAGCTAATAACTCAAGATCATGAGTTGCATAGTTTCTTTCATGCGGCTTTAGTTGATGGCTAGCATAAGCGATCACTTGGCCCTTTTGCATTAGCACTGCCCCTAGCCCTCTAATAGAAGCATCTGTCCATACAGTCAAGTCTTGGTTGCCTTCTATAATTGTCAATACTGGAGCGGTTGTCAACTTCAGTTTCAGCTCCTGGAAAGCTTCTTCACATTCGGGAGTCCATTTGAATTTCTCATGCTTCTTTGTAAGCTTTGTCAATACTCCTGATATCTTTGAAAAATCCTGAACGAATTTCCGATAATAACTAGCTAATCCAAGGAAACTTCGAACTTTCGTGGGAGTAGTAGGTTGTTTCCAGTTCTGAATCGCTGTAATTTTGCTTGGATCTACAGCAATCCCTTCTTTTGATACGACATGGCCTAGGAATTTAACTTCATTCTGCTAGAAGACACACTTAGAAAATTTTGCTTTCAAGACATTTCTCCTTAGAATTTTCAACACTTGTTCTAAATGTTTTGCATGTTCGTCTTCCGACTTGGAGTAGATTAAAATGTCATCGATGAAGACTAGAACAAATTTATTCAACACACCACGGAACACTCTGTTCATAAGATCAACAAAGTATGCCGGAGCGTTACACAAGCCGAACGGCATTACTAACCATTCGTAGAATAAATCGGGACCCCTGAAGGCTGTCAAAGGAACACAGTGTTCGGCTATACGTAATTGGTGGAAACCTGTAGCTAGGTCCATTTTGGAGAATACTGTTGCTCCATTTAATTGATCTAACAGATCATCTATTCGGGGCAAGGGATATTTGTTCTTCATTGTCTGATTATTGAGATCTCGGTAATCAACACAAAGTCTTAGAGTACCGTCTGATTTCGGGACAAATACTACTGCTGCTCCCCATGCTGAAAAGCTCGGTCTGATTAGACCTTTCCAAAGCAATTCTCGAGTTTGACTAATTAACTCTTCTTTTTCTTTCGGGGCCATTCTTCTTATTGGATGTACTACTGATCGGGCGTTAGGAATTAGATCTATCCTAAATTCAATTTCTCTTTGCGGCGGTAAGATTTCTACTTCTTCAAACACGTCTGCGTAGTTTTTAACGACCGGTATCTTTTCTATCGAAGGGGGAGTAATTTCTAAAGAAGACCAAAATTCTATTCTATTAATTTCTACACCGAGACATGGTATAGTGATATGCCCCGATTTTGTTTCCACTTTCACGATTCTTTCGGCACATCTAACTTCGGCCTTATATTGTGTCAACCAGTCCAGCCCCAGTATAATATCAAATTCGGAAAGGTCCATGACAATCACTTTAAAAGAGAACTTGTAGCAAGAATAAGAGATTGGCACTCTACAGTATAAACTGAGACTAACGGAACTTCCTATTGGGTTTTGAACTTTAATTGGTTCCTTAAGTTTTCTTCGTTTCAATTTTAATTTGTGAACAAGGTTACCAGAAATGAAGCTACGTGATGCACCAGTATCAAAAAGTACAGAAACAGGAATATTTTTAATGGTAAGGGTACCTCCCAAGACATCGGGTTTACCTGATCCATCGGTGGTAGCTGGCGGGGTCTTCCCGTCATACACATGAGCCACTTGTGCATTCTGCTTCAGAGGACAATTCCTGCTATAGTGCCCCTTCTTATGGCAGTTGTAGCATTCGGCTGAGTCATTTGCCTTTGGTTTCCTCGGAGCTTTGCATACATTAGAAAAGTGACATGGCTTCCCACAGTTGTAGCAATTTCCTTTCGGGATCGTTGCAGGTTTCTGAGTAGCGGCCGCGGTAATGCTAGACTCGGGTTGATCTGCTGAAGCCTTGCGCTTATTCCCAGCTTGGCTTTTGGCGCGGTCTTGGCTAGCGTGCCTCTCATCCATGTCTTCGTAATTGCAAGCCATCTCTACTAGTTCTGTAAAGGAGAGTTTGATGTTGCTCATAGCTCTATCATGGTACTTGCGCTTCAGCCCAAATATGAATCTCTTGTTCTTTCCTTTGTTGGTCGTAATCAGCTCTGGAGCATAGCGCGAAAACTGGGTGAACTTATTTAGATAATCCTAAATAGAGAGATCTCCTTGCTGGAGATTAGCAAACTGCTCTCGCATCCTCTCTAGAGCCTGTTCAGGTACAAACTTCTCATTGAACATAGCTTTAAATTGCTCCCAGGTCCTGACAGTACCAGCTGCATCCGCTGAGGTAATGGCGTCCCACCACAGCTCCGCTTCCTCCTGAAGGAGCCAAATGCCAAGTCGGGCTTTGTTGTTGGTTCCCATACCCATGCCTTCAAATATTTTCTCACAGGTTTTCAGCCAAGCTATTGCCTCGGTCACTGTGCCAGTGCTAGTAAAAGGTTTTCCCCCAAGATTTCTGTACCTCTTTGCTACTTTATCTAGCTCAAAGTCCTCTGGTGCTGGTGGCTGAACAATAGGGCCTTCCACAACTACGGGGATATTCCCCTGTCCTCCTACTGCATCTCCTCGGCCTCCACGGCCTCCTCTAGCTGCTGCTCTTCGTGTAGCCATCTAAGAGAATACTGTATAAGCAAGAAAAGAGTCAAGCTCATAGATTTGATAATTTTCATAAATGATAAAGCAAGGGAATACAAGGAAAGATAATGATGATGTACTGATCAAATTGTTTTGCTAATCTACTTAGCTCATTCTAGGACATTGCTAATCCAATCTCTAATGAGCTACTCGCATTAGAACACTACTGATTCTATTCTGACGAGGTGTTTAATGTGTTAGATCCCGGAACTAAGGTTAACCAAAGCTCTGATACCAACTGTGACGATCCCAAAATCCGAGGAGTGGTATTAAGGATAATCATAGGGAAATAACACATTAATCATCATAGCAGAGTACAGATAATAGCAGAAACAATAAATAAAATAATTTTACATGGATATGACAGTGGAATCACAACATGTAGGAATATCATAATAGCATAACGAGGGATATAACTTAGTAAATAAAAAGGAAAGTGATCAGTCACCATCGCCAGAGGCGGAATACATACATGCAGTGAGACATAATAAGGGTATCAGTCTACATCACCGGAGGCGGTACATATACATACAATAAGAAATACGGAAAGTAAATCAGTCTGCATCGCCCGTGGCAGAATCATAATATAAGTACAGTAATGGCGGAAAATGTCAAAGTCGTCTCTGTGAAGTCAGCCTCGCCATGAGCCAAAAATGCACTCTATGCAGCAGTGCAGAGCCAAAAACAACCTGTCACCTGTGTACTAGGTTGCCCGTGTGAAAATAAGGGCACCCGCGTTTGCAAAGTGAAACAAACAACGAGTCAGTCATGGGGACTGGTATGAGGAATCTATTTAACAGTTCAACAATAGTAAATAGCAAATCATAGGACCACGCCACTTTCGCGGAACAGGTTTACTCCAGTGATTGCTATTGCATTTAAAACAAAGTAAATTCTTTTTAAAACAACGCAATGCTTTTTGAAAGAATGAAACCATTATAAGACTCAGGTCCCATCACACAATGCAACGCAAGCCGGAGGATAGAGTTTTACCTTATAAGGGCCAAATATGCTTGATACGTATAAAGCAAAATCAATTGATATTATTACTAGTGCATATATGTTTCAAAAGTGAATAGCATCATAAATATCAATCATAGACGGCATAGCTACCATATACTATGTCGCCATACTAGTTCTACAATCAAGTCCGTTATTTCGTATTGGAAATTGGATTTCCGTCATGAGTCGAGGCAAGGGGCAAGCTCCTCTCCGCTTCGAGACACTCTAGCAAATGCCTCGGGACTACACACTCTGGGTAACCCCTGGATCTTCAGGGCCGGTCCCCTCTTACGTTTGAGGATTAGTTATTCCTGAACACACGTTTCCCGGTCCTTACAGACCTATAATCGAGGCGCCTCGCATTCCAACAACCACAAAGGTGAAAAGTAGATATATATGTCAGGGCTGGTAAGTCACTGACACCACCATAGCTAGAAAGAAACGTCGTGCTCTCCCTGCAGTCCGTATCCCGTTTTTAACTCATACCGGGGTGTGAGGTTCGCGAATCTACGAAGTACACAAAGCTAGGTCACGTAGACCTTGCTTTGATCATCATCCACAAGACTTTGCTTTGCAACAGAAGCCTTGATCACAGCATCTTGGCATGCCACATAGGCAGTCCACTCCATACGATTGATTTCCATCGATATATAACCTCTAAGCTCATACGTCTCAGAGAAGGGCGTTAAGCAAAAGAATAAATTCTCCGCCGCCAAACATATATATATTTAACAGAGATCAATCAGTACAGAACAAAATCCAATGTCAGACACACAGTCCATTTACAAGTCCATCCTGGGTCTGAACGAAGCCGGAGGCGTCAAATTCCTCGCAAATCCGTACAATCAACACATACGGTCCAGACGGCTACTACTTCCGTCCCCTTCCGGTAGCTACTCCGGTCAGGAACCTCAGTAGCGCCCATCCAACCGATACGAAGATCGTCGGTCTTGAATCGTTTTTGCATTTTCCAATTCGAATCGCTCGATAAATTATTTGAAATGAGGGTTAGCTCGGCCTTTTCAAATAATTCACGTCATTAGAATTTAAATCGATTCATTTTATGGTTATATTATTCGACATCCATCTTTCGGTTCTTTAGTGTTATTTTCATGTCAAACACATACAACAATCAAATATCAAACAATTCAAGCCCAATTGGTTTATTTTCAATCCATATTGCTTATAATATTTTATAACGATTTTTCGCCATTTTTATTTATTAAAAAAAATAGCCATTTTTAATCAAACGACGATTCAGGTCGTGCCGTGGCACAGGCGCTGTTTTTCCCTTAATTTGTTTTACACATATCGGAAAATCTAACCATTGGATTTCTACAAAGTCTATATCAGTGGGAAGATATTCCCAAAGCGAACCCAACCGTTCCATTTTCGTGAGAATCCGACGGTCGGATCTTCCACACTAGTCGTTTGAATTTGCGGTTTCAAAATTCGAACTGCAGCGTCGTTATTCGATTTAATTTAATTATATTTATATTTATATATAAATATAAATGATTCTGGCGCTGTTTTTCTTCAGATTTGAATTAAACATTCCGGAATATCCAACCGTTGGATTTTTACAAGATTGGTGCCGTTGGAAAGATATTTCAAAGGGGAACCCAGCGGTTGCGGTTTCGGGAAAATCCGTTGGTCGGATATCTCGTACTAGTCGTTTCAAATTACGATTCCGAAACGTGAACTGCACGGCCTCTATTCCTTTTAATTATATTTATATTTATATATATAAATATAGTTCATTTTATAATTTCAACTATAGTTCATTTTATATTTTCAACTTCGTTATCACTTCAAATATTTCACTAACGCCTTAATATTTCGAAAAATTTCGCTATAACCTCCTTTGTACGGGGAGGGGTTTGGAAATTTATTGGGCCGTATTAGGTACCCAATAAATCCTAAAAAGCATTCACATATTTATAGTGATATATTCTGGTGTTTACGGGGGAGCATGTACTGATAATCACTCCAGAGAATAAATTCCCGTCACCCCGTTTTCGTGTGGAAATAAATAGTCCATGTGCCGTATCTAATAACTAGAGCGACGTGATTATTGTCAACTCCAGACCCGTGTGGGGTTTTTATTAATCTGGCAATTTATCGTTATAATTTATATAGTCCATATCAGTCATCAGTTCAACCTGTAGTACATAGTCATCGCCATACAAGCCTCTTGCTTATATGGTAAATCTTCCACCTCGTCACACAAGCTCCAATTGCTTATGTGGAATATGATGAAGTATGCCTATCGTCAAGAAGTATGCCATGTAGTGTAGTTCAAAATTAATTGTTACTATCCTATGGCGTTATTTATTATTTCACACAGAATAACCAGCACTCCGCATCCAATGGCATTCACAGGAGTTGATACATAAATAAAATTGCGCAGCCAACTCATCAAGGTTTACCTATTTGTCGGGCACGCAAATAATTTCTTTACTCTAAAGCTAATCCATTTTTCCTGTTCAACACATGTATATATATATGCAGAACAAAGCTAATAATAATATTTCTATCAAACTATTATTTATTTCAACACGTGTGTATTTTTAACTAAGCGTATACATGATAAAAGAAGTTTTTTTATCATCAAAAATATTTATTTGACACATGTGTATTTTTAACTAAGCGTATACATGATAAAAGGAATATTTTTATCATCAAAAATATTTATTCGACACTTGTGTATTTTTAACTAAGCGTATACATGATAAAAGGAATATTTTTATCATCAAAAATATTTATTCGACACATGTGTATTTTTAACTAAGCGTATACATGATAAAAGGAATATTTTTATCATCAAAAATATTTATTCGACACATGTGTATTTTTAACTAAGCGTATACATGATAAAAGGAATATTTTTATCATCAAAAATATTTATTCGACACATGTGTATTTTTAACTAAGCGTATACATGATAAAAGGAATATTTTTATCATCAAAAATTTTTATTCGACACATGTGTATTTTTTACTAAGCGTATACATGATAAAAGGAATATTTTTATCATCAAAAATATTTATTCGACACATGTGTATTTTTAACACTTCATATTCACTATAAAAATATAGTTTTCATTGTCGATTCATTTTATTTTTAAAAGATGATAACATTCAACACATGAATTTCAACTCAACGAATGAATTGCAATTCAACACATGAATATTCTATATCGTTTGTATATTTTATAAAAATGTGATTCTTATCGCTAAAGCCATTTGTTTAAATTCAAATAATATTCAATACATGAATTTCAACTCAACGAATGAATTGCAACTCAACACATGAATATTCGATATAGTTTGTATATATATAAAAATGTGATTTTTATCGCTAAAGTCATTTGTTTAAATTCAAATAATATTCAACACATGAATTTCAACTCAACGAATGAATTGCAACTCAACACATGAATATTCTATATCGTTTGTATATTTTATAAAAATGTGATTTTTTATCGCTAAAGTCATTTGTTTAAATTCAAATAATATTCAACACATGAATTTCAACTCAACGAATGAATTGCAACTCAACACATGAATATTCGATATAGTTTGTAATTTATTTTAACGAATGAAAATTTTTCTAACACATAAATATTTCAGAAAATTTCGGCAGCATAACGGCAGGGTAGTTAAAACCGGGACCGTCTCTAGTACGGCTCCTCGCTCTACCTTAAAACCTCGCGGTTTTCGACAATGGGGATCATGCATCTAGTTCACACGCAGGCGGCATGTTTTATTTTCAATTCCACAATCCTATTCTATTTTGTTTCAACCACAAGAGGGTATTTTTCAACCACAAAGGTATTTTTCAACCACAATATCAACCACAAACAATTATTTCCAACCATTCGTCATACCATATTATATCACGTCAAACACAAGCAATAAATATCGTCCATGGTCTGTGGACGAGGGGAGTATATACATATATATATAATATAATAATTCACTTGCATTTCATCACAATTCAAAGCATATATGTTTCATTCAACGTTTGTATAATTTATACATTGCTAAAATAACTTATACAACACATGTACATGAGGTATACAATGCGTATATAATTTACACTTCGCTTATATAATTTATACAACGCGATTTCATTCACAAAAATAGTTTAGATTCCTCACATTGGTTATTGCAGTGCTAAAAATCGTAGGAAGGTCAGAAAAATCCGCGGATTCTTCTAGATTGTAGAGAGCCTCCTTGCGGTCACGGTGTCTCCTGTTTCATCAAATTTCATTAAAGAACGAAAAAGATATTATTTTTCAAAGTTTTGCAACACTTAAAAGTGTTATTTTCATTTCAGAATTTTCATCAGTAAAGTTTTTAAAACCTTCGAAACTAGGTCACGATTTTTCAGCCAATCCGCACCTCGATGCTTCGATCAGACCTTGCTGCGTCAAAGAGCTACGATAAGCCTCCAGATCGGCGGTGGTGGCAAAGGGTTCGGTGGCCTGTGCGCTTCGCGGCGGTGCCCTGAAGGTCGTGACTTCCTCGTCGATTTCCGACGCCGATGGTCGATGGTTGGGGTCGTCGGTTGGTCGGATGTGGAGAGGAGGCGAAGGCGGTCAGAAGTCTCAACTGGCGGCGGCGGTGAAATCGCCTGAGGCGGCGGCAATGTTGTCGAGAAGGTTCGAGCACCCTACGTCGTACAATCGTCTCTGGCGGCTAGGGTTTCGGTTTTTTTTTTTTTATAATGAAAAATTCCTTTTGGTCCATGCTTTATAGGAAATTTTAAATAGTGTTTTTGCAAACGG
The DNA here is from genome assembly GCA_030737875.1 of Allium sativum. Lineage (NCBI taxonomy): Eukaryota > Viridiplantae > Streptophyta > Magnoliopsida > Asparagales > Amaryllidaceae > Allium > Allium sativum. Next base: position 659,668,050 of record CM060913.1, read on the forward strand.
ACTCCTTTTTAAACCCAACGACTATCGCCCCTAGCTAAATACCCCCATTCCGGACACAACGGGATATGTTTCGTTGGCCGTTTCAACTGTTACAGTCAGTTATTTTTCAAATTAAAATATAAAACATTCGATATTTAATTTAAACGTACATTTCAATTTGCCAGGGCCACAAACTGAATCGAAAAATTCCAAAAAAATAAATCTAGCTTTGTTTTGACGATACGGTCCTAACAAAACCAGTTTCGTCGAATTCTGAGCTCGTTTGAAAAACGGCCATTTTTAGGTCGACCCATTTTAACAGAATTTGACCAAACACATTATCTTTTGCCCCGCTCACATACTAGCTTCAAAAATTATGAAATTTGAAACTTAGCAATAATTTGACATCCCGGACCCAACAAAAGTAGTTTCGTCGAATTCCGAGGTCGTATGCTAAATCTCAATTTTCAAGGGCTATATATACTATATAGCGACCTTTCTGAAAATTCATTTGGCCATAACTTTTGATTTCCGTTATGAAACATCGATTTTTCAGATTCGTTAGAAAGGTATTGATAAACAGATTTAAATATTTTTAGATTCGTTAAAATCCGTTACATTTTCCACCCGGTACAGCCGGACAAAGTTTGTATTCAAAATTTCAAACTGCCATACCATACCAAATTCTATATTTTATTGAAATAGGCTATTTCAACTATTCAAATTCTTTGGTAATAACCTGATTTAAAAATTTTAAACTGGTTCACTTTTTCCGGTTTATTACACAACTCAACTATTTAAAACAATATCGTGTCCAATCTTCTGTTCAAGTGTTTATAAACTCCTATCGACATTCTGGCGTCCCACGATTCGATCATCATAATCCACTCAACAGACTAGTCAGCACAATATAAAACAGTTTTTATATCAAATTACAAATACGCTCTCTCGTATATATATACACTTAACTCATTCTAGGATACTACTGACCCTATCTCTAATGAGCACATTCCAACAAGCCTAGGTATTCGCTCAACCTAAGCTCTGATACCAACTGTAATGACCCAAATTTCCACAACATCAGAGTTGACTATATACATCATACGTCCAACCCAAATATCACGAAAATACGAAACATATTTTTTTAGAAGAACAAGGTAGGAGAAGAACAGGAACAACAACAAAGAATCTCACATCGCAGCGGAACAAAATATATATATCATAACTTTTGAAATACAAAATTTCATTGTATAATATACACTTATCAGAGTACAACACTTACAACACAACGGAACAAAACTCTATATAACTAACGCTGAAGCCTCCTGCTCCAAGCTCCTTTAGATAGATTTGTAAAATCCTGAACTACTTGACTGCCCTTACAAATTTATGCACCCAAGAGTTTATGTAATAACACGGAAAATGTGAATCAATTTAAAAAATTTAAAAATTGGTTATTACCAAAGAATTTGAATAATTGAAATAGCATATTTCAATAAAATAAAGAATTGGGTGTAGTATTGCAGTTTGAAAGTTTGAATACAAACTTTGTCTGACTTTACCGGGTGAAAATATAACGGATTTTAGCGAAACTGAAAATATTTAAATCTGTTTATGAATACCTTTCTAACGAATCTCAAAAATCGAAGTTTCATAACGGGAATCAAAAGTTATGGCCAAATGAATTTTCAGAAAGGTCACTATATAGCATATATAGCCCTTGAAAATAGATATTTTGCATATGACCTCGGAATTCGACGAAACCACTTTTGTTGTGTCCGGGATGTCAAATTGTTGCTAAGTTTCAAATTTCATAATTTTTGAAGCTAGTATGTGAGCGGGGCAAAAGAAAATGTGATTGGTCAATTTCTGTTAAAATAGGTCGACCTAAAAATGGCCGTTTTTCAAACGAGCTCAGAATTCGATGAAACTGGTTTTGTTAGGACCGTATCGTCAAAACAAAGCTAGATTTATTTTTTTGGAATTTTTCGATTCAGTTTGTGGCCCTGACAAATTGAAATGTACGTTCAAATTAAATATTGAATGTTTTATATTTTAATTTGATAAATAACTGACCATAACAGTCGAATTGGCCAACGAAACATATCCCATTGTGTCAGGAATGGGGGTATTTAGCTAGGGGCGACAGTCGTTGGGTTTGATTTCGAGTTCGTTTGTAAAAACACTATTTAAAATTTCCTATAAAGCTTCGACCAATAGGATTTTTCCTTTAAAAAAATATCGCAAGAAACCCTAGCCGCTAGGCGATTTCGACGTTCCTCATTGCTCCGTGCTTCTCTTCCATTTTCCGACCGCCACAGGTGACGCTAAGCCGCGCCACCACCACCACTCCACTCGCCTTCGTCCCCTCTTCACATCCGACCCAGTCTCGCCACCATCAGAAGCGCCGCCATCGAGTTCTGATGCTCCAAAGTGGGCGCATCTAAGTCGCCGCCCAGGGTTCATATCGACGTCGAACTGGAAGAGACTGGTGGCACCAGAAAGCCCTTCCCTCCCTCGTCGACGTCCAACAATCTGATCGACCTATCGAGCAACGAATCGAGAGAAAAAATCAAAACCTAAATTTGAGCAGGTTTGAAAACTAACGGGTTGTGTAATTTTGAACTGTTTTTAACACTATAAAGCATTGCAAAACTTTGAAAAATAATATCTTTTTCGTTCTTTAACGAAATTTGATGAAATAGGAGACACCGTGACCACAAGGAGGCTCTCTACATTCTAGAAGAAGCCGCGGATTTTTCTGATCTTCCTACGATTTTTAGCACTGCAATAACCAATGTGAGGAATCTAAACTAAATTGTGTGAATGGAATCGCGTTGTATAAATTATATAAGCGAAGTGTAAATTATATACGCATTGTATACCTCATGTACATGTGTTGTATAAGTTATATTAGCGAGGTATAAATTATACAAGCGTTGAATGAAACATATATGCTTTGAATTGTGATGAATTGCAAGTGAATTATAATATAATATATATATACTCCCCTCGTCCACAGACCATGGACGATATATATTGTTTGTTATTGATGTGATATTATATGGTATGACGAATGGTTGGAAATAATTGTTTGTGGTTGAAAAATACCTTTGTGGTTGAAAAATACCCTCTTGTGGTTGAAACAAATTAGAATAGGATCGTGGAATTGAAAATAAAACATGCCGCCTGCGTGCGAACTAGATGCATGATCCCCATTGTCAAAAACCGCGAGGTTTTAAGGTAGAGCGAGGAGCTGTACTAGGAACGGTCCCGGTTTTAACTACCCTGCCGTTATGCTGCCGAAATTTTCTGAAATGTACATGTGTTAGAATAATTTTCATTCGTTGAAATAAATTACATATGTTGAAATACATATTCATGTGTTGAGTTGCAATTCAATCGTTGAGTTGAAATTCATGTGTTGAATATTATTTGAATTTAAACAAATAGCTTTAGCGATAAAAATCACATTTTTATATATATACAAACCATAGCGAATATTCATGTGTTGAGTGGCAATTCATTCGTTGAGTTGAAATTCATGTGTTGAATATTATTTGAATTTAAACAAATAGCTTTAGCGATAAAAATCACATTTTTATATATATGCAAACCATAGCGAATATTCATGTGTTGAGTGGCAATTCATTCGTTGAGTTGAAATTCATGTGTTGAATATTATTTGAATTTAAACAAATAGCTTTAGCGATAAAAATCACATTTTTATATATATACAAACCATAGCGAATATTCATGTGTTGAGTGGCAATTCATTCGTTGAGTTGAAATTCATGTGTTGAATATTACTTGAATTTAAACAAATAGCTTTAGCAATAAAAATCACATTTTTATATATATATACAAACTATATAGAATATTCATGTGTTTAGTTGTAATTCGTTCGTCGAGTTGAAATTCATGTGTTGAATGTTATCGTATTTTAAAAATAAAATGAATCGACAATAAAAACTACATTTTTATTGTGAATATGAAGTGTTAAAAACATTCACGTGTTGAATAAATATTTTTGATGATAAAAATATTTCTTTTATCATGTATACGCTTTGAAAAAAATACACAGGTGTTGAAATAAATAATAGTTTGCTAGAAATATTATTATTAGCTTTGTTCTGCATATATATACATGTGTTGAATAGGAAAAATGGATTAGCTGTAGAGTAAAGAAATTATTTGCGTGCCCGACAAATAGGTAAACCTTAATGAGTTGGCTGCGCAATTTTATTTTTATATCAACTCCTGTGAATGCCATTGGATGCGGAGTGCTGGTTATTCTATGTGAAATAATAAACGTCGCCATAGGATAGTAACAATTAATTTTGAACTACACTACATGGCATACTTCTTGACGATAGGCATACTTCATCATATTCCACATAAGCAATTGGAGCTTGTGTGACGAGGTGGAAGTTTTACCATACGAGCGAGAGGCTTGTATGGCGATGATTTTATACTACAGGTTGAACTGATGACTAATATGGACAATATAAAATATAATGATAAATTGCCAGATTAATAAAAACCCAACACGGGTCTGGAGTTGACAATAATCACGTCTCTCTAGTTATTAGATACGACACATGGACTATTTATTTCCACACGGAAACGGGGGTGACGAGAATTTATTCTCTAGAGTGATTATCTATACATGCTCCCCCGTAAACACCAAAATATATCACTATAAATATGTGAATGTTTTTTAGGATTTATTGGGTACCTAACACGGCCCAATAAATTTCCAAACCCCTCCCCGTACAAAGGAGGTTATGGCGAAATTTTTCGAAATATTAAGGCGTTAGTGAAATATTTGAAGTGAAAACGAAGTTGAAAATATAGAATGAATTATAGTTGGAATTATAGAATGAACTATATTTATATATATATAAATATAATTAAAAGGAATCGAAGCGGTGCAGTTCATGTTTCGGAATCGTAATTTGAAACGATTAGTACGAGAAATCCGACCATCGGATTTTCCCGAAAACGCAACCGCTGGGTTCGCCTTGGAAATATCTTCGCAATGGCACCAACCTTGAAAAAAAAATCCAACGGTTAGATTGTCCAGAATGTTTAATTCAAATATGAAGAAAAACAGCACCAGAATCGTTTATATTTATATATAAATATAAATATAATTAAATTTAATCGAATAACGACGCTGCAGTTCGAATTTTGAAACCGTAACTTCAAACGACTAGTGTGGGAGATCCGACCGTCGGATTTTCACGAAACTGGAACCGTTGGGTTCGCTTTGGGAATATCTACCCACTGATATAGACTTTGTAGAAATCCAACATTTAAATTTTTCGATATGTGTAAAACAAATTAGGGCAAAAACAGCGCCAGGGCCACGACACGACCTGAAACGTCGTTTAATTAAATATGGCCATTTTTAAATAAATAAAAATGGTGAAAAATCATTATAAAATATTATAAGCAACATAGATTGCAAATAAACCAATTGGGCTTGAATTGTTTGATATTTGATGGTTGTATGTGCTTGATACAAAAATAACACTAAAGAACTGAAAGATGGATGTCGAATAATATAACCATGGAAAGAATCGATTTAAATTCTAATTACGTGAATTATTTGAAAAGGCCGAGCTAACCCTCATTTCAAATAATTTATCGAGCGATTCGAATTGGAAAATGAAAAGATGATTCAAGACCGACGATCTTCGTATCGGTTGGATGGGCGCTGCTGAGGTTCCTGACCGGAGTAGCTACCGAAAAGGGACGGAAGTAGTAGCCGTCTGAACGTATGTGTTGATTGTACGGATATACGAGGAATTTGACACCTCCGGTTTCGTTCAGACCCAGAACGGACTTGTAAATGGACTGTGTGTCTGACATTGGATTTTGTTCTATACTGATTGATCTCTGTTAAATATATATCTGTTTGGCGGCGGAGAATTTATTCTTTTGCTTAACGCCCTTCTCTGAGACATACGAGCTCAAAGGTTATATATCAATAGAAATCAATCGTATGGAGTGGACTGCCTATGTGGCATGCCAAGATGTTGTGATCAAGGCTTCTGTTGCAAAGCAAAGTCTTGTGGATGATGATCAAAGCACAGTCTGCGTGGCCTGTCTTTGTGTATAGCATGGATTCGCGAGCCTCACACCCCGGTATGAGTTAAAAACGGGATACAGACTGCAGGGAGAGCACGACGTTTATTTCTAGCTATGGCGGTGTCAGTGTCTTACCAGCCCTGACATATATATATCTATTTTTCACCTATGTGGTTGTTGGAATGCGAGGCGCCTCGATTATAGGTCTGTAAGGACCGGGAAACGTGTGTTCAGGAATAAATAATCCTCAAACGTAAGAGAGGACCGGCCCTGAAGATCCAAGGGTTGCCCAGAGTGTGTAGTCCTGAGGCATTTGCTAGAATGTCTCAAAGCGGAGAGGAGCTTGCCCCTTGCCTCGACTCATCATGGAAATCCAATTTCCAATACGAAATAACGGACTCGATTGTAGAACTAGTATGGCGACTTAGTAGATGGTAGCTATGCCGCCGATGATTGATATTTATGATGCTATTCGCTTTTGAAACATATATGCACTAGTAATAATATCAATTGATTTTGCTTTATACGTATCAAGCATATTTGGCCATTATAAGGTAAAACTCTATCCTCCGGCTTGCGTTGCATTGTGCGATGGGACCTGAGTCTTATAATGTCTTCTTTCTTTTTAAAAGCATTGCGTTGTTTTAAAAGAATTTACTTTGTTTTAAATGCACTAGCAATCACTGGAGTAAACCCGTTCCGCGAAAGTGGCGTGGTCCTATGATTTGCTTATTACTGTTGTTTAAACTGTTAAATAGATTCCTCATACCAGTCCCCATGACCGACTCATTGTTTGTTTCACTTTGCAAACGCGGGTACCCTTATTTTCACACGGGCAGCCTAGTTCATAGGTGACAGGTTGTTTTTGGCTCTACACTGTTGCATAGAGTGCATTTTGGCTCATGGCGAGGCTGACTTCACAGAGACGACTTTGACATTTTCCGCCATTATTGTACTTATATTATGATTCCGCCACTGGCGATGTAGACTGCTTTACTTTCAGTACTTCTTATTGTACGTATATGTACCGCTTTCGGCGATGTAGACTGATACCCTTATTATGTCTCACTGCATGTATGTATTCCGCCTCTGGCGATGATGACTGATCACTCCCCTTTTATTTACTAAGTTATATCCTACGCTGTGCTATTCTGATGTTGTTACATGTTGTGATTCCGCTGTCAGATCCATGTAAAATTATACTATTTATTGTTTCTGCTATTATCTGTACTCTGCTATGATGATTAATGTGTTATATTCCAATGATTATCCTTAATACCGCCCCTCGGATTTTGGGATCGTCACAGTTAGTATCAGAGCTTTGGTTAACCTTAGTTCCGGGATCTAACACATTAAACACCTCATCAGAATAGAATCAGTAGTGTTCTAAGGCGAGTAGCTCATTAGAGATAGGATTAGCAATGTCCTAGAATGAGCTAAGCAGATTAGCAAAACAATTTGATCAGTACATCATTACTTTTCCTAATGTTCCCCTGCTTTGTCATATATGAAAATTATCAAATCTGTGAGCTTGACTCTTTTCTTGCTTATACAGTACTCTTTCTGATGGCTACACGAGCAGCAGCAGCTAGAGGAGGCTGTGGAGGCCGAGCAGGAGTAGCAGGAGGATGGGGGAATTCCCCATAGTTGAGGGAGGCCCTATTGTTCAGCCACCGGCACCCGAGGACTTCGAGCTAGACAGAGTAGCGAAGAGGTATAGGAACCTTGGAGGAAAACCCTTTTCTGGCACTGGTACAGTGACAGAGGCAATAGCTTTGTTGAAGACCTGTGAGAAGATCTTTGAAGGCATAAGTTTGGGAACCAACAACAATGCACGACTAGGTATTTGGCTCCTACAGGAGGAAGCAGAGCTGTGGTGGGATGCCATCACCTCAGAGGATGTAGCAGGTACTGTCAGAACCTAGGAGCAATTCAAAACCATGTTCAACGAGAAGTTTGTACCTGAACAGGCTTTAGAGAGGATGAGAGAGCAGTTTGCTAATCTCCAGCAGGGAGATCTCTCTATCCAGGATTACCTCAATAAATTCACCCAGTTGTCGCGCTATGCTCCAGAGCTTATTATGACCAACAAAGCAAAGAACAAGAGATTCATATTTGGGCTAAAGCGCAAGTACCATGACAGAGCCATGAGTAACATCAAACTCTCCTCAGAATTGGTAGAAATGGCTTGCAATTATGAAAATATGGATGAAAGACACGCCAGCCAAGACCGCGCCAAAAGCCAAGCTGGAAATAAGCGCGAGGCTTCAGCAGATCAGCCCGAGTCTAGCAGTACAGCGGCCGCTACTCAGAAACCTGGAAAGATCCCCAAAGGAAATTGCTACAACTGCGGGAAGTCGAGTCATTTTTCTAATGTATGCAAAGCCCCGAGGAAACCAAAGGCAAATCCAGACTCAACCGAATGCTACAACTGCCATAAGAAGGGGCACTATAGCAGGAATTGTCCTCTGAAGCAGAATGCACAAGTGGCTCATGTGTATGACGGGGAGAACCCGCCAGCTACCACCGATGGATCAGGTAAACCCGACGTCTTGGGAGGTACCCTTACCATTAAAAATGTTCCTGTTTCTGTACTTTTTGATACTGGTGCATCACGTAGCTTCATTTCTGGTAACATCGTTCATAAGTTAAAATTGAAACAAGGAAAACTTAAAGAACCAATTAAAGTTCAAAACCCGATAGGAGGTTCTGTTAATCTCAGTTCATACTGTTGGGTGCCTATCTCTTATTCTTGCTACAAGTTCTCTTTTAAGGTGATTGTCATGGACCTTTCCGAATTTGATATTATACTGGGGCTGGACTGGTTGACAAAATATGAGGCCGAAGTTATATGTGCCAAAAGAATCGTGAAAGTTAAAACAAAATTTGGGCATATCACTATACCATGCCATGGCTCCGAAATTAATAGAACAGAATTTTGGTCTTCTTTAGAAGTTACTCCCCCTTCACTAGAAAAGATACTGGTCGTTAAAAACTACGCGAATGTCTTTGAAGAAGTAGAAAACTTACCGCCGCAAAGAGAGATTGAATTTAGAATAGATCTAATTCCAAACGCCCGACCAGTAGTGCATCCAATTAGAAGAATGGCCCCGAAAGAAAAAGAAGAGTTAGGTAGTCAAACCCGAGAATTGCTTTGGAAAGGTCTGATCAGACCGAGCTTTTTAGCTTGGGGAGCAGCAGTAGTATTTGTCCCGAAATCAGACGGTACTCTAAGAGTTTGTGTTGATTACCGAGATCCCAATAAGCAGACACTGAAGAACAAATATCCCTTGCCACGTATAGACGATCTGCTAGATCAATTAAATGGAGCAACCGTATTCTCCAGAATGGACCAAGCTACAGGTTTCCACCAATTACGTATAGCAGAAGACTGTGCTCCTTTGACAGCCTTCAGGGGTCCCGATTTATTCTACGAATGGTTAGTAATGTCGTTCGGCTTGTGTAACGCTCCGGCATACTTCGTGGATCTTATGAACAGAGTGTTCTGTGGTGTATTGAATAAATTTGTTTTAGTCTTCATCGATGACATTTTAATCTACTCCAAGTCGGAAGGCGAAAATGCAAAACATTTAGAACAAGTGTTGAAAATTCTTAGGAGAAATGTCTTGAAAGCTAAATTTTCTAAGTGTGTCTTCTGGCAGGATGAAGTTAAGTTCCTAGGCCATGTCGTATCAAAAGAAGGGATTGCTGTAGATCCAAGCAAAATTACAGTAACTCAGAACTAGAAACAACCTACTACTCCCACGGAAGTTCGAAGTTTCCTTGGATTGGCTAGTTACTATCGGAAATTCGTTCAGGATTTTTCAAAGATATCTGGTGTATTGACAAAGCTTACAAAGAAGCATGAGAAATTCAAATGGACTCCCGAATGTGAAGAAGCTTTCCAGGAGCTGAAACTGAAATTGACAACCGCTCCAGTATTGACAATTATAGAAGGCAACCAAGACTTGACTGTATGGACAGACGCTTCTATTAGAGGGCTAGGCGCAGTACTAATGCAAAAAGGCCAAGTGGTCTCATATGCCAGTCGTCAGCTGAAGCCGCATGAAAGAAACTATGCTACTCATGATCTTGAGTTATTAGCTATCGTGTTTGCTTTGAGAATCTGGAGGCATTATTTACTGGGCGAGAAGTTCGAACTATTCACGGATCATCAATCCTTGAAATATCTATTCACTCAGAAAGATCTAAACTTGAGACAACAGCGTTGGTTAGAATTCCTTGCAGCATACGATTTTGAAATTTTGTACACTCCGGGGAAGGCCAATGTTGTAGCAGATGCGCTCAGCAGAAATAATGAAATCATCGCCAGTTTTGTCATCACGTCTTCATTGATAGACAGGATCTCGACCCTTCGGAAAGACGATGAATTTATTCAAAGAGCCAGTCAGAGAGTCAAAGGAGGTGAATCCACAAGTTTCCGACTCGATGACAAAGGAGTTCTTAGATTAAAGGGCAGAATTTGCATCCCAAACCTTCCTGATCTTAGAAGAGAAATACTTGATGAGTGCCACAAATCCAAATTAAGTATCCATCCCGGTGTGAGCAAAATGTGTAACGATATCAAACGCACATTCTGGTGGAGAGCTTTGAAAAGAGATATTTCATTATATGTTAGTAGATGCCCCACTTGTCAGCTAGTTAAGAGTGATCAGCAGAAATTGGCTGGATTATTACAACCCTTAGAAATTCCAGGATGGAAGTGGGAGCAAATCTCGATGGACTTCATTGATGGTTTGCCTCGAACTAAGAAAGGAAACGACAGTATATGGGTAATCGTAGATCGCTTCACGAAGACTGCCCATTTCATACCTGTCCGATCCAACAGAACGGCTCAAAGTTTAGCACAGATTTACTTCAAAGAGATAGTTAAACTACATGGAGTGCCGCTCAATATAGTCAGTGATAGAGATCCCCTGTTTACTAGCAAATTCTAGGAAGAATTCCAGATAGAATTGGGAACCAAATTGAATTTAAGCACTGCTTATCACCCACAGACAGACGGCCAAACTGAGCGGGTGAATAGAATTCTAGAAGATTTACTGCGAGCTTGCGTTATCGATTTTGGAGGCTCATGGGAAGATCACTTACATTTAGCTGAATTCTCTTATAACAATAGCTATCAAGCAAGTCTGGGAATGTCTCCATTTGAAGCATTATACGGTAGACCGTGCAGATCTCCCGCATGTTGGGTAGAACCTGGCAACAGACTTGTGTTAGGGCCCGATATGATTCGAGAAGCATCGGATAAAGTCGATTTCATTAAGAAGCGATTGAAAACCGCACAGAGCCGACAGAAAAGTTATGCTGATGCGAGAAGAAGAGATTTATCATTTGCCGTTGGCAATTATGTTTATTTAAGAGTTTCTCCGATGCGGGGAGTAATCAGATTTGGCAAGACTGGGAAGTTGGCACCGAGATTTATTGGTCCCTTTCCTATACTTGAACGGATTGGAACTCTTGCATATAGGGTTTCATTACCTGATTGGTTGCCTGGTGTACATGATGTGTTCCACGTGTCTCAACTCAGAAAACATGTTCATGATCCAGATCTTGTTGTGGAAGAAGCATCGCAACAGGATACAGACATAACTCCAGAATTAGCACTCAGAAGAGAGCCATTAAAGATTGTTTGTAAAGAAACTAGAGAGCTAAGGAGAAAAAAGATTCATTTAGTCAAAGTGCAGTGGAGTAGTGATCCTAGAGACTGTACTTGGGAGACTGAGGAAAGCATTAAACAAGCCTACCCCAAATGCAGAGTGGATATCTATGACTAATTCCGGTGCAAGGTACCTTTACAATACTTTGCATTTACATTTTATTTCCTACTTAGCTGTTATTTCCTTTTCGAGGACGAAAAGTTTTAAGTGGGGGAGATTGTAATAACCCGGAAAATGTGAACCAATTTAAAATTTTTAAAAATTGGTTATTACCAAAGAATTTGAATAATTGAAATAGCATATTTCAATAAAATAAAGAATTGGGTATAGTATTGCAGTTTGAAAGTTTGAATACAAACTTTGTCTGACTGTACCAGGTGGAAAATATAACGGATTTTAGCGAAACTGAAAATATTTAAATCTGTTTATGAATACCTTTCTAACGAATCTGAAAAATCGAAGTTTCATAACGGGAATCAAAAGTTATGGCCAAATGAATTTTCAGAAAGGTCGCTATATAGCATATATAGCCCTTGAAAATAGATATTTTGCATACGACCTCGGAATTCGACGAAACCACTTTTGTTGGGTCCGGGATGTCAAATTGTTGCTAAGTTTCAAATTTCATAATTTTTGAAGCTAGTATGTGAGCGGGGCAAAGGAAAATGTGATTAATCAATTTCTGTTAAAATGGGTCGACCTAAAAATGGCCGTTTTTCAAACGAGCTCAGAATTCGACGAAACTGGTTTTGTTAGGACCGTATTATCAAAACAAAGCTAGATTTATTTTTCTGGAATTTTTCGATTCAGTTTGTGGCCCTGGCAAATTGAAATGTACGTTCAAATCAAATATTGAATGTTTTATATTTTAATTTGATAAATAACTGACCATAACAGTTGAATTGGCCAACGAAACATATCCCAATGTATCAGGAATGGGGGTATTTAGCTAGGGGCGACAGTCGTTGGGTTTGATTTCGAGTTCGTTTGTAAAAACACTATTTAAAATTTCCTATAAATCTTCGACCAATAGGATTTTTCCTTTAAAAATAAATAAATAAATATTGCAAGAAACCCTAGCCGCCAGGCGATTTCGACGTTCCTCGTTGCTCCGTGCTTCTCTTCCATTTTCCGACCGCCACAGGCGACGCTAAGCCGCGCCACCACCACCACTCCACTCGCCTTTGTCCCGTCTTCACATCCGACCCAGTCTCGCCACCATCAGAAGCGCCGCCATCGAGTTCTGATGCTCCAAAGTGGGCGCATCTAAGTCGCCGCCCAGGGTTCATATCGACGTCGAACTGGAAGAGACTGGTGGCGCCAGAAAGCCCTTCCCTCCCTCGTCGACGTCCAACAATCTGATCGACCTATCGAGCAACGAATCGAGAGAAAAAATCAAAACCTAAATTTGAGCAGGTTTGAAAACTAACGGGTTATGTAATTTTGAACTGTTTTTAACACTATAAAGCATTGCAAAACTTTGAAAAATAATATCTTTTTCGTTCTTTAACGAAATTTGATGAAACAGGAGACACCGTGACCGCAAGGAGGCTCTCTACATTCTAGAAGAAGCCGCGGATTTTTCTGATCTTCCTACGATTTTTAGCACTGCAATAACCAATGTGAGGAATCTAAACTAAATTGTGTGAATGGAATCGCGTTGTATAAATTATATAAGCGGAGTGTAAGTTATATACGCATTGTATACCTCATGTACATGTGTTGTATAAGTTATATTAGCGATGTGTAAATTATACAAGTGTTGAATGAAACATATATGCTTTGAATTGTGATGAATTGCAAGTGAATTATAATATATATATATATATATACTCCCCTCGTCCACAGACTGTAATGACCCAGATTTCCGTAACATCAGAGTTGACTATAGACATCATACGTCCAACCCAAATATCACGAAAATACGAAACATTTTTTTTTAGAAGAAAGAGGTAGAAAAAGAACAGAAATAACAACACAGATTCTCACATCGCAGCGGAACAAAATATAATATATCATAACTTTGAAATACAAAATCTTAACTATATAACAAACACTTATCAGAGTACAACACTTAAAACACAACGGAACAACACTATAACTAGATAACGCTGAAGCCTCCTGCTCCAAGCTCCTTTAGATAGATCTGTAAAATCCTGAACTACTTGACTGCCCGTACAAATTTAGGCACCCAAGAGTATAGGTAGAACAAAACAAAATATACTCCGGGTCAGTCATGGGACTGGTTTGAGTAAACAGTTTAAAACAGTTTCAGAAAACTAAATGATATCTCATAAGACCACGCCGTATAACACGGAACGGGTTTTTCCCTTATGAGAATCCAAACACTTGATTTAACTTTCAAAATCCCTTCGAAAGGAATAATAATCTTTATATCAAAACTCTTTTGATATTATAATAATGTCTATATCAAGTAAATAACAATCTAGTGGAACTTTTGCATCTCACGTTCCACATATATATACAATCATAAACCGCAAGCACGTATTGGGTATTTGATTTCCAACTATGACAAGGTATGGAACCACCTTCCGCTGGTATATCTCTAGAGGAGAATACACCGAGTTCAACAAGAACATCTTGCAACTCAGCCACACATGACCGACCACTCATTTCGCTTGAGTGTATCGAATGTATATCACCAACGGTTGGGATCAGCAACCGTTTCCCGAATGGGACAGCATCGACAATAGATTTTTAGAAGTAAATGAAACTCTAGATCAGGTGATTATACACCCTAATAGGTGCGACCTACATAGCCATGCTGCTTGCCCGATTTCTGTCATTTACCGGATGATGAGGCTTGAAGCTACGCTTTATCATCATACCAGATTCACTTCGAATGCCACATCATCAAATCCATCAAATCACCGATTTACGTCCTCAACGGTACATTACGTGTCAGCTAAAAGAAGTTTCCTTCTCCGCTTCCACTCTTGGTACAGTTGAAGAAATCAATGTACGTGACCATTCCGGAAATACTCTGTCAGACATTCATCCATACAAGTCACCCAGGAATAGGATGAACCAAAGGCACAATTTCTATTAGTAGAAAAAGTCCTTACACTCTACTCCGTCTTTGATTATCTTTATATAATCTGATTCGCACGCTACTGCCGATATGGAGTGGTTCTTCGGATAATAATCCAACCGGTCTCTCCATATTGACAACAATGGACAAAACTTCGATAGTCTGTGATTTAACTATCGAATAAAAACAAGTGTTTCGATAGTCGATGATTTAACTATCGAAGAAAACAAGTGTTCATCCAAACATCCAACAATCACTGAACCTTTAATTAATATTTCATCATTTCTCTATTTCTTTATCAATATTTGTTAACCAAATATTTTCAATAACCATGTTGGCCTTTTATGTTATTGGGAAAACATTTCCATATATCGCCTCCTTTATTTTCTAAACTTTAGAAAATATATGTTATTTTAAATTCGAAAATATTCCAATTACTTATCTCTTTTCCAATCTCGTTTATTCCTATACTTAGGAAATATTTATTTTTCTATTTCCAAGCTTACATTTCATTTGGGTTAAAACGGATGTTGTGTAAAACATCGTTACGACAACCCAAATACTACATTCAACTAAATCTTATTCAACATTGATCTTCGAGCCTGAAATCTTACTATTCATTTGTTAATAATGAAATTAATCAAGTTGGGGTATAACTACCTCTCAGACCTTGACTGAATAACATTTATAACGTCAAAACAGATATGACTACTTACTCGAACAATCAACAACATACAACTACTTCTTTACCTTTAAACACGTATACACTTTTCCTTTCTATTCTTACTGGATTTTATTCTTATACTTCCTTTTTGATTATACTATTCTATTTCTAAATTCGCTTCCTTATCAACTTCTATATATGTTGATACGTTGATTTCTAACTATCAAATTATCTTAAAAATATTCTATCTCCTTAAATTCCCGGAAAAATTCGCCGTAACCTCCTTTGTACCGGGAGCATCGGGAAAATCCCCAAACTGCCACACAGGCCTTCTCCAATCAAAAAGAAAAAGGAAAAGCCAAGCGGCTAGCCGATGCGGCGCATAAAATCTCATATATGAATTAAATACATACCTTTTTATCGGGCACTCTATTTATTTCACTTCTATACTTTATTCCAAACCTGTCTCCTGTATGTCTATACATGTCCAATCTATTTTAACTAAACCAATCGTTTTAACTAAATTTGTTAATTAAATCTGTTAATTAACTTCTTAGTCTAATCCACTTCTATTTATCCAAATCTATTTATTATAAATCCCATTTGAATTTCTATATTCAAATTCCATTTGAAATACTATATTCAAATTCTATAGTTAAACTCCATTTGAATTCTATGCCTTATTCAAATTCTATTCAATTCCTTATATTCAAAGTCCATTTGAATTCTCGGCATTATTTATAAACAACGTTTATAACTTCAATTCAAATCCCACCTTTCCATTTATAAACAACGTTTATAAATTCAATTCAAGTCCCATATTTTCATTTATAAACAAAGTTTATAAATTCGATTCAAATCCCATATTTTCATTTATAAACAAAGTTTATAAATTCAATTCAAATCCCATATTTTCATTTATAAACAAAGTTTATAAATTCGATTCAAATCCCAAATTTTCATTTATAAACAAAGTTTATAAAATCAATATTCGTTTTATATATCTTCAAAACAAGTAAATATTTCCTATAGTTCATTAAAAATTCAAATTCTATTTATAAAAATAGAATTCACTTTTTAAATCTCAAATACCCTTTCAGGGTATTTTATAAATCAATATCCCAAGCCCCAGTGATATTTAAACAATCAAATCAACCAATTTTCAATCATTTGATTTTTAACACATCATATATGAATATATATGAAATCAAACAAACAAACAAACAGA
Source organism: Allium sativum (assembly GCA_030737875.1). NCBI lineage: Eukaryota > Viridiplantae > Streptophyta > Magnoliopsida > Asparagales > Amaryllidaceae > Allium > Allium sativum. The sequence goes on from CM060913.1 coordinate 659,684,750, forward strand.
ATATTTTTTTTTTGAGGAATCCAGTTGGATTCCTCCAACCTGTTTTCCTGCATCCACAGACGTTACTCAACATAGTAATACCCATCCTGCTTCGAGGCAGGATATCGCGGTATAGAAGGTCATCCACTAATCATAGCGTGGGGCGTATAGGGTAATCATCCGCTAATGAAACCGCGGGCATCCGCTAATGAGACTGCGGGAATCCAACCAATCATCAACCCAATATATATATATCCTAAATAACTAATATATATTTTAAAACAATCAGACAGCATTCAAACAAGCACAGACAATTATTTTTAACTATATAAAAATAATTCTAAATAAATGGTGAGTGAGGTTTACTCACCGAGATTATTTCCAGTTGTCGATATCGTGTTTATTCCCAAATCACCGTCTACGACTCCACTCAAATTACAAACGACTTCTAGCTCGAATAGCTCGCAGCCATCGACCAGTTGGTCTTGTTTTTTTCAAGATTTTTGAACCTTGTATAAAATTAAATAACATTGTTTTAAATCAACAATATTATTATTTATTTAATGATCAAAAATAAAGATCTAACCTTTATTTACTTTCATACTCAAGCGATTAGTTTATAAATTTATTTTCTTGCTAACTAATTCTTTCTATATAACTGATTATATAAATTAATCTATTCATTTTTATATAAACAAATTTCTTAAATAGTTTTCAATTAGAAATAAAACAAATAAAATTACCTTAATTTTATTTCAAAAGCTCGACCAATTCATGAAGTATATCCCTGACCAGTCCCTATAAAATGCCATCAGCCCATATCGGCACTTCACCGAACACCTCGTAGCCAATTCCCTTTTCTCCTTCTCTATTAAATGTTTGAAACTACTTCATCCTCATTTCTATAAAATTCTCAACTCCATTATCCCCTCGACTCTTCACGGACACAATACCAGAAATTCCATAGTCGCCCTCTTCCTGAGCTGCTCCTACCTGTCGAGATTCATTCCCAGGCTTGCGAATCCCAATTCCCAAACATACTTCGATCCTTGTCACCACTAAATTCACCAAAAATCCAAAGCAGGGTGCCAGGGCCCTTCGCTAACGTGAGTCCATGCTATAAGCAGAAATCGAAGCCATTCATTTAGGGGAAAATCGAGCCCTAGTCTAGTATATCGTCCTCCGAACTCGAGTTGAAAAGCATCGAGTCTTCCCCCTTGTAAATCGCGACCACCTGACTGTTGCTCCCATTGTTGCCAGTGCCTCCAGCTATGTCTTCGAGCTTCCGAGAACGTGTGGCCTTCAATTTCGCTAATGGTAAATATCGCGATATGGGTTTCAGGCGACATCCATTTTTGATTTGGGGAAGTTTGAAAATAAGTAAATAAAGGAAATTCTATCCTTTGGTTTGCTTAAGTAAAAGGGCTGCGGCCATTTTCTGTAACAACCCGGAAAATCTGGGCCAGTTTAAAATTTTTATTTTGGCAATTTTAGCGAATTTTGATTATTTAAAATGAATTATTTTAAATAATATCGACGAGAAAATTTATTTTGAATATAGTTCGAACGTATATATTATATACGTCGTCGTTAGAATATATAATAATTATATATAATTATAAAAGGAATTGAAAATGGCGCGGTAGTTCGAAAATTCGATTTCTAATTTCAAATGAATATACAGAATTCAATATAAGTCAGAATTGAACGAAACAAGGAATATTTGAATCTGTATAACTATATCTTTGTAACGAAGTTAACAAACTGAGATTTCATCTTAGAAATGATAAGATATGTCCAGTTGAAAATTAGAAATAGTCGCTGTGGAATTTATATATATTTTTATATATATAAGGCCCTTAAAAATGGACATTTTGCAAATGACCTCGGATTTCGACGAAATCAGTTTTGTTGGGTCCGCAGTGTCAAGTTATTGCTAGGTTTCAAATTTCATAATTTTTCGAATCAATATGTGAGCGTGGCAAAGGAAAACGTGTTTGACCAGTTTCAGTTGATTTTAATCGACTGAAAATTGGCCATTTTTCAAACGGTCTCAGAATTTGACGAAACTAGTTTTGTTAGGACCGTATCGTCAATACGAAGCTAGAAAATATTTTTCTGGAATTTTTCTAGTTAGTATGTGACCCCGGTAATTTGAAATGTGCGTTTAAAATTCAATATAGTAATTTAAATGTAAATATTAACGGAGACTGATTCAAACAGTCGAATCAACATACGATACATATCCCATTGTGTTCGGAATGGGGGTGAAACGCTATGGACGACAGGCGGTGGACCTCGTTTAGAGGTCGTTTGAAAAAGTTGACTTTTTGAATTAAAATAAAATAATTAAATTAATAAAAAAAAATATATAATCCCTCTTCCCTCCCTATACCTCCAGGCCCCCCCCCCCGATAATTCAGAATCGAAAAAGAAAAAAAAAAAAAGAAAAAAAAAGGGAGATCGAAATCGCGTCGAAGCCCCCCCCCACGCCGCCGCCGGTGGCAGAGCCACCACCACCTCGCGCGCCCCCCCCAGAGCCGTCGCGCAGCGCCCCTCCTCTTCCCTCTCCACTCTCCTCCTCCAACGTGAAGAACCCTAATTCCGCACCCCCTTGCTCACCTGAACCCTAGCCGCCGCAACCAGACCCCCTCCACCTCGCCTCGCAGCTCCGCTGCTCCCTCCTACTCGCGAACCCCCAAAGCGACGGAAGCCACAGCCCCCCCTGGACCCAAAACCGATGATGAACCCCCCCCCTGTAAGTATTTTCTGATTTTATTTATTTTATTTACTGATTTTATTTGTTTTATTAACTGAATTTTATTTGCTTATTAATCTGAATTTTTAAATTTTAAAAACTGATTTTATTTATTTTAAAACTGATTTTATTTATTTTAAAACAGATTTTATTTATTTATTTTAAGACGTGACTTTTAAAACAGAAAAGATTTGATTTTTAAAAGTAATATAATACGATCTTTATATTTTTAAAGTGATAAAAATATAGTTTTTATATTTTTAAAGAATTAAAAATATAATCTTTATAGGATAGAGAATATTAAAATATCATCTTTGTATATGTAGCAAAATAAAAATCTGATTTTTATTTTATATACGTTGAAATCAAGTGATGTCTTTAAATTTAAAAAGGTGAAATCTTTAAATTTAAAAAGGTGAAATCTTTAAATTTAAAAAGGTGAAATCTTTAAATTTAAAAAGGTGAGATCTTTAAATTTAAAAAGGTGAAATCTTTAAATTCAAAAAGGCGAAATCTTTATATGGAAAATAGCGGGATAAAAATATAATTTTTTATCTATATAACATAGAAGTAAAAATTCGATTTTTATATTGAATAGCAAAGTAAAAACTCGATTTTTATATTGAATAGCAAAGTAAAAATTCGATTTTTATAATGAATAGCAAAGTAAAATTTCGATTTTTATATATTGAATAGCATAGTAAAAATTCGATTTTTAAATATATGAAGTGATTATAAAAGTATGATTTTTAAATTGAAAGTGAATAAATAAAAATGTGATTTTTATTTTAAAGACATCGAAATATAAAAATGTGATTTTTATATATATAGTGACTACGGGCAACGAAGACGATGAAGATGAAGATTTCTATCAAATGAAGTGCCGTGGAGCTTGGATAGCTTTCGGTGAGAATTTCTCACCTTTCAATTTATTTTTCTAGTTATATATATATATACTAGGATGCAGACGGTGCTTAGTAGCACCCGACACAATCGTCCACAGACCATGGACTTGTTTGTTTGATTGATTGGTGATTGATTGCGATATTGGTTTGAATGTGATTTGTGGTATGAAAAATCGAATCGATAAATTGGTTAGGATTAGACGTGCGCCGTTATAAGGCGAAGGAGTAAGGCTAGGTTAGACCCTTACTCCAAATTTTGTGGTTTGCATAACGAAAGTGAATTTGATTGATATGTGAATGGCGTGGGCCTTCACTAGACCGGGGACAAGGCTAGGCCTTATCCCGTTTTTAGTATCGTGCCGTTATGCCGCCGAAATTTTCTAAAATATGTTAGAAAAATAAAAATATCATTTTATTGAATAAATGAATTGAATAGAAATTCATAAGTTGAAATAAAATGTTTTATCGTTAAAAATATAATTTTTAACGTGAAGTGAATAAAATAGAATATTCATTTACAAACCAGATGGTTTGTTTATGTACACCTATTTGAATGACATTGATTGGGACGATAAATTTTACACATCGCCCAACAACACAAATAAAATATGTGTTTGATTGTTTGAAACCCCACACGGGTGTTGGGATGAAATTTGAAGTTCACTCATCCTGATTGATTGAATATGTCGATCGATTGATTGACAGGCTGTTATAAGCGTTGAATATCTATATTTGATGCTTTTACAGTGTAGTGCACTTTGGTTGATGGTTGATTATTTTCAATGTTAGTATATACATGTGTTGTATGAAAATCCATATAATTAACTTTATATGGTGATTGATTGGGCCTCATTCCAATTTGAAAAATAAAGAATATTATAAAATAAAAGTTCATGTGTTGACAGTACTCATTCATTGAGATTGGTCATGTGTTGAACGAAATATTTTGATAATAACAACTATTTTGAAAAAGAAATATTTGAAATAGAATATTTGAAAATAGAAATTTATGAAGCCGTGTTGATTAGATTGACGCCATTTTGACGTGAATCGATATTTATATCGATTTTATTCATCTTAAAAATGAATATTGAAAAGTGATTTCGAAATCGAATATTTTGAATTGAATTGAAAACGATTTCGAAATGAATTGAATTGAAAACGATTTCGAAATGAATTGAATTGAAAACGATTTCGAAATGAATTGAATTGAAAACGACTTCGAATTGAATTGAAAACGATTTCGAAATGAATTGAATTGAAAACGATTTCGAAATGAATTGAATTGAAAACGATTTCGAAATGAATTGAATTGAAAACGAATTGAAATGAATTCAAAATTGAATTGAAATTTGAATTGAATAGAAATGAATTTTAAAACGAATTTATAAAGAAGAATTCAATTTTGCTTTGAATTGAAATAGAAGTTGAAATAGAATTTGAAACGAATTTAAAACTATTTATATAATTCGTTATAAATAGAAATCGACGAAATATATATTATATATATTATATATATAATATAATGGCCTGAATAGAACGCGCCGCGCCGCGGCAGTTCGCGAATTTCGACCATTTGTTTCAAACGGACATTACGGGAGATCCGACCGTCGGATTCTCCTAAAACCGGAACCATTGGGTTCGTATCGAAAAGAGCTTTCTAAAGAATATTAGAAATTAGAAATCTAACGGTTGGATTTGGAATTATGTCCAAATCAAATTCGAAAAAGGTCGCTGTAAGTGCAGTTCGATGGCCATTGTTGGAAATCGACTGAACGGGCCTTGATAAAATTATTAAAAATAGTAATAATTTGTGTAAAATCATAAGAAATGATTTAGAAAGAATTGGGATGAAAAACTCCATATTTGAAAAGATAAAAATAGATTTTTATCGAAATAAACTAGTTTTGAACTAGAATTATAATTCTATTTATTTTATTTTTTTTAATAAATAAATTGAATTCGAAATGGGTTTGAAAATAACCAAAATTTCCAATGAATGCATTGGAGTGGATTTGAATCGAAATTGTCTTCGGAATATTTCGATGTTGGAATTCGTGATTATACAGGTGTTGTTATGGAAATTTGAAAGATATATATTTATATCGCTATTTCCAATACGACATTTGTTAGTCGTAGAATTCGATATTGAATATAAGCCGATATATTTTCTATTCAGAGCCTTGTATTGAATATCGAATGTGATTTGGGTTTGTCGTGAATGGTGTCTTCACTAACACTGTTCTTGAGCCCTGTTGAGAAAAGATTAAATCTTTTTATTTAGATTTAATGAAGTGTACCAATTAAATGATATTTAATTGGAATTGATATTGATTTTTGGGTTTATCGTGAACAGTGTTTTAAATAACACTTGTTCTTTAACCCGATAATTAATGAATGTGATTTGGGTTTGTCGTGAATGGTGTCTTCACTAACACTGTTCTTGAACCCAGTTGAGAAAAGATTAAATCTTTTTATTTAGATTTAATGAAGTGTACCAATTAAATAATATTTAATTGGAATTGAATTGATATTGATTTTTGGGTTTATCGTGAACAGTGTTTTAAATAACACTTGTTCTTTAACCCGATAATTAATGAATGTGATTTGGGTTTGTCGTGAATGGTGTCTTCACTAACACTGTTCTTGAACCCAGTTGAGAAAAGATTAAATCTTTTTATTTAGATTTAATGAAGTGTACCAATTAAATAATATTTAATTGGAATTGAATTGATATTGATTTTTGGGTTTATCGTGAGCAGTGTTTTAAATAACACTTGTTCTTTAACCCGATAATTAATGGGATATGACTTTGGGTTTATCGTGGACCGTGTTTTAAATGACACTGATTCTTTAACCCAGTCACAGATTAAAACTAAGTGGAGTTTTAATGAATCTTTAATTAGATTGAAAAGATCGAGAATGGAGTATCACCAGTTTTGCTCCAGGCGATAGTTAAATCTTTAATTAGATTTGAACGTGAAATTTAGAAACTAACTGTCGGTTAGCTAAGTAGAATGGTTTTCTGGATATTGATCTGATGTTGGTTTCGGCCTTCGGGGTTAATATTTGGGGAATTATTCTCTTGATTAATTTACGGTTAATGACTAATGAGTTGGAATGAGGCGTATGTTGTGTTTGTGTAACACTTTTATAATATATACGCGAGTTATTCGGAAAGGCCGGGTTTATCCCATTCTGAGTAACTGATACGACGATAAGTCGAAGAAGAAGACGATGGTCGAAGACCGGAGGTCTTCACGTCGTTTGGGTGATAACTGATGATCTTGATTGGGCTGTACACCCAAGAAGATGGAAACAGTTAGTGATCGTCCAGACGTACTTGGAGATCGATGGATATGCGGGGTACTAGGTGCCTCCGGTTTCGTTCAGACCCAGAACGGACTTGTAAATGGACTGTGTGTCTGACATCGGATTTCATTCTGTGTGACTGATATCGGTTGCATAGGATGGTTTGCCTGTGTGGCATGCTAAGATGCAAATGATCAAGGCTTCTGTTGAAAAGCAAAGTCTTGTGGTTGATGATCAAAGCACGGCCTTTGTGGCGTAGCTTTGTGTAACGTTTACCTCGCGTGTTTCACACCAGGTATGAACCAAAAACGGGAGACGGACCTCAGGGAGGACTTGCGTTTCTTTCTAGTTAGAAGTGGCGTCAGTGGTTTTACACGCCCTGACGAGTTTGACTTATGTGGTTGTTGCGGTTGCGAGGCGCCTCGGTTATATCGGTTTCGGCCGAATGCATTCTGGTCGGCTGACGGACCAGACTTACACCCCATAGGGTGGGGAGACGTATTGTTCAGGCACTATAATCCACTCCGTGTGGACCGGCCCTGTCGCTCCATGGGGCAGTTGCGGCTGTTCCTGTGGCTCGGGCTAGAGAGTCACGAATCGGTTGAGGACTATCTTTTGCCTCGGTTCATAGACGGAAATCCAATTTCCAAATACGTGACATTTGCGGTTTTATTTGTAAACCTATATATGGCGACATGATATATGGTACCCATGCCGCCTATGATTGATACTTATGATTTGAAGTGTTTTATACACTATACACTTATAATAGTATCAAATGATTTGTTTTAAAACGTATCAAGCATTCTTTGGCTGTTATAAGGGAAAACCCTATCCTCGACTGCGTTGCATTGTGTGATGGGACCTGGGTCTTATAACAGCTTCATCTTTCTTTATTTAGCATTGCGCTGTTTGTTTTATGCACTGGTATTCTTGGGAGGAAACCCGTTCCGTGTTATACGGCGTGGTCCCTTGATTTACCTAATGATTTAAAATAAAGATTAACTGTTTTAGTTCTCACACCAGTCCCATGACTGACCTGGAGTTTATTGTTTTAACCTAAACTCTGGGTGCCCTTATTTTGACACGGGCAGCTAGTAGTTTTGGTTTTGCAGATTTATATTCACAGGATCCTGGTTTACAGCTGGAACGATATCCGGAAAGCTTTGTATCCGTATATCTCTTCTAGTTGTGTATTCTATTATTTTCCGCTGCTATGTATTTAAATGTAATTTAAATCTCTGATATTTCTGTGTAATATTCGTTTATACTCTGTATATTCTTGTAATCTGATGCATTGTTGTAATATACAGTGAAACGTTCTTTTATATGTGTTCTGCTGTGGTTTGTTCTCGAACTATCCGACGCTTTCCTTTACGGGGAGGTTGCGGGTCTTCACACGTGGTATCAGAGCTTTGGTTTACAAAGCTAGAGAACAAGACACATTAGAACCATACGAAAGAATTCATCAGATATTGGATTAGTAATATCCAATTAGAATGACTCGTTAGAGATAGGATCAGTAGTATCCTAGAACGAGTGTGAAGAGTATGTTTTTGAAAATGAAAACAAATTTCGTTTTGAAAATTTAAATCAATTATTCGTATTTGATTATTTATTTTATATTGATTAGGACAATCCGATATATAAAGATTTTGTATATATGTCTTGCAAACGTGTATTCGAAGTTTTAATATATTGGGTAGATATAGAATCCCTCTAGTGCCCGGGAATGATTCTGGTGATGGGGCACTGTCGCCAGTATTTATTTTCGAGCGACGAAAGTGAGATTTCTATATATTTCCTATTGACTGGTGTGAGAACCAAAATTAGATAGGGCCTATTGTTGTGATTTGGCATTAAAAATCTGATTCTTGTATATGTATCAAAATTATGAATTTGAAACTCTAATTCACTAATTGATTGATGTTTGTGTTGTTTGTTTATTTGTTTGCTAATTTTGAACCATTTAGCCTAACTGAATCAAATATTGAATTGTATTGAAATTTGGTCGCATTTGCTTGCATATACATATATATCATTGAACAGGTCATAGCAAGGAGGCTAGAGCCAGAGAATAAAATTTGTTTGCCCGACAAATAGGTACATGTTTACTACATAATTTCCTGTTTTGTTTGGGTGATGATGATTTTGTGAGCCTATTGGCTAGCCGCTTGGCTTTTTCTTTTTCTTTTTGAGATCTGAAGGACCGGGGAAGCTATTTGAAATTCCCCGATGCTCCCGGTGCAGGGGAGGTTATGGCGAAATTTTTCGAAAATTTAGGGTGTTAGCCAAATTTTTGAATTTTTGAAAATTCTCAAAAACTAAAGAGTTGGAGAATGGAAGCCAGGTCGAGCGTAGAGTTGAATAGTCAAACCACTTTCGACTTTGTTCCTTTTCGGGGACGAAAAGTTTTAAGTGGGGGAGATTGTAACAACCCGGAAAATCTGGGCCAGTTTAAAATTTTTATTTTGGCAATTTTAGCGAATTTTGATTATTTAAAATGAATTATTTTAAATAATATCGACGAGAAAATTTATTTTGAATATAGTTCGAACGTATATATTATATACGTCGTCGTTAGAATATATAATAATTATATATAATTATAAAAGGAATTGAAAATGGCGCGGTAGTTCGAAAATTCGATTTCTAATTTCAAATGAATATACAGAATTCAATATAAGTCAGAATTGAACGAAACAAGGAATATTTGAATCTGTATAACTATATCTTTGTAACGAAGTTAACAAACTGAGATTTCATCTTAGAAATGATAAGATATGTCCAGTTGAAAATTAGAAATAGTCGCTGTGGAATTTATATATATTTTTATATATATAAGGCCCTTAAAAATGGACATTTTGCAAATGACCTCGGATTTCGACGAAATCAGTTTTGTTGGGTCCGCAGTGTCAAGTTATTGCTAGGTTTCAAATTTCATAATTTTTCGAATCAATATGTGAGCGTGGCAAAGGAAAACGTGTTTGACCAGTTTCAGTTGATTTTAATCGACTGAAAATTGGCCATTTTTCAAACGGTCTCAGAATTTGACGAAACTAGTTTTGTTAGGACCGTATCGTCAATACGAAGCTAGAAAATATTTTTCTGGAATTTTTCTAGTTAGTATGTGACCCCGGTAATTTGAAATGTGCGTTTAAAATTCAATATAGTAATTTAAATGTAAATATTAACGGAGACTGATTCAAACAGTCGAATCAACATACGATACATATCCCATTGTGTTCGGAATGGGGGTGAAACGCTATGGACGACAGGCGGTGGACCTCGTTTAGAGGTCGTTTGAAAAAGTTGACTTTTTGAATTAAAATAAAATAATTAAATTAATAAAAAAAAATATATAATCCCTCTTCCCTCCCTATACCTCCAGGCCCCCCCCCCGATAATTCAGAATCGAAAAAGAAAAAAAAAAAAAGAAAAAAAAAGGGAGATCGAAATCGCGTCGAAGCCCCCCCCCACGCCGCCGCCGGTGGCAGAGCCACCACCACCTCGCGCGCCCCCCCCAGAGCCGTCGCGCAGCGCCCCTCCTCTTCCCTCTCCACTCTCCTCCTCCAACGTGAAGAACCCTAATTCCGCACCCCCTTGCTCACCTGAACCCTAGCCGCCGCAACCAGACCCCCTCCACCTCGCCTCGCAGCTCCGCTGCTCCCTCCTACTCGCGAACCCCCAAAGCGACGGAAGCCACAGCCCCCCCTGGACCCAAAACCGATGATGAACCCCCCCCCCTGTAAGTATTTTCTGATTTTATTTATTTTATTTACTGATTTTATTTGTTTTATTAACTGAATTTTATTTGCTTATTAATCTGAATTTTTAAATTTTAAAAACTGATTTTATTTATTTTAAAACTGATTTTATTTATTTTAAAACAGATTTTATTTATTTATTTTAAGACGTGACTTTTAAAACAGAAAAGATTTGATTTTTAAAAGTAATATAATACGATCTTTATATTTTTAAAGTGATAAAAATATAGTTTTTATATTTTTAAAGAATTAAAAATATAATCTTTATAGGATAGAGAATATTAAAATATCATCTTTGTATATGTAGCAAAATAAAAATCTGATTTTTATTTTATATACGTTGAAATCAAGTGATGTCTTTAAATTTAAAAAGGTGAAATCTTTAAATTTAAAAAGGTGAAATCTTTAAATTTAAAAAGGTGAAATCTTTAAATTTAAAAAGGTGAGATCTTTAAATTTAAAAAGGTGAAATCTTTAAATTCAAAAAGGCGAAATCTTTATATGGAAAATAGCGGGATAAAAATATAATTTTTTATCTATATAACATAGAAGTAAAAATTCGATTTTTATATTGAATAGCAAAGTAAAAACTCGATTTTTATATTGAATAGCAAAGTAAAAATTCGATTTTTATAATGAATAGCAAAGTAAAATTTCGATTTTTATATATTGAATAGCATAGTAAAAATTCGATTTTTAAATATATGAAGTGATTATAAAAGTATGATTTTTAAATTGAAAGTGAATAAATAAAAATGTGATTTTTATTTTAAAGACATCGAAATATAAAAATGTGATTTTTATATATATAGTGACTACGGGCAACGAAGACGATGAAGATGAAGATTTCTATCAAATGAAGTGCCGTGGAGCTTGGATAGCTTTCGGTGAGAATTTCTCACCTTTCAATTTATTTTTCTAGTTATATATATATATACTAGGATGCAGACGGTGCTTAGTAGCACCCGACACAATCGTCCACAGACCATGGACTTGTTTGTTTGATTGATTGGTGATTGATTGCGATATTGGTTTGAATGTGATTTGTGGTATGAAAAATCGAATCGATAAATTGGTTAGGATTAGACGTGCGCCGTTATAAGGCGAAGGAGTAAGGCTAGGTTAGACCCTTACTCCAAATTTTGTGGTTTGCATAACGAAAGTGAATTTGATTGATATGTGAATGGCGTGGGCCTTCACTAGACCGGGGACAAGGCTAGGCCTTATCCCGTTTTTAGTATCGTGCCGTTATGCCGCCGAAATTTTCTAAAATATGTTAGAAAAATAAAAATATCATTTTATTGAATAAATGAATTGAATAGAAATTCATAAGTTGAAATAAAATGTTTTATCGTTAAAAATATAATTTTTAACGTGAAGTGAATAAAATAGAATATTCATTTACAAACCAGATGGTTTGTTTATGTACACCTATTTGAATGACATTGATTGGGACGATAAATTTTACACATCGCCCAACAACACAAATAAAATATGTGTTTGATTGTTTGAAACCCCACACGGGTGTTGGGATGAAATTTGAAGTTCACTCATCCTGATTGATTGAATATGTCGATCGATTGATTGACAGGCTGTTATAAGCGTTGAATATCTATATTTGATGCTTTTACAGTGTAGTGCACTTTGGTTGATGGTTGATTATTTTCAATGTTAGTATATACATGTGTTGTATGAAAATCCATATAATTAACTTTATATGGTGATTGATTGGGCCTCATTCCAATTTGAAAAATAAAGAATATTATAAAATAAAAGTTCATGTGTTGACAGTACTCATTCATTGAGATTGGTCATGTGTTGAACGAAATATTTTGATAATAACAACTATTTTGAAAAAGAAATATTTGAAATAGAATATTTGAAAATAGAAATTTATGAAGCCGTGTTGATTAGATTGACGCCATTTTGACGTGAATCGATATTTATATCGATTTTATTCATCTTAAAAATGAATATTGAAAAGTGATTTCGAAATCGAATATTTTGAATTGAATTGAAAACGATTTCGAAATGAATTGAATTGAAAACGATTTCGAAATGAATTGAATTGAAAACGATTTCGAAATGAATTGAATTGAAAACGACTTCGAATTGAATTGAAAACGATTTCGAAATGAATTGAATTGAAAACGATTTCGAAATGAATTGAATTGAAAACGATTTCGAAATGAATTGAATTGAAAACGAATTGAAATGAATTCAAAATTGAATTGAAATTTGAATTGAATAGAAATGAATTTTAAAACGAATTTATAAAGAAGAATTCAATTTTGCTTTGAATTGAAATAGAAGTTGAAATAGAATTTGAAACGAATTTAAAACTATTTATATAATTCGTTATAAATAGAAATCGACGAAATATATATTATATATATTATATATATAATATAATGGCCTGAATAGAACGCGCCGCGCCGCGGCAGTTCGCGAATTTCGACCATTTGTTTCAAACGGACATTACGGGAGATCCGACCGTCGGATTCTCCTAAAACCGGAACCATTGGGTTCGTATCGAAAAGAGCTTTCTAAAGAATATTAGAAATTAGAAATCTAACGGTTGGATTTGGAATTATGTCCAAATCAAATTCGAAAAAGGTCGCTGTAAGTGCAGTTCGATGGCCATTGTTGGAAATCGACTGAACGGGCCTTGATAAAATTATTAAAAATAGTAATAATTTGTGTAAAATCATAAGAAATGATTTAGAAAGAATTGGGATGAAAAACTCCATATTTGAAAAGATAAAAATAGATTTTTATCGAAATAAACTAGTTTTGAACTAGAATTATAATTCTATTTATTTTATTTTTTTTAATAAATAAATTGAATTCGAAATGGGTTTGAAAATAACCAAAATTTCCAATGAATGCATTGGAGTGGATTTGAATCGAAATTGTCTTCGGAATATTTCGATGTTGGAATTCGTGATTATACAGGTGTTGTTATGGAAATTTGAAAGATATATATTTATATCGCTATTTCCAATACGACATTTGTTAGTCGTAGAATTCGATATTGAATATAAGCCGATATATTTTCTATTCAGAGCCTTGTATTGAATATCGAATGTGATTTGGGTTTGTCGTGAATGGTGTCTTCACTAACACTGTTCTTGAGCCCTGTTGAGAAAAGATTAAATCTTTTTATTTAGATTTAATGAAGTGTACCAATTAAATGATATTTAATTGGAATTGATATTGATTTTTGGGTTTATCGTGAACAGTGTTTTAAATAACACTTGTTCTTTAACCCGATAATTAATGAATGTGATTTGGGTTTGTCGTGAATGGTGTCTTCACTAACACTGTTCTTGAACCCAGTTGAGAAAAGATTAAATCTTTTTATTTAGATTTAATGAAGTGTACCAATTAAATAATATTTAATTGGAATTGAATTGATATTGATTTTTGGGTTTATCGTGAACAGTGTTTTAAATAACACTTGTTCTTTAACCCGATAATTAATGAATGTGATTTGGGTTTGTCGTGAATGGTGTCTTCACTAACACTGTTCTTGAACCCAGTTGAGAAAAGATTAAATCTTTTTATTTAGATTTAATGAAGTGTACCAATTAAATAATATTTAATTGGAATTGAATTGATATTGATTTTTGGGTTTATCGTGAGCAGTGTTTTAAATAACACTTGTTCTTTAACCCGATAATTAATGGGATATGACTTTGGGTTTATCGTGGACCGTGTTTTAAATGACACTGATTCTTTAACCCAGTCACAGATTAAAACTAAGTGGAGTTTTAATGAATCTTTAATTAGATTGAAAAGATCGAGAATGGAGTATCACCAGTTTTGCTCCAGGCGATAGTTAAATCTTTAATTAGATTTGAACGTGAAATTTAGAAACTAACTGTCGGTTAGCTAAGTAGAATGGTTTTCTGGATATTGATCTGATGTTGGTTTCGGCCTTCGGGGTTAATATTTGGGGAATTATTCTCTTGATTAATTTACGGTTAATGACTAATGAGTTGGAATGAGGCGTATGTTGTGTTTGTGTAACACTTTTATAATATATACGCGAGTTATTCGGAAAGGCCGGGTTTATCCCATTCTGAGTAACTGATACGACGATAAGTCGAAGAAGAAGACGATGGTCGAAGACCGGAGGTCTTCACGTCGTTTGGGTGATAACTGATGATCTTGATTGGGCTGTACACCCAAGAAGATGGAAACAGTTAGTGATCGTCCAGACGTACTTGGAGATCGATGGATATGCGGGGTACTAGGTGCCTCCGGTTTCGTTCAGACCCAGAACGGACTTGTAAATGGACTGTGTGTCTGACATCGGATTTCATTCTGTGTGACTGATATCGGTTGCATAGGATGGTTTGCCTGTGTGGCATGCTAAGATGCAAATGATCAAGGCTTCTGTTGGAAAGCAAAGTCTTGTGGTTGATGATCAAAGCACGGCCTTTGTGGCGTAGCTTTGTGTAACGTTTACCTCGCGTGTTTCACACCAGGT
Organism: Allium sativum; assembly: GCA_030737875.1. Classification (NCBI taxonomy): domain Eukaryota; kingdom Viridiplantae; phylum Streptophyta; class Magnoliopsida; order Asparagales; family Amaryllidaceae; genus Allium; species Allium sativum. The sequence goes on from CM060913.1 coordinate 659,699,966, forward strand.
ATGAACCAAAAACGGGAGACGGACCTCAGGGAGGACTTGCGTTTCTTTCTAGTTAGAAGTGGCGTCAGTGGTTTTACACGCCCTGACGAGTTTGACTTATGTGGTTGTTGCGGTTGCGAGGCGCCTCGGTTATATCGGTTTCGGCCGAATGCATTCTGGTCGGCTGACGGACCAGACTTACACCCCATAGGGTGGGGAGACGTATTGTTCAGGCACTATAATCCACTCCGTGTGGACCGGCCCTGTCGCTCCATGGGGCAGTTGCGGCTGTTCCTGTGGCTCGGGCTAGAGAGTCACGAATCGGTTGAGGACTATCTTTTGCCTCGGTTCATAGACGGAAATCCAATTTCCAAATACGTGACATTTGCGGTTTTATTTGTAAACCTATATATGGCGACATGATATATGGTACCCATGCCGCCTATGATTGATACTTATGATTTGAAGTGTTTTATACACTATACACTTATAATAGTATCAAATGATTTGTTTTAAAACGTATCAAGCATTCTTTGGCTGTTATAAGGGAAAACCCTATCCTCGACTGCGTTGCATTGTGTGATGGGACCTGGGTCTTATAACAGCTTCATCTTTCTTTATTTAGCATTGCGCTGTTTGTTTTATGCACTGGTATTCTTGGGAGGAAACCCGTTCCGTGTTATACGGCGTGGTCCCTTGATTTACCTAATGATTTAAAATAAAGATTAACTGTTTTAGTTCTCACACCAGTCCCATGACTGACCTGGAGTTTATTGTTTTAACCTAAACTCTGGGTGCCCTTATTTTGACACGGGCAGCTAGTAGTTTTGGTTTTGCAGATTTATATTCACAGGATCCTGGTTTACAGCTGGAACGATATCCGGAAAGCTTTGTATCCGTATATCTCTTCTAGTTGTGTATTCTATTATTTTCCGCTGCTATGTATTTAAATGTAATTTAAATCTCTGATATTTCTGTGTAATATTCGTTTATACTCTGTATATTCTTGTAATCTGATGCATTGTTGTAATATACAGTGAAACGTTCTTTTATATGTGTTCTGCTGTGGTTTGTTCTCGAACTATCCGACGCTTTCCTTTACGGGGAGGTTGCGGGTCTTCACATTTTCTTTTGGTATTGAGGACTTCAGTGTTTTCATTAGTACCAGGCATCAATCGTTTTATAAATGGATGGTGTGGTTTACTTTTGAACAGCGAACCCTTTTACTTTGTGGAGGGGAAGAGAAACACGACTAGTTTTTAATTGGTGAAGGGTGGAAGGAAGAAGACCACCAATTATTTTACTTTGATTAGTTTTTGAGCCGGTATCTTTTAAAATTAAAATACCCTTTTATTCTGAACTCCTTACTGAACCCAACAACTAGCATTCCTAGGGTAAAACTGCTATTCTGAACACACTGGGACAGGTATCGAAGCTCAATTCGATCATCTGGAGAAGATATTAATTTAAATTGATTTAAATAAATTTTAAAACAAATAAATTCTTCGATAATCAATTAATATTATTATTTTAATTCAAACAGAATTATGTATTGATTATCTAAACTGATTTCAAATCAGTTTTCACTTCGAATTCAGTTATTCGCTGATTCCTTATTTTGATAATTTAATATATACGATATTAAATCGAAATCGATATTTAAATCGATAACATAAATATAAAAATTTATTTATTTTATCAACTAAATATTTAAATACATTCTAAATATTTAAAATTAGTTGGTCGAAATCCCGGGTCATTACATAGACCATGGACGATATTTATTGTTTGTGATTGACGTGATATTATATGGTATGACGAATGGTTGGAAATAATTGTTTGTGGTTGAAAAATACCTTTGTGGTTGAAAAATACCTTTGTGGTTGAAAAATACCCTCTTGTGGTTGAAACAAATTAGAATAGGATCGTGGAGTTGAAAATAAAACATGCCGCCTTCGTGCGAACTAGATGCATGATCCCCATTGTCAAAAACCGCGAGGTTTTAAGGTAGAGCGAGGAGCTGTACTAGGAACGGTCCCGGTTTTAACTACCCTGCCGTTATGCTGCCGAAATTTTCTGAAATGTACATGTGTTAGAATAATTTTCATTCGTTGAAATAAATTACATATGTTGAAATACATATTCATGTGTTGAGTTGCAATTCATTCGTTGAGTTGAAATTCATGTGTTGAATATTATTTGAATTTAAACAAATAGCTTTAGCGATAAAAATCACATTTTTATATATATACAAACCATAGCGAATATTCATGTGTTGAGTGGCAATTCATTCGTTGAGTTGAAATTCATGTGTTGAATATTATTTGAATTTAAACAAATAGCTTTAGCGATAAAAATCACATTTTTATATATATGCAAACCATAGCGAATATTCCTGTGTTGAGTGGCAATTCATTCGTTGAGTTGAAATTCATGTGTTGAATATTATTTGAATTTAAACAAATAGCTTTAGCGATAAAAATCACATTTTTATATATATACAAACCATAGCGAATATTCATGTGTTGAGTGGCAATTCATTCGTTGAGTTGAAATTCATGCGTTGAATATTATTTGAATTTAAACAAATAGCTTTAGCGATAAAAATCACATTTTTACATATATACAAACTATATAGAATATTAATGTGTTGAGTTGCAATTCGTTCGTCGAGTTGAAATTCATGTGTTGAATGTTATCGTATTTTAAAAATAAAATGAATCGATAATAAAAACTACATTTTTATTGTGAATATGAAGTGTTAAAAACATTCATGTGTTGAATAAATATTTTTGATGATAAAAATATTTCTTTTATCATGTATACGCTTTGAAAAAAATACACACGTGTTGAAATAAATAATAGTTTGCTAGAAATATTATTATTAGCTTTGTTCTCATATATATACATGTGTTGAACAGGAAAAATGGATTAGCTGTAGAGTAAAGAAATTATTTGCGTGCCCGACAAATAGATAAACCTTAATGAGTTGGCTGCGCAATTTTATTTTTATATCAACTCCTGTGAATGCCATTGGATGCGGAGTGCTGGTTATTCTGTGTGAAATAATAAACGACGCCATAGGATAGTAAAAATTAATTTTGAACTACACTACATGGCATACTTCTTGACGATAGGCATACTTCATCATATTCCACATAAGCAATTGGAGCTTGTGTGACGAAGTGGAAGTTTTACCATACGAGCGAGAGGCTTGTATGGTGATGATTTTATACTACAGGTTGAACTGATGACTGATATGGACTATATAAAATATAACGATAAATTGCTAGATTAATAAAAACCCCACATGGGTCAGGAGTTGACAATAATCACGTCTCTCTAGTTATTAGATACGGCACATGGACTATTTATTTCCACACGGAAACGGGGTGACGAGAATTTATTCTCTGGAGTGATTATCTATACATGCTCCCCCGTAAACACCAGAATATATCACTATAAATATGTGAATGCTTTTTAGGATTTATTGGGTACCTAACACGGCCCAATAAATTTCCAAACCCCTCCCCATACAAAGGAGGTTATGGCGAAATTTTTTGAAATATTAAGGCGTTAGTGAAATATTTGAAGTGAAAACGAAGTTGAAAATATAAAATGAATTATAGTTGGAATTATAGAATGAACTATATTTATATATATATAAATATAATTAAAAGGAATCGAAGTCGTGCAGTTCGTGTTTCGGAATCGTAATTTGAAACGATTAGTACGAGAAATCCGACCATCGTATTTTCCCGAAAATGCAACCACTGGGTTCGCCTTGGAAATATCTTCGCAACGGCACCAACCTTGAAAAAATCCAACGGTTGGATTGCCCGGAATGTTTAATTCAAATATGAAGAAAAACAGCGCCAGAATCGTTTATATTTATATATAAATATAAATATAATTAAATTTAATCGAATAACGACTCTGTAGTTTGAATTTTTAAACCGTAACTTCAAACGACTAGTGTGGGAGATCCGACCGTCGGATTTTCACGAAACTGGAACCGTTGGGTTCGCTTTGGGAATATCTACCCACTGATATAGACTTTGTAGAAATCCAACATTTAAATTTTTCGATATGTGTAAAACAAATTAGGGCAAAAACAGCGCCAGGGCCACGACACGACCTGAAACGTCGTTTAATTAAATATGGCCATTTTTAAATAAATAAAAATGGCGAAAAATCATTATAAAATATTATAAGCAACATAGATTGCAAATAAACCAAATGGACTTGAATTGTTTGATATTTGATGGTTGTATGTGCTTGACACGAAAATAACACTAAAGAACTGAAAGATGGATGTCGAATAATATAACCATGGAAAGAATCGATTTAAATTCTAATTACGTGAATTATTTGAAAATGCCGAGCTAACCCTCATTTCAAATAATTTATCGAGCGATTCGAATTGGAAAATGCAAAGACGATTCAAGACCGACGATCTTCGTATCGGTTGGATGGGCGCTGCTGAGATTCCTGACCGGAGTAGCTACCGGAAAGGGGCGGAAGTAGTAGCCGTCTGAACGTATGTGTCGATTGTACGGATATACGAGGAATTTGACGCCTCCGGTTTCGTTCAGACCCAGAACGGACTTGTAAATGGACTGTGTGTTTGACATTGGATTTTGTTCTATACTGATTGATCTCTGTTAAATATATATCTGTTTGGCGGCGGAGAATTTATTCTTTTGCTTAACGCCCTTCTCTGAGACATACGAGCTCAGAGGTTATATATCGATAGAAATCAATCGTATGGAGTGGACTGCCTATGTGGCATGCCAAGATGCTGTGATCAAGGCTTCTGTTGCAAAGCAAAGTCTTGTGGATGATGATCAAAGCACGGTCTGCGTGGCCTGGCTTTGTGTATAGCGTGGATTCGCGAGCCTCACACCCCGGTATGAGTTAAAAAGGGGATACGGACTGCAGGGAGAGCACGACGTTTCTTTCTAGCTATGGTGGTGTCAGTGAATTACCAGCCCTGACATATATATCTATTTTTCACCTATGTGGTTGTTGGAATGCGAGGCGCCTCGATTATAGGTCTGTAAGGACCGGGAAACGTGTGTTCAGGAATAAATAATCCTCAAACGTAAGAGAGGAACGGCCCTGAATATCCAAGGGTTGCCCAGAGTGTGTAGTCCTGAGGCATTTGCTAGAATGTCTCGAAGCGGAGAGGAGCTTGCCCCTTGCCTCGACTCATGACGGAAATCCAATTTCCAATACGAAATAACGGACTCGATTGTAGAACTAGTATGGCGACATAGTAGATGGTAGCTATGCCGCCTATCATTGATATTTATGATGCTATTCGCTTTTGAAACATATATGAACTAGTAATAATATCAATTGATTTTGCTTTATACGTATCAAGCATATTTGGCCATTATAAGGTAAAACTCTATCCTTTGGCTTGCGTTGCATTGTGTGATGGAACCTGAGTCTTATAACGGCTTCATTCTTTTTAAAAGCATTGCGTTGTTTTAAAAGAATTTACTTTGTTTTAAATGCACTAGCAATCACTGGAGTAAACCCGTTCCGCGAAAGTGGCGTGGTCCTATTATTTGCTTATTACTGTTGTTTAAACTGTTAAATAGATTCCTCATACCAGTCCCCATGACTGACTCTTTGTTTGTTTCACTTTGCAAACGCGGGTGCCCTTATTTTCACATGGGCAGCCTAGTTCACAGGTGACAGGTTGTTTTTGGCTCTGCACTGTTGCATAGAGTGCATTTTGGCTCTTGGCGAGGCTGACTTCACAGAGACGACTTTGACATTTTTCGCCATTATTGTACTTATATTATGATTCCGCCACTGGCGATGCAGACTGCTTTACTTTCAGTACTTCTTATTGTACGTATATGTACCGCTTTCGGCGATGTAGACTGATACCCTTATTATGTCTCACTGCATGTATGTATTCCGCCTCTGGCGATGATGACTGATCACTCCCCTTTTGTTTACTAAGTTATATCCTATGCTGTGCTATTCTGATGTTGTTACATGTTGTGATTCCCCTGTCAAATCCATGTAAAATTATTCTATTTATTGTTTCTGCTATTATCTGTACTCTGCTATGATGATTAATGTGTTATATTCCAATGATTATCCTTAATACCGCCCCTCGGATTTTGGGATCGTCACAGTTTAGGTAGAACAAAACAAATAAACTCCGGGTCAGTCAAGGGACTGGTATGAGTAAATAGTTTAAAACAGCTTCAGAAAACTAAATGATAACTCATAAGACTACGTCGTATAACACGTAACGGGTTTTTCCCTTATGAGAATCCAAACGCTTGATTTAACTTTCAAAATCCCTTTTGAAAGGAACGATAATCTTTATATCAAAACTCTTTTGATATTAATATAATGTCTAAATCAAGTAGATAACAATCTAGTGGAACGTTTGCATCTCACGTTCCACATATATATACAAATCATAAACCGCAAGCACGTATTGGGTATTTGATTTCCAACTATGACAAGGTATGGAACCACCTTCCGCTGGTATATCTCTAGAGGAGAATACACCGAGTTCAACAAGAACATCTTGCAACTCAGCCACACATGACCGACCACTCATTTTGCTTGAGTGTATCGAATGTATATTACCAACGGTTGGGATCAGCAACCATTTCCTGAATGGGACAGCATCGACAATAGATTTTTAGACGTAATTAAAACTCTAGATCAGGTGATTATACACCCTAATAGGTACGACCTACATAGCCATGCTGCTTGCCCGATTTCTTTCATTTACCGGTTGATGAGGCCAGAGGCTACGCTTTATCATCACACCAGATTCACTTCGAATGCCACATCGTCAAATCCATCAAATCACCGATTGACGTCCTCAACAGTACATTACATGTTAGCTAAAAGAAGTTTCCTTCTCCGGTTCCACTCTTGGTACAGTTGAAGAAATCAATGTACGTGGCCTTTCTGGAAATACTCTGTCAGACATTCATCCATATAAGTCACCCAGGAACAGGATGAACCGAAGGCACAATTTCTATTAATAAAAAAATGCACTCTACTCCATCTTCGATTATCTTTATATAATCTGATTCGCACGCTACTGCCAATACGGAGTGGTTCTTCGGATAATAATCCAACCAGTCTCTCCATATTGACAACGATGGTCAACTCCGATAGTCTGTGATTTAACTATCGAATAAAAACAAGTGTTTCGATAGTCGATGATTTAACTATCGAAGAAAACAAGTGTTCATCCAATTATCAAACAATCACTAAGCCCTTAATTAATATTCCATTAATTAAATCACTTCTCTATTTCTTTATCAATATTTGTTAACCAAATATTTTCAATAACCATATTGGCCTTTTACATTATTTGGAAAACATTTCCGAATATCGCCTTCCTTTATTTTCTAAAACTTTAGAAAATATATGCTATTTATAATTGGAGATATTCCAATTACTTATCTCTTTTCCGATCTCGTTTCTTTCTAAAATTAGGAAATATTTATAATCATATTTCCAAGCTTACATTTATTTGGGTTAAAACGGATGTTGTGTAAAACATCGTTACGACAACCCAAATACTATATTCAACTAACTCTTATCCAACACTGACCTTCGAGCCTGAAATCTTACCATTTATTTGTTAATAATGAAATCAATCAAGTTGGGGTATAACTACCTCTCAGACCTTGACTGAATAACATTTATAACGTCAAAACAGATATGACTACTTACTCGAATAATCAATACCATACAACTACTGATTCACTTTTAAACACGCATACTCTTCCTCTATCTATCCTTACTAGATTTTATTCTTATACTTCCTTTTTTATTATACTATTCTATTTCTAAGTTCGTTTTCTTATCGACTTCTATATATATATATATATATATATATATATATCGATACGTTGATTTCTAACTATCAAATTATCTTAAAAATATTCTAACTCCTTAAATTCCCGGAAAAATTCGCCGTAACCTCCTTTGAATCGGGAGCTTCGGGATATTTCTAATAGCCTCCCATGGCCCTTACCAATCCAAAAAGAAAAAGAAAAGCCAAGAGACTAGCCGATATGGCGCATAAAATCTCATATATGAATTAAATACGTACCTTTTTGTTGGGCATTCTATTTATATACCTTCTAACACTTTATTCCAAACCTGTCTCCTGTATATATACCTGCCCAATCTATTTTAACTATACCAATCGTTTTAACAAAATTTGTTAATTTACTCCTTTTGTCTATTTTACTTTTATATTTGAATATAACATGTCAAATATATTTTAACTACTCATGAACCAAATCTAATTCTTTATTCAAATTCCATTTAAATACTATATTCAAATCCTATGGTTTAAATTCCATTTGAATACTATATTCAAATCCTATATCCAAATCTATTTGAATTCTCTTTATTCAAATTCCAAATTCAATTCTATGCATTATTTATAAACAACGTTTATAACTTCACTTAAAATCCCCCATTATATATATTTATAAACAGAGTTTATTAATTCAATTCAAATCTCATCTTTTCATTTATAAACAGAGTTTATAAATTCAATTCAAATCCCATCTTTTCATTTATAAACAGAGTTTATAAATTCAATTCAAATCACATCTTTTCATTTATAAACGGAGTTTATAAATTCAATTACTTGTTTTATATATCTTCAAAACAATTTAATATTTTCTATAGTTTGATTAAAAATTCAAATTCTATTTATAAAAATAGAATTCCCTTTTTAAATCTCAAATACCCTTTCAGGGTATTTTATAAATCAATATTCCAAACCCCAGTGATAACTTAAACAATCAAATCAACCAATTTTCAATCATTTGATTTTTAACACATCGTATATGAATATATATGAAATCAAACATACAAAAAACAAACAGATAATATATATTTTTGAGGAATCCAGTCAGATTCCTCCAACCTGTTTTCCTGCATCCAAATATATTAGTCAACACAAATAATACCCATCCTGCTTCGAGGCAGGATATCGCGGTATAAAAGGTCATCCACTAATCATAGCGTGGGGCGTATAGGGTAATCATCCGCTAATGAAACCGCGGGCATCCGCTAATGAAACTGCGGGAATCCAACCAATCATCAACCCAATATATATATGTATCCTAAATAACTAATATATATTTTAAAACAATCAGACAACATTCAAACAAGCACAGACAATTATTTTTAACTATATAAAAATAATATCTAAATAAAAGGTGAGATTTACTCACCGTTTTATTTCCCGGATATCCAGTAAATTTCCAAAATGTCGTGTCTACTAATTTGTCTTGAATGCATCTTCACCTAAGATTATTTTTATTCATCGATTAACGACTATTTATTTAATTAACTACTAATAAACAAATAAATTAACAATTCTATGTATTTTAAAATTTCGGTAAATCATATACCTTTTATTTCCATTTTCTCCTAACCCATTTGCCATTAGCAACAAGGCAGTAAGCCTCCCTTCTCAGCAACAGTCCAAAACCCGACAATTTTGATGTCCTTCCTTTCAATTTAGTTAACAACTTTGAACCAAAATTTGAACTTCATCTTTCTTTTATGAAACTTCCTTGTCATACAAATCCTCCCACGTTCATCGGCAGGCTTTTACCCCAGACATTTTCTATCCTTAAGGCTATTGATTTTACTATAATTAATAATTTAATTACTTAAATTTAAAAAACAAATTTAATGTATAGATTTAAATAAAAAGGGGAAACTGATTTTACCTTAATCTTCCCTTACAGATCTCGACCACGACCTTGCAATTCCCCCTTCTGCCTCAAACAGTTCAGCTGCCTTCCCAGAAAACCACGACTTCGAAACAGACCCCAATCCTTCACCTCGCTCACTGACTGACCCCCACCATTACTCATCACGACACCACATCGCCCTAGGGCATCGTACTTTCCCAAATCCGCCTTCCATCAACTCGCACACGATAACTGAAATTCTGAGCCTCTCCCATGAATCGCGCCATTCCCTAGTTGCATTTGAAACTGTCGAGCTCTCTAGAAGTATCGCGCCCCTCTACTGATGATCTGAGTCTTCGCCTAAGTTGTAATGGATCCACTGTCGAGTTCGCATCGTTCGAACGCAGGCCAGAGTGAAGCACGAGCTAGAATGAGGTTCGCGAATTGGGTGTTTGTTTTCATGGAGGATCGAATTTTATGAAAAGGGGATTTGAGGGATTTATCGAACGCTGCTTTTATTTTAAAGAGGGAGGTGCGGTTATACTTTGAACAGCAAGGTCCTTTTTGTTTTCTCTTGGGTGTTTTATTTCTGACCACAAACAAAAAGGAATTTATTTTATTTAGTTTTTAAACTGGTATCCTTAAATTAAAAATACCCATGATACCAAACTCCTTTCTGAACCCAACAACTGACGATTTTAGGGTAATACCCCCGTTGCGAACACACTGGGATAGGTCACGAAGTCCAATTCGATCATCTGAAGGAGATATTAATTTAAATCAATATAAATTAATTTCAGACAATTTATTCTCCTCGATAATAAATAAATATTATTATCATTATAAATTCAAATAGAATTTCATATTAATTTTTTGAACTGTTTTTAATTCAAAATAAAAATTTGAATTTAACTAAATCCATTTTCGTATTCTGTTATTTAATATATTTGATTTTAAATCGAAATTGATTATTAAACTAATAACATAATATAAAATTCCATTTATATTATCCCCCCAATATTTAAATCCATATTAAATATTTAAAATTAACCCATAAGGATCCGGGTCATTACATTGAAGTTAAGGATTTTTGAGTGAACTGATGAGTTGGACTAAGGATGCTGAGATCAATGTCGAGTTGCATGAGTGGATTGTGGAAAGTGTATAAGATGTAGCAACTTTTCTACTTAGTAATTTCGGGGACGAAATTCTTTTAAGGGGGAAGAATGTAACATTTCGTATTTTTCAACGGTTGATTTTGAATGATTAAAACAATTAAATATTTGATTTGAATTTAAATTGGAGATTTATACAGAGTTTATTTATTTAATTTATTAAATAAGAATAATTTTTATTGATAAATATAAGTGTGTATCATCGATTTATTTTATAAGTGAATGTAGCGATGTTTCAGGCGATTTTAGAATTCGATGAAATAAATTCCATCGGATCAGTAATAAAGTACTGTTGTCGAATTTTGTGTTTCATAACATTTAAATTTATCAATATAACATACAATTAGTAAACGTCGAAGAATAATTAAATCGAATTTAATTTTAATCGTTAGTTTAAATTTATATCTTCACCATACAATCAAATTGGACTTCAAAACCTATTCCGGGGAGTTCAGAACAGTGGCATAACCCTGGAAGTGTCATTTGCTGCGTTTAAATAGGAGTCAGAAATCAACGTGATGTTTTAAGTAAACAAATTTACCAGTTCAAACTAAAATGAGAGTCAACCTATATTTATATATATATTAGCTCGCTCACCTTATATAAACCCTACAATCCAATTCCTTACCAGCGAAGAAATTCTGCAAACCTACCCTGAGTTACTACCCTCGTTCTTTCAAATCACGTACCCTTCTGTTCCCCAACTTCATGACAAAGGAAAGCACGATGTAATGGCTTTAGTACGAATGGTTTTCTTTGTACATATAAAACTAGCATCGCCCTTGTTGTTTTCAACCCATTCTCAAACTCACAAAAGAGATTTCAACTCCTCTTCGTTTTTCCCCAGTCAAAGCTAAAAATCAATTCCACCGATCCACTAATTATTAATAAATAAAAATAAAAATAGAGATCAATGGAAATCATGATTTATAATCGTTCAAGGCCAGGATGTAATCGCGTTCAGGAAATCAAAATGGGGGAGTCGCGATTTGAAATCTCTGCAATATCTGTAGCTCGGCCCTGCCTAAATCAAAGACTATCAAATCGCGATTCAAATCCGTGATGTTCTGAAGCTCCTTGGAGGCGCGCAGATGATGGTTCTCTCCGAGTTTTCATGAATCCGTTGAAAAGTTTCAGGGTGAAAATCCTACCGTGGTTGCGGTTTTTATGGGGATTTTGACGATCTTTGAGTTGTGCGTTCAAGTGAACAATCACTGCAAGTTGAGAAGAGGTCATTTGTGGTTACGGCAGTAGGGTTGACGTTGGCTAGAGAGGTGCAATGAACTGGGTAAGGACAATATAAGTTGGGGAGTTTGTTGTTAATAGTTACGACACTGTAGTGATAGGATTTGGGGGGTTCAATCTGAAGTTTTACTAATGTGATATTTGGGTTACTAGAGATCAAAGTGAGTTCGATCTGAGGAAATTATGGAAATTAATGCTGGTGGCATTTGAGTGAAGTGCGAATGGGAGTTTGGACTGACAACTGTGTGGCTAAGGTATTATACTATGGATCCAATCTTTGTTTTCCTTTTTCTTTGGAATGAACAAAGGATTGATGCTTGATAGTGTGGTCTGTTGGAGGAATGCGACAGTAAAGGAGTGGTGAACTTTGCTATGTATTTTATTTGGGGAAAGTTCGTTCCTTTTTTTGACTAAAGCACTGATGATCGAGTTAATGTTGAACTGGAGAACGATCTGGTGATTGGTTTTTACAGTGGAGTTTAGGGGAGTCGTTGTTAACATGTGTGGAGGGATATTGGAATACCTGTAGTGGAGATGGATTATCTGTTTGTGGAAGCCTGTTTGGAAAATAGAGTGGTTGATTTAAGACAATTTATGGCATTCTAGTGATGTTGTAATTGCAGTGAAGATGAGAGATCGTTCTGGTGGCACAACAAGAGCAAGTCAGTGGGCGTTAAAATCATAAAGGAGTTGCATATAAAATGTTTGCTAAAATGCCGAAGACAGTTTGGGACTGATATTCAGTGGAAATAGGTCGAGAAATTCCAGTAAAGCAAGGTATACATTTTTATTTTACTTGAAATTTAAATACATAGATTAATTTATTCGTTAAGTATTTTTAATAAATACTCGTTAATCATTAAATTAAAATAAATAAATCATAGGTGAATTATCATTCAAGACGATTTATGGATGCGATGATATGGAAATTAAAATGGAACATTCAACAAATGAAAAAAATCGAGGTGAGTTAAACTCACTTAGTTAAATTATTAGGAACTATTTTTAATAGTTCAAATTTTATTGCTTACTTGTTGGATGATAAATTGCTTGATATAAAGTGATAATATTATATAATATATATAATAATAGTGATTGGTGAATGGATCATGCCCACAGTACCATTAGCAGATGCTCGCAGTACCATTAGCAGATAATTTCCCTATACGCCCCACAATATATATGGTGGATGACCTTCTATACCGTGATATCCTGCCTCGAAGCAGGATGGGTATTATTATTGTTGTTGAGTAACATCTGTGGATGTAGGAGAAACAGGTTGGAGGGATCCAACTTAATTCCTCAGCATTTATTTATTGTTTTCGCATATATTCATTTATGTGATATGATTGATAACCTATGCTAGTGTATGACATGTTGGATGTGAATTAACAGTGGACTTTGATTTTTTTGAATGTCAAACAAACGGATATGAATTTTAAAACAGATTTTAAATATATAAAAGTATAAAACAAGGGAATTTTATTCCAAATAGAATATTTATTTAGAAACCAAAATATTAAATAGAATTGGATAGTAAAGATTTGTTTTTAACAAATAAGGCGACAAATTGATTTTATAAATGATATTTGTAAAGAAGTAAATTATTATTATTATTAGAGAATTCGGAAATTATATTCTGAGTATAAATTTAGAAGATAAACGGAAATTGGATTTAAAACCAATAATTGAAATAGATTTGAATTATCCAATTCGAACGAAATTATGAATGAGATTATAATAATAGAAGTGATAATAGAATTGGACCTGAATTAGCAAGTTTGGAATCAAGTTGACAAACTAAGTCAAGAATGGATTTGCATTGAAATTATCATTCAAGTGAATAAAGAAAATAAAAAAAGTGGTGTGGGGAAAATAGAAATTTGTGGAAGTAGGTTAGAAAAGGTTTTGAAATTTTAAATGTCTAATTTAATTTAAATAGAATTAATTATTTTAAATAATTTTACATATGATCTAAATAATAATTATTACTATTTGCCAATGACAGTGATATACAAATGTTTCAGAACAGAACTCGTAAATAAAATGGAATGAAGTTTCAAACATATATAGATATTTGTAAAATATTTATAGGTTAAAGACCTGATAAAAACTAGTTTACAAATGTAAAATGAAATGGAATTGGTTAATGAAATTCATCATTATAATAAAATCTGGTTTCAATTTAGAAATAAATACTTAGCAAATGATTTGCAAATCGAATCCTTTATGGGAATATTTTATTAAGGGTGTAGCGATGTTTTGTAAATGTTATTTGTAAGTAAAACATTTTAATATTGATAATTTGAGATAAACGTTTCATTAAAAATGGTTATTGATATTGGAAATTATTTTCGTTTAGAAGTGAAGAAATGAAGTTAATGGAATTAGAAAATAACTGGAGATTAGTTGAAATGAATGATTTTCTAATAATTGATCTGACGTTGGTTTCGGCCTTCGGGATTGATATTTCGGGAGTTATTCACTTACTGGTCTACGGTTAGGGGCTAATGACCAAGATGAGAAGTGAGTTTTAAATATAGTTAAAATAAACGGTTTTGAATATTCTTATACTGATATAAGAAGAGAAATGAGTTTTTAAAATGTTGGGAAAATTGAGAAGTCTAACTAACGAATGATTAGTTAAAGAGGCAATTATTGAATCGATGAAATTCAATTTTCTTTTATGGATGAATGGTCATTTTTATTTGATAGTTAAATAATCGGCTATCAAATCTAGCCTAAGCGATTGTTGGTACGGAAAGACGGGATCGAATTCATATTCGAAAACAATTCCGACCAACAAGTACGTATACATTGAATATATCAGATGCTGATCAAGATGGAGCATTTCGAAGACCGTAAATCTTTATAAAATGGAAGGACTACTTAAAATCTCTGGTTTAACGGCCAGAGATATACTGTGGTTCTGTCGTGGTTAGAAATCTACGGATTGCAAGGACTTCTCACTACTAATCTATAAGGTGATTCCTAGTATGTGGCGGGGGTGCCTTCGGTTTGTCCAGACCCAGGACAACTTGAATGGATGGATGTTTAATAGAGTATTTCAATAAGAGTCACGTACGTTTATTTCTTCAAACGTACTATAGTTGGTGGTGGAGAAGGGCACTTCTCTTAGCTTAACTACTAAGGTATTTTTGTGGACGTCAATTAGCGATTTGGCGGATCTGCCGATGTGACATTCAAAGTGAGTGGCGGCCAGATGTTCCAAATGAATAAAAAATTAATAAACAAACAAATAAATAAACAATGACCTTAGGCCTCGTCAACCAGAAAATGACAAACATCGGGCATGCAGCATGGCTATGTGGGTCGCACCCATTAGGGTGTATTGTCACCATCTAGAGAATACTTATATTTGTTACTTCTTCTCATTTCTATGTCTCCCGGGAATGGTTATGTTGGTACCAACCGTAAGGTGACAATATAGTCGATACACTCAAGAGAAATGAGTGGTCAATCATGTGTGGGCCGGATTGCAAGACGTTCCTGTTAAACCCAGTGTATTCCTCTCTAGAGATACACTATCGTCAGGTGGTTTCATATCTTGTCATAGTTGGAAATCCAATCTCCAATAAGCGTCCGCGGTTTTGATTTTATACTATATATGTAGAGCGTGAGATGCAAGTGTTTTGCTAGATTCATATTTATTTGTATTTAGACACTATCATAATATTAGATAATTTATGATTTCAAAAAAAAATAGTTTGGGATATCGTAAGGTAAAAACTGTCCGTCTTTATGTGTGGATTTGTGTTACGATTATCTTTTCCTTTCGAAATGATTTTAAACTTTAAAATCAAGTTGGATGCTACCAATAATTTAATGGGTTTTCTCACGCTGGTTCACCAGACTGACCTGTGGCATTTGTAATGCTCGGGTCAGACCTAGTTGGGTCAGACCGAGTTGCACAGGTTCAGGATAAGATACGAATTCTAGGAGACGAGCTGGAGGAGTTCAGATAAATGATTCATATAATTGTTTCCGCTGTGTATTGCAAATGAGGACAAAATGCTATAACTGTCCACATATGTTGAATGACTTCTGTACTTTGATAAATTGTAAGTATTATTTCAAGTTTTTAAATAAAGATTTATTTATGTATTATATATTATTCTGTTGCAATGTGAGACTGTGTATTATCGATCTTTTTCTTTCTTTTATTCTTAACATTCTTTCTTTCTATTTCTCATCCTCTTATTTCTTTCTATTAGCTTTCTGGAATTTCGATACTTGAATCTGGACGTGGAGTGTATAAATGTCTGAATTCGAGAGTCGAATTTTTGGGATGCTACAACGACAAACCCAAAATCTAATTTGATATCAAATACAAGGCTCTGAACAGAAATTATACCGGCTTATATTCAATATCAAATTCTGAAACCAATCAATATCATATTGGGAATAACGATATATATATATATATCTTCCAAAGTCCTCAACAATATCTGTATAATCACGGAATCCAATATCGAAATATTCCGAAGATTATTTCCATTCCGAATCCATTCCAATTTATTCTTTGGAAAATTCTGGTTATTTTAAGACCATTTTCAAATCCAGTTTATTTATTTCTAAAATTAATTGGATTAATATTCTAGTTAATAACTTGTTCGTTTCGATAAAAATATATTTTTATCTTTTCAAAACTGGAATTTTCATCGAAAATCTTTCCAAATCATTTATTATGGTTTTACATAATTTGTAACGTCCTGCATTTTTATCGGTTTGTATTGGAATATTTAAATCAGTTTAAATATTGGTGGATTTATGTATTTTTAAAACAAAGTTGAATGTATAAAAATATATATTAAATATAATCGAGCCCGTAATATTGCAGCAGTTTGTAATTTAACGTTCTGAACTTCAACTGAATGTACAAGACCCGTTATAAACCGGATTTCTTCGAAACAAGAAACGTTTGAATTTGTTGAACTATATTTTTCTAATGAAAGTGGAAAATGGAGATTTCGTCGTATAGATTGCAATATACGTCCAAATCAAATTTTCAAATAGTCGTTATAGAATCGTTCATCGATCACAATAGTTTATTTGAAATAACAGCATACTGGTTTCGAATTTAGACGAGGTTCTTTTGAGACGTAGTGTTAATTTAATTTTTAGAATTTTACTGTAATTTTTAATTAACTAAATACACAACTTTTTATTTGGAGTATTTTGCACCCTATATCAAAATTTTTGGGTTTCAAAATATGAGTCAATTTACCGATATTATTATATTTTTGGGACCAGGGCACATCGCTGAACACAATCGTACTTATATTTCTTCCTGTAACGATTCGCATAGAAAAAAAATACAAATTTGAACTTGTGCAACGTTGGGGACAAGGTGAAAGCCTGTTTTAACTGTGTTATTACCTACACTTTAACCCATTAAAAACCAACAGATACAATGTTTAAAGTAAACAAAATATAAACAATATATTTTATGTAGCGCAACAACCAAGAAATGAGTACAACCCCTACCCTATGATCACAGACTACGCTAATACTTCACGCCTAAGAAGTAAAATAAGCTGCAAACCTACTTGCGTCTAGGAAAATCAAAAAGGAGGCTACTGCGTTGGAAATCTCACCTGCCCTACGCTAAAACTCATTCCTACTACTACTAGCTATGGAATGCAAAACTTGTCAAGGCAAATCGAAGTGAATCACCTGCAAACCCAAGATTTTCCCCGTTAGCCTTTAAAATGTTATCTTCTGCAAACCTATAAACAACTAAACATGGCATATGCACGCAGTGAAACATCAATATCAACTGCGCAGTGTACATGCTCATGTTAAATACAAGAGCAAGCTTCAGTCCCAAAGTTTCAAGCTAGTAGAACAAACATATACAGTAACTTGACAGGCTTTCGCCCATGTAAACAATTAGTAAACATTTAAAATAGTTGTGCACCATTCCTCATGCAGCAACATAGTGTACAAAGCAACAGAGATCCCTACTACTACTAAGAAAGAAAAGGACTACTCCCATGAAAAGAAATTTGCGCACAGTTATGCCTTCAAATGTAATACTTTGCACATGCCTAAGAGATTAAAAGGTCAGCTACCTAAGACTAAACTACAGGACTATACATTAAGGCATATCAAGAAATCAAATCAACTTAATTTAAAAATACAAACCATGCACCTACCCTAAGACTAATGGCCAACCTACTTGTACCCTTCTTCCTTGGCCATCAAGGAGTTTAACACTATAAATTTACTAACGAACACACTTCATCTTGTCCTTTTTGTTTCAAGCATCCTCAACACTTAGGATGGCTTCAGAACTTTATTTTATTTCAATAAAAATACTCCACATTGGGTTTGATATCTTTTAAAACGATTTGGTTTGCTGGTCTCTATACAACAAGGGGAGGAAGGGAAGAAATATCTTTCTGGAGTGGTTCTTTGCGCTTTTGGGAAGAAGAAGGGAGGGGGTACTGGTTACGTGAACGGGTATAGGAGGTGATAGAAGTGGTGTTGTTTTGTGGAGAAGCATTTTGAACGCAGTTGGGTTTGGAGAAGACAAGTAAAGAGGAACGGGTGGTTATTCTGGAAAATGAAGTATATGTGGGCGGGCTGAATACAGAAGGGGTGGGCCGACATTTCAGGTGAACCCATTTCCAAAATGATACATTATATATATATATATAAGAACTATACTATGAAATGGCTGAAATGACTTGGAGTTGGGTTTGAAAATGATGCAAGGACGGGTTGGAGAAAATTTCGAAATGGTGAATGGGATACTAGAGATGTAGTTTTGAATTTATCTTTTTAAGAAGTGATGGAGTTCAATTATTGGTGGGTGCAAGAGGCGCTACTAATCGCAGTGGGGAAATATAGAGGTGGAGCCCTTAGATGGTGGACGTAGGAGGAGATAAAGAAGTATAGATAGCCGGTTTTATCAGAAGAAGGTGATGAAAAGAATTGAGCATGAACGGACCCGTTGGAACCATAAACAAAAATATCTACATAATGGAACTGGTTTGAAGCCATTGGAAGCTTGTTTGAATTTATGGCAAATTAAAACGCTGGATTAAATCAATCGACGTTAATCGTTATTTCACGATTAACGCGCCAAGGTGAGTAAATCTCACTAACTCTGCTCAGATTATATTTTTATAAAGTATTTTTAGAATTGATAAATGATGGTTGTTTGCTGTGTGTTGGCTGTTTGGTTGAACTGCTAGTTAATTGGTTGAAAATATAGACAACGATATTTATAAATCGTTAATCGAATATTGATTATGTTTATCAGAATATTCTATATTCGTTTTATTTATGTTGATTAACATCTGTGGATGCAGGGAAACAGGTCGGAGGGACCCAACGGGGTTCCTCAACATTTATTTTACTGTTTTCCAAAGATTGTGATATACGGTGTGATTTATAATCTGTTGTGGATTATGTATGTTTGGATAATATTGACCATGGTTATGTGGTATGTTAAATTCCCTAAGTAATACTAAAACTATAAAAGGAAATTTCATGGTGTATATTGAAATAAGATTTTTATAAAATCAAAGCATTTTATAATAAAGGAAATTTTGAAGTGGATATTGAATTTAAAGAAATTTTATAAAATCAAACGAATTTTATAAAAAGGAGATATTTGAAATGTAATAAGGAACTTCTATACAACTACTGGTAACAGTTATGTGGAAGTATAAAGGACTATTTGATTAAAATACTTAATAGAATCAGTGAGAAGTAAAAGGAGGACTGTATGAAATAAATAGAAGTATAATAGGAAATGGGCGAGATATAAAAGAACAAAGAGAAGATGGTTTCAAAGTAGGTATTTAATAGAAATCTGTTTTAACAGATGAATTGAGAAGATTAATTTATAAATAATATGTTATAAATTAAATAAAAATGTTTATCTTTTGATAAACGAAATATATAGGTCAAACTTATATAGAGTAGTAGAAATCATCGTTATTTTATGGAATAGGAATTCAAAATTTGTGAAAGGAAATTTAAAATGAGATTTTAAGTGTTAGAAGCTAAAAGGAGATTTTGTACAAATAATTCTGTAAATAGAAATATAAATAGAAATGGAAAATGAGATATTTTTTTTAAATATGAAACCAAACTGAATAAATGTATGATAAATTAAATCAAAGGAGATAGGTATTGATTAATGGTTGATCGATAGAATTTCCATCTAGAAATAATATCATTGTTTGCACAGCTGTTTTTCTTTGATAGTTAAATAACCGACTATCGAAGTTTTTGACCATTTTTCCCTCGTCAATACAGAGAGACCGGGATCAGATTAATTATCTGAAAACCACTCTGTATGGACGATAGCGTTACGATCAAATATGATGAAGATAATTGAAGACATAGTTATACAAGGGCTATCCTGTTTACGGAATAGAGCCTTCGGTTTGTCCAGTCCTAGGACAACGTGAAGGGACGAATGTCTGACAGAGTATATCTAACAGATCACGTAAGTTGATCTCTTCAAACGTACTTACGTTTGGTGGTGGAGGAACTCGTTTCTCTTAGCTTTATACCCGTGGTATTTTTAGGGAAATCAATTTGTGATTTGGCGGGTATGACGATGTGGCATTCAAAGCGAATGGTGGTCAGGAGTTCCAAAAGATACGTAATGACCCCAAGCATCATCAATCGGGGAAATGACATAAATCGGGCAGGCAGCATGGCTATGTGGGTCGTTCCCATTAGGTTGTATATCATCTATCTAGAGAAAATCCAATTCATTCTTTTATCTATTCGATGTTGTCCCTTTTCGAGAAACGGTGGGTAGCTCTCAGCCGTTAGTGATATACATTCGATACACTCAAGCGAAATGAGTGGTCGGTCATGTGTGGGTCGGGTTGCAAGACGTTCTTGTTGAACCCAATGTATTCGCTTCTAGAGATACACTATCGGCAGGTGGTCCCTTACCTTGTCATAGACGGAATCCAATCTCCAATAAGCGCCCGCGGTTTTGTTTGTATACTATATATGTGGATCGTGAGATGCAAGCGTTCTGCTAGATTGTTAATTACTTGCGATTAGACATTATTATAATATCATAGAAGTATTGATTTCCAAAACTGTTTTGGGTTATCGTAAGGTAAAAACCATCCGTGTTTATGTGTGGATCGGTCTTACGATTATCTTTTCTTTTGAAAAGGATTTTGAAAAGTTAAACCAAATGATTTGAGTTTACTCACACTAGTCCAATGGCTGACCCAGAGTTTATTTTATTTTATTTTTCCCTAAACTCTTGGGTGCCCAAAGTTTACAGGTAGTCAAGTAGTTCAGGTCTCTATAGATATACTTGGAGGAGCTTGAAGCAGGAGGCTTCAGGATTTTATAGCTATTGCTATTTCCTTTGTGTGTAAGTGTTGTACTCTAATAATGTTATTGTATATATATACTGTTTTTATTTCAAAGTTATGTGATATGTTTTATTTTATTCGTCCCACTGTAAGATTCGTATTATTCTGATTCTGTCTTGTGGTGATCTTCTTATTCTTCTATTCTAATTTTCTATCTTATCTATTCTCACCCTCTAACTTCTTTCTATTAATGATCAGGTATTTCCGATGTCTGAATAGTCAACATGGTAGTTTTGTGTTGATTTTCGGAGTCGACGAAAATACCTGGGTCGTTACAGTGGTATCAGAGCTGAAGGTTAAGTGATTAACTTGGCTCTGTGGCGTAACTAAGTATAGATGGGGTTAGTAACACCCTAGATTGAGTTTGAGTGTAAATATATGAGCGTGTGTTTGTAAATTGATATAAAAACTGTTTTATATGGTGATGAATGGTTTGTCAAGTGGTTTATGAGTTCTGGTCGATATAGTAATGCAAACTGTGTCGATAGGTGTTTCTAAACTCTTGGACAGATTAATTTGACACAGTATGTTTTTGAAAGAAGGTAATGAAATAATTTTGCACAATTTATATTTTGATATAAAAGAAAGGGTAATATATTAGAACTATATATATATATATATTGGATGTGTTAGTTGCTATTATAATCAAATAAGATTATAACTGAGATAGTTATAAATAACCAATCGAAATTCGTATAAATATAATATATAGAATCAGATGAATTAAATCTGAACTTAAACCAGAAATGGAATTAAAACTCCGGAAACAGGGAAAGGTGTTTGAAATTGAATTTTGGATTAAATATATGGGAAATTTTAAAATCCTGGGAGATTTTGGAAGACATTGTGAATGATATTTTGAATCGATTTCAAAATGAAAGTGAAAAATAGAAAGAAAAAAAAAGTTTTGATATGATATAGTATTGAACTCACTTCGATAGCTGGAAATTAATTCTGATAATGACGGTCGCATCATCAGTATCATTTTCGAGTTTCTAAGTGATTGATTACTACCAAAGATTTTGTTTTTGAATTGTTTAAGGAAATACGTTGTTCAGAAATTCAAATGTTTGAATTGTTACTATTATATGTAAAATATATGATTTGGAACTGATTTGAAATAAACCCAGGAATTTAAAATTTAACTTATAAAGTTAAATAGTTGAAGTAGATTTTTTTTTTGAATTTGACTTAAACAAGTTAAATAAAGATTGTGAAAACAAATGGAAATTTAACCGATACCACCTTGGTGGAAATTGAATTGGTTGGAAATGATATTGGAATAAAAGTTGACTGGATTAGAAATAATCTGGAATGAAATTGGATTGTTGAATAGTAATTTGGGATGTGATTGGATTGAGGTGTTAAGAGGTGAAATTGGGATTGGAATTGAAAATTGATATGGAATTCAGTTTGGATATAAGCGAACGATTGAACTTGAGGATAAGTTGAGTGGAGATAAACTGGATATGCATTTGTATGTGCTGAAGGGGTATCAAATGGAAGAGATAGAGTTAAGGTACAAGTTTATATTTTATTTGGATATGAGGTTTATGGGTCTGTTTGGCAAGCCGCTTGGCTGTTTGATCTTTTTTCTGGACTGGAGAAGGCCCAGAGAGGCGATTTGTAGCTATACCGATTAAGCCGGGCAAAGGAAATGCTGGCGGAATTTTTTTATGGTGTTAGAAAATTTTCAGAACTTGTTGTTAATAGAAATGAATTAGTATATTAATTATAATTAATTTGTTCAGTTGAAACTGAATTAAGAAGTGGAATAAAAGGTTTTTTACCTAATTAATGGGATTAGTGATATTTTCCTACCTGAGTAATTTCGGGGACGAAATTCTTTTAAGGGGAAGGAATGTAACATCCCGCATTTTTATCGGTTTGTACTGGAATATTTAAATAAGTTTAAATATTAAATTCGTAATATAAGTGGATTTATATATTTTTAAAACAAAGTTGAACGTATAAAAATATATATTAAATATAAACGACCCCGTAATATCTCAACAGTTTGTAATCTAACGTTCTGAACTTCAACTGAATGTACAAGACCCGTTATAAACTGGATTTCTTCGAAACAAGAAACGTTCGAATCTGTTGAACTATATTTTTCTAACGGAAGTGGAAAATGGAGATTTCGTCGTATAGATTGCAAGATACGTCCAAATCAAATTTTCAAATAGTCGTTATAGAATCGTTCATCGACCGTAACAGTTTATTTGAAATAACTGCATGCTGGATTCAAATTTAGACGAGGTTCTTTTAAGACGTAGTGTTAATTTAATTTTTAGAATTTTACTGTAATTTTTAATTAATTAAATACACAACTTTTTATTTGGAGTATTTTGCACCCTATATCAATATTTTGGGGTTTCAAAATATGAGTCAGCCTACCGATATTATTATATTTTTGGGACCGGGGCACATCGCTGAACACAATCGTACTTATATTTCTGTCCGTAACAATTCACAGAGAAAAAAATACAAATTTGAACTTGTGCAACATTGGGGACAAGGTGAAAGCCTGTTTTAACTGTGTTATTACCTGTACTTTAACCCATTAAAAACCAACAGATACAATGTTTAAAGTAAACAAAATATAAACAATATATTTTATGTACCGCAACTACCAAAAAATGGGTATAACCCCTACCCCATGATCGCAGACTACCCTAATACTTCACGCCTAAGGAAGTAAAATAAGCAGCAAACCTACTTGTGTCTAGGCAAATCAAAAAGGAGGCTACTGTGTTGGAAATCTCACCTTCCCTACGCTAAAACTCAGTCCTACTACTACTACCTATGGACTGCAAAACTTGTCAAGGAAAATCGAAGTGAATCACCTGCAAACCCAAGATTTTCCCAGTTAGCCTTTAAAATGTTATCTTCTGCAAACCTATAAACAACTAAATAGGGCATATGCAAGCAGTAAAACATCAATATCAACTGCGCAGTGAACATGCTCATGTTAAATAAAAGAGCAAGCTTCAGTCCCAAAGTTTCGAGCCAGTAGAAAAAATATACAGTTACTTGACAGGCTTTCACCCATGTAAACAATTAGTAAACATTTAAAATAGCTGTGCACCATTCCTCACACCGCAATATAGTGTACAAAGAAACAGAGATTCCTAAAAGCTACTTAGAAAGAAAAGGACTACTCCCATGAAAAGAAATTTGCGCACAGCTATACTTTGCACATGCCTAAGAGATTAAAAGGTCAACTACCTAAGACTAAACTACATGCCTATACGTTAAGGCATATCGAAAAATCAAATCAACTTAATTTAAAAATACAAACCATGCACCTACCCTAAGACTAATGACCAACCTACTTGAACCCTTCTTCCTTGGCCATCAAGGAGTTTAACACAATAAATTTACTGCCGAACACACTTCATCTCGCCCTTTTTGTTTCAAGCATCCTCAACACTTAAATGGCTTCAGAACTTTATTTTATATCAATAAAAATACTCCACATGGGGTTTGATAGCTTTTAAAATGATTTGGTTCGCTGGTCTCTGTACAACAAGTGGAGGAAGGGAAGAAATATCTTTCTGGAGTGGTTCTTTGCGCTTTTGGGAAGAAGAAGGGAGGGGGTACTGGTTACATGAACGGGTATAGGAGGTGGTAGAAGTGTTGCTGTTTTGGGGAGAAGCTTTTTGAACGCGGTCGGGTTTGGAGAAGGCAACTAAAGAGCAGCGGGTGGTTATTCTGGAAGATGAATTTTATGTGGGCGGGCTGAATACATAAGGGGTAGGCCGACATGTTAGGTGAGCGTATTTCCAAAATGATATATTACATATAAAAGAAATATACTATGAAATGGCTGAAATGGCTTGGAGTTGGGTTTGAAAATGATGCAGGGATGGGATGGAGAAAATTTTGAAATGGTGAATGGGATACTGGAGGCGCAGTTTTGAATTTAACTATTTAAGAAGTGATGGAGTTCAATTATTAGTGGGTGCAAGAGGCGCTACTGATCGCAGTGGGGAAATATAGAGGTGGAGCCCTTAGATGGTGGAGTAGGAGGAGATGAAGGAGTATAGACAGCCGGTTTTATCAGAAGAAGGTGATGAACAGAATTGAGCGTGACCGGATCCGTTGGAACCATAAACAAAAAGATCTACATAATAGAACTGGTTTGAAACCATTGGAAGCTTGTTTGAATTTATGGAAAATTAAAACGTCGGATTAAATCAACCGATGTTAATCGTTATTTCACGATTAACGCGACAAGGTGAGTAAATCTCACTAACTCTGCCTAGATTATATAAAGTATTTTTAGAATTGATAAATGATGGTTGTTTGCTGTGTGTTGGATGTTTGGTTGAATTGCTAGTTAATTGGATGAAAATATAGATAACGATATTTATAAATCATTAATCGAATATTGATTCTGTTTATTAGAATATTTTATATTCGTGTTATTTATGTTGATTAACATCTGTGGATGTAGGGATACAGGTCGGAGGGGCCCAACGAGGTTCCTCAACATTTATTTTACTGTGTTCCATAGATTGTGACGTATGATGTGATTTATAATCTGTTGTGGATTATGTATGTTTGGATAATATTGATCATTATTATGTGGTATGTTAAATACCCTAAGTAATACTAGAACTATAAAAGGAAATTTCAAGGTGTATATTGAAATAAGATTTTTAAAAAATCAAAGGATTTTATAATAAAGGAAATTTTGAAGTGGATATTGAATTTAAAGAAATTTTATAAAATCAAACGAATTTATAAAAAGGAGATATTTGAAATGTAATAAGGAACTTCTCTATAACTACTAGTAATAGTTGTATGGAAGTATAAAGGACTGTTTGATTAAAATACTTAATAGAAACAATGAGAAGTAAAGGGAGAACTATATGAAATAAATAGAAGTATAATAGGAAATGGGCGAGATATAAAAGAACAAAGAGAAGATCGTTTCAAAGTAGGTATTTAATAGAAATTTGTTTTAACAGATGAATTGATAAGATTAATTTTTAAATAATATGTTATAAATTAAATAAAAATATTTATCTTTTGATAAATGAAATATATAGGTCAAACTTATATGGAGAAGTAGAAATCACCGATATTTTATGGAATAGGAATTCAAAATTTGTGAAGGGAAATTTAAAATGCGATTTTAAGTGTTAGAAGCTAAAAGGAGATTTTGTACAAATAATTCTGTAAATAGAAATATAAATAGAAATTGAAAATGAGATATTGTTTTTAAATATGAAACCAAACTGAATAAATGTATGATAAATTAAATCAAAGGAGATAGGTATTGATTGATGGTTGATAGATAGAATTTCCATCTGGAAATAATATCATTGTTTGCACACCTGTTTTTCTTTGATTGTTAAATCACCGATTATCGAAGTTTTTGACCATTTTTTCGTTTTCAATACGGAGAGTCCAGGATCAGATTCATTATTTGAAAACCACTCTGTATGGACGATAGCTTTACGATCAAATATGATGAAAATAATTGAAGACAGAGTTATACAAGGGCTATGCTATTTACAGAATAGTGCCTTCGGTTTGTCCAGTACCAGGACAACGTGAAGGGACGAATGTCTGACAGAGTATATCTAACGGATCACATAAGTTGATCTCTTCAAATGTACTTACATTTGGTGGCGGAGGAATTCATTTCTCTTAGCTTTATACCCATGGTATTTTTGGGGAAATCAATTTGTGATTTGGTGGGTATGATGATGTGGCATTCAAAGTGAATGGTGGTCAGGAGTTCCAAAAGATACGTAATGACCTCAAGCCTCATCAACCGGGGAAATGACAGAAATCGGGCAGGCAACATGGCTATGTGGGTCGCTCCCATTAGGTTGTATATCACATATCTAGAGAAAATCCAATTCATTCTTTTATCTATTCGAAGTTGTCCCTTTTCGGGAAACGCTGGGTAGCTCCCAACCGTTGGTGATATACATTCGATACACTCAAGCGAAATGAGTGGTCCGTCATGTGTGGGTCGGGTTCAAGACGTTCTTGTTGAACCCAGTGTATTCGCCTCTACAGATACACTATCGGCTGGTGGTCCCATACCTTGTCATAGTCGAAATCCAATCTCCAATAAGCGCCCGCGGTTTTGTTTGTTACTATATATGTGGAACGTGAGATGCAAGCGTTCTGCTAGATTGTTAATTACTTGTGATTTGACATTATTATAATATCAGAGAAGTATTGATTTCCAAAACTGTTTTGGGTTATCGTAAGGTAAAAACCATCTGGTTTATGTGTGGATCGGTCTTACGATTATCTTTTCTTTCGAAAAGGATTTTGAATGTTAAACCAAATGATTTGAGTTTACTCACACCAGTTCCATGGATGACCCAGAGTTTATTTTGTTTTATTTTTCCCTAAACTCTTGGGTGCCCAAATTTGTATAGGCAGTCAAGTAGTTCAGGTCTCTACAGATATACTTGGATGAGCTTGA
The DNA here is from genome assembly GCA_030737875.1 of Allium sativum. Lineage (NCBI taxonomy): Eukaryota > Viridiplantae > Streptophyta > Magnoliopsida > Asparagales > Amaryllidaceae > Allium > Allium sativum. The sequence continues at coordinate 659,727,936 of CM060913.1, forward strand.
AGCAGGAGGCTTCAGATTTTATAGCTGTTGTTATTTCCGTTGTGTGTAAGTGTTGTATTCTAATAATGTTATTGTTTATATATATATATACTGTTTTTATTTCAAAGTTATGTGATATGTCATATTTTATTTGTTCCGCTGTAAGATTCATATTACTTTGATTCTGTCCTGTGGTGATCTTCTTATTCTTTTATTCTAATTTTCTATCTTATTTATTCTCACCCTCTAACTTCTTTCTATTAATGATCAGGTATTTCCAATGTCTGAATAGTCAACATGGTAGTTTTTTGTTGATTTTCGGAGTTTATGAAAATACCTAGGTCATTACATAATTTTTCCATATTTTTAATAATTTTATAATCGCCCGTAAAGTCGGTTTCCAATAACGGCCACCGAACTACATCCATAGCGGCCATTTCTGAAATTGATTTGAACATATCTCCAAATCTAACCGTTAGATTTCAAATCTCTTATATTCATTGGAAAGCTCTTTTCGACACGAATCCAATGGTTCCGGTGTTAGAAAATCTGACGGTCGGATCTCCCGTAACATCAATTTGAAGTTGATGGTCGAAATTCGGGAACGGACGCAGCGCGGCGCGCTCTATTCAGGCCATTATAATATATATAATATATATCGTCGATTTCCATTTAAAACAAATTTTATAAATCGTTTTAAATTAGTTTTAGAAATGATTTCCACTTCCATTTCAATTTCAAATCAAAATTGAATATTCCATTATAAGTTCATTTTAAATTCATTTTAAAACGATTTCCATTTCATTTTCAAATTTAAATCAAAATTGAATATTCTATTATAAATTCGTTTTAAACTCAATTTAAAACGATTTCCATTTCATTTTAAAATTTAAATCAAATTTGAATATTCCATTATAAATTCATTTTAAAACGATTTCCATTTCATTTTAAAATTTAAATCAAATTTGAATATTCCATTATAAATTCGTTTTGAATTCATTTTAAAAAGATTTCCATTTCATTTCCAAATGTAAACCAAAATTGAATATTCCATATAAATTCGTTTTAAATTCATTTTAAAACAATTTCCATTTCATTTTTCAAATTTAAACCAAAATTGAATATTCTTATATAAATTCATTTTAAAATGATTTCAATTTCATTTTCAAATTCAGATCAAAATTGAATATTCCATATCATTTTAATATTAAAATGATAATTTTTTTCAAAATATCAGATTCTGAAATCACTTTTTGATATTCATTATAAAATGAATAAAATCAACAAAATTCCCGTTCGTGTTAAAATGGCGTTTAACTACTTAACACAGCTTCACATTTCAATATTTTCTTAATATTATTTTAATATATTCGTTAATTCTGAATTGGAATTAGACTCAATCAATTACCATATAATTTCAGTTGTATGGATTTCATACATCGCATGTATACAACAATAATGATAAATAATCATTAAAAATTCATACAACATCCAGAGTGCATTCTACAACTGTATAAGCATTAAAATAAATAACGCTTATACAGTCTGTCAACCCCTCGATTGACACACCACTAATTATTGGGATCAGTATATGTCAAATATCATCCCCATACCTGTGTGGTTTTTCAAACAACAAATACTATTTACTATCTGTGCAGTTGGGTAATGCGTAAAATTTATCGTCGTAATCAATATCAGATAAATAAGTGTACATAAACAAACCGCCCGGTTTGTAGATGAATATTTATTTCATTTTAATTTATTTTCATTATAAGTTATATTAATAATTTTATGTACAACAATATCAAAAATAACAGTTCAAATCACAATCCAAACAAACAATCAACTGGTTTGTACAAAAAATATTGTGTCGGGGGCTTCTAAGCCCCGTCTGCAACCTATTATATAATAATTGGAAAATAATTTGAGGGTGAGAGAGTTCTCACGTTCATTTCCACTCCTCCATTCTTTTATTTCTGAATTTCTTTTTTGTTCAGATTCAAATTTGTCTCGAATTCCAACATGCTCCGTTTTTGTTCTGGTCTCTTCTAAAATGTAGAATTTTTCGTTGTGAATCCAATGCATTTCGTTTCACTAAAATTCGATGATGTATGCAAGAGTTACACAATTTTAAACTTTGGTTACATTAATAAAATTAATTACATAATTAAATATATTAATTACACACCCTATTCAAATTAAATCTGTCGTTCTTCTTTATATAGGAAAACCCTCCAACCCTTTCACCCAATCGTGCCACCGCCACTGCCGATCTGGAGCCGATCTGAGTGGCGCACGAAGATTGCCATAGAGGCGCCTCTCTCCACCCTGAGCGGCGCCAGGCGTGATGCCTCCATCTGCTCGCGGTTTCCTCTCGAACGCGATGACTTTGAGCCTAAAAATCGTCCAAGATAACAGATGAGAATTGATCAAACATCTACGGAATTGAAGATCTAACTTTCCTCTTTGATATTTGTTTTGATTTCCTATTCTAATTCGGAATGATTTAAGAGGAATCGAGGAAGAAAAATCTGAGGATTTCTGGCCGTAGAAACAAAAGTGGCGGCTGAACGATTTAATGAAACTAGGGTTTCAAAATTCTAGTTTATACCCTTTTATTTATTTTAATAATATTTAATTTAGGAATTTGCTTGTTTAACGCACCGAACTCCGAAGAAAACCCAACGACTGTCACCCCCAAATAAATACCCTCATTTCAGACACAATGGAATATGTTTCGTAAGCCAATTCTAATGTTTTGATCAGTTTTTCTCCAAATTAAAATATAGTTTAATGTATAATGAATTCAAATGTACATTTTAAATTACCAGGGACACATACTGACTCCGAAAATTCCTGAAAAATAAATCTAGCTATCTTTTGACAATACGGTCCTAACAAAACTAATTTCATCAAATTTGGAGATCGTTTCAAAAATGGTCAATTTCTGGTCGATTAGTTCAAATTTAAATTAGAAATACATTTAAATTTACTGCGCTCACATATTAATTCCAAAAATTGTGAAATTTGAAAGCTAGCAATAATTTGACATTTCGGATCCAACAAAAGTGGTTTCGTCGAAAATGGAGGTCGTTTGCAAAATGGCTATTTATTATATTATATAAAATTCCATAGCGACTATTTTAATTTTTAAATTGGACATAACTTTCAATTCCCGTTATGAAATCTGGATTTTTCACATTCGTTAGAAAGATATTGTAAAACAAATTCTAATATTTTTGGTTTTACTGAAATCCAATTTATGTTGAATCATGTACATTCAATTGAAATAACAAATTGAATTCTCAAACTACCGCGCCATTTCATGCTCGTTTTATAATTAAAATAAAATTATATGTTCTAACTTCTGTTAAAATAAATCATTTTAAATGTTCAAAATCCGTTAAAACTGCTAAAAGAAATTTTTTAAATTGGTTCTGAAAATTCGGGTTGTTACAATCTCCCCCACTTAAAATCTTTTCATCCTCGAAAAGGAACAGAGCTGAAAGTTGTTTAATTAACCAACTCAACTTTCATTCTGGCTTTCATTCTTCAATTTTTCAGTTTCTATGAATTTTCTAATTTCTCAAAAATTTGGCTAACACCCTAAATTTTTGAAATTTTTTACCATAACCTCCTTTGTACGACATATAATTTTAGTCCTCTTCTTTGCTTCCATGCTATGACATGTCCAATGTATATACATGTATATGCAGGCAATTCCAATTAATTTTCAATTCAGTTCAATATTTGATTCAATTCAGTTCAATTCAACTTTTCATTCTCATATTGGATTTATTATTCCAATATTTTTATTTAGTTGTACTAATAATCAAACAACACAGCCCGCAATCAATTTGTGAATTAAATTTCCAAAACATATAACTTTAGTATATATATTCAAAAGTCATATTTTCAGTGTCAAATTACAAACAATAAACCATATATAAGTTTTGGTTCTCACACCAGTCCTTGTTTGGCACGCCTGGTAATAGGGTGCATCATGATAGGGGGTTCTCGCCATGTGGTTTGGTGGTGAATAGTGGGCCTATAACCCACAGGTCCCAGGATTGAAACCTGGCCCTGATACCACGCTGAGACGACCCAAAGTCGCCCTTACGGGAAAGCCCGGATTGAATTGAGAACACGATAAATCAGAACACAAACAGAAGAACAATTCATTGCTTATTACTAATCCTATTCTATCGAGTTATGCCAAATAGCCAAGGTTATTCCTAAACTGTTGCTCTGATACCAATTGTAACAACTCGAGAAGTTCCAATCCTGATCATCGACACAAATACAAATCCTGTATCACATATCGACTAATAAAGCATCAAAAATTAACAGACCGTTAATAGAAAGAAGTTAGAGGGTGAGAAATAGAAAGATAAAAAGTTAGAATAGAAGAAAAAAAGAAGGACAAACCACAAAAGAATCAGAGTATCACGAATCTCACAGCGGAAGTTCATAAAATATATTATATAACAATACTTGGAAAACAAATTGGTATTTTCTTACACACATTATCAGAGTACAACTCATATACATCGCAGTGGAAATGAACTCTATATAACTAACATCGAAGCTTCCTGCTCAAGCATCATCAAGTGAATCTATAAAATCCTGCACAACTTGACTGCCCGTACAAATTTGGGCACCAAAGAGTTAAGTGAAAACATAGAAAAATGAACTCTGGGTCAGTCATGGGATTGGTGTGAGTAAACGACTTTTAAAACAGGTTGATTTAACATTCAAAAATCCTTTTGAAATAAATGATAATCGTAAGACCAATCCACACATAAATACGAATGGTTTTTACCTTATGATACCCAAACATTTTTGATAATAAAACTATTCTTATATTATTATAATGTCTAAATACAAATAAATAGCAATCTAGCGGAACACTTGCATCTCACGCTCCACATATATAGTATACAATCAAAACAGTGGGCGCTTATTGGAGATTGAATTCTGAATATGACAAGGTATGGAACCACCGGCTGATAGTGCATCTCTAGACGGGAATACACTGGGTTCAACAAGAATGTCTTGCAACCCGGCCCACACATGACCCGACCACTCATTTCGCTTGAGTATATCGAATGTATATCCCCAACGGTTGTGTACGACAACCGATTCCCGAAAAGGGACAGCATCGAAATAGATTAAAGAAGGAAATGGATTCTCTCTAGATAGGTGATTATACACCCTAATGGGAGCGACCCGCATAATCATGCTTCCTGCCCAATTTTTGTCGTTTCCCAGTTGATGAGGCTTGAGGTTAGAATTTACCTTTAGAATATCTGGCCACCATTTACTTTGAATGCTACATTATCAGATCCGTCAAATCACTAATTGACGTCCACAAATATACTCTGGATGTAAAAGAAATGCCCTTCTTTGCCATCAACTCAGTATATTTGTAAAAATCAACGTACGTGATTTTTAGGAAATACTCTGTCAGACATTTGTCCATACAAGTCATCCAAGAACAGGATGAACCGAAGATACTTTCCTACTGCATCCAATATAGGAATCACCCCATGGATCAGTAGTGAATAGTCCTTGCACATCCGAAGATTTCAATCATGAAAGAATTACAGGTCGTAATAACTCTGGCGGCCACCAGAGAATTTAAACAAGTAATTGTTACGCTCATGAAGACCCAAGGCCTTCAATTTCATCATTTATATATGTATCCTGCAAGTTAGTCTACGTAAAATTAGTTCGAAGTGGTTTTGGGTCTAGATCCCATTCTGGTCTCTTCGAACTAACACGTAAGGAAAATTATTTGATAGTCGGTGTTTAACTATCAAATTTAAACAATGTTGATGATTAAAACATATATAGTTTCCATATTGTGCCTATTCAGTTTCAATTTACTTACACCATCTCGTTTCTAATTTCAGAACAGTAATTAACACGAGATGATTTAAAATAAAATGTGTCAACGTTTTATTCAATATAATTCAGGTTTGTATGGTCAATTCAAGTACAACAGATAAATTAATAACAATTATTTAACACAACATTAACATTAGACAATGATTTGACGTTTTTATTCCAAATTAATAGTTTGAAATAACTGATTATGGATAAAGACTTATTTAACAATACGTTTTATTTTCAAATTCGTTGAAAATAAATAAATCGATTTATTTAAACTTCTATTCTGTTATTAATAGATTATGAATAAACACATATATAATTATTGCAAATTCGAACTCTGGTTCTCACAACAATATTTATTCTACAATTACAAAATAGTTTAAAGCGTCCCGATCCTTGTTTTCTTTTTCTTTTTTCCTTTTTTTCTTTTTCCGTTTATTTATTTCTTATTTACTTTTATTAAAAATCTATTATATTTGAAATTGATTAAGTTAAATCACACGCATTTCCTAAGCCCCTATGGTCTATCACTTTATGCACGTATCTTAATCCTTTTTGTTGTTCACTGTAAATCGTTTTAGTGAACTTTTAGTTTCTTAAATTACATATATATTTAACAAAAGGATTTAAATTTAAACCAACATTATTTAATTAAAATAAATGTTTCAGGCTCAAGGCCCATTATCTTGAAAAAGTCCAGCGACCTCTATTTCATTTACAACCTTTGTAATTTCCTTAAGGTAGGATTCCTCTTTCATCATTTTAAAGAAAAATGTTTTTAATCTTAGGATTTAGATTTCATGTATTTATTTCACTTCTAGCCCAAAGGCCCATTTGCTTAGGAAACCTCATGTCCCCTTCTTAAAACTGCTACCACTCCCTTCTTCTTTCTCTTCTCTGTTCGAACTCCATCACTCCATGTGCACGGCGTCAACAATGCACATGCACGGTTTATTCCTCCACTACTTCGCCACTCTAGGGACTGCCACAAATCTGACCCTATTTCTGAATCCCCCTCTATCACCAAAACTTCAAATTCCTGCTGCATCAAAACCCTGATACTTAAACCGAGACTCCCAAAAAGACCTTTTCCCTTGAATTTGCCTCGCACCCCCACCACACAAGGCTAGTCTCCACCGCACTCTAGTCACTCGACGCCAACACCTCTCCCTTTCAAGACCCCCAGGTGCGCAACCATGTAATGCCCTTTGGAAAGTACAGCTGCACATTTTCCAAGTCCTTACCAGACAACAGCTGTGAACCCCATTCTGACCATACTCCCACAAACTATCCACTTAAAAAATTTTGTTTTATATTTTTAGATTGTACTCAATATATCATTGAATGAATTTCATGTTGATCTATATCCCTGAAAGGGCTGTAATTCTAGTTACTGATTCTTCAATTTTTCTGGGAATAAATATCTTAATGTCTACAATATACAGAACATTTATATTGCTTACTGTGGTTATTTCTAGCTACTTCATAATATTCTATTACGTGGAAGCATAATCAATTGTAAAAACAGATGTTCAAATCAATAGAAACATTCATAAACTAAAAAAAGAAAAATAAGGTTTGATCACATTTAAGAACTAATGTTTTTCCTTTTCTTTTGTCAGATTGTCCAACCTAGCTATTTCCAGAATCTATCCTTTAAACAACTTCAGGGTTTAAATAAGCATAATGGTACATAGCAGCGCACCTCCAAAGCTTGAATCTACCAGGCTTTTCTATTAAACAGTGGAGGGGTTCGCAGTGTTTACTTACATTACAAATTCACTGTCTGGCCATTTTTTTTCATTCTCTGTTTTGTTCAACTCTTAATTTATAATCTACCCACCTTTAACAACTTAACTATTTGCATTCAATAACCTGGATACATGTTAGCTTTCATATAGTTTTAATCCCGTTATAGTTAAGTATAACGGTAGGATAATATAAGGTGTTTATTCCCTTATATTTTGACTGTGTTTACTATCTTTGTTTTAGTTTTGTTTACTATCATCGATTCCAAAAAATTCTCATAACATTAAATTCTCATAAGTTTGTAACATTAATTTCAATTTTCTTTATATATAGGAATATACCATACTGGTTTCCCTTCCCACCCTTGCAATCTATTTGCTTGCTATGCTAAAGCATTCAGTTCTTTGTTTTAAAACTTTAAGTTCTGCAGTTGAGATAGCACCTAAGATTATGTCATTCTGTTCTTACAGATAGACTTTTAAAAGAACAATTTTATGGATAGTTATATTTATCCAGCTTTGTTCACAAACTAAAAGTTTTCTTATAAGTATATCTTATTTTCAACTTGTTATAATCCTTACCTTCACTTTAAAAATGTAATCTTTAAGATTTACAGAGGCTTATTTTTAAAGTGAAATTGGTAGATGCTAAATCTAGACAAAATCATTGTACTCATTTTAGTTTGGGTTAATCATCTACTGTATCATTGATATATAGACATAGTTTAACATAACAAGGTAGGATTACGAGAATCCATGGGTTCGGCAATATACATGTAGCAAGATCAGAAGGCATAGCATTTCTGTATAGTAAATTATGTGTAAATTATGCTTACGTGTATTGTTTTGCGAACAAAAAGAATGACGGCTACAGGACTTAATCGAAATGCTAAAATGATATCAGGTAAACTTATGTTGCTATAAAATATTACTTCATACATAACAAAACACGTAGGGGCTGCATATGTATAAGTTGTTACTGCACCAAACAAATATTGAGGATATTCTTTTATAGAAATCAATATGAGCAAATGTTACCATAATATCAAATGCTCTTTAATAGATGTGAAAATCTATTATTTTATTTTTATACATGCTACCACACCAATAATTCAATATATACTGTAAAAGAGTTTATATGTTCACTTACATATGTTCACTGTATATATGTTTGTTTACGGCCTTAGCTAATATTTTCAAGTTAATTCTTATGGTGTTTGATCCTCACAAGATGATAACACAAACAGGTGTAGACATCAACATATATATGCTGGAATTCACAAAAGTTAAGTGTAAAACAACATAGAAATTTTTAAGTATTTACTAACCTAATTTATACTATTCACTGTCCTGCTTCAATGTTCCATATCTTCCATGCTTTTTGTCCCTTGACTCTCTATTGAATTCTCAGCCTTTTTTTACTTCATGGCTCACGGCCATTTTAGTTCTAGCTAACAAGTTTTGAATTTGTATGGACTCTAAGTCTTTTTATAGATGGAAGAAATGAAGGCTTTATGTTGGGTAGGTTCTTAATGGCAGAAAGGGTATATATAGGCTTGCTGCAGCCCTATTTAGTAAAGTGATGTGATGATTTTACAATTCATTTACAGTTTCTTAGTTTTCTATTAAGCAAGTATCCCCTATTTTTGCTTCAGACATTCACATGTATTTCGTACTAGGTATATTGGCAAATCTTCCTTAGTTGCCAAGCATGAATCGACTTGTTACAGTCTTGGATATCCTTTATGTTCCTTTCAGCTATGTGCTACAGATTCCAGTGGGTCTTCATAGGTATGCACATGGCTACAATTCCCTTAAGTCCATCACATTGCTGGTGAGTTGTCTGCCTTCTTATCAAATAAAGTATGTGTTTTCCCCTGTCACAATTTTGTACACTTGCAGGCTTTGTTTTCATTTCAGATTTCAAATTGTGAGTTGTTTCTTTCATTTTAAACTTTACTAAACTATCTTGTCTAACCTAGTCTACTTGAGAACTTTGTTCCTTTCATGTCCTATCTTCAGATTTTAATTACATTCTTGTTTTAATAGTTCATGTATACATTTGTTTATATTAATGTGCCATCCGCAAACCATTCTTAGATATATACATTTACTGCATTTCTTTATATGCAATGGACAGATCAAGTTCTATGTTTTGGTTTAAGTTACTTGTCTACATATACTCACTATATAATTTAATTAAGGCAAATACTTTAATTCACTCGTCTCATTTTTGAATTTGATGTCATGATCCTATGAAATAAGAAAGTTTTCTTCTCATTGGTAACTTATGTGACTTATATTTCATCAATTCACAAGCGAGTCCAATTGTAAACAAATAGTGCTAAAACAACATCCACTTAATTATATATTATATATGAATACGACAAGTTAATGTATAAAATGATTATTCTAACTATAATGAGTTTGATCTCATAAATGTTATAAATTAATGTATCTCTTGTATTTTAGTTTACATCTTCCTTTTATTTGCTTGCTTGAGTAATTCATTTCATATGAGTTTAATAAGAAGCAAAAACATAAATAAATGATAAAACATTAATTAATTATTATATGCACATATGTATATTGGTTACGAAAATTTAAACCGTCGACAATACATTTATTTGGAATTTCCCTGATATATTCCCAAATATGTAAATCTAATTTAATTTAATTACATTAAATTATAGGTATAATCCATATGTTATAGATCATAAAACTAGTCCAAAATTGGGTCGTTACAATCTACCCCCTTAAAAGAATTTCGTCCCTGAAATTAAAGAGTAACGAGGAAGTTTCGGTGATATTCAAAAACATAGATTAATATTAAATCACATATATGGGTCATCCCCTAATCATCATAGCAACAAAGTATCCAAAACACACTGGTTATCTACCAAACGTTTCACCAAAATCAAATCATCCAATACACCAGTAATTTTCTATCAATCACAATCAATTTCAAAACTAGAAATATTTGTTATTACAGTTGGAAACATTTCCATACATATACATATATGTGTTTTACTATTCTTCAATATTCATCAATTCCTAACCATAAATTGGTAAGAAAATAATTCTATAAGTATCAACCCCAAAGACCGAAATCAACATCAGATCAGTACTTAGAAAATTATTTATCTCAACCAATCTCCGGTTAGGTTCCAACTTCTTGACTCCATATCTCAATTTCTTGTCAACCTGTATTACTCCATTTTATTATTTTAAGAAAATACACCTAATTACATTTGGGAAAATAATCCCCAAACTTACCCACTTCATTAGTTTGAACCAAATTTATTCAAATATATTCACTTGATTCAAATTCTCTTTTCAAACTCTAATCCAATTTAACTGACTGATTCAGCTCTACTCTACTCAACCTCAGTCTAGTCCATTCAATCCTCTTGACTTGTTTCATTTAAATTTTCAAGTTCCTGAATCCAAATCCCTGGTTTTTATGTCAAATCAGTTTGAAATCAACCATTCAAAACCTTTGAATTTTTCCAAAACGTCTGGTTTTTTACCAAACAACCTTTTTAACGCACTAGTCCATCACTTAGAAGTTCGAAAATGAATACTGGTGATGTTGTAATTATTATCAATATCATTTCCCACCAACTGAAGTGAGTTTAGTGCAATATTATTTTCAAAAATACATTTAAAATGATTTTCATCCAAATCTTGCCAAACAATGTTATATAACTTCATAATATTCCTGAAAATATCTTTCTATCTTCCCGGGATTTCAAGTTCCAGTTTGAATTTATTTTTGGTTTTGTAATAACCCGGAAATCCAAGCCAATTTAAAAAATTTATTTTGGCAATTTTAGTGAATTTTGAATATTTAAAATGAATTATTTTAAATAATAACGACGGGAAATTTATTTGAACAGAATTCGAACGTAAATATTTATTTAAATCGTCATTAGAATATAAATAATTATTTATAATTATAAAAGGAATTGAAAATGGCGCGGTAGTTTGAAAATTCGATTTCAAAGTTCAAATGAATGTACCGGGTGCAAAATAAACTGGATTTTAGCGAAACCAAAAATATTTGAATCTAATTGAGAATATCTTTCCAACGAATTCGAAAAATCAAAATTTCATAGCGGGGATAAAAAGTTATGCTTAGTTGAAAATTCAGAGTACTCGTTATGGAATTCTGGCCCTTAAAAATGGAAATTTTGCAAACGACCTCGGTTTTCGACAAAACCACTTTTGTTGGATCCGCGATGTTTAATTATTGCTAGATTCTAAAATTCGTAATTTTTCGAATCAATATGTGAGCGTGGCATTGGAAAACGCATTTGACCAATTTCAGTTGATTTTAATCGACTGGAAAATGACCGTTTTTCAGACTGTCTCGGAATCTGACGAAATTAGTTTCGTTAGGACCGTATCGTCAATATGAAGATAGAAAATATTTTTCGGGAATTTTTAAAGTCCGTATGTGGCCCCGGTAAATTGAAATGCGCGTTCAAATTCAATATATAGAGTTATATTTTGATTTTGACGAAAACTAATCGAAACGATCGAATCAGCTTATGATACATATCCGATTGTGTTCGGGATGGGGGTAATTAGCTACGGATGATAGACGGTGGATTCGATTTCGAGGTTGAAATAAAAAGTTGCTTTTTGAAATTAAATAATTAAAAAAATATAATAACCTCTCTCTCTCTCTCCCCTTTATTCCCTCTCAGCCCCCCCCCCCCACCCCCCGATTTCATTTTGAACAGAAATAAAAGGAAAAATATGGAAGGGGGGATCGCGATCTCGCCTCCCCTCCCCCGTCGGTTCAACGCCGCCGCCGCCCAGGCGAGGCCACCGCACCTCCCTCCCCTCGCGCGCTTCTCTCTCTTCCTCCCCACCCTCTTCAAATTCCCGAGCCCTAGCTCCTCCTTGCTACCGTATTGCTGGAGCCGCCGCCAGGGAGGAGCTGCGCCACCTCAGCATCTGACCGCGACCCCCCTTTTTCTTCTCCCCCAAATCCGACGCGATGCACCCCCAGCCACCACAGTCCGCGAGCGCCTCCAGTGACCAGTGCTGCCCCTCACCTCTGACCAATCCTCCGACTACCCAAAATCGAAAATTAGTGAGTTTTCCTTGTTTATTTATGTTCACTTTTATTTATTTCTCATTAAAAATATGTTTTTTATTGATAATTTCAGAAAGAAAAATTTGGTTTCTCTATGGTGTTCATATGAATAAAGATGCGATCTTTATATGGTATTCATGTGAATAAAAAAATTCGATTTTTATATATACATTAGCAAAGTAAAAAATTCGACCTTTATATTGTTTACATCGAAAGAAAAATATAATCCTTTCTATATATATAGAGTGAAATAAAAATATGATTTTTATATAGTAGAAATAATAAAGATGTGATTTTTATATAGTAAAAATAATAAAGATGTGATTTTTATATAGTAGAAATAATAAAGATGTGATTTTTATATTGTAAAAAATAGTAAAGATGTGATTTTTATAGCGATGATATAAAAACTCGACCTTTATATAAGAAGTAGAAATATAAAAATATAATTTTTATATAGAAAGAAGCATTGTAAATGCATATATAGTAGAAATAAAAATATGATTTTTATTTATTGAAATGAAGTGATAAAAATATAATTTTTATTATGAAGTTAGCATGATAAAAATATGATCTTTATTATATGAACACTAGTATAAAAATAGAATTTTTATCTATATAGTAGCAGTATAAAAATGTGATTTTTATATACATAGTAACAATATAAAGATGCGATTTTTATATATGTAGTGGATACGGTAGACAAAATTGACAAAAGGAGAGCACGACGAAGATTTCTACATATGAAGAGTCGTGGTGTTTGGTTTAGCAATTCAGTGAGAACTCCTCACATTTATTTTAATTTCTAGTTGAAATATATACTAGGATGCAGACGGTGCTTAGCAGTACCCGACATCTGTCGTCCACAGACCATGGATGACTTGTTTGTTGATTGTTGTGCTGTAAAATTTGATTGTGTGATGTGGAGTGAAATAAAATATTTTATAGTGGAAAATATTTTATAATTAAAAATATGATTTTTAACGTGTAGATAAAATAAATAGTAATAAACAAATCAGAGATTTGTTTATATACAATGATTTGACTGATATTGATTAGGACGATAAATTTTACACATCGCCCAACTGCACAAATAAAATTATGTGTTTGTTGATTTGAAATCCCACACGGGTATTGGGATGATATTTGGCGTACAATAATCCCAATTATTTAGTTGTATGTCGATCGATTGGTCGACAGACTATGTAAGCGTTAATTATCTATATTTAATGCTTATGCAGTTGTGTGGTGCACTCTGGATGATAGTTGATTATTTATCGTTGCTATTATATACATGTGTTGTAGAAAATCCATATAATTAACATTATATGGTAATTGATTGGGCCTCATTCCAATTTTGAAAATAAATTCATGTGTTGAATTGAAAATAAATTCATGTGTTGAACTGAAAATATATATTCATGTGTTGAAATAAAATATATATTCATGTGTTGAATAGAAAGAATATTCATGTGTTGAACAGAAAGAAAATTCATGTGTTGAATAGAAAGAAAATTCATGTGTTGAATAGAATAAAAATTCATGTGTTGAATAAAATATATATTCATGTGTTGAATAAAAATAGATATTCATGTGTTGAAGAAAATATCCATTGGTTGAATAGAATAACGAAGTTATTGAAATATATTAAGCCGTGTTGATTAGAGATGCACCATTTTGACGTGAACGATATTTATATCGATTATATTCGTTTTTAAAATGAATATAGAAAAGGAAGTGATTTCAAAATATAACGTTTTGAAAATATTATCATTTGTATATCGATGATGTGGAATATTCAATTTTGATTCGAAATTTAACATGAAGTTGAAATCGTTTTGAAAACGAATTTAAAATGATTTATATAATACATTTTAAAAGGAAATCGATGAAGTATATGTTATATATATATTATATATATAATATAATGGCCTGAATAGAATGCGCCGTGCTGCAGCAGTTCGTGAATTTCGACCATTGACTTCAAGTGGACGTTACGGGAGATCCGACCGTCGAATTCTCTTAAAACAGGAACTATTGGGTTCGTATCGAAAAGAGCTTTCTAACGAATAATAGAGATTTGAAATCTAACAGTTGGATTTGGAATTATGTCCAAATCAAATTTGGAAAAGGTCGTTGTAAGTGCAATTCGATGGCCGTTGATGGTAATCGACTGTACAGGCCTTGATAAAATTATTAAAAATATTAATAATTTGTGTAAAATCACAAGAAATTATTTGTGAAGAACTAGGATTAAAAATTCCACATTTGAAAAGATAAAAGTAGACGTTTATCGAAATGAACTAGTTTTGAACTAGAATAATAATTTATTTATTTTTAAAAAAATAAATTGGATTTGAAAGGGTTTTAAAAGTAAACAGAATTTCTAATAATTGAATTGGAATGGATTTGAATCGAAATTGTCTTTGGAATATTTCGACGTTGGATTTCATGATTATACAGATATTGTTATGGAGATTTGAATGATATATTTATATCGTTATTTCCAATACGATATTTGTTGGTCATAGAATTTGATATTGAATATAAGCCGATATATTTTCTATTTAGAGCCTTGTATATAATATCAAATGTGATTTGGGTTTGTCGTGAATGGTGTCTTCATTAACAATGTTCTTAAACCCAGTTGAGAAAATGATTAAATCTTTTTATTTAGATTTAATGAAGTATACCAAATAAATGGTATTTAATTGGAATTGAATTTGAATTGATTTTTGGGTTTATCGTGAACATTGTTTTAAATGACACTTGTTCTTTAACCCGATAATTAATGAATGCGATTTTGGGTTTTTCGTGAACCTTGTTTTAGATGACATTGATTCTTTAACCCAGTTAAAGACAGGATATTGATTTCTAATTGAAGATTAAAACTAAGTGGGGTTTTAATGAATCTTTAATTTGATTGAAATTGTGACGACCCAAACTTCCCCATAAAAGGAAAGGCTGGATTGCTTTGAGAACAACGCACATTAGAACACAAAATGAAGAACATTTTATTGCTGATTCCAACAATTACATCAGAGTACAAGAAAATCACAGAGTATGAATATATATTACATAATAGGAATACAATAATATCATAGATTTAAATTACATTTAAATAGAAGCGGAAAAATATTAAAAATATACAACTGAAAGGAATACACGGATACAGAGCTTTGCGAATACTGCTTCAGCTGTAAACCAGGATCCTGTAAATATATCTGCAAAAAGCTACTCGACTGCCCGTGTGGAAAATAAGGGCACCCGAGTTTGCCAGTGAAACAAACTACAGGTCAGTCATGGGACTGGTATGAGAAATCTTAACTTAACTATCTAATAATAAGGCTAATCACAGGACCACGCCGCTAACGCGGAACGGTTTACTCCATTGGATTGCCAGTGCATAAAATAACGTAAATCGTTAAACAACGCAATGCTTTTTAGAAAAATGAAACCATTATAAGACCAAAGTCCCATCACACAATGCAACGCAATCTGGAGGATAGGGTTTTACCTTATAATGGTCAAAAGATGCTTGATACGATAAAACGGATTTAATATTAGTGTGTATATATGTGGGTACATATATTTCAAATACATTTTCAATCATAATGTATCAATCATAGACGGCATAGTACCCCATCCTACTATGTCGCCATACTAGTTCTACAATCAAAACCGCAAGGTCGTATTGGTAATTGGATTTTCATCATGAGTCGAGGCTAGGGGCAAGCTCCTCTCCGATTCGAGACACTCTAGCAAATGCCTCAGGATCCCCCGCAGTGAACCCTTGGATGCGGTAGGGCCGGTCCCCGCCTATCGGCAGTGGATTAATTATGCCTGAACACACGTTTCCCGATTCCTTTGAACCTATAGTATGACCACTAACGGCCTATAAAAAATCCGAGGCGCCTCAAAATCCATCATCCACATAAGTAAAATGCCAGCCAGTTTAAGCACTGACACTACCACTAGCTAGAAAGAAACGTGTGCACTCCCTACGGTCCATATCCCGTTTTTGACTCATACTGGGGTGTGAGGCTCGCGAAGTCATGATATACACAAAGCTATGCCGTAATAGGCTATACTTTGATCATCCCACAAGGCCCTGCTTTTCAACAAAATCCTTGATCATTTGCATCTTGGCGTGCCACATTGACAATTCACGCCATGCGATCAATCACTATTAATATATACCAGGGTGTTAAGCAGAGAATAAATCCTCCACCACCAAACAAACATACATTAACAAAAATCGATTTAATTCACATGGAACGAAATCCAATATTAGACACGCATCCATTTACTAGCTTATGCTCTGGGTCTGAGCGAAAACCAAATCCAAGCAATCAACAATAGTCCGGATGGCCACCACTGAAGCCCCTTCTAGGTAGCTACTCCCATCAAGGGTCTCTGTAGCAACACATCCATTCGATGTGAAGATCGTCTGTCTTCAACCACCGTCTTCATCTTCGACTCTTCATCGTCGTAGTAATTATTCGGAATGGGTTAAACCTGGTCTTTCCGAATAACTCACGTATTTTATAACTAAAAATCAAGTACTATAAAAAGACATCCAACGCCTCATTCCAATTCAGAATATTCTTCTAATAAAAAATTCGCATTATTTTATCAAAGATAATCTCTTTAAATTATCCTTAAACCTTTTCTTTTAAAGATTTATTAAAAACCCAGTTTGATTTTAAATCTCACAAATCATTATTCAATGATTAATTAAATTTAAGAAATTAATCTTATCTTTAACTTGGTTAAAGAACTAATGTCATCTAAAACATAGTTCAATTTAAACCCAAAATCATCTTCGATAAAATATGATATCTTCACAGAAATCAAATCAATATATAATCGTTTCAAATTTCTATATCCGACCAATAATATAAATGGAATAACGGCAAAGCCTTTTAAATTCCATATGTAGTATCGGTCTTCTTTTACAGAAACCGATCTCGGTTATTATTAATTCGAATTCCTTTCAATTCCAATTTAATATATTAAATTGGAAAATCTTACTTTTGGAAAATTCCCATTTAAATCTTGATACAAGATTTATAAATTCCAAATCATGTTTTCATTATCAGTTGGGTTAAAGAACAAATGTCGCTTAGAAACATAGTTCACAATAAGCCCAACTCATCTTTCATCTTATTTCAATTACTAAATATAATTGAAAACTTTTAATAATCTTAAATTAAAGATTTTTTTTTTCATATGGGGTTTAGGAACGGTGTTATTTAAGACACTATTCACGACAAATCCAAAATCCAATTTATTCAATTAAATTTTCAATAAAATATTAAATAATTGAAAAAACTTCATTAAATCTTAATTTAATGATTTATTCTGGTTGATAACTAGTTCATTTCAATAAAAATATATTTTTCTAAAATATATTCTTTTTCTAAAATGTTTTTTTCTAGAATATCCTTTATTGGAATGTGACTCAATCAACAACCATATATTGTATGTAATCAACAATCATGATAAATAATCATCAAACATCCAAATAACAACCAGAGTGGATTTTATAACTGTGTGAGCATAAAAGTAAATAACTAACGCTAATCACAGACTGTCAATCTATCGATTGACATATAATTAAATATTGGGATTAGTTTATGTCAGAGGTCGTCCCAATACCCGTGTGGGGTTTCATCCGTTAAACAAATAATAAATAATTTGTGCACTTGGGCGATGTGTGAAAATTTTCGTCCCAATCGCATAAACAAGTCGGATAACTTGTAAATGGATGTGTAACATTTCAGTATCATAAACATATATAAGGATGAATCATTACTTATATATAATAAAAGAGAACATAAGTTCTCATGTTAACATAATTTATCAAAAACAATAAATCTTTTCTACTGATTCATTTACATCCAAAAATGTGAATTCTAATGTTGACTCACTTGCAATGAGACAAAATCTTTTCATTTTACATAAAAATGATATTCTTTTTCTAAGTTTCTAAGATTAACATTAAAAATATGTTTTAAATGTGAAACATATGTTATAATGAAATATGTAAATTTCTCTACTCTTTATAATACTAACATTAAAAGTGGGTTTTTAATGTGAAACATATTTCATAATGAAATATGTATATTTTCCATTACATGATTTATTTTCAACAAGGGAATACAAATAAAAACATAACTTTTTATTTCATGCTTTATTTGCAACAAGGAATGCAATAAAGGTTTAACTTTCTATTTTTAGTTTTATTTACATCAAGGAATGTAAATAAAAGAAAAATGTAACATTTTACATTCAATGTATATTTGCATTCGTTAATACAAATAAAAGAACAAATTTTACTTTCAATGTATATTTGCATTTATGAATGCAAATAAATGAACAAACCTTATATTTTAATATGTATTTGCATTTGTGAATGCAAATAAAAGAACAAACCTTATATTTTAATATGTATTTGCATTTGTGAATGCAAATAAAAGAACAAACTTATATTTTAATATGTATTTGCATTTGTGAATGCAAATAAAAGAACAAAATTTATTTTGAATACATATTTGCATCTCTAATCAAGTTTAACAAAGATGTATATTTATTCCACTAATTCAAGTTTTGATAAAAGTGATTTCTATTACTAATCGAGTTTAACCAAAAATATGCTAATTTTTATCACTAATCAAGTGTAACACAAAAATGTTAATTTCTATTCACTAATCAAGTTTAACACAAAAATGTTAATTTCTATTCACTAATCAAGTTTAACAAAATTAAAAAATAATAATATAAAAATATACATTTTCAAATCCATTCTTTTTTATGCAAACAAATATGATGAATTTGTTTATTAACTTCTAATGCAAACAAAATAAGAATTTTGTTTATTAACTTTTAATGCAACCAAAATGAGAATTTTGTTTATTTACTTTTAATGCGAACAAAATGATGATTTTGTTTATTTACTTTTAATGCAAACAAAATGATGATTTATCTTACTAACATGTTTTTAACAAAAATGATATTTTATCTCACTCTAATTTAACATAAAAAAATGTTTTAATTCATTTCTTCTAAAAAGACCAAAAAGAATGTTTAAATTTTCATTCTCATAAAATGAGTAAAAAGGAATGTTCTAATTTCATTCTTATAAAATCACCGAAAGGAATGTTTTAATCAACCGTGTGATTTCTAATTCTATAATCATGTTTTAATCAACAGTGTGATTTTCTTTCCTTTAATGTAAACAAAATAATGATTCTTGTCTAATCCTTTTTATGTAAACAAAATAACTATTTCGTCTAACCTTTTTGAATAAACAATAATGTTTCTTTTATCATATTTAACATTTTTAAACAAAAGTATTCTTTTTAATCCTGTTTAACATTTCTAGTTGACAAAAATGTTTAATTTGTTTAAATCAATCTAATTAACACAAAATTGCTTAACATAATCTAATTAACTCAAAATTTTCAATTTTGTTTAACATAATTTTATTAACACAAAATTGTTTAAAGTAATCTAATTAACACAAACCACAACAACCATCATCGTCAACAAACAACAAATACAATACCATACATCACAGAGTTGAATTTTATTAACATACATATATGGAACTGAAACAATGAAAGATAATTATATTTAAATTATTTTTAAAACAAAGAAATATCACCTCGATTGGTTTTATTTTTGATTTTCATTTCTGTACAGTTCGCATTCCAATTTGGCTGAATTTCAAAAGTGCTCAGTTTTGGTCCTGGTTAGTTCCATGTTGTAGATCTGGATTTCGCGATTCCAACGCAACTGGAATTTTTGAATTTCATCGCTGTTTGAACCAGATACGATCGTTTAAAGATTTGATCATTTATAAAACAATATAACTAACAAATGAAAATTTTATTAATTTTATTACATTGATTAACACGTTAATCCCCTTCCTCTTCCATCGTGACTACAGAACACAGCCGAACCCATTCACGAACGAGAAACACCACCGTCGCTCCACCATGTAGGCCAACGGATCACCATCCAAGGTGCCCACGCTGACCGCCTTCCCGAGCCCTCCCCACGTCCGCCGCCATTCCCAGTTCGCACCTCCCCTGGTCTCGAAAATCGAGCCCAAAGCCGCCCCCTTCCAGCTTGTAATCCTCTCCCCATGAAGCACTATAACCGATCATTTCCTTATCAATTGAAAGATCTTTGAATTCTCTTCAAGTTGATATATGGTATGCGATTTATCGTTGAGTGGATTAAAAGATATTAGCATTTGAAATCTGGATATTTCTGGCCATTGGAAAGGAGATACGGCGGCAACAAGAAATGCATTAGGGTTTGTATAGTATAGCATATTTATACGCGTATTTTCTTATTTATTTAATTCATTAATTCAAGAATTATTTATTCGACGATACTAACTCCGAATCAAACCCAACGAATGATGCCCCTAGCTAAATACCCCCATCCCGGAGACATTGGAATATGTTTCGTAGCCGTATTCGGCTGTTACGATATATTTTTCTTTAAATTTAATTATAAATCATTTAATTATTAAATTCAAACGTACAATTTAAATTACCGGGGCCACATACGGACTCTAAAAATTATAGAAAAATTATTTCTAGCTATGTTTTGATGATACAGTTCTAACAAGACTAATTTCATCGAATTCTGAGACTATTTAAAAAATAGCCATTTTCAAGTCGATTAAATTTGACTGAAATAGTCAAAACACATTTTCCTTTGCCACGCTCACATATTAGTTCGAAAAATTATGAAAATTGAAACCTAGCAATAACACGACATTCCGGTTCCAACAAAAGTGGTTTCGTCGAAAACAGAGGTCATTTGAAAAATGACTATTTTTAAGGGCTAAATATTATATTAAAATATATATAAATTCTACAGCGACCTTTCTAAAATTTAAACTGGACATAACTTTCTATTTATAAAGTGAAATTTTGGTTTTTCAGATTCTTTAGAAAGATATGATTAAACAGATTCAAATATTTCTCATTTTGCTCAATTCTGATTTAAAATGAATCCTGTATAGTCAGTTAAAGTTCAAATTCAAATTTTCAAACTGCAGCGCTGTTTAAAACTCCTTTTATAATTTATTCGTTTTAAAATAAATTTTTAGTCGTTATTATCTAAAATAAATTATTTTAAATATTAAAATCCATTAAAATTTCTAAAATAAAAATTTTAAACTGGCCCCCAAAATTCCAGTTTGTTACAATCGCCCCCACTTAAAATCTTTTCGTCCTCGAAAAGGAACGTAGCTAAAAGTTGTTTAATTAACTAACTTAATTAAATTTCTATTTATTGTTTTCAATAATTTTATTAGTTGAAGTAATTATCATTCCAATAATTTTATTAGCCAAACTAATAATCAAACATCGCAACCATCAATCAATTAGGTAATTAACTTTTCAAATATGTATAACTTTTGTATATAGTCAAAAATCATATTTTTAGTGCAAATCACAGCAATGTGTACTAACTAAGTTTTGGCTCCCATACCAGTCAATGGAAATATATAGAAATCCCACTTTCGAAACTCGAACATAAACTCTTATGACGCTAGCAATCATCTGAACCATCTCCGGGCGACTAGAGTGTGATTCTATATCTATCCAGTATATTAAAACTTCGAATATCCGTTAATTACTCGTATATTCGAAATCTTTATATACTCGATTGTCCACATTAAAATATAATAATATACTCAAATATGTATTTTAAGATAAAATTTTCAAAACTAAATTTGTTTTTATTTTAAAGAGAATAATACTCTTTACACTCGTTCTAGGATAATACTGATCCTATCTCTAACGAGTTATTCTTATTGGATATTACTAATCCCATCTCTGATGAATTCTTTCGTTCGGTTCTAATGTGTCTTGTTCTCGAGCTCTGTAAACCAAAGCTCTGATACCACATGTGATGACCCAAACTTCCCCATAAAAGGAAAGGCTGGATTGCTTTGAGAACAACGCACATTAGAACACAAAATAAAGAACATTTTATTGCTAATTCCAACAATTACATCAGCGTACAAGAAAATCACAGAGTATGAATATATATTACACAATAGGAATACAATAATATCAGAGATTTAAATTACATTTAAATAGCAGCGGAAAAATATTACAAATATACAACTGAAAGGAATACACGGATACAGAGCTTTCCGAATACCGCTTCAACTGTAAACCAAGATCCTGTAAATATATCTGCAAAAAGCAAATCGACTGCACGTGTGGAAAATAAGGGCACACGAGTTTGCCAGTGAAACAAACTACAGGTCAGTCATGGGACTGGTATGAGAACTCTTAACTTAACTATCTAATAATAAGGCTAATCACAGGACCACGCCGCTAACGCAGAACGGGTTTACTCCATTGGATTGCCAGTGCATAAAATAACGTAAATCGTTAAACAACGCAATGCTTTTTAGAAAAATGAAACCATTATAGGACCCAAGTCCCATCACACAATGCAACGCAAACCGGAGGATAGGGTTTTACCTTATAATGGTCAAAAGATGCTTGATACGATAAAATGGATTTAATATTAGTGTGTATACATGTGGGTATATATATTTCAAATTCATTTTCAATCATAATGTATCAATCATAGACGGCATAATACCCCATCCTACTATGTCGCCATACTAGTTCTACAATTAAAACCGCAAGGTCGTATTGGTAATTGGATTTCCATCATGAGTCGAGGCTAGGGGCAAGCTCCTCTCCAATTCGAGACACTCTAGCAAATGCCTCAGGATCCCCCGCAGTGAACCCTTGCATGCGGTAGGGCCGGTCCCCGCCTATCGGCAGTGGATTAATTATGCCTGAACACACGTTTCCCGGTTCCTTTGAACCTATAGTATGACCACTAACGGCCTATAAAAAATCCGAGGCGCCTCAAAATCCATCATCCACATAAGTAAAATGCCAGCCAGTTTAAGCACTGACACTACCACTAGCTAGAAAGAAACGTGTGCATTCCCTACGGTCCATATCCCGTTTTCGACTCATACCGGGGTGTGAGGCTCGCGAAGTCACGATATACACAAAGCTATGCCGTAATAGGCTATACTTTGATCATCCCACAAGGCCCTGCTTTTCAACAAAAGCCTTGATCATTTGCATCTTGGCGTGCCACATTGACAATTAACGCCATGCGATCAATCACTATTAATATATACCAGGATGTTAAGCAGAGAATAAATCCTCCACCACCAAACAGACATACATTAACAGAAATCGATTTAATTCACATGGAACGAAATCCAATGTCAGACACGCATCCATTTACTAGCTTATGCTCTGGGTCTGAGCAAAAACCAAATCCAACAATCAACAATAGTCCAGACGGCCATCACTGAAGCCCCTTCAAGGTAGCTACTCCCATCAAGGGTCTCTGTAGCAACACATCCATTCGATGTGAAGATCGTCGGTCTTCAACCACCGTCTTCATCTTCGACTCTTCATCGTCGTAGTAACTATTCGGAATGGGTTAAACCCGGTATTTCCGAATAACTCACGTATTTTATAATTAAAAATCAAGTACTATAAAAACACATCCAACGCCTCATTCCAATTCATAATATTCTTCTAATAAAATATTCGTATTATTTTATCAAAGATAAACTCTTTAAATTATCCTTATACCTTTTCTTTTAAAGATTTATTAAAAACCCAGTATGGTTTTAAATCTCACAAATCATTATTCAATGATTAATTAAATTTAAGAAATTAATCTTGTCTTTAACATGGTTAAAGAACTAATGTCATCTAAAACATAGTTCACGGTAAACCCAAAATCATCTTCCATAAAATATGGAATCTTCACAGAAATCAAATCAATATATAATCATTCTAAATTTCTGTATCCGACCAATAATATAAATGGAATAACAGCAAAGCCTTTTAAATTACATATGTAGTATCGGTCTTCTTTTACAGAAACTGATCTCGGTTATTATTAATTTGAATTCCTTTCAATTCCAATTTAATATATTAAATTGGAAAACCTTACTTTTGGAAAATTCCTATTTAAATCTTGATACAAGATTTATAAATTCCAAATCATATTTTCATTGTCGGTTTGGTTAAAGAACAAATGTCGCTTAGAAACACAGTTCACAATAAGCCCAACTCTCCTTTCATCTTATTTCAATTACTAAATATAATTGAAAACTTTTAATAACCTTAAATTAAAGATTATTTTTTTCATATGGGATTTAAGAACAGTGTTATTTAAGACACTATTCACGACAAACCCAAAATCCAATTTATTCGATTAAATTTTCAATAAAATATTAAATAATTGGAAAAACTTCATTAAATCTTAATTTAACGATTTATTCTGGTTGATAACTAGTTCATTTCAATAAAAATATATTTTTCTAAAATATATTCTTTTTCTAAAATGTTTTTTTCTAGAATATCCTTTATTGGAATGTGACTCAATCAACAACCATATATTGTATGTAATCAACAATCATGATAAATAATCATAAAACATCCAAATAACTTTTAATGCAACCAAAATGAGAATTTTGTTTATTTACTTTTAATGCGAACAAAATGATGATTTTGTTTATTTACTTTTAATGCAAACAAAATGATGATTTATCTTACTAACATGTTTTTAACAAAAATGATATTTTATCTCACTCTAATTTAACATAAAAAAATGTTTTAATTCATTTCTTCTAAAAAGACCAAAAAGAATGTTTAAATTTTCATTCTCATAAAATGAGTAAAAAGGAATGTTCTAATTTCATTCTTATAAAATCACCGAAAGGAATGTTTTAATCAACCGTGTGATTTCTAATTCTATAATCATGTTTTAATCAACAGTGTGATTTTCTTTCCTTTAATGTAAACAAAATAATGATTCTTGTCTAATCCTTTTTATGTAAACAAAATAACTATTTCGTCTAACCTTTTTGAATAAACAATAATGTTTCTTTTATCATATTTAACATTTTTAAACAAAAGTATTCTTTTTAATCCTGTTTAACATTTCTAGTTGACAAAAATGTTTAATTTGTTTAAATCAATCTAATTAACACAAAATTGCTTAACATAATCTAATTAACTCAAAATTTTCAATTTTGTTTAACATAATTTTATTAACACAAAATTGTTTAAAGTAATCTAATTAACACAAACCACAACAACCTTCATCGTCAACAAACAACAAATACAATACCATACATAACAGAATTGAATTTAATTAACATACATATATGGAACTGAAACAATGAAAGATAATTATATTTTAATTATTTTTAAAACAAATAAATCTCACCTCAATTGGTTTTATTTCTGATTTTCATTTCTGTACAGTTCGCGTTCCAATTTGGCTGAATTTCAAAAGTGCTCAGTTTTGGTCCTGGTTAGCTCCATGTTGTAGATCTGGATTTCACGATTCCAGCGCAACTGGAATTTCTGAATTTCGTTGTTGTTTGAACCAGATTCGACCGTTTAAAGATTTGAACATTTATAAAACAATATAACTAACTAATGAAAACTTTATTAATTTAATTACATTGATTAACACGTTAATCCCCTTCCTTTTCCATCGTGACTACAGAACACAGCCGAACCCATTCACGAACGAGAAACACCACCGTCGCTCCACCATATAGACCACCAGATCACCATCCAAGGTGCCCACGCCGACCGCCTTCCCGAGCCCTCCCCACGTCCGCCGCCATGCCCAGTTCGCACCTCCCCTGGTCTCGAAAATCGAGCCCAAAGCTGCCCCCTTCCAGCTTGTAATCCTCTCCCCACGAAACACTATAACCGATCATTTCCTTATCAATTGAAAGATCTTTGAATTCTCTCCAATTTGATATATGGTATGCGATTTATCGTTGAGTGGATTAAAAGATATTAGCATTTGAAATTTGGATGTTTCTAGCTATTGGAAAGCTGATACGACGACTACAAGAAATGCATTAGGGTTTGTATAGTATAGCGTATTTATACGCGTATTTTCTTATTTATTTAATTCATTAATTCAAGAATTATTTATTCAACGATACTAACTCCGAATCAAACCCAACGAATGACGCCCCTAGCTAAATACCCCATCCCGGACACATTAGAATATGTTTCGTAGCAAAATTCGGCTGTTACGATATATTTTCTTTAAATTTAATTATAAATCATTTAATTATTAAATTCAAACGTACATTTTAAATTACCGGGGCCACATACGGACTCTAAAAATTACAGAAAAATTATTTCTAGCTATGTTTTGACGATACGGTTCTAACAAGACTAATTTTGTCGAATTCTGATACTGTTTGAAAAATGGCCATTTTCAAGTCGATTAAATTTGACTGAAATAGTCAAAACACATTTTCCTTTGCCACGCTCACATATTAGTTCGAAAAATTATGAAAATTGAAACCTAGCAATAACTCGACATTCCGATTCCAACAAAAGTGGTTTCGTCGAAAACAGAGGTCGTTTGAAAAATGACTATTTTTTAGGGCTAAATATTATATTAAAATATATATAAATTCTACAGTGACCTTTCTAAAATTTAAACTGGACATAAGTTTCTATTTATAAAGTGAAATTTCAGTTTTTCAGATTCTTTAGAAAGATATGATTAAACAGATTCAAATATTTCTCGTTTTGCTCAATTCTGATTTAAAATGAATCCTGTATAGTCAGTTAAAGTTCAAATTCAAATTTTCATACTGCAGCGCTGTTTTAAACTCCTTTTATAATTTATTCGTTTTAAAATAAATTTTTAGCCATTATTATCTAAAATAAATTGTTTTAAATATTAAAATCCATTAAAATTTCTAAAATAAAAATTTTAAACTGGCCCCAAAATTCCAGGTTGTTACAATTGCCCCCACTTAAAATCTTTAATTAGATTTGAACGTGAAACGGTAATTGAATTTGCCGATAACACCGTGGTGTCAGATATGAAGTATGACCAGTTTTACCTCATGGGATGAATAGGTTGGGATTGGGAAATAAAATAAATGATTACTTCGGTGTGGTTCGCTAATCCCGACTAGTTTGAATTGATATTCAAAATAAGATTAAAGAATAAATTTAAAGAATTTATCTTTGATAAAATTAATGGGAACCTTTCCCAAAGTATAAGAATATTTGAATAAAAGAATATTCTGAATTGGAATGAGGCGTACGTTGTGTTTGTGTAACACTTGTTTATTATATACGTGAGTTATTCAGGAAGACCGGGTTTATCCCATTCTGAATAGCTGATTCGACGTGGTGTGGAAGATGAAGACGACGGTCGAAGACCGGAAGTCTTCACGTCGTTTGGGTGATTACTGATGATCTTGATTGGGCCGTACAACCAAGAGGAGGGAATTAGTTAGTGATCGTCCAGACGTACTTGGAGATCGATGGATATGCGGGTACTAGGTTCCTCCGGTTTCGTTCAGACCCAGAACGAACTTGTAAATGGACTGTGTGTCTGACATTGGATTTTATTCTATGTGATTGATTTCTATTAAATATATATCTGTTTGGCGGTGGAGAATTTATTCTCTTGCTTAACGCCCTTCTCTGAGACCGACGAGCTCAGGGGTTATATATTGATGGATATCAAACGCATGGAGTGAATTGCTTGTGTGGCATGCCTAAGTGGCAATTGATCAAGGCTTCTGTTGAAAAGCAAAGTCTTGTGGTTGATGATCAAAGCACCGCCTGTGTGGCATACTTTGTGTAACGTTGATTTGCGAGCCTCACACCTCGTTTGTGAACAAGAAATGGGAGAGGACTGCAGGGAGGGCATGCGTTTCCTTCTAGCTAGAAGTGGCGTCAGAGGTTTTGCACGGCCTGACGAGTTTGACTTATGTGGTTGTTGCTGTTGCGAGGGGCCTCGGATATATTAGTGACTGTGTGGAGCCGATGGAGTCATTCGTTGGCTCATTGACACCCCATAGGGTGGGGAAACGCAGTGTTCAGGCATTTTAATCCACATCGGTGGACTGGCCCTGAAGATCCAAGGGTCACTCGAGCTCTGATCCTGAGACACGGGCTAGAGCATATCGAATTCGGTAAGGACTATCTTTTGCCTTGGTTCACAGATGGAAATCCAATTTCCAAATACGTGACTTTGCGGTTTTGATTGTAGAGCCTAGTATGGCGACATGATATATGGTACCCATGCCGTCTATGATTGATATTTATGATTGAAATTTTTTTGACACTATACATTTATAATAGTATCAAATGATTTGTTTTTAACATACCAAGAATGTTTGGCTATTATAAGGGAAATCCCTATCCTCTGGCTTGTGTTGCATTGTGTGATGGGATCTGGGTCTTATAATAGCTTCATTTTTTCAAAAAAGCATTGCGTTGTTTTGTTATATGCACCGGTATTCTTGGGAGGAAACTCGTTCCGTGTTATACGGTATGGTCCCTTGATATATCTGATTTATAGTAAAACTTTAAATAACTGTTTTAGTTCTCACACCGGTCACATGACTGACCTGGAGTTTATTGTTTTAACCTAAATTCTAGGTTCCCCTATTTTCCGCATGGGCAGCTAGTAGTTTTGGTTTTGCAGATTTATATTCACAGGATCCTGATTTACAGCTGGAACAATACTGGGAAAGCTCTGTATCCGCGTATTACTTCTAGTTGTGTATTGTATTATTTTCCCGCTGCTATGTAATGTATTGTAATCTCTGATATTTTATAATGTATATTATTTGTTTATACTTTGTATATTCTTATATTCTGTTGAATTGTTGTAATAAGCAATGAAATGTTCTTCTGTTTGCGTTCCGATGTGGCTTGTCCTCAACTCAATCCGGGATTTCCCGTAAGGGGGATTTCGGGTCGTGTCAGGTTCATCCCATTTGTGTATTTTTGTAACGACCTGGATTTCGCCCAACCCTAATCGAATGCAAGATCGATCAAGACCGTTCAAAACCCGCGTACGTTAACTTTGGGCATACAACACATCAGAACAACAACACAGACTTTTATAACATTAATAATAAATGTTACATCAGAGTACAGAATATATCAGAGTACATCAATAAATAATACAACGTAAGATACATTTACAATAAATTAAATACATTGCAGCGGAACTAATCTCAGCGGAAGGCCATCAATATTCTGGACCTAGCTTCAGACTTCAATCTAGGATCCTGCTTAACTATATCTGCAAAAAGCTACTCGACTGCCCGTGTGGAAAGAGGGCACCCAAGTTTGCAAAGTGAAACAAACTACAAGTCAGTCGTGGGACTGGTGTGAGAATTCTATACTTAACTCACCTAATAAGTAGGCTAATCACAGGACCACGCCGCTAACGCGGAACGAGTTTACTCCATTGGATTGCCAGTGCATAATTAAAGTAAATCGTCAAATAACGTAATGCTTTTTAGAAAAATGAAACCATTATAAGACCCAGGTCGCATCACACAATGCAACGCACACCAGAGGATAGGGTTTTACCTTATAATGGTCAAAAGATGCTTGATATGTAAAAACAATATTTTTATTAGTGTGTGTATATATATTTAAAACATTTCAATATAAATGTATTAATCTTAGATGGCATAGTACCCCATCCTACTATGTCGCCATACTAGTTATACAATCGAAAACGAGGTGTCGTATTGGAAATTGGTTTTCTGTCATGAAATCGAGGCTAGGGATTGTCCTCTTCCGATTCGAGACACTCTAGCAAATGCCTCAGGATCCCTCGTAGTGAACCCTTGGATGCGGTAGGGTCGTTCCCTACCGAACAGTAATGGATTAGTTATGCCTGAACACACGTTTCCCAGTCCCTTTGGACCTATAATATGACCGCTTCCGGCCTATAAAAACCCGAGGTACCTCAATCTATAATCCACATAAGTAAAATGTCGGGCCGTGTTAAAGCTCAAACACCACTCCTAGTTAGATAGAAACGTTTGCACTCCCTATGGTCCGTATCCCTTTTTGATTCATACCGGGATGTGAGGCTCGCGAAGTCACGATATACACAAAGCTATGCCTAAATAGACTGTGCTTTGATCATCAACCACAAGGCCTACTTTTCAACTAAGCCTTGATCATTTGCATCTTAGCATGTCACATTGTCAGACGCTACCATATTATTGATCATATGCCAATATATATATAACCTCTAAGCTCATACGTCTTAGAGAAGGGTGATAAGTAAAGAATAAATTCTTCACCATCAAATAGAAATATATAATCAATAGCGTTCAACAAATACAGTAGAAGGGAATACAATGTCAGACACGCAATCCATTTACAAGTCCGCTCTGGGTCTGAGCGAAACAACATGTCCGTCGATCTCCAAATGGGTTTGGATGACCATCACCAAATACCTTGCCTTGGAAGGCCAATCCCAATTCAAGATACCAATCATCATCATCCCAACGACGTGAAAACCTTCGGTCTTCAATCACCGTCTTCACCTTCGACTCTTGATCGTCGTGATGATTATTCAGAATGGGTTAAACCCGGTCTTTCTGAATAGCTCGCGTATTTTGGGATTAAAAAGCAAATATTGGAAAATCACACATTACACCACATTCCAACTCAGAATATTCTTTTAATAAGATATTCGTATTAGAAGATTCTCATTAATTTTATCAAAGATAAACTCTGAAAATAAAATCTATAAATCCATTTCCAAAATATGGAATTCCACAGAAATCAAATCAATACATAATCGATATAAATTTCTGTATCGGACTAATAGTATAAATGGAATAACGGCAAAGCCTCTTAAATTCCATATATAATACCGGTCTTCTTTTACAGAAGCCGATTTCGATTATTGCCAATCGAATTTCCACTTAATTCTGATTCAATATATTGAATTGGAAAAAGTTGATTTTAGAAAATGCCTTTTTAAATCTATAAAATAGATTCATAAGTTCCAAATAATAATTTCAATGTAAATTGGATTAAAGGAAAAATGTCATTTAAAACACCATCCACGATAAATCCACTTCACATCTCAATTTATTTATAATTACGAATTCTAGAAATCTTAATAAAAGATCTCCCTTTAAATATCAATAAAAAACAAAATTTAAAGTAAACATTAAAAATATTCTTTATATAAAAGACTCTAAATGGGAGTATTCTTTATATTACAGATTTTATCTTTTTCAAATATTCTTTGTTTTAACACATATTTGATTAACAATATATATTTTGAAAATATATATATACACTTTATATAAAAAGGATTTCTAATGTAAAAATATTCTCATTTAAAAGAATACCCGAATCGAGATGCGACTCAAACATGCACCATATAATTTGGATTACATGGATTTCACACACATGGGATAATACCAGTATAAGCATCAAATCATCCATCTACATCCAAAGTGTAATTTCCACTGTGTAAGCGTTAAAATTAAATAATAACGCTCATCGCAGCCTGTCGATCTAACGATCAACATACAACTAAATATTGGGATTAGTGTATGTAAATTTTCATCCCAACACCCGTGTAGGGTTTCAACCAACAAACAAATAATAAACTAATTTGTGCACTTGGGCGCTGTGTGAAAAATTATCGTCCCAATCACATACACAAGTCGGGTAACTTGTGAATGGAAGTGTAATACACAATACATATAATGATGACAAGAAAATATCTCTATTGCAATGAATGAATAAGCATAATAACTTTATCTCTATTGACAAATTCTATTTTGCTAATTTAAACTCTAAACAAAAATGGTTATTTTGTTTTGGCAATTCTAATGAGACAAAATGATAAATATGTTGATTTAACTAACCTATCTTGACAAGTATATTGTAACAACCCGAAAATCTGAGCCAGTTTAAAATTTTTATTTTGGCAATTTTAGCGAATTTTGAATATTTAAAATGAATTATTTTAAATAATATCGACGAGAAATTTATTTTGAATAGAATTCGAACGTATATATTATATACGTAGTCGTTAGAATATAAATAATTATATATAATTATAAATAGAATTGAAAATGGCGCGGTAGTTCGATAATTCGATTTCAAACTTCAATTAAATGTACCGGGTGCAAAACAATCCGGATTTTAGTGAAACCAAAAATGATAGGATCTAATTGATGATATCTTTCCAACGAATCTGGGAAATCAAAATTTCATAGCGGGAATCAAAAGATATGTCCAGTTGAAAATTCTGAATAGTCGCTATGGAATTCAAGCCCTTAAAAATAGTCATTTTGCAAACGACCTCGGATTTCGACGAAACCAGTTTTGTTGGGTCCGGGATGTGAAGTTATTGCTAGATTTCAAATTTCATAATTTTTCCAATCAATATGTGAGCGTGGCAAAGGAAAACGCGTTTGACCAGTTTCAATTGATTTTGATCGACTGGAAATTGGCCATTTTTCAAACGGTCTCAGAATTCGACGAAACTAGTTTTGTTAGGACCGTATCGTCAATACAAAGCTAGAAAATATTTTTCTGGAATTTTTTTAGTTAGTATGTGACCCCGGTAATTTGAAATATACGTTTAAAATTCAATATAGTGATTTAAATGTAAATTCAAAAGAAACTGATTGTAACAATCGGATCGGCTTACGATACACATCCCATTGTGTTCGGAATGGGGGTAAAACGCTAGGGACGACAGGCGGTGGGCCTCGTTTCGAGGTCGTATGAAAAAGTCAACTTTAGGTGGAATTAAATAATTAAATAATAATAAAGAAAAAAAAACACTCTCCTCCCTTTATCTTTCTGCCCCCCCCCCCCGTTCGTTTCATTATAAAAAAAATAAAAAAATAAAAAGAGAAGAAGAAGATGACGGAGGCGACGAAGGCGGGGAGGAGCCGCCGCCCTCCCCAAGGGCCACCGCGCCTCATCGGAAGACCCCCCCCTTCCACCTCGACCGCAACACGCAGCACGCCCTCCTCCAGCTGAATCGAAGTCGCCAGGAACCCGCACCCCCCTCGCGATCCACCACCCCCACCCCGCATCCCCTCCGCCTACTCGAGAGCCCCCTCCTCCGACGATGTATGAAGCCCCCCCCCCCCTGTGGCTGTAAGTTTTGATTTATTTATTTATTTATTTATTTATTTATTTTCAATTATCTGTTAATTTTTAATTAATGGTTAAAAACTGAATTTAGTTATAAAACTATTTAATTAAAAAGGTTAGAATTTTGTTTTATAAAAGGAATGATTTTTATTTAAGAAAAGACGAGATTTTTAAAATGTTAAAGACGAGATTTTTAAAATGTTAAAGACGAGATTTTTAAAATGTTAAAGACGAGATTTTTTAAATGTTAAAGACGAGATTTTTAAAATGTAAAAGACGAGATTTTTAAAATGTTAAAGACGAGATTTTTAAAATGATTAAAGGCGATATTTTTAAAATATGATAACATAGGAAAAAAAATCAATTTTTAAAGGTATGGAGCAATTATAAAAATATGATTTTTATATATTGAACTTCGAATTAAAAATATGATTTTTATATATTGAACTTCAAAATAAAAATTCGATTTTTATATATTGATCTTCGAAATAAAAATATGATTTTTATATATTGAATAACGAAGTAGAAATTCGATTTTTATATATGTAGTGGCTACGGGCAACGAAGATGACGAAGATGCGATAGCGATGAAGATTTCTATCAATGAAGTGCCGTGGAGCTAGGATAGCAATAGGTGAGAATTTCTCACCTTTCAATTTCTTTTTTTCTAGTTATATATATATATATGCTAGGATGCAGACGGTGCTTAGTAGCACCCGACACAATCGTCCACAGACCATGGACTTGTTTGTTTGATTGCAAAAATTAGTTAGATTATCTGATTGAAATTGAATTGTGTGGTGAAATGAATTGATTTGATTGATGTGTGAATGGCGTGGGCCTTCACTAGACCGGAGATAAGGCTAGGCCTTGTCCCGTTTCTAGTATCGTGCCGTTATGCCGCCGAAATTATCTAAAATATGTTAGAAAAATAAAAATATCATTTTATTTAAAGAATGAACTGAATAGAAATTCATATGTTGGAATAAAATGTTTTATCGTTAAAAATATAATTTTTAACGTGAATGTGAATAAATAAACATTCATTTACAAACCAGACGGTTTGTCTATGTACACCTATTTGAAGGACATTGATTGGGTCGATAAATTTTACACATCGCCCAACTGCACAAATAAAATCTGTGTTTGATTGTTTGAAACCCCACACGGGTGTTGGGATGAAATTTGAAGTTCACTCATCCTGATTGATTAAATATGTCGATCGATTGATTGATAGGCTGTTATAAGCGTTAGATATCTATATTTGATGCTTATACAGTGTAGTGCACTTTGGTTGATGGTTGATTATTTTCAATGCTATTATATACATGTGTTGTATGAAAATCCATATAATTAATTTTATATGGTAATTGATTGGGCCTCATTCCAAATTGAAAAATAAAGAACAATATAAAATAAAGGTTCATGTGTTGACAGTACTCATCCATTGAGATTGGTCATGTGTTGAACGAAATATTTTGAT
Organism: Allium sativum; assembly: GCA_030737875.1. Classification (NCBI taxonomy): domain Eukaryota; kingdom Viridiplantae; phylum Streptophyta; class Magnoliopsida; order Asparagales; family Amaryllidaceae; genus Allium; species Allium sativum. Next base: position 659,763,192 of record CM060913.1, read on the forward strand.
AATAACAACTATTTTGAAAAAGAAATATTTGAAATAGAATATTTGAAAATAGAAATTTATGAAGCCGTGTTGGTTAGATTGACGCCATTTTTGACGTGAACGATATTTATATCGATTTTAAACGATTTCGAAATGAAATGAATTGAAAACGATTTCGAAATGAAATGAATTGAAAATGATTTCGAATAGAAATGAATTGAAAACGATTTCGAATAGAAATGAATTGAAAACGATTTCGAAATGAAATGAATTGAAAACGATTTCAAAATGAATTGAATTGAAAACGATTTCGAAATGAAATGAATTGAAAACGATTTCGAAATGAATTGAATTGAAAACGATTTCGAAATGAAATGAATTGAAAACGATTTCGAAATGAATTGAATTGAAAACGATTTCGAAATGAATTGAATTGAAAACGATTTTGAAATGAATTGAATTGAAAACGAATTCAAAATGAATTGAAAGCAAATTGAAATGAATTCAAATTGAATTGAAATTTGAATTGAATAGAAATGAATTTTAAAACGAATTTATAAAGAAGAATTCAATTTTAATTTGAATTGAAACGGAAGTTGAAATTGTTTTTGAAACGAATTTAAAACTATTTATATAATTTGTGTTAAAGTGAAATCGACGAAGTATATATTATATATATTATATATATAATATAATGGCCTGAATAGAACGCGCCGCGCCGCGGCAGTTCGTGAATTTCGACCATTTATTTCAAACGGACATTACGGGAGATCCGCCCGTCGGATTCTCCTAAAACCGGAACCGTTGGGTTCGTATCGAAAAGAGATTTCTAACAAATATTAGAAATTTGAAATCTGACGGTTGGATTTGGAGTTACGTCCAAATCAAATTTGAAAAAGGTCGCTGTAAGTGCAGTTCGATGGCCATTGATGGAAATCGACTGTACGGGCCTTGATAAAATTATTAAAAATAGTAATAATTTGTGTAAAATCATAAGAAATGATTTGAGAAGAATTGGGATGAAAAACTCCATATTTGAAAAGATAAAAATAGATTTTTATCGAGATGAACTAGTTTTGAACTAGAATTATAATTCTATTTATTTTTAAATAAATAAATTGAATTCGAAAAGGGTTTTAAAAATAACCAAAATTTCCAATGATTGCATTGGAGTGGATTTGAATCGAAATTGTCTTCGGAATATTTCGATGTTGGAATTCGGGATTATACAGATGTTGTTATGGAAATTTGAAAGATGTAGATATTTATATCGTTATTTTCAATACGACATTTGTTAATCGTAGAATTTGATATTGAATATAAGCCGATATATTTTCTATTCAGAGCCTTATATTGAATATCAAATGTGATTTGGGTTTGCCGTGAATGGTGTCTTCACTAACACTGTTCTTGAACCCAGTTGAGAAAAGATTAAATCTTTTTATTTAGATTTAATGAAGTGTACCAATTAAATGATATTTAATTGGAATTGAATTGATATTGATTTTTGGGTTTATCGTGAACAGTGTTTTTAAACAACACTCGTTCTTTAACCCGATAATTAACGAATGTGATTTTGGGTTTACCGTGAACCGTGTTTTAAATGACACTGATTCTTTAACCCAATTAACGATTAAAACTAAGTGGAGTTTTAATGAATCTTTAATTAGATTGAAATGATCGAGAATGGAGTATCACCAGTTTTGCTCCAGGCGATAGTTAAATCTTTAATTAGATTTGAACGTGAAATGGTAATTGAATTTACCGATAACACCGTGGTGTTAGATATGAAGTACTACCAGTTTTACTTCGTGGGATGAATAGGCTGGGATTGGGAAATTAAAACAAATGATTACTTCGGTAAGGTTCGCTAATCCCGACTAGTTTTGAATTGATATTCAAAAATAGATTAAAGAATAAATTCAAGAAATTTATCTTGGATAAAATTAATGGGAATCTTTCCCTATGAATGTGAAATCAGAAACTAACTGTCGGTTTGCTAAGCAGAATGGTTTTCTGGATATTGATCTGATGTTGGTTTCGGCCTTCGGGGTTAATATTTGGGGAATTATTCTCTTGGTTAATTTACGGTTAGTGACTGATAAATTGGAATGAGGCGTATGTTGTGTTTATGTAACACTTATTTAAAATATACGCGAGTTATTTGGAAAGACCGGGTTTATCCCATTCTGAATAACTGATACGACGATAAGTCGAAGATGAAGACGGTGGTCGAAGACCAGAAGTCTTCACGTCGTTTGGGTGATTACTGATGATCTTGATTGGGTTGTACACCCAAGAAGATGGAAACAGTTAGTGATCATCCAGGCGTACTTGGAGATCGATGGATATGCGGGGTACTAGGTGCCTCCGGTTTCGTTCAGACCCAGAACGGACTTGTAAATGGACTGTGTGTCTACCATTGGATTTTAGTCCGTGTGATTGATCTCTATTAAATATATATCTGTTTGGCGGCGGAGAATTTATTCTCTTGCTTAACGCCCTTCTCTGAGACGTACGAGCTCAGGGGTTATATATTGATGGATATCAAACGCATGGAGTGAATTGCCTGTGTGGCATGCCTAAGTGGCAAATGATCGAGGCTTCTGTTGAAAAGCAAAGTCTTGTGGTTGATGATCGAAGCACGGCCTTCGTGGCGTAGCTTTGTGTAACGTTTACTTCGCGAGTTTCACACCCGGTATGAACCAAAAACGGGAGACGGACCTCAGGGAGGGCATGTGTTTCTTTCTAGTTAGAAGTGGCGTCAGTGGTTTTACATGCCCTGACGAGTTTGACTTATGTGGTTGTTGCTGCTGCGAGGCGCCTCGGTTTGATCGAACGATCCGGGTCCGATGAAGTCATTCGTTGGCTCATTTACGCCCCATAGGGCGGGGGAACGCATGTTCAGGGTTTAAGTTTAATCCACATCGGTGGACCGGCCCTGACGATCCAAGGGTCGATGCGCTCTGACCCTGTGGCTCGGGCTAGTGAGTCACGAATCGGTTGAGGACTATCTTTTGCCTCGGTTCATAGATGGGAACCCAATTTCCAAATACGTGACTTTGCGATTTTGATTGTATAACCTATATATGGCGACATAGTGGTATGGGGCATTCATGCCGCCTATGATTGATACTTATGATTTGAAGTTGTTTTACACACTATGCACTTATTATAGTATCAAATGATTTGTTTTTAAACGTATCAAGCATTCTTTGGTTGTTATAAGGGAAAACCCTATCCCCCGGCTTGCGTTGCATTGTGTGATAGGACCTGGGTCTTATAACAGCTTCATTTTTCTTTATTTAGCATTGCGCTGTTGTTTTATGCACTGGTATTCTTGGGAGGAAACCCGTTCCGTGTTATACGGCGTGGTCCCTTGATTTACCTAGCTTTAAAAATAAAGATTAATAACTGTTTTAGTTCTCACACCAGTCCCATGACTGACCTGGAGTTTATTGTTTTAACCTAAACTCTGGGTGCCCTTATTTTGACGGGAAGCTAGTAGTTTTGGTTTTGCAGATTTATATTCACAGGATCCTGGTTTACAGCTGGAACGATATCCGGAAAGCTTTGTATCCGTATATCTCCTTCTAGTTGTGTATTGTATTATTTTCCGCTGCTATGTATTTAAATGTAATTTAAATCTCTGATATTTCTGTGTAATATTCATTTATACTCTGTATATTCTTGTAATCTGATGCATTGTTGTAATATACAGTGAAATGTTCTTTTATATGCGTTCTGTTGTGGTTTGTTCTCGAACTATCCGACGCTTTCCTTTACGGGGAAGTTACGGGTTATCACAGTTGGTATCAGAGCTTTGGTTTACAAAGCTCAGAGAACAAGGCACATTAGAACCGTACGAAAGAATTCATCAGATATTGGATTAGTAATATCCAACGAGAATGACTCGTTAGAGATGGGATCAGTAGTATCCTAGAACGAGTGTGAAGAGTATATTTTTGAAAGTGAAAACAAATTTTTGTTTTGAAAATTTAAATCAATTATTCGTATTTGATTATCTATTTATATTGAGTTGGACAATCCAGTATATATAGATTTTGCGTATACGTCTGATCCGCGTGTATTCGAAGTTTTAATATATTGGATAGATATAGCATCACACTCTAGTCGCCCGAAGATGGTACTGATGATTGTCATGACATCATCAGTATTTATGTTCGTGTTTCGAAGGTGTGATTTTCTATATATTTCCATTAGGCTGGTGTGAGAACCAAAACTTATATATAGTTAGAACACATTGTTGTGGATTGGCATCAAAAATAAGATTTTCAGTATATATATCAAATTTATGAATTTGAAACTCTAATTCACTAATTGATTGATGTTTGTGTTGTTTGTTTATTTGATAATTTTGAACCATTTAGCCTAATTGAAACAAATATTGAATTGTATTGAAAATTGGTCGCATTTGCTTGTATATACTCGTACTTACATTGAACAGGTCATAGCAAGGAGGCTAGAGCAGGGAATAAAATTTGTTTGCCCGACAAATAGGTACATGTTTACTACATAATTTACTGTTTTGTTTGCGTGATGATGATTTTATGAGCCTATTGGCTAGCCGCTTGGCTTTTTCTTTTTCTTTTTGAGATCTGAAGGACCGGGGAAGCTATTTGAAATTCCCCGATGCTCCCGGTGCAGGGGAGGTTATGGCGAAATTTTTCGAAAATTTAGGGTTTTAGCCAAATTTTTGAAATTTTTGGAAATTCTCAGAAACTGAAGAGTTAGAGAATGGAAGCGAGATCGAGCGTAGAGTTAATTAATCAAACCACTTTCGACTTTGTTCCTTTTCGGGGATGAAAAGTTTTAAGTGGGGGAGATTGTAACAACCCGAAAATCTGAGCCAATTTAAAATTTTTATTTTGGCAATTTTAGCGAATTTTGAATATTTAAAATGAATTATTTCAAATAATATCTACGAGAAATTTATTTTGAATAGAATTCGAACGTATATATTATATACGTCGTCGTTAGAATATAAATAATTATATATAATTATAAATAGAATTGAAAATGGCGCGGTAGTTCGATAATTCGATTTCAAACTTCAATTAAATGTACCGGGTGCAAAACAATCCGGATTTTAGTGAAACCAAAAATGATAGGATCTAATTGATGATATCTTTCCAACGAATCCGGGAAATCAAAATTTCATAGCGGGAATCAAAAGATATGTCCAGTTGAAAATTCTGAATAGTCGCTATGGAATTCAAGCCCTTAAAAATAGTCATTTTGCAAACGACCTCGGATTTCGACGAAACCAGTTTTGTTGGGTTCGGGATGTGAAGTTATTGCTAGGTTTCAAATTTCATAATTTTTCGAATCAATATGTGAGCGTGGCAAAGGAAAACGCGTTTGACCAGTTTCAGTTGATTTTGATCGACTGGAAATTGGCCATTTTTCAAACGGTCTCAGAATTCGACGAAACTAGTTTTGTTAGGACCGTATCGTCAATACGAAGCTAGAAACTATTTTTTTGGAATTTTTCTAGTTAGTATGTGACCCCGGTAATTTGAAATGTACGTTTAAAATTCAATATAGTGATTTAAATGTAAATTCAAAAGAAACTGATTGTAACAATCGGATCGGCTTACGATACACATCCCATTGTGTTCGGAATGGGGGTAAAACGCTAGGGACGACAGGCGGTGGGCCTCGTTTCGAGGTCGTATGAAAAAGTCAACTTTAGGTGGAATTAAATAATTAAATAATAATAAAGAAAAAAAACACTCTCCTCCCTTTATCTTTCTGCCCCCCCCCCCCCCCCCCCCCGCCGTTCGTTTCATTATAAAAAAAATAAAAAAATAAAAAAGAGAAGAAGAAGATGACGGAGGCGACGAAGGCGGGGAGGAGCCGCCGCCCTCCCCAAGGGCCACCGCGCCTCATCGGAAGACCCCCCCTTCCACCTCGACCGCAACGCGCATCACGCCCTCCTCCAGCTGAATCGAAGTCGCCAGGAACCCGCACCCCCCTCGCGATCCACCACCCCCACCCCGCATCCCCTCCGCCTACTCGAGAGCCCCCTCCTCCGACGATGCAGGAAGACCCCCCCCCTGTGGCTGTAAGTTTTGATTTTTTTATTTATTTATTTTCAATTATCTGTTAATTTTTAATTAATGGTTAAAAACTGAATTTAGTTATAAAACTATTTAATTAAAAAGGTTAGAATTTTGTTTTATAAAAGGAATGATTTTTATTTAAGAAAAGTCGAGATTTTTAAAATGTTAAAGACGAGATTTTTAAAATGTTAAAGACGAGATTTTTAAAATGTTAAAGACGAGATTTTTAAAATGTTAAAGACGAGATTTTTAAAATGTTAAAGACGAGATTTTTAAAATGATTAAAGGCGATATTTTTAAAATATGATAACATAGGAAAAAAAATTCAATTTTTAAAGGTATGGAGCAATTATAAAAATATGATTTTTATATATTGAACTTCGAATTAAAAATATGATTTTTATATATTGAACTTCGAAATAAAAATTCGATTTTTATATATTGAACTTCGAAATAAAAATATGATTTTTATATATTGAATAACGAAGTAGAAATTCGATTTTTATATATGTAGTGGCTACGGGCAACAAAGATGACGAAGATGCTATAGCGATGAAGATTTCTATCAATGAAGTGCCGTGGAGCTAGGATAGCAATAGGTGAGAATTTCTCACCTTTCAATTTCTTTTTTTCTAGTTATATATATATATATATATATTTGCTAGGACGCAGACGGTGCTTAGTAGCACCCGACACAATCGTCCACAGACCATGGACTTGTTTGTTTGATTGCAAAAATTAGTTAGATTATCTGATTGAAATTGAATTGTGTGGTGAAATGAATTGATTTGATTGATGTGTGAATGGCGTGGGCCTTCACTAGACCGGAGATAAGGCTAGGCCTTGTCCCGTTTCTAGTATCGTGCCGTTATGCCGCCGAAATTATCTAAAATATGTTAGAAAAATAAAAATATCATTTTATTTAAAGAATGAACTGAATAGAAATTCATATGTTGGAATAAAATGTTTTATCGTTAAAAATATAATTTTTAACGTGAATGTGAATAAATAAACATTCATTTACAAACCAGACGGTTTGTCTATGTACACCTATTTGAAGGACATTGATTGGGTCGATAAATTTTACACATCGCCCAACTGCACAAATAAAATCTGTGTTTGATTGTTTGAAACCCCACACGGGTGTTGGGATGAAATTTGAAGTTCACTCATCCTGATTGATTAAATATGTCGATCGATTGATTGACAGGCTGTTATAAGCGTTAGATATCTATATTTGATGCTTATACAGTGTAGTGCACTTTGGTTGATTGTTGATTATTTTCAATGCTATTATATACATGTGTTGTATGAAAATCCATATAATTAATTTTATATGGTAATTAATTGGGCCTCATTCCAAATTGAAAAATAAAGAACAATATAAAATAAAGGTTCATGTGTTGACAGTACTCATCCATTGAGATTGGTCATGTGTTGAACGAAATATTTTGATAATAACAACTATTTTGAAAAAGAAATATTTGAAATAGAATATTTGAAAATAGAAATTTATGAAGCCATGTTGGTTAGATTGACGCCATTTTTGACGTGAACGATATTTATATCGATTTTAAACGATTTCGAAATGAAATGAATTGAAAACGATTTCGAAATGAAATGAATTGAAAACGATTTCGAAATGAAATGAATTGAAAACGATTTCGAATAGAAATGAATTGAAAACGATTTCGAATAGAAATGAATTGAAAACGATTTCGAAATGAAATGAATTGAAAACGATTTCGAAATGAATTGAATTGAAAACGATTTCGAAATGAAATGAATTGAAAACGATTTTGAAATGAATTGAATTGAAAACGATTTCGAAATGAAATGAATTGAAAACGATTTCGAAATGAATTGAATTGAAAACGATTTCGAAATGAATTGAATTGAAAACGAATTCAAAATGAATTGAAAGCAAATTGAAATGAATTCAAATTGAATTGAAATTTGAATTGAATAGAAATGAATTTTAAAACGAATTTATAAAGAAGAATTCAATTTTAATTTGAATTGAAACGGAAGTTGAAATTGTTTTTGAAACGAATTTAAAACTATTTATATAATTCGTGTTAAAGTGAAATCGACAAAGTATATATTATATATATTATATATATAATATAATGGCCTGAATAGAACGCGCCGCGCCGCGGCAGTTCGTGAATTTCGACCATTTATTTCAAACGGACATTACGGGAGATCCGACCGTCGGATTCTCCTAAAACCGGAACCGTTGGGTTCGTATCGAAAAGAGCTTTCTAACGAATATTAGAAATTTGAAATCTGACGGTTGGATTTGGAGTTACGTCCAAATCAAATTTGAAAAAGGTCGCTGTAAGTGCAGTTCGATGGCCATTGATGGAAATCGACAGTACGGACCTTGATAAAATTATTAAAAATAGTAATAATTTTTGTAAAATCATAAGAAATGATTTGAGAAGAATTGGGATGAAAAACTCCATATTTGAAAAGATAAAAATAGATTTTTATCGAGATGAACTAGTTTTGAACTAGAATTATAATTCTATTTATTTTTAAATAAATAAATTGAATTCGAAAAGGGTTTTAAAAATAACCAAAATTTCCAATGATTGCATTGGAGTGGATTTGAATCGAAATTGTCTTCGGAATATTTCGATGTTGGAATTCGGGATTATACAGATGTTGTTATGGAAATTTGAAAGATGTAGATATTTATATCGTTATTTTCAATACGACATTTGTTAATCGTAGAATTTGATATTGAATATAAGCCGATATATTTTCTATTCAGAGCCTTATATTGAATATCAAATGTGATTTAGGTTTGTCGTGAATGGTGTCTTCACTAACACTGTTCTTGAACCCAGTTGAGAAAAGATTAAATCTTTTTATTTAGATTTAATGAAGTGTACCAATTAAATGATATTTAATTGGAATTGAATTGATATTGATTTTTGGGTTTATCGTGAACAGTGTTTTTAAACAACACTCGTTCTTTAACCCGATAATTAACGAATGTGATTTTGGGTTTACCGTGAACCGTGTTTTAAATGACACTGATTCTTTAACCCAGTTAACGATTAAAACTAAGTGGAGTTTTAATGAATCTTTAATTAGATTGAAATGATCGAGAATGGAGTATCACCAGTTTTGCTCCAGGCGATAGTTAAATCTTTAATTAGATTTGAACGTGAAATGGTAATTGAATTTACCGATAACACCGTGGTGTTAGATATGAAGTACTACCAGTTTTACTTCATGGGATGAATAAGCTGGGATTGGGAAATTAAAACAAATGATTACTTCGGTAAGGTTCGCTAATCCCGACTAGTTTTGAATTGATATTCAAAAATAGATTAAAGAATAAATTCAAGAAATTTATCTTGGATAAAATTAATGGGAATCTTTCCCTATGAATGTGAAATCAGAAACTAACTGTCGGTTAGCTAAGCAGAATGGTTTTCTGGATATTGATCTGATGTTGGTTTCGGCCTTCGGGGTTAATATTTGGGGAATTATTCTCTTGGTTAATTTACGGTTAGTGACTGATAAATTAGAATGAGGCGTATGTTGTGTTTATGTAACACTTATTTAAAATATACGCGAGTTATTTGGAAAGACCGGGTTTATCCCATTCTGAATAACTGATACGACGATAAGTCGAAGATGAAGACGGTGGTCGAAGACCAGAAGTCTTCACGTCGTTTGGGTGATTACTGATGATCTTGATTGGGCTGTACACCCAAGAAGATGGAAACAGTTAGTGATCGTCCAGACGTACTTGGAGATCGATGGATATGCGGGGTACTAGGTGCCTCCGGTTTCGTTCAGACCCAGAACGGACTTGTAAATGGACTGTGTGTCTGACATTGGATTTTAGTCCGTGTGATTGATCTCTATTAAATATATATCTGTTTGGCGGCGGAGAATTTATTCTCTTGCTTAACGCCCTTCTCTGAGACGTACGAGCTCAGGGGTTATATATTGATGGATATCAAACGCATGGAGTGAATTGCCTGTGTGGCATGCCTAAGTGGCAAATGATCGAGGCTTCTGTTGAAAAGCAAAGTCTTGTGGTTGATGATCGAAGCACGGCCTTCGTGGCGTAGCTTTGTGTAACGTTTACTTCGCGAGTTTCACACCCGGTATGAACCAAAAAACGGGAGACGGACCTCAGGGAGGGGATGTGTTTCTTTCTAGTTAGAAGTGGCGTCAGTGGTTTTACACGCCCTGACGAGTTTGACTTATGTGGTTGTTGCTGTTGCGAGGCGCCTCGGTTTGATCGGACGATCCGGGTCCGATGGAGTCATTCGTTGGCTCATTTACGCCCCATAGGGCGGGGGAACGCATGTTCAGGGTTTAAGTTTAATCCACATCGGTGGACCGGCCCTGACGATCCAAGGGTCGATGCGCTCTGACCCTGTGGCTCGGGCTAGAGAGTCACGAATCGGTTGAGGACTATCTTTTGCCTCGGTTCATAGATGGGAACCCAATTTCCAAATACGTGACTTTGCGATTTTGATTGTATAACCTATATATGGCGACATAGTGGTATGGGGCATTCATGCCGCCTATGATTGATACTTATGATTTGAAGTTGTTTTACACACTATGCACTTATTATAGTATCAAATGATTTGTTTTTAAACGTATCAAGCATTCTTTGGTTGTTATAAGGGAAAACCCTATCCCCCGGCTTGCGTTGCATTGTGTGATAGGACCTGGGTCTTATAACAGCTTCATTTTTCTTTATTTAGCATTGCGCTGTTGTTTTATGCACTGGTATTCTTGGGAGGAAACCCGTTCCGTGTTATACGGCGTGGTCCCTTGATTTACCTAGCTTTAAAAATAAAGATTAATAACTGTTTTAGTTCTCACACCAGTCCCATGACTGACCTGGAGTTTATTGTTTTAACCTAAACTCTGGGTGCCCTTATTTTGACGGGCAGCTAGTAGTTTTGGTTTTGCAGATTTATATTCACAGGATCCTGGTTTACAGCTGGAACGATATCCGGAAAGCTTTGTATCCGTATATCTCCTTCTAGTTGTGTATTGTATTATTTTCCGCTGCTATGTATTTAAATGTAATTTAAATCTCTGATATTTCTGTGTAATATTCATTTATACTCTGTATATTCTTGTAATCTGATGCATTGTTGTAATATACAGTGAAATGTTCTTTTATATGCGTTCTGTTGTGGTTTGTTCTCGAACTATCCGACGCTTTCCTTTACGGGGAAGTTACGGGTTATCACATATATATCTTGCCAAACATATATATATATATATATATAAATTGCTTCAACTAATTCATTTTGACAAAAATGAATATTTCTGACAAAATGTATAATTTGGTTTAACTAGTATAAATTGACTAAAATGAATAATTATTTTTAACTAATGTAAATTAACAAAAATGAATAATTGGTTTTAACTAATATAAATTTACAGAAATGAATAATTTGTGTTTCAATTCTAATAAAATATGCCAATGCTATATTTTGTTTCATTCTTTTAATTTAGACAAAATGAGTGTTTTTGTCTATTTTACTTTAATGATAAAAATGTGAATGTTTAGTTATTAAAATGTAACTTTTAAATTCTATCCTTTATTTCAAACGATCTTTATTCATATCAAAATTATAAATCAAAAATAAATTTTTTAATCTGATGGTTTGTTTGCATTAGTGAATTGCAAACAAAGATGAACTTTATTTTAAGGTTTTATTTGCAACAAGAAATGCAAATAACAAATGTAACTTTTATTTTTATTTAAAAGTATATTTGAGTGAATGTAAAAAAGAACCTCATTTCCAAAGTGTATTTACATTATTGAATGTAAGTAAAAGAAACAAATTTTATTTAAATGAGTATTTGCATTTATGAATGCAAATAAAGAATAGTTTTGTTTACAAATTATATTTACATTAGAGAATATAAATAAGAGAACAAAATTTATTTACAAAGTATATTTTAAACAAATTCTATTAAATGTATAAAAGTGTGTACATTTGTGTTGGTAAATGTAGATAAAGAAAATAGACTATAGTTTCATTGAATATTTGCATTGATAAATGCAAATAAAAGAATAAACTTTAATTTCAATGCATATATGTATTGATAAAAGCAAACAAAGAAATAAACTTTATTTTCAATATACTTGTGTGTATTCGCATTGGTGAGTGCAAATGAATAATTTGTTTCAATATACATTTGCACTGGTAAATGCAAATAAAAGAACAATTCTATTTACTATATATGTTTGCATGGCTGAATGTAAATAGTAGTACAAACTTTATTTTCAAAACATGCTTACATTTTTTAACACAAAATAAAGAACAAAACTTTATTTTCAATATATGTTTTATTTTCTAGTTTTATTGGTGTTGTCGAACACAAATAAAAGTGTACTTTTTATTTTCAAGTTATGTTCGCATTGTGAGATGCAAATGAGAAAAATGAATTTTATTTCATGCTATATTTGCATTGAAAAGCGCAAATGAAAAGAAACCTTTTAATTTCTATGTTTATTTGCGTTGAAAAATATGAATAAAATATCTACCCAATTTCTATGTAACTTCTGAAAATAATTTATTATTTACATAAAAAATGTAAACAAAATTGTTACTTTTATTCCAATAATCAAGTTTTGACAAAAATGATATTTTCAATTTAATAATCAGATTTTGACAAAAATGAAAATTTCAATTCAATAGTCAAGTTTTGACAAAAGTGATATTTTCATTTCACTAATAAAGTTTTGGCCAAAAATGTTCACTAATAAAGTTTGGCCAAAAATATGATCTCTTATTTCAATACTTATGCTTTAACCAAAATGTTATTTTTATTTCAGTATTAATTATATTGAAAATATAATCATTCTACTTCTATTTTAATTACATTGAAAAATGTAATCAATTTATTTCAAATTTAATTATATTGAAAAAAAATGTAATCTTTTTAATTTATTTCTAATTACATTAAAAATGTAATCTTTCTGATTTATTTCTAACATTTCAACAAAAGCAAATAAAAAGGATAACTTTGTTTTTTGACAATTCTAACATAAACATTTTTCATATGAATCATTCTTTACATTAAAAATGTGATTTTTTTATGTTTTCAACACTTTTATTTTAACATGAACAATTTTCATATGAATAATTCTTTTCATTAAAAATAAGATTTTTAATGTTTCATGTTTTCATTTCAAATAGATGAAAATTTTTAATCTATTCTATATGTACAGTAAAAATGTAAATTTTATCGTTAACATGGTTTCAATTCAAACAAATGAACGTTTTATGTTTTTATTGTAATTCATAAACCGTGTTCTAAATGTAACAAACAAAAATAGGATTTTTTTTATTAGTTAGCCAAATTCTATCGTAATGTAAACAAATAAAAATATATTCTATTTGTTGTTCATATTCTGTTGTAAATAAACAAATAAAATAATATTTTATTTGTCGTTCAAATCTTATTGCAAAGTAAACGAATAAAAGTAAGGTTTTATTTGTTGTTCATTTGCTGTTGCAAAGTAAACAAATAAACAAAAATAAAGTTTTTATTTGTCGATCAAATTCTAATGTAATTTAAACAAATACAAATAAGTTTTATTTGTCGATCAAATTCTATTGTTCATCTCAGAATAATTAAAATAATATTTTTAAAATAAATTAGAATAACTAGATCTGAATAAAATATGATTTAAATCTAAATTTAGATTTATTTTCTAATCGCAAATAAAATTCAACCATGTATGAGATTTCAATGCGGATCTAGCATAACATGAGCAACAAACAAACCACCAACAACAATCAACCATTCATCAATCATAGAACATTTCAAATCTGAATTACATCACAATACAATTATTTGTAACGCAAAAATAATAATTTATAATTAATTAAAAAATAAAATTCATAATTCTCACATTGATATGGCTGAAAATTCGACTTCTCGGAATCAGCTCTGGTCTGCGCTCGGAAAGACGAGTCCAACGCAACTGACGGTTCGAGAAACGGACCTCGTATGAAAGAGATATTGATTTTTAAAGACCGGATAAATTAAATATTAAATAAATAAAATAATATTAAAATATACTCTTTCTTCCTCCTTTTCACGTCGCTACAGACGAACCCAAACTTCCATCGCGCAACTCCCCCTGCATGCGCCCCTTCGAGGGTCTAGGACCCGACCAGACTCCGCCACTCCGAAGCTCCGCCCGCGAGCCACCACCGCCCAGAAGGCCACCACGCTAGGCCCTCTCCTCGCCTCGAAATCCGAACCCGAACGCGGCCTCTTCCTCGCCAGAATTCGCGAAATCCGTGCACTGAAAACTGATCTTAACTGTATGGATTTGTATAGCTCTCCGTCCTCTTCGATTTGATATATAGTTTGTAGATTTTCACTGAACGGATTGAGAGAAATTGATGTTTGAAGTTGGGAGATTTCTGGCCATTGAAAGGAATAGGCGGAGGCTGCGTTTTTCTAGGGTTAGGGTTAAATTTTTATATTATTTTATTATTAAATCATTGAAAAACGTGTTATAAAGGTGAAAATGTGGGTTGTCTCCGAATTGGGCTTGCTTACTGTCGATCTTAACGTTTTGAGGCCTTCTGAACGCAATGGGATGGGTCTCGGGGTCCAATTCCGAAATCTGTAGAAATTTTATTTAAAATCCCATTAAAAATTAATTAATTAATTAATTAAATACTGACCGTACATATAAATATGCCGGGGCCACATACGATCTCAGAAAATTCCAGAAAAATTATTTTTAGCTTTCTTATGACGATACGGTTCTAACGAGACTAATTTCGTCGAATTCTGAGACTGTTTGAAAAATGGCTATTTTTAAGTCGTTTAAATTTAACTTAAATAGTCAAAACACATTTTCTCTTGCCACGCTCACATATTAATTTGAAAAATTTTGAAAATTGAAATCTAGCAATAATTTGATATTCTGATTCCAACAAAATTAGTTTCGTCGAAAATGGAGGTCGTTTGAAAAATGACTATTTTCAAGGCCAATATATTTAATATTAAAAATACATTTTTAAACTAATAATTTCTGAAACTCAAAATATATAAGTGTTTATAATTTTTAAATGCAGAAACATCATTCCAGACTCAATGGAAGTGGTTTCGAGTCGAAATTCCTTCATATGTGAAAAGTAGCCCTTTGGACCATATATATTATATATATAAATTCTACAACGACCTTTCCAAAAATTGAATTGGCCATAACTTTTGATTTTCGCTATGAAATTTCAATTTTTCGGATTCAGAAGATAGATATGATTAAACATATTTAAATATTTCTGGTTTCACTCAATTCTGATTTATTTTGAATCCTGTACATTCAATTAAAGTTTACAATCAAATTTTAAAACTACCACGCCATTTCTAACACCATTTATATATAAATTTAATTTATTTGTTTTAACTTTGATTAAAATGAATTCTAGCCATTATTATTTTAAATAAATCACTTTATATTTTCAAAATTCATTAAAATTTTCTAAAATAAAATTTTTAAATTGGTTTAGAATTTGCGGGTTGTTACAATCTCCCCTACTTAAAATCTTTTCATCCTCAAAAAGGAAATGAAGCTAAAGTTGCTTATTTAACTAATTTAATTTTCATTCTTTAATTGTTTAATCATTTTATTAGTTGAATTCATATTCACACAACACAATCATCAATTAATTAGTTGATTAAATTTTCAAAAAAAAAAATATATCTTTTATATATTCAAAATCATATTTTCTAAAATTGAACTATATATAATAACAAGTACGTTAATTGTGAATTCTTCTTCACTCTGACTCATTCTAGGGCATTGGTAACCCCATCTCTAATGGGTATTCTCATTCTAGGATACTGCTGATCCTATCTCTAATGAGTATTCTTATTGGATATTACTAATCCAACCTCTGATGAGCCTTTTGTTCAATTCTAACGAGTTGTACCCCAAAGATTTGAGCTAACCAGAGCTCTGATACCAGCTGTAACGACCCGGATTTCGCCCGACCCCAATCGAATGCAAGATCGATCAAGACCGTTCAAAACCCGCGTACGTTAACTTTGGGCATACAACACATCAGAACAACAATACAGAATTTTATAACATCAATAATAAATGTTACATCAGAGTACAGAATATATCAGAGTACATCAATAAATAATACAGCAGAAGATACATTTATAATAAATTAAATATATTGCAGCGGAACTAATCTCAGCGGAAGGCCATCAATATTCTGGACCCAGCTTCGGACTTCAATCCGGGATCCTGCTTATCTATATTTGCAAAAAGCTACTCGAATGCCCGTGTGGAAAGAGGGCACCCGAGTTTGCAAAGTGAAACAAACTACAGGTAAGTCGTGGGACTGGTGCGAGAATTCTATACTTAACTCACCTAATAAGTAGGCTAATCACAGGACCACGCCGCTAACGCGGAACGGGTTTACTCCATTGGATTGCCAGTGCATAATTAAAGTAAATCGTCAAATAACGTAATGCTTTTTAGAAAAATGAAACCATTATAAGACCCAGGTCCCATCACACAATGCAACGCACACCAGAGAATAGGGTTTTACCTTATAATGGCCAAAAGATGCTTGATACGTAAAAACGATATTTTTATTAGTGTGTGTATATATATATATTTAAAACATTTCAATATAAATGTATTAATCTTAGAAGGCATAGTACCCCATCCTACTATGTCGCCATACTAGTTATACAATCGAAAACGAGGTGTCGTATTGGAAATTGGTTTTCTATCATAAAATAGAGGCTAGGGATCGTCCTCTACCGATTCGAGACACTCTAGCAAATGCCTCAGGGTCCCCCGCAGTGAACCCTTGGATGCGGTAGGGCCGGTCCCTACCTAAGTGTAACGACCCGAAAATCCGAGCTATCTGAGTTGACTAAATACAACACACGTCCAACCCAAATAACACAGAAATACGAACCATTTATAGAAAGAAGATAGAGGATGAGAAATAGGAAGAAAGAAATATTAGAATAGAAGAAGAAGAATACACAACATCAGGGTAAAACATGAACCTCACAGCGGAATGAATAAAATATAATATATCATATACTTTTGTAATACAAAATTTCTGTATACATGTACATTCAGAATCAGAGTTCAACACTTACAATACAGCGGAAATAACACTAGGTAACTAACGCTGAAGCCTCCTGCTCCAAGCTCCTCCAATGGTATCTGTAAACACCTGAACTACTTGACTGCCCGTACAAATTTGGGCACCCAAGAGTTTAGGGAAAACAAAACAAAATAAACTCTGGGTCAGTCATGGGACTGGTGTGAGTAAACTCCAACCACTTGTTTAACTTTAAAAATCCTTTCAAAAGAAAAGGTAATAGTAAGACCAGCCCACACATAAACACGGACGGTTTTTACCTTACTATAACCCAAAACACTTTGATACGAAAATCCAGTGATATTATAATAATGTCTACATCAAGTAAATAACCGAATAGCAGAACGCTTGCATCTCACGCTCCACATATATATTATAAAATCAAAAACCGCATGGCGCTTATTGGAGATTGGATTTCCAACATGACAAGGTATGGAACCACCTTCCGCTAGTGTATCTCTAGAGAGGAATACACTGGGTTCAACAAGAACATCTTGTAACCCGGCCCACACATGACCGACCACTCATTTCGCTTGAGTGTATCGAATGTATATCACCAACGGTTGGGATCAGCAACCGTCTCCCGACTGGGACAGCATCGAATAGGATAAGAAATTAAATGAACCTCTAGATAGGTGATTATACATCCTAATGGGTGCGACCCACATAGCCATGCTGCCTGCCCGATTTTTGTCCTTTCCCGGTTGTTGAGGCCTGAGGCTACGCATACTTACCATTCATCGATAACACAATCACTTTGAATGCCACATCGTCAGATCCGTTAATCACTAGTTGAGTTTGCACAAATATTCTGGATATTATGCTAAGGGATAAATCCGTTGCAACCATATATATTCATACAGACCAACCCATTTGATCATTGGAAATACTCTGTCAGACATTCGTCCATATACGTTCGTTCTGGGACTGAACGAAACCGAAGGCACTATTTCTATAAATAGAAAAGCCCTTGCACTTTACTCCGTCTTCAATATATTCAGCATACTTGGTTCGCAACGCTTATGCCGATACGGAGTGGTTCTTCGGATAATAATCCAACCGGTCTCTCCATATTGACAACGATGGTCAAAAACTTCGATAGTCTGTGATTTAACTATCAAATAAAAATAAGTGTTCATCCAACATATCAAACAAATCACTGGGCTCTTTAATATTTCATTAATTAAATCACTTCTCCATTTTCTCTATCAATATTTGTTAACCAAATATTTTCAATAACCATATTGGCCCTTTTCACTATTTGGAAAAAAACATTTCCTTATCGAATTCTATATATATCGATATATAGGTTTCTAATTGTCAAATTTCTTAAAAATATTCTAACTCCTTAAATTCCCGGAAAAATTCGCCATAACCTCCCCTGTATCGGGAGCATCGGGAAATTTCAAATAGCTTCCCCAGTCCTTCTAATCTCAAAAAGAAAAAAGAAAAAAAGCCAAGCGGCTTGCCGATACGGCGCATAAAACCTCATATATGAATTAAACATGTACCTTTTCGTCGAGCACATAAATTTAAATCTTCATATACTTCATATCAAACCTGCTTACACATGTTCACCTGTTTCAATTCAATACCATCTAATCGTTTGAATTCAGTTTCGCCCATTTATTCTTTAAATCGGCCATTTTGCCTATTTTACTCCTTTGTTTGAACATAGCAATTTCAAACAAAATATTTAACTTGCTCATAACCAAATTGAATTTCAATTTCAATTCTAGTTCTCTTTTCTATTTCGAATATAAATTTTCAAATCGAATTTACTTATTTAAGGCCCAATATCAATTCAACATCTCATTTACTAATTACTATTCGAATTAGTTAATTCTATTCAATAATCAAAAATCTGATTTCTGTTTCAAAAATCAATTCATTACTCCACTTGAGTTCACCTATATTTTATAACTCAAATCTGAAATTTTCTAATTAGAAATTCGAATTTTTATTCGCTTAAAATCCTTTTATAAATGAAATAAACCGTTATGGTTTTTAAATAGTTCTGGCGCTGTTTTTCTGAAAATTTGATTTTGACATAACTCAAAATCTATACGACGAAATTCATATTTTTCCCTTTCATTAGAAAACTATTATTCAACCGGTCCTGACGTTTCTTGTTTCAAAGAATTTCGACTTCAATTGAGTCCTGTATACTCGATTGAAGTTCGAATCGCTATTTTACGAACTGCAGCGCTGCGGCGAGTTCGTTTTAATTATATTTATATATATACCTTTAAACTTCTTTAAAATGAATTCAACTCCATTTTAACTCTATTTGAATTCCTTGATTCAAATTCCAATCTCACTTTTGAATTCTATATTTCAAATCCCAATTCCTTTTCTATTTGATATTCAAATTCAATACTTGAATTTCTATTTGAATTCCCTATATTCAAATTCTATGTTTGAATTCATTTGAATTCTCTTATTCAAACTCTATATTTAAATTCCTTTTGAACTTCTATATCCCAATTTCTATATTTGAATTCTATTGGAATTCAAATATTCAAACTCCTTTTTAAACTCTATATTCAAAATTCCATGGTTTAAAACCCATTTGAATTTCATATTCAAATCCCATAGATTAAATCCTATTTGAATTCGATTTGAATCTCTTATATTCAAATTTCATTTTCCATTTCCATTCGAATTCTAATATTCAAATTCATTTCCAACACCATTTGAATTCTAATATTCAAACTTATTTTTAACACCATTTGAATTTCTTCACTCAAATCCATTTGAATTCCCTTGAATTCAAATTCCATTTCAAAACCATTTGGATTTCCTATTTTGAAATCCTATTTGAAATTCTATTTCCAATTCTACTTTGAAAATCTTATTTTCAAAGTTTATTTCAAATTCTAATTTGAAATTCTACATTCAAAACTCTATTTGAATTTCTTTATTCGAATTCCTTTGAATTCAAATTTTATTTTTATTCCTTGAATTCAAATTCTATTTTTCATTCTAATTTTGTCTATTCAAATTCTATTTGAACTTCTATTTGAATTTCTAATATTCAATCCCCTTTTAAACTTCAAATATTTAAACTCCTTTTAAAATTCTAATGTTATACTCAAATTTCATTTGAGTTATATTTAAAAATTTCATTTCACATCCTATTTTGAAATTTCATTTCAAATCCCAATTTCCTTTCCACCTTAATTCAACTCCTTTTTGAATTTCTATATTTGAAATTCATACTTGAATTTAAATATCCAAACTCCATTTAAATTTCTATTTGAAATTCTAAATGTTTCAAACTCCATTTTTCTCTTATTTGAAACTCCCAATATTTCAAATGACATTTTCTTTTATTTGAAATTCCATTTTTGAATTTCCTTTATTCCAATCCCATTTGAATTTCTTTAAATTCAAATTTTATTTCAATTCCCTTGTTCAAATTTAATACTTGAATTTCTATTCAAATCTCTATTCATATTTCATGTTTGAATTCCATTCAAATCTCTATTCAAATTTCCCATTTGAATTCTTCTTTGAAATTCTATATTTCAAATTCTATTCAATTCTTCTTTGAAATTCTATATTTCGAATTCTATTTCTATTTGAGTTCTTATACCCAATTTCTTTAAACAAGTCTCGACTTCAATTCCTTTTGAAATCGATATTTCTTTTTTTCTTTGAAGATAGATTTCCCATTCCAATTTCACACTTGTATTTCTATTTCTGAATTATCAAATGATAATTCTTTCCTCTTCATTTTATAACTTCGTTATAAAAGAACTATTTATAAACTCCGTTTATAAAGGAACTACTTGTTATATTTTTCAAAAACAAGTTTTATATTTTTATTCCATTTAAAATTCAAATTCTATTTAAAAATAGAATTTTCCCTTTTAAAATCTCAAATATCCTTTCAATTGGCCCAGTGATATTTAAACAATCAAATCACCCAATTTTCAATCATTTGGTTTTTAACACATCATATATGAATATATATGAAATCAAACAAACAACAAACAAATAATATATTTTTGAGGAATCCAGTTGGATTCCTCCAACCTGTTTCCTGCATCCACAGATGTTAGCACATAAATAATACCAATTCTGCTTCGTGGCAGAATATCGCGGTATAGAAGGTCATCCACTAATCATAGCGTGGGGCGTATAGGGTAATCATCCGCTATGAAACTGCGGGCATCCGCTAATGAGACTGCGGGAATCCAACCAATCAATCAACCCAATATATATATATATATAGCCTAAATAACTAATATATATAAAACAAGCAGAAAAATCCACACAAGCAACAAACAATTATTTTTAAGGAAATAAAAATAATTCTAAAGGTGAGTGAGATTTACTCACCAGTTATGTAATTCGTCGAGTACCCCATTTAAGCTTATCGTATAGATTTCACGATTCCTTTGTACCTCTGTTTTCAATGTAAACAATATAAATATATTTCAGTTTTTGAACTTCACTAATTTAATTTAAATTAATTACTCATATGTAAATTAAATTCCAATTTAATCCTTAACTACTTAGTTTACAGATTTTATCCTTTTCTAACTAATTTCTATATATTTAACCTATTTCCAATTAAATAAACTAATTTACTTTAAATAAATTTCCAAATTAATAGTAAACACCATTTCCTTTTCTCTCAACAATGTACGAATTCAGTTCTAACTAATATGCTAATTCCTACAAGTTATTTAAATTGATTAAATCAACTACCAATTTTTTATATCAATCTCAATATAAATTTAAATTAAGAATAAACTAAAATATACCTTAAATTCTCTTATTTAAATTTCCCTTTTCTCTTCGGTCCCTGTTTCCCTTCCTGAACCCATCGATGACCCCTCTTCCATTTGAACGCTTCATCTTCGCGAACCCAAAAGCAACGCCAGAATCGATGATGCAACCCAGGCCGATGGTGACAAAATTTAAATCACCAAATTGAACGCGACTTCCGCTGCTTCTAGAGTTGAACTCAGCAGCCTTGAAATGATTGAATTGCTCACCGTTTCGATTTTTAGAAGACTGAGTAGAAAAGGGAAACTCGATTTCTTATTGGACTTCTGGAAATGAAAAGGAGCGGACCGCTCTGTAAAAGGGGGATTTCGATTTTCTACCGAGGACAGTGGCTTCGAAGTATTTAGGTTTTGGCGATTTCCAAATCGCGGTTTCCATTGCGATACTCAATTTGATTTGAGATTTTGTGCCTGGCCATTTTTGAGGCTTTGGTTTCAATTGAAGAACGAGACGAGGGAAGGAACTGAAATGGTTTTGTGAGTTTCAGAATGAAGACTAGCTAAATTTATAGATGCGCGAGGAACAGACCGTACCCAAGCCATTAAAATCTTGCTCCCTTAGGTATCGAATAAGTGAAACATTTTGTTGGCTCGAGAAGACAATATTGCTGCCTGATTAACAAAGTATGTCGGCCTTTGTGTAGGCTTAAGTACCAACAAAAAAATCCCTTTTTTTTTAAATAGAAACCATTTTGGTTTAATTTAATTTCAGCATTCAATTATTCAATATATTCGATATTAATTTGTATGTCGATTTTAAATCGATAAATTCCATACAAAAATTCATTTATAATTCGAATTAAATATTTAAAACCAATTTAAATATTTGTTATAAAAGAGCTGAAAATCCGGGACGTTACATTCCTTCCCCCTTAAAAGAATTTCGTCCCCGAAATTACTAAGGTAGGAAAACGCTACAGACTCGTTACTTTTCAAAATCTCACTTATGTTGAAACTCAACTCCTCATATTTCTATGACTTTATTTTCAACCAAAACTTTTGGTTTCCATTCATATGCATTCTAATTCATATTCATTTCAATTTATTTCAAATTGATTCTAGTCAATTTATTCACCTCGAACCATTTAACTTGCTTCAGTTAAATTTTAATTCCAGAATCCACATCGCAGGGTTTTCATTTCAAATCAATATTGAGATCCCATAAATACATACATATATTTTTGCCACTATCTCAAATTCAAACATTTGAATTTCAAACCACTTGTTTTCTTTCAAACAAATTTCCATCAAAACTTTTCCAAGGTAGCAATCCATCACTTAGAAACTCGAAAATGAACCCTGATGAGGCTGCAGTCATCATTAGAATTATTTCCCAGTGACTGAAGTGAGTTCAGTGCTTTATCACTTCTAAAATCCATTAAAAAATGGTATTTATTCAAATCCTTTACAAAACAAAGCTATATTATTAACCTTTAGAAAATATTTCCAAACTTCCCAGGATTTTGAATGCTTAATTCTGGTTTGAATTAAATTCTAATTCATCTCATTTGTATATATTTCATTCATATACAAATTCAGTTTGGTTATAAATAACCATTCTAAGTTTACAATCTCATTTGATTATAAAATCAACATCCAACACATCCATATAATAATTCTAGAAAATTATTCTTTCTATATCAAAATAGAAATTTTGGGTAAAATTATTTCATTTACCTACTTAAAAACAATATCGTGTTCAATCTTCTGTTCAAGTGTTTAGAAATTCCTATCGACTTTGTGGCGTCCCACTATTCGATCAGAATTCATAAACCACTCAACAGACTAGTCAACACAATATAACACAACTTTTATATAAATTTACAAGTACGCTCTCTCGTATATATATACTCAACTCATTCTAGGGTACTACTGACCCTATCTCTAATGAGCACATGCCACACAAGCCTAGGTATTCGCTCAACCTAAGCTCTGATACCAACTGTAACGACCCGAAAATCCGAGCTATCTGAGTTGACTAAATACAACACACGTCCAACCCAAATAACACAGAAATACGAACCATTTATAGAAAGAAGATAGAGGATGAGAAATAGGAAGAAAGAAATATTAGAATAGAAGAAGAAGAATACACAACATCAGGGTAAAACATGAACCTCACAGCGGAATGAATAAAATATAATATATCATATACTTTTGTAATACAAAATTTCTGTATACATGTACATTCAGAATCAGAGTTCAACACTTACAATACAGCGGAAATAACACTAGGTAACTAACGCTGAAGCCTCCTGCTCCAAGCTCCTCCAATGGTATCTGTAAACACCTGAACTACTTGACTGCCCGTACAAATTTGGGCACCCAAGAGTTTAGGGAAAACAAAACAAAATAAACTCTGGGTCAGTCATGGGACTGGTGTGAGTAAACTCCAACCACTTGTTTAACTTTAAAAATCCTTTCAAAAGAAAAGGTAATAGTAAGACCAGCCCACACATAAACACGGACGGTTTTTACCTTACTATAACCCAAAACACTTTGATACGAAAATCCAGTGATATTATAATAATGTCTACATCAAGTAAATAACCGAATAGCAGAACGCTTGCATCTCACGCTCCACATATATATTATAAAATCAAAAACCGCATGGCGCTTATTGGAGATTGGATTTCCAACATGACAAGGTATGGAACCACCTTCCGCTAGTGTATCTCTAGAGAGGAATACACTGGGTTCAACAAGAACATCTTGTAACCCGGCCCACACATGACCGACCACTCATTTCGCTTGAGTGTATCGAATGTATATCACCAACGGTTGGGATCAGCAACCGTCTCCCGACCGGGACAGCATCGAATAGGATAATAAATTAAATGAACCTCTAGATAGGTGATTATACATCCTAATGGGTGCGACCCACATAGCCATGCTGCCTGCCCGATTTTTGTCCTTTCCCGGTTGTTGAGGCCTGAGGCTACGCATACTTACCATTCATCGATAACACATTCACTTTGAATGCCACATCGTCAGATCCGTTAATCACTAGTTGAGTTTGCACAAATATTCTGGATATTATGCTAAGGGATAAATCCGTTGCAACCATATATATTCATACAGACCAACCCATTTGATCATTGGAAATACTCTGTCAGACATTCGTCCATATACGTTCGTTCTGGGACTGAACGAAACCGAAGGCACTATTTCTATAAATAGAAAAGCCCTTGCACTTTACTCCGTCTTCAATATATTCAGCATACTTGGTTCGCAACGCTTATGCCGATACGGAGTGGTTCTTCGGATAATAATCCAACCGGTCTCTCCATATTGACAACGATGGTCAAAAACTTCGCTAGTCTGTGATTTAACTATCAAATAAAAATAAGTGTTCATCCAACATATCAAACAAATCACTGGGCTCTTTAATATTTCATTAATTAAACCACTTCTCCATTTTCTCTATCAATATTTGTTAACCAAATATTTTCAATAACCATATTGGCCCTTTTCACTATTTGGAAAAAAACAGTTCCTTATCGAATTTTATATATATCGATATATAGGTTTCTAATTGTCAAATTTCTTAAAAATATTCTAACTCCTTAAATTCCCGGAAAAATTCGCTATAACCTCCCCTGTATCGGGAGCATCGGGAAATTTCAAATAGCTTCCCCGGTCCTTCTAATCTCAAAAAGAAAAAAAGAAAAAAAAGCCAAGCGGCTTGCCGATACGGCGCATAAAACCTCATATATGAATTAAACATGTACCTTTTCGTCGAGCACATAAATTTAAATCTTCATATACTTCATATCAAACCTGCTTACACATGTTCACCTGTTTCAATTCAATTCAATACCATCTAATCGTTTGAATTCAGTTTCGCCCATTTATTCTTTAAATCGGCCATTTTGCCTATTTTACTCCTTTGTTTGAACATAGCAATTTCAAACAAAATATTTAACTTGCTCATAACCAAATTGAATTTCAATTTCAATTCTAGTTCTCTTTTCTATTTCGAATATAAATTTTCAAATCGAATTTACTTATTTAAGGCCCAATATCAATTCAACATCTCATTTACTAATTACTATTCGAATTAGTTAATTCTATTCAATAATCAAAAATCTGATTTCTGTTTCAAAAATCAATTCATTACTCCACCTGAGTTCACCTATATTTTATAACTCAAATCTGAAATTTTCTAATTAGAAATTCGGATTTTTATTCGCTTATAATCCTTTTATAAATGAAATAAACCGTTATGGTTTTTAAATAGTTCTGGCGCTGTTTTTCTGAAAATTTGATTTTGACATAACTCAAAATCTATACGACGAAATTCATATTTTTCCCTTTCATTAGAAAACTATTATTCAACCGGTCCTGTCGTTTCTTGTTTCAAAGAATTTCGACTTCAATTGAGTCCTGTATACTCGATTGAAGTTCGAATCGCTATTTTACGAACTGCAGCGCTGCGGCGAGTTCGTTTTAATTATATTTATATATATACCTTTAAACTTCTTTAAAATGAATTCAACTCCATTTTAACTCTATTTGAATTCCTTGATTCAAATTCCAATCTCACTTTTGAATTCTATATTTCAAATCCCAATTCCTTTTCTATTTGATATTCAAATTCAATACTTGAATTTCTATTTGAATTCCCTATATTCAAATTCTATGTTTGAATTCATTTGAATTCTCTTATTCAAACTCTATATTTAAATTCCTTTTGAACTTCTATATCCCAATTTCTATATTTGAATTCTATTGGAATTCAAATATTCAAACTCCTTTTTAAACTCTATATTCAAAATTCCATGGTTTAAAACCCATTTGAATTTCATATTCAAATCCCATAGATTAAATCCTATTTGAATTCGATTTGAATCTCTTATATTCAAATTTCATTTTCCATTTCCATTCGAATTCTAATATTCAAATTCATTTCCAACACCATTTGAATTCTAATATTCAAACTTATTTTTAACACCATTTGAATTTCTTCACTCAAATCCATTTGAATTCCCTTGAATTCAAATTCCATTTCAAAACCATTTGGATTTCCTATTTTGAAATCCTATTTGAAATTCTATTTCCAATTCTACTTTGAAAATCTTATTTTCAAAGTTTATTTCAAATTCTAATTTGAAATTCTACATTCAAAACTCTATTTGAATTTCTTTATTCGAATTCCTTTGAATTCAAATTTTATTTTTATTCCTTGAATTCAAATTCTATTTTTCATTCTAATTTTGTCTATTCAAATTCTATTTGAACTTCTATTTGAATTTCTAATATTCAATCCCCTTTTAAACTTCAAATATTTAAACTCCTTTTAAAATTCTAATGTTATACTCAAATTTCATTTGAGTTATATTTAAAAATTTCATTTCACATCCTATTTTGAAATTTCATTTCAAATCCCAATTTCCTTTCCACCTTAATTCAACTCCTTTTTGAATTTCTATATTTGAAATTCATACTTGAATTTAAATATCCAAACTCCATTTAAATTTCTATTTGAAATTCTAAATGTTTCAAACTCCATTTTTCTCTTATTTGAAACTCCCAATATTTCAAATGACATTTTCTTTTATTTGAAATTCCATTTTTGAATTTCCTTTATTCCAATCCCATTTGAATTTCTTTAAATTCAAATTTTATTTCAATTCCCTTGTTCAAATTTAATACTTGAATTTCTATTCAAATCTCTATTCAAATTTCATGTTTGAATTCCATTCAAATCTCTATTCAAATTTCCCATTTGAATTCTTCTTTGAAATTCTATATTTCAAATTCTATTCAATTCTTCTTTGAAATTCTATATTTCGAGTTCTATTTCTATTTGAGTTCTTATACCCAATTTCTTTAAACAAGTCTCGACTTCAATTCCTTTTGAAATCGATATTTCTTTTTTTCTTTGAAGATAGATTTCCCATTCCAATTTCACACTTGTATTTCTATTTCTGAATTATCAAATGATAATTCTTTCCTCTTCATTTTATAACTTCGTTATAAAAGAACTATTTATAAACTCCGTTTATAAAGGAACTACTTGTTATATTTTTCAAAAACAAGTTTTATATTTTTATTCCATTTAAAATTCAAATTCTATTTAAAAATAGAATTTTCCCTTTTAAAATCTCAAATATCCTTTCAATTGGCCCAGTGATATTTAAACAATCAAATCACCCAATTTTCAATCATTTGGTTTTTAACACATCATATATGAATATATATGAAATCAAACAAACAACAAACAAATAATATATTTTTGAGGAATCCAGTTGGATTCCTCCAACCTGTTTCCTGCATCCACAGATGTTAGCACATAAATAATACCAATTCTGCTTCGTGGCAGAATATCGCGGTATAGAAGGTCATCCACTAATCATAGCGTGGGGCGTATAGGGTAATCATCCGCTATGAAACTGCGGGCATCCGCTAATGAGACTGCGGGAATCCAACCAATCAATCAACCCAATATATATATATATATATATATATATATATATAGCCTAAATAACTAATATATATAAAACAAGCAGAAAAATCCACACAAGCAACAAACAATTATTTTTAAGGAAATAAAAATAATTCTAAAGGTGAGTGAGATTTACTCACCAGTTATGTAATTCGTCGAGTACCCCATTTAAGCTTATCGTATAGATTTCACGATTCCTTTGTACCTCTGTTTTCAATGTAAACAATATAAATATATTTCAGTTTTTGAACTTCACTAATTTAATTTAAATTAATTACTCATATGTAAATTAAATTCCAATTTAATCCTTAACTACTTAGTTTACAGATTTTATCCTTTTCTAACTAATTTCTATATATTTAACCTATTTCCAATTAAATAAACTAATTTACTTTAAATAAATTTCCAAATTAATAGTAAACACCATTTCCTTTTCTCTCAACAATGTACGAATTCAGTTCTAACTAATATGCTAATTCCTACAAGTTATTTAAATTGATTAAATCAACTACCAATTTTTTATATCAATCTCAATATAAATTTAAATTAAGAATAAACTAAAATATACCTTAAATTCTCTTATTTAAATTTCCCTTTTCTCTTCGGTCCCTGTTTCCCTTCCTGAACCCATCGATGACCCCTCTTCCATTTGAACGCTTCATCTTCGCGAACCCAAAAGCAACGCCAGAATCGATGATGCAACCCAGGCCGATGGTGACAAAATTTAAATCACCAAATTGAACGCGACTTCCGCTGCTTCTAGAGTTGAACTCAGCAGCCTTGAAATGATTGAATTGCTCACCGTTTCTAAAACGTCCCGAACTTCCCCGTGAAGGAAAGCCCGGATAGAATTGAGGACAAGACAAAATAGAACGCAGACGGAAGAACATTTCATTGCTATTACAACAATTCCATCAGATACAAGAATATACAGAGTATAAATGAATAAATTACATTCGACAAATATCAGAGATTACAATAAATTACATAGCAGCGGAAAAATATACAGAACACAACTAGAAGTGATACACGGATACAGAGCTTTCCGAGCATCGTTCCAGTTGTTAATCAGGACCCTGTGAATATAAATCTGCAAAACCAAAACTACTAGCTGCCCGTGCGGAAAATAGGGGCACCCAGAGTTTAGGTTAAAACAATAAACTCCAGGTCAGTCATGTGACTGGTGTGAGAACTAA
Source organism: Allium sativum (assembly GCA_030737875.1). Taxonomy (NCBI): domain Eukaryota; kingdom Viridiplantae; phylum Streptophyta; class Magnoliopsida; order Asparagales; family Amaryllidaceae; genus Allium; species Allium sativum. Next base: position 659,792,868 of record CM060913.1, read on the forward strand.
AACAGTTATAATTCTTTATTTTTAAAGTTAGGTAAATCAAGGGACCACGCCGTATAACACGGAACGGGTTTCCTCCCAAGAATACCAGTGCATAAAACAACAGCGCAATGCTAAATAAAGAAAGATGAAGCTGTTATAAGACCCAGGTCCCATCACACAATGCAACGCAAGCCGGAGGATAGGGTTTTTACCTTATAACAGCCAAAGCATGCTTGATACGTTTAAAACACATTATTTTGATATTACTATAAGTGTATAGTGTCAAAACAATTTCACATCATAAATATCAATCATAGGCGGCATTAATGACCCATACCACTATGTCGCCATACTAGGTTCTACAAATAAAACCGCATTATCACGTATTGGAAATTGGATTTCCGTCATGAGTCGAGGCAAGGGGCAAGCTCCTCTCCGATTTGAGACACTCTAGCAAATGCCTCAGGACCCCACTATGATCCTTGGATCTTCAGGGCCGGTCCTCTCTTACTTTTGAGGATTGGCAATTCCTGAACACACGTTTCCCGGTCCTTACAGACCTATATCCGAGGCGCCTCGTATCCAACAACCACACAGGTGAAAAGTATATAAATGTCAGGGCTGGTAGGTCACTGACACCACCATAGCTAGAAAGAAACGTCGTGCTCTCCCTGCAGTCACTATCCCGTTTTTGACTCATACCGAGGTGTGAGGCTCGCGAATTCACGTTATACACAAAGCTACGCCACACAGGCCGTGCTTTGATCATCAACCACAAGACTTTGCTTTTCAACAGAAGCCTTGATCAATTGCCACTTACGCATGCCACATTGGCAATTCACTCCATGCGACTGATGTCCATCGATATACAACCTCTGAGCTCGTACGTCTCAAAGAAGGGCGTTAAGAAAGAGAATAAATTCTCCGCCGCCAAATAGATGTATATTTAATAGAGATCAATCAATACAGAATAAAATCCAATGTCAGACACACAATCCATTTACATGTTCGTTCTGGGTCTGAATGAAACCGGAGGCGCTTTCCTCGAATATCCATCCATCTCCAGGTACGTCTGGACGATCACCAACTGATTCCCTCATCCTGGGTGTACAGCCCCATCAAGATCATCAGTAATCACCCAAACGATGTGAAGACTTCCGGTCTTCAACCACCGTCTTCATCTTCGACATCTCGTCGAATCGGTTATTCAGAATGGGTATAACCCGACCTTCCTGAATAACCCACGTATATGATAAACAAATGTTACACAAACACAACGAACGCCTCATTCCAATTCAGAATATTCTTTTATTCACAAAATCACATTCTTAGGGAAATGTTCCCATTAATTTTATCCAAGATAAATTCTTCTAAATTTATCCTATAATCTTCCTTTGGATATCATTTCAAACTAGTCGGGATTAGCGAACCACACCGAAGTAATTATTTGTTTTATTTCCCAATCCCAACCTATATATCCCATGGAGCAAAACTGGTGATACTCCATATCTAACACCACGGTGTTATCGGTAAAATTAATTACCATTTCACGTTCAAATCTAATTAAAGATTTAACTATCGTTTTGGAGCAAAACTGGTGGTACTCCATTCTCGATCACCTTTCAGATTCGATAATTTAAATTATCAATTCACTTTTCAATCTAATTAAAGATTCATTAAAACTCCACTTAGTTTTAATCCTTTCAAAAATCAACATCTTGCCTTTAACTGGGTTAAAGAACCAATGTCATCTAAAACACGATTCACGATAAACCCAAATCACATTTGATATTAAATACAAGGCTCTGAATAGAAAATATACCGGCTTATATTCAATATCAAATTCTGAAACCAACAAATATTGTATTGGAAACAACGATATAAAATATATCTTTCAAATTCCCATAACAATATTTGTACAGTCACGAAATCCAACATCGAAATATTCCGAAGATAATTTCGATTCAACTCCAGTCCAATTCACTTATTGGGAATATTGATTACTTTTAATAATTTTATCAAGGCCCGTACAGTCGATTTCCATCAACGGCCATCGAACTGCACTTACAACGACCTTTTTTGAATTTGATTTGGACATAATTCCAAATCCAACCATTAGATTTCAAATTTCTAATATTCATTGGAAAGCTCTTTTCGATACGAATCCAACGGTTCCGGTTTTAGGAGAATCCGACGGTCGGATCTCCCGCAACGTCAACTCGAAGTCAATGGTCGAAATTCACGAACTGCCGCGGCGCGGCGCGTTCTATTCCAGCCATTATATATATAATATATATATATTATATATATTTCATCGATTTCCTTTTAAAACGTATTTTATAAATCGTTTTAACTTCGTTTTCAAAACCACTTCAACACTATTTCAATTTCAAATCAAAATTGGATATTTCACATCATTACTATATAAATGATAATATTTTCAAAATGTTATATTTTGAAATCACTTCTTTTCTATATTCATTATAAAAACGAATATAATCGATAAAAATATCGTTCACGTCAAAATGGCGCAACTCTAATCAACACGGCTTTATATATTTCAATAAATTCGTTATCCTATTCAACAAATGAATATTTATTCCATTCAACACATGAATCTATATTTTTTTTAACACACGACTAATCTCAACACATGAGTACTGTCAACACATCACTATTTTTGTTATGTAAAATATTTTATAAAACTATGGTATCTATCGTTTGATTTTCAATTAGACTTCTACTGAGAAGTAGTTCTAATTTTAAATATGATAAAGATGTAAATTTCATTGTATAAAATATTTCACTCAACACATGAACATCGTCAACACATGACTATTTTTATATTCAACACATGAATTTTCTTTTATAATATTCCTTATTTTCCCGATTGGAATGAGGCCCAATCAATCACCATATAACGTTGATTTTATGGATTCCATACAACACATGTATATAATAGCATTGATAAACAATCAACCATCAACCAAAGTGCACTACACTGTATAAGCATCAAATATAAATATCTAACGCTTATAACAGCCTATCAATCGATCGACATATTTAATCAATCAGGATGAGTGAACTTCAAATTTCATCCCAACACCCGTGTGGGGTTTCAAACAATCAAACATAGATTTTATTTGTGCAGCTGGGCGATGTGTAGAATTTATCGTCCCAATCAATGTCCTTCAAATAGGTGTACATAAACAAACCGTTCGGTTTGTAAATGAATATTTTATTTTATTCACTTCCACGTTAAAAATTATATTTTTAACGATAAAATATTCTATTTCAACACATGAATTTCTATTCAGTTCATTTACACAATAAAAATGATATTTTTATTTTCTAACATATTTTAGAAAATTTCGGCGGCATAACGGCGCGATACTAGAAACGGGACGAGGCCTAGCCTTATCCCCGGTCTAGTGAAGGCCCACGCCATTCACACATCAATCAAGTCCATTCAATTCACCAAACAATTCAATTCAAACCAAATAATCTAACCAACTACACAACCAAACAATTAAACAAACAAGTCATCCATGGTCTGTGGATGACGGGTGTCGGGTGCTACTAAACACCGTCTACATCCTAGTATATATATATATAACTAGAAAAAGAGAATTTAGAGTGAGAAGTTCTCACCAACTAGCTAATCCAATCATCTCGACTCTTCTTATGTAGAAAATCCTGTCGTTCTCGCCTTTTGTCACTTTCGTTGCCCGTAGCCGCTACATGTATAAAAATCACATTTTTATTATCTACTTTATATAAAAATCTCATCTTTATATCTTCTATAAGCTAAAAATCGGATTTTTATCCTCTCTATAATATAAAGATCATATTTTTATTTATTTCATATGTCAAAAACTGTAGAAGCTTTAAAACGGAGAAAACTCACTTTTTTTCTAACGTCCGGATTCGCTGTTTGGGTCCTAGAATTTGCAAACGAGCTTCAATCTTCACGCCAACTTTTTTTCTAGCACAAGCACGCCATTCTGAACAACTTTTGCCTAGTGGTCTTCTTGCCGAAAATGTGCCATTTCGCCGGAAATCGCCAAAAGACAGCATTTTGACAGTGTTTGATCAGCAGACTTCGGACGCGTTTTCCCGACAACTCCGCATTGCAAAATAGGACGTGACATACAGCAAATCGAAGAGAATTTCGTGCTCTACAACTTTGGTCTTGAGGAACTTTGGCTAGAAACGCACGGTTTGGGAGTTATTCGCGAAATACGGTCAGGGACTTATTTGCAAAACGGGCGATTTTGGTGAAAATGGGTTTTTGGGTGTAGCGGGGCCCACGGACGGAATTGAGGGGGCTGGAGGGGGCGCGCGGGCCTGATGGACGTGGGGGAGGGTGTGGGTGGCGGTGGTGGGGCCCGTGGTGGCCGCGGTGGTGGTGGTTGGTGATTTGGGGCTTAGGGTTTGCAAATGGAGAGAGGAGGAGGAAAAGGAGGAGGAGGGGAGGAGGAGGAGGGGGTGCGGCGCCCGGAGGGAGGCCGGCGGTGGCCGAGGGGAGGGTGGGCAGCGGCATGGTGGAGGGTGGACGCCATTAAAGAGAAAAGAGGAAGAAAAGAGGAAGAGAGAAAAGTGAGGAAGAAAAGGAAGTAAAAGTGTTTATATGCTAGTTTCTCGCGTATCGTCCGAACACAAACGATCTCCGATGGCCGCGGATTTCGGATATGGGATAGTAGACGTGAAGACGAGTCCAACGAAACAAGTTTCGTCGAATTTCGAGTTCGTTTGACCATCCGTTAAAAATCACAAAAATGCTCAGATAAGCTCTAAAAATGCGATTTTGGCGCACCTTTTCTTCTCGCACGCTCACATGCTAACTCAAAAAATCAAGCCCTCTTGGATTTAACCATTATTAGACGATACGAATCTAGAAAAAAAAGTAGAATTGAATTCCGAGGTCGTATCAATAATGTTCCTTTGTAAAATGACTGCTCGTTTTACCCGGAACTGTTTCAGCTCGCACGGTCAAATATTAACTCCGTTCGACGCGCCATTTGGAACTCAACAATAATTTGTCATTATGAATCCAGAAAAATTTATCTCGTCGAATTCTGAGCTCGTATGCAAAATTTCACTTTTTAAGGGCTATGTATTGTTAACCGAACAACTCCAGCCCATAGCCACTATTCCGGATATCGGAATATATTGAAGCTTATACTTTTCGGAGTTCTGAACGGCATTTTGAACTCAATGGAAGTGGTTTCGAGTACAAATTCATCCGTATGCAAAATATGACTTTTTGGGCCATGTATAATTTACATAGCGACTATTCTGAATTTTCAACTGGGCATAACTTTTGATTCCCGCTATGAAATTTCGATTTTTCGGATTCGTTGGAAAGATATCATCAATTAGATTCTAATATTTTTGGTTTCACTAAAATCCGGATTGTTTTGCACCCGGTACATTCAATTGAAGTTTGAAATCGAATTATAGAACTACCGCGCCATTTTCAATTCTATTTATAATTATATATAAATATTATATTCTAACGACGACGTATATAATATATACGTCGAATTCCATTCAAAATAAATTTCTCGTCGATATTATTTAAAATAATCTATTTTAAATATTCAAAATTCGCTAAAATTGCCAAAATAAAAATTTTAAACTGGCTCAGAATTTACGGGTTATTACAATCTCCCCCACTTAAAACTTTTCGTCCCCGAAAAGGAACAAAGTCGAAAGTGGTTTGATCAATCAACGCTACGTTCGATTTGGCTTCCATTCTCCAACTTTTCAATTTCTGAGAATTTTCAAATCTTCAAAAATTTGGCTAACACCCTAAATTTTCGAAAAATTTCGCCATAACCTCCCCTGCACCGGGAGCATCGGGAAATCTCAAATAGCTTCCCCGGTCCTTCAGATCTCAAAAAGAAAAAGAAAAAGCCAGCGGCTAGCCAATAGGCTCATAAAATCATCATCACCCAAACAAAACAGTAAATTATGTAGTAAACATGTACCTATTTGTCGGGCAAACAAATTTTATTCTTCGGCTCTAGCCTCCTTGCTATGACCTGTTCAATGTAAGTATATGCATATGCAAGCAAATGCGACCAATTTTCAATACAATTCAATATTTGATTCTATTAGGCATAGTGGTTAAAAATTGTCAAACAAATAAACAAACAACACAAACATCAATCAATTAGTGGATTAGAGTTTCAAATTCATAAATTTTGATACATATATACAAAAAAAATCATGTTTTTGATGCCAATTCACAACAATGAATCTATCTATATTAGTTTTGGTTCTCACACCAGTCTAATGGAAATATATAGAAAATCACACCTTCGAAACTCGAATATGAATACTGATGATGATGCACCATCATCAGAATCATCCCCGGATGTCTAGAATGTGATTCTATATCTACCCAGTATATTAAAACTTCGAATATACGTTCATGACGCGTATACGCGAAATCTATATATACTCGATTGTCCAAGTTCAAAATAAATAAATATTCAAATACGTTTAAAACGATTTAAATTTTAAAACAAAATTGTTTTCATTTGAAAAATATACTCTTCACACTCGTTCTAGGATACTACTGATCCTATCTCTAACGAGTAATTCTAATTGGATATTACTAATCCAATATCTGATGAATTCTTTCGTATGGTTCTAATGTGTCTTGTTCTCGAGCTCTGTAAACCAAATCTCTGATACCAACTGAAACGACCCGAACTTCCCCGTGAAGGAAAGCCCGGATAGAATTGAGGACAAGACAAAATAGAACGCAGACGGAAGAACATTTCATTGCTATTACAACAATTCCATCAGATACAAGAATATACAGAGTATAAATGAATAAATTACATTCGACAAATATCAGAGATTACAATAAATTACATAGCAGCGGAAAAATATACAAAACACAACTAGAAGTGATACACGGATACAGAGCTTTCCGAGCATCGTTCCAGCTGTTAATCAGGACCCTGTGAATATAAATCTGCAAAACCAAAACTACTAGCTGCCCGTGCGGAAAATAGGGGCACCCAGAGTTTAGGTTAAAACAATAAACTCCAGGTCAGTCATGTGACTGGTGTGAGAACTAAAACAGTTATAATTCTTTATTTTTAAAGTTAGGTAAATCAAGGGACCACGCCGTATAACACGGAACGGGTTTCCTCCCAAGAATACCAGTGCATAAAACAACAGCGCAATGCTAAATAAAGAAAGATGAAGCTGTTATAAGACCCAGGTCCCATCACACAATGCAACGCAAGCCGGAGGATAGGGTTTTTACCTTATAACAGCCAAAGCATGCTTGATACGTTTAAAACACATTATTTTGATATTACTATAAGTGTATAGTGTCAAAACAATTTCACATCATAAATATCAATCATAGGCGGCATTAATGACCCATACCACTATGTCGCCATACTAGGTTCTACAAATAAAACCGCACTATCACGTATTGGAAATTGGATTTCCGTCATGAGTCGAGGCAAGGGGCAAGCTCCTCTCCGATTCGAGACACTCTAGCAAATGCCTCAGGACCCCACTATGATCCTTGGATCTTCAGGGCCGGTCCTCTCTTACTTTTGAGGATTGGCAATTCCTGAACACACGTTTCCCGGTCCTTACAAACCTATATCCGAGGCGCCTCGTATCCAACAACCACACAGGTGAAAAGTATATAAATGTCAGGGCTGGTAGGTCACTGACACCACCATAGCTAGAAAGAAACGTCGTGCTCTCCCTGCAGTCACTATCCCGTTTTTGACTCATACCGAGGTGTGAGGCTCGCGAATTCACGTTATACACAAAGCTACGCCACACAGGCCGTGCTTTGATCATCAACCACAAGACTTTGCTTTTCAACAGAAGCCTTGATCAATTGCCACTTACGCATGCCACATTGGCAATTCACTCCATGCGACTGATGACCATCGATATACAACCTCTGAGCTCGTACGTCTCAAAGAAGGGCGTTAAGAAAGAGAATAAATTCTCCGCCGCCAAATAGATGTATATTTAATAGAGATCAATCAATACAGAATAAAATCCAATGTCAGACACACAATCCATTTACATGTTCGTTCTGGGTCTGAACGAAACCGGAGGCACTTTCCTCGCATATCCATACATCTCCAGGTACATCTGGACGATCACCAACTGATTCCCTCATCCTGGGTGTACAACCCCATCAAGATCATCAGTAATCACCCAAACGATGTGAAGACTTCCGGTCTTCAACCACCGTCTTCATCTTCGACATCTCGTCGAATCGGTTATTCAGAATGGGTATAACCCGGCCTTCCTGAATAACCCACGTATATGATAAACAAATGTTACACAAACACAACGAACGCCTCATTCCAATTCAGAATATTCTTTTATTCACAAAATCACATTCTTAGGGAAATGTTCCCATTAATTTTATCCAAGATAAATTCTTCTAAATTTATCCTATAATCTTCCTTTGGATATCATTTCAAACTAGTCGGGATTAGCGAACCACACCGAAGTAATTATTTGTTTTATTTCCCAATCCCAACCTATATATCCCATGGAGCAAAACTGGTGATACTCCATATCTAACACCACGGTGTTATCGGTAAAATTAATTACCATTTCACGTTCAAATCTAATTAAAGATTTAACTATTGTTTTGGAGCAAAACTGGTGGTACTCCATTCTCGATCACCTTTCAGATTCGATAATTTAAATTATCAATTCACTTTTCAATCTAATTAAAGATTCATTAAAACTCCACTTAGTTTTAATCCTTTCAAAAATCAACATCTTGCCTTTAACTGGGTTAAAGAACCAATGTCATCTAAAACACGATTCACGATAAACCCAAATCACATTTGATATTAAATACAAGGCTCTGAATAGAAAATATACCGGCTTATATTCAATATCAAATTCTGAAACCAACAAATATTGTATTGGAAACAACGATATAAAATATATCTTTCAAATTCCCATAACAATATTTGTACAGTCATGAAATCCAACATCGAAATATTCCGAAGATAATTTCGATTCAACTCCAGTCCAATTCACTTATTGGGAATATTGATTACTTTTAATAATTTTATCAAGGCCCGTACAGTCGATTTCCATCAACGGCCATCGAACTGCACTTACAACGACCTTTTTCGAATTTGATTTGGACATAATTCCAAATCCAACCATTAGATTTCAAATTTCTAATATTTATTGGAAAGCTCTTTTCGATACGAATCCAACGGTTCCGGTTTTAGGAGAATCCGACGGTCGGATCTCCCGCAACGTCAACTCGAAGTCAATGGTCGAAATTCACGAACTGCCGCGGCGCGGCGCGTTCTATTCCAGCCATTATATATATAATATATATATATTATATATATTTCATTGATTTCCTTTTAAAACGTATTTTATAAATCGTTTTAACTTCGTTTTCAAAACCACTTCAACACTATTTCAATTTCAAATCAAAATTGGATATTTCACATCATTACTATATAAATGATAATATTTTCAAAATGTTATATTTTGAAATCACTTCTTTTCTATATTCATTATAAAAACGAATATAATCGGTAAAAATATCGTTCACGTCAAAATGGCGCAACTCTAATCAACACGGCTTTATATATTTCAATAAATTCGTTATCCTATTCAACAAATGAATATTTATTCCATTCAACACATGAATCTATATTTTTTTTAACACACGACTAATCTCAACACATGAGTACTGTCAACACATCACTATTTTTGTTATGTAAAATATTTTATAAAACTATGGTATCCATCGTTTGATTTTCAATTAGACTTCTACTGAGAAGTAGTTCTAATTTTAAATATGATAAAGATGTAAATTTCATTGTATAAAATATTTCACTCAACACATGAACATCGTCAACACATGACTATTTTTATATTCAACACATGAATTTTCTTTTATAATATTCCTTATTTTCCCGATTGGAATGAGGCCCAATCAATCACCATATAACGTTGATTATATGGATTCCATACAACACATGTATATAATAGCATTGATAAACAATCAACCATCAACCAAAGTGCACTACACTGTATAAGCATCAAATATAAATATCTAACGCTTATAACAGCCTGTCAATCAATCGATCGACATATTTAATCAATCAGGATGAGTGAACTTCAAATTTCATCCCAAAACCCGTGTGGGGTTTCAAACAATCAAACATAGATTTTATTTGTGCAGTTGGGCGATGTGTAGAATTTATCGTCCTAATCAATGTCCTTCAAATAGGTGTACATAAACAAACCGTTCGGTTTGAAAATGAATATTTTATTTTATTCACTTCCACGTTAAAAATTATATTTTTAACGATAAAATATTCTATTTCAACACATGAATTTCTATTCAGTTCATTTACACAATAAAAATGATATTTTTATTTTCTAACATATTTTAGAAAATTTCGGCGGCATAACGGCGCGATACTAGAAACGGGACGAGGCCTAGCCTTATCCCCGGTCTAGTGAAGGCCCACGCCATTCACACATCAATCAAGTCCATTCAATTCACCAAACAATTCAATTCAAACCAAATAATCTAACCAACTACACAACCAAACAATTAAACAAACAAGCCATCCATGGTCTGTGGATGACGGGTGTCGGGTGCTACTAAACACCGTCTACATCCTAGTATATATATATAACTAGAAAAAGAGAATTTAGAGTGAGAAGTTCTCACCAACTAGCTAATCCAATCATCTCGACTCTTCTTATGTAGAAAATCCTGTCGTTCTCGCCTTTTGTCACTTTCGTTGCCCGTAGCCGCTACATGTATAAAAATCACATTTTTATTATCTACTTTATATAAAAATCTCATCTTTATATCTTCTATAAGCTAAAAATCGGATTTTTATCCTCTCTATAATATAAAGATCATATTTTTATTTATTTCATATGTCAAAAACTGTAGAAGCATTAAAACGGAGAAAACTCACTTTTTTTCTAACGTCCGGATTCGCTGTTTGGGTCCTAGAATTTGCAACCGAGCTTCAATCTTCACACCAACTTTTTTTCTAGCACAAGCACGCCATTCTGAACAACTTTTGCCTAGTGGTCTTCTACCCGAAAATGTGCCATTTCGCCGGAAATCGCGAAAAGACAGCATTTTGACAGTGTTTGATCAGCAGACTTCGGACGCGTTTTCCCGACAACTCCGCATTGTAAAATAGGACATATCATATACCAAATCGAAGAGAATTTCGTGCTCTACAACTTTGGTCTTGAGGAACTTTGGCTAGAAACGCACGGTTTGGGAGTTATTCGCGAAATACGGTCAGGGACTTATTTGCAAAACGGGCGATTTTGGTGAAAATGGGTTTTTGGGTGCAGCGGGGCCCACGGCCGGAATTGAGGGGGCTAGAGGGGGGGCGCGGGCCTGATGGACGTGGGGGAGGGTGTGGGTGGCGGTGGTGGGGCCCGTGGTGGCCGCGGTGGTGGTGGTTGGTGATTTGGGGCTTAGGGTTTGCAAATGGAGAGAGGAGGAGGAAAAGGAGGAGGAGGGGAGGAGGAGGAGGGGGTGCGGCGCCCGGAGGGAGGCCGGCGGTGGCCGAGGGGAGGGTGGGCAGCGGCATGGTGGAGGGTGGACGCCATTAAAGAGAAAAGAGGAAGAAAAGAGGAAGAGAGAAAAGTGAGGAAGAAAAGGAAGTAAAAGTGTTTATATGCTAGTTTCTCGCGTATCGTCCGAACACAAACGATCTCCGATGGCCGCGGATTTCGGATATGGGATAGTAGACGTGAAGACGAGTCCAACGAAACAAGTTTCGTCGAATTCCAAGTTCGTTTGACCGTCCGTTAAAAATCACAAAAATGCTCAGATAAGCTCTAAAAATGCGATTTTGGCGCACCTTTTCTTCTCGCACGCTCACATGCTAACTCAAAAAATCAAGCCCTCTTCGATTTAACCATTATTAGACGATACGAATCTAGAAAAAAAAGTAGAATTGAATTCCGAGGTCGTATCAATAATGTTCCTTTGTAAAATGACTGCTCGTTTTACCCGGAACTGTTTCAGCTCGCACGGTCACATATTAACTCCGTTCGACGCGCCATTTGGAACTCAACAATAATTTGTCATTATGAATCCAGAAAAATTTATCTCGTCGAATTCTGAGCTCGTATGCAAAATTTCACTTTTTAAGGGCTATGTATTGTTAACCGAACAACTCCAGCCCATAGCCACTATTCCGGATATCGGAATATATTGAAGCTTATACTTTTCGGAGTTCTGAACGGCATTTTGAACTCAATGGAAGTGGTTTCGAGTCCAAATTCATCCGTATGCAAAATATGACTTTTTGGGCCATGTATAATTTACATAGCGACTATTCTGAATTTTCAACTGGGCATAACTTTTGATTCCCGCTATGAAATTTCGATTTTTCGGATTCGTTGGAAAGATATCATCAATTAGATTCTAATATTTTTGGTTTCACTAAAATCCGGATTGTTTTGCACCCGGTACATTCAATTGAAGTTTGAAATCGAATTATCGAACTACCGCGCCATTTTCAATTCTATTTATAATTATATATAAATATTATATTCTAACGACGATGTATATAATATATACGTCGAATTCCATTCAAAATAAATTTCTCGTCGATATTATTTAAAATAATCTATTTTAAATATTCAAAATTCGCTAAAATTGCCAAAATAAAAATTTTAAACTGGCTCAGAATTTACGGGTTATTACAATTTCGATTTTTAGAAGACTGAGTAGAAAAGGGAAACTCGATTTCGAATTGGACTTCTGGAAATGAAAAGGAGCGGACCGCTCTGTAAAAGGGGGATTTCGATTTTCTACCAAGGACAGTGGCTTCGAAGTATTTAGGTTTTGGCGATTTCCAAATCGCGGTTTCCATTGCGATACTCAATTTGATTTGAGATTTTGTGCCTGGCCATTTTTGAGGCTTTGGTTTCAATTGAAGAACGAGATGAGGGAAGGAACTGAAATGGTTTTGTGAGTTTCAGAATGAAGACTAGCTAAATTTATAGATGCACGAGGAACAGACCGTACCCAAGCCATTAAAATCTTGCTCCCTTAGGTATCGAATAAGTGAAACATTTTGTTGGCTCGAGAAGACAATATTGCTGCCTGATTAACAAAGTATGTCGGCCTTTGTGTAGGCTTAAGTACCAACAAAAAAATCCCTTTTTTTTTTTTTAAATAGAAACCACTTTGGTTTAATTTAATTTCAGCATTCAATTATTCAATATATTCGATATTAATTTGTATGTCGATTTTAAATCGATAAATTCAATACAAAAATTCATTTATAATTCGAATTAAATATTTAAAACCAATTTAAATATTTGTTATAAAAGAGCTGAAAATCCGGGACGTTACACTAACGGTAGTGGATTAGTTATGCCTGAACACACGTTTCCCGGTCCCTTCGGACCTATAATATGACCACTTCCGGCCTATAAAAACCTAAGGTACCTCAATCCATAATCCATATAAGTAAAATGCCGGGCTGTGTTAAAGCCCAAACACCACTCCTAGCTAGAAAGAAACGTGTGCACTCCCTACGGTCCATATCCCGTTTTTGACTCATACCGGGATGTGAGGCTCGCGAAGTCACGATATACACAAAGCTATGCCTAAATAGACTGTGCTTTGATCATCAACCATAAGAACTGCTTTTCAACAAAGCCTTGATCGTTTACATCTTAGCAAGTCACATTGTCAGACCCTACCATATTATTGATCATCTGCCAATATATATATATATAACCTCTAAGCTCATACGTCTTAGAGAAGGGTGATAAGTAAAGAATAAATTCTTCACCACCAAACAGAAATATATAATCAGTAGCATTCAACAAATACAGTAGAAGGGAATATAATGTCAGACACGCAATCCATTTACAAGTCCGCTCTGGGTCTGAGCGAAACAACGTGTCCGTCGATCTCCAAATGCGTTTGGACGACCATCACCAAATACCTTGCCTTGGAAGGCCAATCCCAATTCAAGATACCAATCATCATCATCCCAACGATGTGAAAACCTTCGGTCTTCAATCACCGTCTTCACCTTCGACTCTTGATCGTCGTGATGATTATTCAGAATGGGTTAAACCCGGTCTTTCTGAATAACTCACGTATTTTGGGATTAAAAAGCAAATATTGGAAAATCACACATTATGCCACATTCCAACTAAGAATATTCTTTTAATAAGATATTCGTATTAGAAGATTCTCATTAATTTTATCAAAGATAAACTCTAAAAATAAAATCTATAAATCCATTTCCAAAATATGGAATTCCATAGAAATCATATCAATACATAATCGATATAAATTTCTGTATCGGACTAATAATATAAATGGAATAACGACAAAGCCTCTTAAATTCCATATATAATACCGGTCTTCTTTTACAGAAGCCCATTTCGATTATTACCAATCGAATTTCCACTTATTTCCGATTCAATATATTAAATTGGAAAAAGTTGATTTTAGAAAATGCCTTCTTAAATCTATAAAATAGATTCATAAGTTCCAAATAATAATTTCAATGTAAATTGGATTAAAGGACAAATGTCGTTTAAAACACCATACACGATAAATCCACTTCACATCTCAATTTATTTATAATTACGAATTCTAGAAATCTTAATAAAAGATCTCCCTTTAAATATCAATAAAAACATAATTTAAAATAAACATTAAAAATATTCTTTATATAAAAGACTCTGAATGGGAGTATTCTTTATATTACAGATTTTTATCTTTTACAAATATTCTTTGTTTTAACATATACTTGATTAACAATATATATTTTGAAAATATATATATACTTTATATAAATAGGATTTCTAATGTAAAAGTATTCTCATTTAAAAGAATACCTAAATCGAGATGCGACTCAAACATGCACCATATAATTTGGATTACATGGATTTCACACACATGTGATAATAACAGTATAATCATCAAATCATCCATCTACATCCAAAGTGTAATTTCCACTGTGTAAGCATTAAAATTAAATAATAACGCTCATCGCAGCCTGTCGATCTAACGATCAACATACAACTAAATATTGGGATTAGTGTATGTAAATTTTCATCCTAACACCCGTGTGGGGTTTCAACAAACAAATAATAAACTAATTTGTGCACTTGGGCGATGTGTGAAAAATTATCGTCCCAATCACATACACAAGTCGGGTAACTTGTGAATGGAAGTGTAATACACAATACATATAATGATGACAAGAAAATATCTCTATTGCAATGAATGAATAACAATAATAACTTTGTCTCTGTTGACAAATTCTATTTTGCTAATTTAAACTCTAAACAAAAATGGTTATTTTGTTTTGGCAATTCTAATGAGACGAAATGATAAATATGTTGATTTAACTAACCTATCTTGACAAGTATATATCTTGCCAAACATATATATATATATATATATATATATATATATAAATTGCTTCAACTAATTCATTTTGACAAAAATGAATATTTCTGACAAAATGTATAATTTGGTTTAACTAGTATAAATTGACTAAAATGAATAATTATTTTTAACTAATGTAAATTAACAAAAATGAATAATTGGTTTTAACTAATATAAATTTACAGAAATGAATAATTTGTGTTTCAATTCTAATAAAATATGCCAATACAATATTTTGTTTCATTCTTTTAATTTAGACAAAATGAGTGTTTTTGTCTATTTTACTTTAATGATAAAAATGTGAATGTTTAGTTATTAAAATGTAACTTTTAAATTCTATCCTTTATTTCAAACAATCTTTATTCATATCAAAATTATAAATCAAAAATAAAAAATTTTAATCTGATGGTTTGTTTGCTTTAGTGAATTGCAAACAAAGATGAACTTTATTTTAAGGTTTTATTTACAACAAGGAATACAAATAACAAATGTAACTTTTATTTTTATTTAAAAGTATATTTGAGTGAATGTAAAAAAGAACCTCATTTCCAAAGTGTATTTACATTATTGAATATAAGTAAAAGAAACGAATTTTATTTAAATGAGTATTTGCATTTATGAATGCAAACAAAGAATAGTTTTGTTTACAAATTATATTTAAATTAGTGAATGTAAATAAGAGAACAAAATTTATTTACAAAGTATATTTTAAACAAATTCTGTTAAATGTATAAAAGTGTGTATATTTGTGTTGGTAAATGTAGATAAAAAAATAGACTATAGTTTCATTTAATATTTGCATTGATAAATGCAAATAAAAGAATAAACTTTAATTTCAATGCATATATGTATTGATAAAAGCAAACAAAGAAATAAACTTTATTTTCAATATATTTGTATGTATCCGCATTGGTGAGTGCAAATGAATAATTTATTTCAATATACATTTGCATTGGTAAATGCAAATAAAAGAACAATTTCTATTTACTATATATGTTTGCATGGCTGAATGTAAATAGTAGTACAAACTTTATTTTCAAAACATGCTTACATTTTTTAACACAAAATAAAGAACAAAACTTTATTTTCAATATATGTTTTATTTTCTAGTTTTATTGGTGTTGTCGAACACAAATAAAAGTGTACTTTTTATTTTCAAGTTATGTTTGCATTGTGAGATGCAAATGAGAAAAATGTATTTTATTTCATGCTATATTTGCATTGAAAAGTGAAAATGAAAAGCAACCTTTTAATTTCTATGTTTATTTACGTTGAAAAATAAGAATAAAATATCTACCCAATTTTTATGTAACTTCTGAAAATAATTTATTATTTACATAAAAAATGTAAACAAAATTGTTAACTTTATTCCAGTAATCAAGTTTTGACAATAATGATATTTTCAATTTAATAATCAGATTTTGACAAAAATGAAAATTTCAATTCAATAGTCATGTTTTGACAAAAGTGATATTTTCATTTCACTAATAAAGTTTTGGCCAAAAATGTTCACTAATAAAGTTTGGCCAAAAATATGATCTCTTATTTCAATACTTATGCTTTAACCAAAATGTTATTTTTATTTCAATATTAATTATATTGAAAATATAATCATTCTACTTCAATTTTAATTACATTGAAAAATGTAATCAATTTATTTCAAATTTAATTCTATTGAAAAAAAATGTAATCTTTTTAATTTATTTCTAATTACATTAAAAATGTAATCTTTTTGATTTATTTCTAACATTTCAACAAAAGCAAATAAAAAGGATAACTTTGTTTTTCGACAATTCTAACATAAACAATTTTCATATGAATCATTCTTTACATTAAAAATGTGATTTTTTTATGTTTTCAACACTTTTATTTTAACATGAACAATTTTCATATGAATAATTCTTTTCATTAAAAATAAAATTTTTAATGTTTCATGTTTTCATTTCAAATAGACGAACATTTTTAATCCATACGGTAAAAATGTAAATTTTATCGTTAACATGGTTTCAATTTAAACAAATGAACGTTTTATGTTTTTATTGTAATTCATAAACCGTGTTCTAAATGTAACAAACAAAAATTGGATTTTTTTTTATTAGTTAGCCAAATTCTATCGTAATGTAAACAAATAAAAATATATTCTATTTGTTGTTCATATTCTATTGTAAATAAACAAATAAAATAATATTTTATTTGTCGTTCAAATCTTATTGCAAAGTAAACGAATAAAAGTAAGGTTTTATTTGTTGTTCATTTGCTGTTGCGAAGTAAACAAATAAACAAAAATAAAGTTTTTATTTGTCGATCAAATTCTAATGTAATATAAACAAATAAAAATAAGTTTTATTTGTCGATCAAATTCTATTGTTCATCTCAGAATAATAAAAATAATATTTTTAAAATAAATTAGAATAACTAGATCTAAATAAAATATGATTTAAATATAAATTTAGATTTAATTTCTAATCGCAAATAAAATTCAACCATGTATGAGATTTCAATGCGGATCTAGCATAACATGAGCAACAAACAAACCATCAACAACAATCAACCATTCATCAATCACAGAACATTTCAAATCTGAATTACATCACAATACAATTATTTGTAACGCAAGAAAAATAATTTATAATTAATTAAATAATAAAATTCAGAATTCTCACATTGATATGGCTGAAAATTCGACTGTCTCGGAATCAGCTCTGGTCTGCGCCATCGCGTAGATCTCGGAAAGACGAGTCCAACGCAACTGACGGTTCGAGAAACGGACCTCGTATGAAAGAGATATTGATTTTTAATGATCGGATAAATTAAATATTAAATAAATAAAATAATATTAAAATATACTATTTCTTCCTCCTTTTCACGTCGCTACAGACGAACCCAAACTTCCATCGCGCAACTCCCCCTGCGCGCGCCCCTCCGAGAGTCTAGGACCCGATCAGACTCCGCCACTCCGAAGCTCCGCCCGCGAGCCACCACCGCCCAAAAGGCCACCACGCTCGGCCCCCTCCTCGCCTCGAAATCCGAACCCTAACGCGGCCTCTTCCTCGCCAGAATTCGCGAAATCCGTGCACTGAAAACTGATCTTAACCGTATGGATTTGTAGAGCTCTCCGTCCTCTTCGATTTGATATATAGTTTGTAGATTTTCACTGAACGGATTGAGAGAAATTGATGTTTGAAGTTGGGAGATTTCTGGCCATTAAAAGGAATAGGCGGCGGCTGCGTTTTTCTAGGGTTAGGGTTAAAATTTTAAATTATTTTATTATTAAATCATTGAAAAACGTGTTATAAAGGTGAAAATGCGGGCTGTCTCCGAATTGGGCTTGCTTACTGTCGATCTTAATGTTTTGAGGCCTTATGAACGCAATGGGATGGGTCTCGGGGTCCAATTCCGAAATCTGTAGAAATTTTATTTAAAATCGTATTAAAAATTAATTAATTAAATACTGACCGTACATATAAATATGCCGGGGCCACATACGACCTCAGAAAATTCCAGAAAAATTATTTTTAGCTTTCTTATGACGATACGGTTCTAACGAGACTAATTTCGTCGAATTCTGAGACTGGTGGAAAAATGGCTATTTTCAAGTCGTTTAAATTTAACTGAAATAGTCAAAACACATTTTCTCTTACCACGCTCACATATTAATTCGAAAAATTCTGAAAATTGAAATCCAGCAATAATTTGACATTCCGTTTCCAACAAAAGTGATTTCTTCGAAAATGGAGGTCGTTTGAAAAATGACTATTTTCAAGGCCAATATATTTAATATTAAAAATACATTTTTAAACTAATAATTTCCGGAACTCAAAATATATAAGTGTTTATACTTTTTAAATGCAGAAACATCATTCCAGACTCAATGGAAGTAGTTTCGAGTCGAAATTCCTTCATATGTGAAAAGTAGCCCTTTGGACCATATATATTATATATATAAATTCTACAGCGACCTTTCTAAAAATTGAATTGGCCATAACTTTTGATTTTCGCTATGAAATTTCAATTTTTCAGATTCGTTAGAAAGATATGATTAAACATATTTAAATGTTTCTGGTTTCACTCAATTCTGATTTATTTTGAATCCTGTACATTCAATTAAAATTTACAATCAAATTTTAAAACTACCGCGCCATTTCTAACTCCATTTATATATAAATTTAATTTATTTGTTTTAACTTCGATTAAAATGAATTCTAGCCATTATTATTTAAAATAAATCACTTTATATTTTCAAAATTCATTAAATTTTCTAAAATAAATTTTTTAAATTGGTTCAGAATTTGCGGGTTGTAACAATTTTATTCTTATACACTTTCAATTTAGCCAATATAATCATCTCAATGCTAGGACCTATTACCACATTATGCTAACAACTAACACCGCCATTTATAATAATCCTAGAAAATTATTCTCTTATATCAAAATGAATTTTGCAAAAAAAAAAAAAAATACTTGTTTAGATTTTAAAACAATACTGTATCGAATTATTATGTTCAAGAGTTTTGAAACACTTATCGATACATTTTGCAATCCCGTATCGACCAGAATTAATAAACTACTTGATAAACCAATCAACACAGTATACAACAGTATTTATATCAATTAACAAATACGCACTCATATGTATACACCCAAACTCAATTTAGGTTATTACTAATCCCATCTCTATCGAGTTACGTCACAGAGCCAAGGTTATTCCTAAACCATTACTCTGATACCAACTGTAACGACCCGAGAAGTTCCGATACTAATCATCGACACAAATACAAACTGTATCACATATCGACTAATCAAGCATAAAAAAATTAATAGACCGTTAATAGAAAGAAGTTAGAGGGTGAGAAATAGAGAGAAAGAAAGTTAGAATAGAAGAAAAAAAGAAGGACAAAACACAAAAGAATTAGAGTATCACGAATCTCACAGCGGAAGTTCATAAAATATATTATATAACAATACTTGAAATACAAACTGGTATTTTCTTACACACATTATCATAGTACAACTCATATACATCGCAGTGGAAATGAACACTATATAAGTAACGCCGAAGCTTCCTACTCCAAGCATCTTCAAGGGAATCAGTAAAATCCTACACTGCTTGACTGCCCGTAAAAATTTAGGCACCCAAGAGTTTAGGGAAAACACAGAAAAATAAACGCTGGGTCAGTCATGGGACAGGTATGAGTAAACGATTTTTAAAACAAATTGATTTAATGTTCAAAAATTCTTTTGAAATAAATGATAATCGTAAGACCGATCCACACATAAATACGAATGGTTTTTACCTTATGATACCCAAACATTTTTGATAATAAAACTATTCTGATATTATCATAGTGTCTAAATACAAATAAATAGCAATCTAGTGGATTAGTAGTGAATAGTCCTTGCACATCCGAAGATTTCAATCACGAAAGAATTACAGGTTATAATAACTCTGGCAGCCACCAGAGAATCAAAACAAGTAATTGTTACGCTCATGAAGACCCAGGGTCTTCAATTTCATCATTTATATACGTATTCTGCAAGTTAGTTTACGTAAAATTAGTTCTAAGTGGTTTTGGGTCTAGATCCCATTCCGGTCTCTTCGAACTAACACATAAGGAAAATTATTTGATAGTCGGTGTTTAACTATCAAATTTAAACAGTGCAGATGATTAAAACATATATAGTTACCATATCATGCCCATTCAGTTTTAATTTACTTATACCATCTCATTTCCAATTTCAAAACAGTAATTAACACGAGACGATTTAAAATAAAACGTGTCAATGTTTATTCAATATAATTCAGGTTTGTATGGTCAATTCAAGCATAACAGATAAATTAATAACAATTATTTAACACAACATTAACATTAGACAATGATTTGACGTTTTTATTCCAAACTAATAATTTGAAATATCTGATTATGGATAATGACTTATTTAACAATATTTTTTATTTTCAAATTCTTTGAAAATAAATAAATCGATTTATTTAAACTTCTATTTTATTGTTAATAGATTATAAAAAAGCATGTATATAATTACTGCAAATTCGAACTCTGGTTCTCACAACAATATTTATTCTATAATTACAAAATAGTCTAAAGCATCCCGATCCTTCTTTTCTTTCTTTTTTTTCTTTTTTTTCGTTTATTTATTTCTTATTTACTTTTATTAAAATCAATTATATTTGAAATTGATCAAATTAAATCACATGCATTTCCTAAGCACCTAAGGTGAGACGACCCGAACTTCCCCGTGAAGGAAAGCACGGATAGAATTGAGGACAAGACAAAACAGAACGCAAACGGAAGAACATTTCATTGTTATTACAACCATTCCATCAGATACAAGAATATACAGAGTATAAATGATTAAATTACCTTCAACAAATATCAGAGATTACAATAAATTACATAGCAGCGGAAAAATATACAAAACACAACTAGAAGTGATACACGGATACAGAGCTTTCCGAATCGTTCCAGCTGTTAATCAGGACCCTGTGAATGTAAATCTGCAAAACCAAAAATACTAGCTGCCCGTGCGGAAAATAGGGGCACCCAGAGTTGAGGTTAAAACAATAAACTCCAGGTCAGTCATGTGACTGGTGTGAGAACTAAAACAGTTATTAATATTGGTTTTAAAGTTAGGTAAATCAAGGGACCACGCCGTATAACACGGAACGGGTTTCCTCCCAAGAATACCAGTGCATAAAACAAACAGCGCAATGCTAAATAAAGAAAAATGAAGCTGTTATAAGACCCAGGTCCCATCACACAATGCAACGCAAGCCGAAGGATAGGGTTTTTACCTTATAACAGCCAAAGCATGCTTGATACGTTTAAAACACATTATTTGATACTATTATAGGTGTATAGTGTCAAAACAATTTCAATCATAAATATCAATCATAGGCGGCATGAATGACCCATACCACTATGTCGCCATACTAGGTTCTACAAATAAAACCGTACTATCACGTATTGGAAATTGGATTTCCGTCATGAGCCGAGGCAAGGGGCAAGCTCCTCTCCGATTCGAGATACTCTAGCAAATGTCTCAGGACCCCACTATGATCCTTGGATCTTCAGGGCCGGTCCTCTCTTACTTTTGAGGATTGGCAATTCCTAAACACACGTTTCCTGGTCCTTACAGACCTATATCCGAGGCGCCTCGTATCCAACAACCACACAGGTGAAAAGTATATAAATGTCAGGGCTGGTAGGTCACTGACACCACCCTAGCTAGAAAGAAACGTCGTGCTCTCCCTGCAGTCACTATCCCGTTTTTGACTCATACCGAGGTGTGAGGCTCGCGAATTCACGTTATACACAAAGCTACGCCACACAGGCCGTGCTTTGATCATCAACCACAAGACTTTGCTTTTCAACAGAAGCCTTGATCAATTGCCACTTACGCGTGCCACACTGGCAATTCACTCCATGCGACTGATGTCCATCGATATACAACCTCTGAGCTCGTACGTCTCAGAGAAGGGCGTTAAGCAAGAGAATAAATTCTCCGCCGCCAAACAGATGTATATTTAATAGAGATCAATCAACACAGAATAAAATCCAATGTCCGACACACAATCCATTTACAAGTTCGTTCTAGGTCAGAACGAAACCGGAGGCACTTTCCTCGCATATCCATCCATCGCCAAGTACGTCTGGACGATCACCAACTGATTCCCTCATCCTGGGTGTACAGCCCAATCAAGATCATCAGTAATCACCCAAACGATGTGAAGACTTCCGGTCTTCTACCACCGTCTTCATCTTCGACATCTCGTCGAATCGGTTATTCAGAATGGGTATAAACCCGGCCTTTCTGAATAACCCACGTATATAATAAGCGAATGTTACACAAACACAACAAACGCCTCATTCCAATTCAGAATATTCTTTTATTCACGAAATCACATTCTTAGGGAAAGGTTCCCATTAATTTTATCAAAGATAAATTCTTCTAAATTTATTCTTTAATCTTCCTTTGGATATCATTTCAAACTAGTCGGGATTAACGAACCACACCGAAGTAATTATTTAGTTTATTTTCCAATCCCAACCTATATATCCCATGGAGCAAAACTGGTGATACTCCATTCCTAACACCACGGTGTTATCGGTAAAATTGATTACCATTTCACGTTCAAATCTAATTAAAGATTTAACTATCGCTTTGGAGCAAAACTGTTGATACTCCACTCTCGATCACTTTTCAGATTTGATAATTTAAATTATCAATTCACATTTTAATCTAATTAAAGATTCATTAAAACTTCACTTAGTTTTAATCTTCTCAAAAATCAATATTCTGTCTTTAACTGGGTTAAAGAACCAATGTCTTCTAAAACACGATTCACGATAAACCCAAATCACATTTGATATTAAATACAAGGCTCTGAATAGAAAATATACCGGCTTATATTCAATATCAAATTCTGAAACGAACAAATATCGTATTGGGAATAACGATATAAAATATATCTTTCAAATTCCCATAACAATATCTGTATAGTCACGAAATCCAACATCGAAATATCCCGAAGATAATTTCGATTCAACTCCAGTCCAATCCACGTATTGGGAATATTGATTATTTTTTAAAAATCACTTTCAAATTCAATTTATTTATTTCAAAAATAAATTGATTTTAATTCTAGCTCAAAACTAGTTCATTTCGATAGAAATCTATTTTTATCTATTCAAATGTGGAATTTTCCAGCCCAATTCTTTCCAATTCACATATTATAATTTTACACAAATTATAGATATTTTTAATAATTTTATCAAGGCCCGTACAGTCGATTTCCATCAACGGCCATCGAACTGCACTTACAGCGACCTTTTTCAAATTTGATTTGGACATAATTCCAAATCCAACCGTTAGATTTCAAATTTCTAATATTCATTGGAAAGCTCTTTTCGATACGAACCCAACGGTTCCGGTTTTATGAGAATCCGACGGTCGGATCTCCCATAATGTCCGTTTGAAATAAATGGTCGAAATTCACGAACTGCCGCGGCGTGGCGCGTTCTATTCAGGCCATTATATTATATATATAATATATATTTCGTCGATTTCTATTTAAAACGAATTTTATAAATCGTTTTAAATTCGTTTCTAAAACAATTCAACTTCTATATTCAATTTCAAATCGATTTGATTTCAATTCAACTCGAATTCATTTCAATTTTATTTAATTCGAATTCAAATTCGTTTCAATTCAATTCAAATTCAAATTCGTTTCAATTCAAATTGATTTCAATTTAATTTCGATTCGAATTCAATTAAATTTCAGTTCGTTTTCAATTCAACTTGAATTTGTTTTATATTCAATTCCATTCGAAGTCCTTTTATATTCAATTCAAATTCGTTTTCTTTTCTATTCGAATTTGCTATAATATTCATTTCAATTTGAATAAAATCGATATAAATATTGTTCACGTCAAAATGGCGCAAAACTAATCAACACGGCTTTATATTTTTCACAACTTCTTTATTCTATTCAACAAATGAATATTTATTCTTTTCAACACATGAATCTATATTTCTTTCAACACACGACTACTCTCAACACATGAGTGCTGTCAACACATCACTATTGTTGTTATGTAAAATATTTTATAAAACTATGGTATCTATCGTTTGATTTTAATTAGACTCCACCGTGAAGTAGATTCTAATTGTAAATATGATAA
Source organism: Allium sativum (assembly GCA_030737875.1). Lineage (NCBI taxonomy): Eukaryota > Viridiplantae > Streptophyta > Magnoliopsida > Asparagales > Amaryllidaceae > Allium > Allium sativum. The sequence goes on from CM060913.1 coordinate 659,818,014, forward strand.
AGATGTAAATTTGATTATTAAAATATTCCACTCAACACATGAATAGATTCAACACATGAATTTTCCTTTATAATATTCATTATTTTCCCGATTGGAATGAGGCCCAATCAATCACCATATAATGTTCATTATATGGATTCCATACAACACATGTATATAATAGCTTTGAAAAATAATCAACCATCAACCAAAGTGCACCACACAACTGCATAAGCATCAAATATAAATAATCGACGCTTACACAGTCTGTCGGCCAATCGATCGACAATAATTAAATAATTGGGATTAGTGTACGCCAAATATCATCCCAACACCCGTGTGGGGTTTCAAATCAACAAACACACATTTTTGTTTGTGCAGTTGGGTGATGTGTAAAATTTATCAACCCAATCAATAACAGTCAAATCAGTGTAAATAAACAAATCAGCCGATTTGTTTATAAATATTTATTTATTCACTTTCACGTTAAAAATTATATTTTTAACGACAAAAATATTTATTTCCACACTTGAATTTCTATTCAGTTCATTTATACAATAAAAATGATATTTTTATTTTTCTAACATATTTTGGGAAATTTCGGCGGCATAACGGCACGATACTAGAAACGGGACGAGGCCTAGCCTTATCCCCGGTCTAGTGAAGGCCCACGCCATTCACACATCAATCAAATCCATTCAACTCACCAAACAATTCAATTTCAAATCAAATCATCTAACTAATCTATGCAACCAAACAAACAAGTCCATGGTCTGTGGACGATTGTGTCGGGTGCTACTAAGCACCGTCTGCATCCTAGTATATATATATATATATATATATATATATATATATATAACTAGAAAAAGAAGTTTAGAGTGAGAAGTTCTCACCGATAGCTATCCAATACCACGACTCTTCATTTATAGAAATCTTCTTCATTCTCGCCTTTTTATCATCTTCGTTGCCCGTAGTCACTACATATATAAAAATCACACATTTTTATATTTTGATGTCTTTAAAATAAAAGTCACATTTTTATTTGTTTACTTTCAATTTGAAAATCATATTTTTATATTATCTATATAGTAAAGATTATATTTTTATATTTCACATACGATAAAAAATCATATTTTAAATACTTCTACTTTATAAAAATTATATTTTTATATTTCACATACGATAAAAAATCATATTTTTATCGCTTTATCTAAAATAAAAAATCACATTTTTATTTCTCTACTCATGTAAAAGTCACATCTTTTTATCGATGTTCTTATAATAAAGATCAAATTTTACTGCAAAGTTATACATATAAAAATAATATTTTTATATACTAAAGATCGTATTTTCCTTTCAAATCTACATTATAAAAATAAGATTTTTACAGCAACTTTATATGACAAAACCGTATATTTTCTTCTCTAACTTCGTAATCAAAATCGAATTTTTACATATAAAATTTCATACCTTTGATATTGTTAAAAATAAAATCTTTATCTACATTAAAATTCTAATTTTTCTTCTACTTTAAAGATCTAATCAATATCTGATTTTATTTTGAAATCATTACATAAATGAATTGAAAATAAATAAAATAAATAAAAGACTAAAATAAAATAATTAAAACTTTACCTTTGTTTTCTTTTCAGTTTTGGTTCGGGGGTGTGCTGAGGTGCTGCGTCGGAGTCGAGGGTGGTCGGAGCGGTGAGGGGAGGTGGCGGAAGTGGCTGCAGGCGGTGGAGGGTCGGACTGTGGGGCCTGGAAGCGGCGGAGCATCATTTCAGGGGGGGCGACTTCGGGTTTGGGGATTGGACCACACACGGCGGAGAAGGAGAGGAGGGGCGTGGCGGCGGTCACCTGAAGGTGCGACGGAGGCGATGGATGCTGGAGGGGGTGCGGCTCCTTAGGGTTCGGCGGATTTTTTTTTTCTCGAACTGAAAGAGAACGGGGAGGGGCCAACGTGAAATAAGGGGGAGAGAGATATATATTTTTTTTATTAATTAATTTAATTGCATAAAGTTGACTTTTACCTACGACCTCGAAACGAGGCCCACCGCCTGTCGTCCATAGCGTTTTACCCTCATTCCGAACACAATGGGATATGTATCGCAAGCAGATTCGATCGTTACGATCAGTTTCCGTTGAATTTACATTTAAATCATTATTTTGAATTTTTAAACGTACATTTCAAATTACCGGGGTCACATACTAACTAGAAAAATTTTCAAAAAATATTTTCTAGCTTCGTATTGACTATACGGTCCTAACAAAACTAGTTTCATCGAATTCTGAGACCGTTGGAAAAATGGCCAATTTCCAGTTGATTAAAATCAACTGAAACTGGTCAAACGCGTTTTCCTTTGCCACGCTCACATATTGATTCGAAAAATTATGAAATTTGAAACCTAGCAATAATTTGACATCACGGACCCAACAAAAGTGGTTTCGTCGAATTCTGAGGTCGTTTGCAGAATGTCCATTTTTAAGGGCCTGAATTCCATAGCGACTATTCAGAATCTTCAACTGGACATATCTTTTGATTCCCGCTATGAAATCTCAATTTGTCGGATTCGTTGGAAAGATATCATCAATTAGATCCTATTATTTTTGGTTTCACTAAAATCCGGTTTGTTTTGCACCCGGTACATTCAATTGAAGTTTGAAATCGAATTATCGAACAACCGCGCCATTTTCAATTCTATTTATAATTATATATAATTATTTATATTCTAACGACGACGTATATAATATATACGTTCTATTATATTCAAAATAAATTTCTCATCGATTTTATTTAAAATAATCCGTTTTAAATGTTCAAACTTCACTAAGATCGCCAAAACAAAAATTTCAAACTGGCCCAGATTTTCGGGTTATTACATAAGGTCTATCACTTTATGCACATATCATAATTCATTTTGTTGTTCACTGTAAAACGTTAATTGAACTTTCTGTTTCTTAAATTACATGTATATATATATTGTGTAGATATATATATATATATATATTTAACAAAAGGATTTAAATTTAAACCAACATTATTTAATTAAAATAAACGTTTCAGGCTCAAAGCCCATTACCTTGAAATAGTCCAATGACCTATATTTCATTTGCTACCTTTGTAATGTCCTTAAGCTAGGCTTCCTATTTCATCATTTTTAAGAAAAATGTTTTTAATCTTAGGATTTAAATTTCATTTATTTATTTCACTTCTGGCCCAAAGGCCCATTTGCTCAGGAAGCCTCACGTCCCCTTCTTTAAACTGCTACCACTCCCTTCTTTTTTCTCATCTTTGTTCGACCTCCATCACTCCCTGTGCATGGCATCAACTGTGCACATGCATGGTTTATTCCTCCACCACTTCGCCACTCTAGTGACTTCCACAAATCTGGACCTATTTCTGAATCCCCCTATATCACCAAAACTTCAAATTCCTACTGCATCAAAACCCTGATAATTAAACCAAGACTCCCAAAAAGACCTCTTCCCTTGAATTTTCCTAGCACCCCACCATGCAAGGCCAGTCGCCACTGCACTCCAGTCACTCGACGCCAAAACCTCTCCCTTTCAAGACCCCTAGGTGCGCAGCCATGTAATGCCCTATGGAAAGTACAGACCGCACATTTTCCAAGTCCTTACCAAACAACAGCTATGAACCCCATTCCGACAATACTCCTACAAATTATCCACTTAAAAATTTTTGTTTAATATTTTTAGATTATACTCAATATACCAATGAACGAACTTCCTATTGATCTATATCCCTGAAAGGCCTGTAATTCTAGTTAATGATTCTTGAATTTTTCTAGGAATAAATATCTTAATGTCTACAATATACAGAACATTTATATTTCTTACTATGGTTATTTCTGGCTACTTCATAATATTCTATTATGCAGAAGCATAATCAATTGTAAAAACAGTTGTTCAAATCAATAGAAACATTCATAAACGAAAATAAGAAAAATAAGGTTTGTTCACATTTAAATACTGTTGTTTTTCCTTTTCTTTCGTCGGATTGTCTAAGCTAGCTATTTCTAGAGTCTATCCTTTAAACAACTTCAGGGTTTAAATAAGCACAATGGTACATAGCAGCGCACCTCTAAAGCTTGAATCTACTAGGCTTTTCTATTAAACAGTGGAGGGGTTCACAGTGTTTACTTACATTACAAATTCACTGTCTGGCCATTTGTTTCATTCTCTTTTTTGTTCAACTCTTAATTTATAATCTATCCACCTTTAACAACTTAACTATTTACATTCAATAACCTGGATAAATGTTAGCTTTCATATATTTTTAATCCCATTATAGTTAAGTATAACGGTAGGATAATATAAGGTGTTTATTCCCATATATTTTGACTGTGTTTACTATCTCTTTTTTAGTATTGTTTATAGTCATTGATTCCAGAAAATTCTCGTAACATTAAATTCTCATATGATTGTAACATTAATTTCAGTTTTCTTTATAGATAGGAATATACCATACTGGTTTCCCTTCCCACCCCTGCAATCTATTTGCTTGCTGCGCTAAAGCATTCAGTTCTTTGTTTTAAAACTTTAAGTTCTGCAGTTGAGAATAGGACCTAAGATTATGTTATTCTGTTCAGATAGATTTTTGATAGAACAATTTTATGGATTCTCATATTTATCCACCTTTGTTCCCAAACTGAAAGTTTGCTTACAAATATATCTTATTTTCAACTTGTTATAATCCTTACTTTCACTTTAAAAATGTAATCTTTAAGATTTATAGAAGCTTGTTTTTAAAGTGAAATTGGTAGATGCTAAATCTGAACAGAATCATTGTACTCATTTTAGTTTGGGTTAATCATCTACTGTATCATTAATATATAAACATAGTTTTACACAATAAGGTAGGATTACGAGAATCCATGGGTTCGGCAATATACATGTAGCAAGATCCTAGGGCATAGCATTTCTGTATAGTAAATTATCTGTAAATAATGCTTCCGTGTATCATTTTGCGAAAAAAAGAATGACGGCTACAGGACTTAACCGAAATGCTAAAATGATATCAGGGAAACTTACGTTGTTATAAAATATTACTTCATACATAACAAAACATGTAGGGGTTGCATATGTATAAGTTGTTCCTGCACCAAACAAATATTGAGGATATTCTTTTATAGAAATCAATATGACTAAATGTTACCATAATATCAAATGCTCTTTACTGGATGTAAAAATCTATTATTTTATTTTTATACATTCCGCCACACCAATAATTCAATATATACTATAAAAGAGTTTATATGTTCACTTACATAACATATGTTCACTATGTATATGTTTGTTTTACGGCCTTAGCTAATATTTCAAGTTACATTTTATAGTGTTCGATCCTCACAAGATGATAACACAAACAGATATAGACATCAACATACATATGCTGGAATTCACAAAAGTTAAGTGCAAAACATCATAGAAATTATTAAGTATTTACTCACCTAATTTAAACTATTCACTGTCTTGCTTCAAAGTTCCAGATCTTCCATGCTTTTTGTCCCCTGACTCTCTATTGAATTCTCAGCCTTTTTTTTACTTCATGGCTCATAGCCATTTTAGTTTTAGCTAACAAGTTTTGAATTTATATGGACTCTAAGTCTTTTTATAGATGGAAGAAATGAAGGCTTTATGTTGGGTAGGTGCTTGATGGCAGAAAGGGTATATATAGGCTTGTTGCAGCCCTACTTAGTGAAGTGATGTGATGATTTTACAACTCATTTACAGTTTCTTACTTTGCTATTAAGCAAGTATCTCCTGTTTTTGCTTCAGACATTCACATGTATTTCGTATCAGGTATATTAGAAAATCTTCCTTAGTTGCCAAGCATGAATCGGCTTGTTACAGTATTGGATATCCTTTCAGTTCCTTTCAGTTCCTTTCAGCTGTGTGCTACAGATTCTAATGGGTCTTCATAGGTATGTACATGGCTACAATTCCCTTTAAGTCCATCACATTGCAGGTGAGCTGTATGCCTTCTTATCAAATAAATGTATGTGCTTTCCCTTGTCACAATTTTGTACAGTTGCAGGCTTTCTTTTCATTTCAGCTTTCATATTGTGAGTTGTTTCTTTCATTTGTGTTGTCTAAACTTTGCTAAACTATCTTGTCTAACCTATTCTACTTGATAGCTTTATTCCTTTCATGTCATATCTTCAGATTTTAATTACATTCCTATTTTAATAGTTCATGCATACATTTGTTCATATTAATGTGCCATCCGCAAACCAATCTTAGATATATACATGTACTGCATTTATTTATATGCAATGGACAGATCAAGTTCTATGTTTTGGTTTAAGTAACTTGTCTACATATACTCACTATATAATTTAATTAAGGCAATTACTTTAATTCACTCGTCTCATTTTTGAATTTGATGTCATGATCCTATGAAATAAGCAATTGTTCTTCTCATTAGTTACTTATGTGACTTCATATTTAATAAATTCACAAGCGAGTCTAATTTAAACAAATAGTGTTAAAACAACATCCACTTGATTATATATTATATATGAATACGACA